>CM074720.1:518690606-519890606 GCA_037306005.1 Rhinophrynus dorsalis | reverse complement strand
ACCCTACACAAGACCCAGAAGGATGTGAACCACTGAGAGTAGACTATGTGTAAGCTGTCAAGTGGCAACGAGCCAAATTATCTCTCAGGTTGGGTGCTCTTCTCCAACATATGGAGACATGATTGTCCAGGATCGTATTGAGGTCCTTGTCCATGGTAGGCAAATGCCAATGTTTATTCAGGATCTGAACCAGGGAAGAAGCCTGACAGTTGAAAGTAGTAATGAATCTTGTTTTGGAGTCTTATTTTGTTAGTGGTTGAACAGTAGATAAGGTCTTGAGGTATACAAGGCCCTTTTGTAGGCCTTTTTGATGCAGGTTTTGCTGTAGCCTCTGGAAATGAAACATGCTTTTAATTCATCTGACCTGATTTTAAAGGTGCCAACATCACTGTAGTTCCTGCGAAGCCTCATAATCTGTGCGGATTAAATGTATTTGGTCTAAAAATCCATTTTTTCTCATTTTGAAGTAATTGAGAGTTCACATCACTACCTCTTATACCCAGTTTAACTACTTGGAGATCCCAGGCTTTCAAACATTTATTGTTACTCTGGTGTTGATCCTTAAAGTGCATTGCTACCAAGGATATCTTCTTGTCCAGATTGGATATGTCCCTTGGAGCATTAGCTGTGTGTGGGCATCCTCACAGATCCTCACAGTAAGTTTTTGTGTAGTTTTACCCACGTGGTTAGGACCACATGGGCACTGAAGACAATATATTACTGATATAGTCTGGCATGTGATAAAGTATCGATGACAAAGCTTTTGCCAAATCTATCAGTAACTGATCTTACAGTTTTCATGTGTTGGCACCCTACACAATCCACACAAGGATGTGAACCACTGAGAGTAGAAGATTTGTAAACTGTCAAATGGCTGCGAACCAAATTATCTCCACATTCAAATATCTGCCCTGCAGTACAGACATTCGCAAATTCTGTCATGAAAGCCGTGATGGCACTACCAGATGTGTTGAGAAATAAAAATTTCACCCACAGTCAAAACAAAGCACTAGCAGAGATCAAACTCTGGAAAGATATCATAATAAAGCCTTCAGATAGGGGGAAATATTGTCCTTTGGCAATTAGAAATGTATCTCATGGAGGTCAATAGACAAGTTAATGACAGATCATGCTATAAATCACTGCTGGGCAATCCAACTGAACAGTTTTTGGATTTTTATAACAGTCTATTACAATGTTGGCATCGAGAAGTACAAAAGTACATAAAAATAGTGCTGTACCACCAGGTAGACCCATAATATCGGGCAATGGGTCTGTCACGGTTTTCAAGACACTCAGACCAGTGGGTAAAAATAAAATGCAATTTATTTAAGAACAAAAATAATGACAGATATCGCCCCCTAAGGGAAGCACTGTGAAACAGCGGAATAGCAGTAGTATGCACAGTATACAATAATACAGAAATGAACAGGCACTGAGTACTGATATACAAATGGTTAATAGAATAATCAGTCCGTCTCAGTTGTGTAGTTTGGCACTCCCAAGGTGTTAAAGGTGGAGAATACTCAACACCCACAGTCTGTAAACTGAAGAAAAATGTCCAGCAAAGAGAAACCTGCCTCCCACCTGCTGTACGGCAATGGTAGCCCCCACGGGCGTATGAACAGAGCGAGTAGACTGCCAGAGCATTGAGCGAATAGCCCCCATGGGCGTAACGGAGATGACTGAGTACCGGAGCTGAAACCACTAGCCCCCACGGGCGTCGTGGATTGAAACTGGATTGCAAGAGCTTGGGCCAAAAGCCCTACTGCCTATGGAGATGACCTGTTACCAGAGCTTGAGCTTATAACCCAAACGTGCGTGATGGATTTGCAAGAGCTTAAGCCAATAAACCCACTGGAGAGAGAGAGACTGGACTGCAAGAGCTTGGATCAATAGCCCTACGGGCGTAACCACAGAGATGTGCACAGAAATAGCCAGAGCCGTGCGCCACCAGGCGCGGTAATGAGCTACACCGGACAGTAAGGAGAGAACTGGCTCAGCACAAGGGAACGCTGTATGGGCTGCGCGCCCTCACTGGAACACAGCTCTGCACGGGTTAATGGCAAATAGTTGTAGCACAGCTCTGCACTGGAGACAGCACAATAGTAGGAACACAGCACTGTACGGGTTAACAGCTCAGAAGTAGGAACGCAACTCTGCATGGACTGACAGCTCGGTAGTTAGGACACAGCTCTGCACGGGTTAACAGCTCGGTAGAGGAACACAGCTCAGCAGTGATCAGCTCAGTGGCAGGAATCAGTAGGCACGGAGCCGAGATGAATAGTGAGAGCACAGTCACTATGTCGCCGTAGCGACAAGGCAGGACAGGAACGGAGACCGTCCGCAGAGACCGGAACAGGAACGTCAGCAAGCCGGGTCGAATCACGTAGCAGGTATTCAGGCAAGCCGGATCAGGAAAACGAGCAGGAAAGTCAGCCAGGCCAGGTCGAATCACGGAGCAGTTTCTCAGACAAGCCGGATCAGGAAAACGAGCAGGAACATCAGCCAGGCCGGGTCAGATCACGGAGCAGGTACACAGGATCGTAGTCAGGGATAGCCAAGTCGGTAACCGGAGATCAGGAACACAGCACAGCAAAACTGGCTCAGGAACACCACAAAAGGGCAAATGACAGGTGCCACAAGCCCAGAATAAAAAGGTCACCAGGGGCGGGCCAAACAGGCTCAACTAATCGGAGCGCAGCACAAGTGAGAGTGACAGCATGAGAAGCTGCACCGTGATAGGGTCTTTGACTGAAAGTGCTAGTCAGTTCATTGATTTCCTTCTACGACCACATGTAGTATGTCTCAACTCGTACATCAGGGACACGTGTAACATCCTGTCCTGGTTGGAATCACTACCCATCAGTCCTGAGACCTACTTAGTCACATGCGATGTTGAGGCATTAAATACCTTCACTGATCATCAGTATGGACTCACAGCTGTAGACTACTATTTACAACCATATAGTAGTTTTTCTATCTCAAGAAAGCAATTCATTTTGGATATACTCTCTTTTGTATTAAAGAGAAACTATTTTGTCTTTCAAGACAAATTCTTTTTTCATGTTCGTGGGACAGAAATAGGGAGTGTGTGTGCACCCTCATATGCTAATTTGTATTTGGACTGGTGGGAGAAAATTGTGGTTTTTACAGATCTCCATCAGCCATACACCAATACATCCTCCTCTGTATGAGGTATATAAACAACCTGTTTATCCTCTGGGAAGGACCTGAGGACACCCTTAAAAAGTTAATTTCAATACTGAACACCATTGATATGAATCTCAGATTAACTCTGGAATTTGATTTACATTGCATCTCATTTTTGGATCTAATCATCTACAGGGGTCAAGATGACATCATTAGAACTGATTTATTCAGGAAGAAGACTGCCACCAACAGTCTGCTACACAATGGCAGTTACCATGTGCCTGCAGTTAAATCTAATATACCAGTTGGGAAATTTTTGAGGCTTCGTAGGAGCTACATTTTGACTTCAGTTCTGTTTGATCCCTGACTACTGCCTTCCGTTCCAGTATGACCTTTGGCTTTGTCTGACTACCTGCTCTGGTCTGACTCCTGGCTTTGGCTGACTACCCGCTCCAGTCTGATTCTTTGCTTTGGCTGACTACCCACTCCGTGCTGACCTCTGCTCCGGCTGACTCTCCATCATTCTATACCTGTGGCCTACTGTCTCCGTTTGCACTCTCATTCTCTGTTGTTTCCTCCAGTCAAGCGGTGCTCAGTCTGCGTCAGTCGGTGCGACTGGCATTCCTACTGTCTGTTCCGTTCTGTGCCATTGGGTAACCTAGCATTCTAGGGATTCTCTGTCACCATTGCTTGTTGGGTTAGCCTAGCGTTCTAGGGTTTCTAAGTCACCACTGCCTTTTCTGTTACCCTAGCATTCTAGGGACTCTCAGTCATCACTGCGTGTTGGTTTACCCTAGCGTTCTAGGGAGATCCATCTCCAAGCTAAACCACCCTAGCGTACTAGGGGATTTTCCCTCTGTTCACAGGGTCTTCACAGCTGCTCCTGTACTAGTAACTACTACCATCCTCGCTATTAGTATATATATTCAGTCAGAGTGGTATCAGCCCCTGTGCAGTCGGTGAATCCTGTGCTGTCTCCACACCTGGTCCTGTGAGGGTTGGGGAAGTGCTATTCATATTTATTCTGTTCTTATTTTAATAAAGATATTGATTTTACTGTATCTGTACTTGTCATTGTTGTTATTCCACCGTCACCCAGTGACATTAACGTAGGCTTAGAGTTTTTTTGAAAACCTCTCTGTGGGAATCCTGGGCATACCCCTGGCATCGATTAATTTTGTACCTAAATGGTAGGATCATTTTAAATTGAAGGCAAAGTGGGCCCCCATCTTGGGAACACAGGTGAAAAGGACTCCTCATAGTCAAGGAGAAATTTTGACTGTTATACAGTACAGTTGGAACCCTCTGGATCTCCGCCTCCCTGATGATATGGGGTTCAGATCCCAGCAATAATAAGGGAACCCAGGCTGTCTCCCTCACTTTTATGCACACACACAAGAGCAGGAAGCTCACTGGCAGTGAACTCCATGTAGTTCTCATTGAGATTCAATGGATCACAATTTGATAACTTTTAAACTACATTAGAATGAACCAAATGGATCAGGTCCCTTCAAAGCCAGTGACAGTCTGATCAGAGCTCAGATGCCGGACAGGGAGAGCTCTCATGTAAAAAAAAAGTACAATAACACATGCTAAATTGACATTTATTATTTCCTTTTATACTCTTAGCAACAACAAATGCTTTCATGCTATGGTGCACAGTCAGATGTAACTGTCTTACTTTACTGAACAAGTTTTTTTCTTGCATAAATACAGAATTCACCAAGCTCCTCAAAAAATGAATTGTAGCCATGGCCTGCAGTCTCCTCAAGACATCAGATCAAGGTAAAACATGCTTAATACCGCAGGAAGTACACACTATGCATTGAGTGGCAACCTCCAGTGCTTCAGCTATGGAGGACAATATGCAGTGTGTCTGCTTTCACCATTGTTTTATTATGAACTAGTTGAAGAGCCCGTTACACGGGCCACAGTTCCACTGCCAGCCGGTCGCGGGGCAGTCATGCACAGTAGAGACTGCCCGCGCTGTGGCTGATACAGAGCTGGACGCTCCTTCAGAGCGTCCAGCTCTGTATCAGCCGCGGAGTGGGCAGTCTACTGCGCATGACTGCAGCATGCACAGCAGTCTCTACTGCGCATGACTTTGTCGTTACACATGTTTTAGCGAATTATTATATAGGATTATTGTAATCTGCTTTTCCTTTTCAAAGTCACGCACATGAAACTTGTTAGGTCAGCAAAACACACAGCATTTCATTTTCTATCAGACTTCATTAGGAATAATTGTTTCAAACTTTATTTAAAGAAGGGCCCAGCTTACTTAGGTAGGAATCCTACAAATAACACAATACAGTAAGGGTATCCTAGATACTGCTTCTCTCATTGGTGAAGGCATGGGGGGGGGGCAATTTTCAAAGTAGTGGCCTGTAGGGGGGGTGCCTCCTATGAAAGTCTCTCCAAAAGACATTGGAGTGCCAGCGTGGGAGTGCTCCACATTCTTACTCCAATGTCTAGTGTATTAAAACCTCTGACTTCACATTGTACTCCATGATCTGGTCTGTCTAAGCTATGTGTATCTCCTCAGTGTCCTCTGCCATTGACAGATCACCTTGCTGCACACACTACAACCTACACACCTCACAACAACTCCATTTCTTCTCACTGCCCATCACTCGCTCCTTATTAGTGTCTCTCCCTACTATGTATCAGCCCAGTTTATCTCCTCTGTGCATTCTCGCACTGCCACCACACTACACTCAAGACTCCATTCCCTGTCACCGGTCTTCACTTACTCCTGCTTTACCGCCTGCTCAACTGTTGCTTTCCTGCCCCTGTCTCTTCACCTAACTTCTCACCCTTTCAGTACTCACTAGTCTTCTTATTACTGCTCAATTGGCTCCATTTAGACTAATCTATATGTATAAAAAGTAGAGCTCATAGAGCTGCTACACACACTATCTTAGACCATTTTGCAGATACATGGTATGCATCCTTCTAATAGTAATATGATCTCCTCACTCCATGCAGTGACTATTTCTACCTCTGTGTCCTAGAGAACTTTCTCAGTTCTGTCACCACAGGAGCTGAAACTCAGACAGTTCTCCAGCACACATCAGTAGGCATAGTCACTGCTTGGAGCAGGGAGATCACATATCTATTAGCAGGCTGCATACCATACAGCAGTAACCGTGTAACTGCAAAACAGTCTAATACTTTTTCATATATATTGCTTAAAGTGCAGCCAACTGGTTATCCACATCTCACTTCCCTCCCACACCCTCCCCTTTACCGCTCCCCACAAAAAAAAATACCGTGGGCCTGTTCCTCTTCCAGATCCGTGCTCTTGCACTGCACTTGCGGGGAAGCTGATTTATAATATACACAGTCTAACGCGTTCCATAGTGTTAAACCACCGCATTATCAAAGAATAAATCAAACCAGAGCTCCCACAAAAATGTACATTTAACTAGTGTATGTGTGGAGCTGATTGGTGATCTGACTTGCATTACTAATACAATACTTGACAAAATGAAACTGCAATATTAACAGCTAAAACAAAATAATACATCCAACCATCCAAAACCCAGTTGAACATCGACCTTCCCCACATTGGGTCGGAGGGTTGGTGGTCGACTGAAGTGAATGCACAAAATACATGACATGAGTTGAATGGCATATACTACAATAAATCACAATATTACAATCCCTTACTACCATCTGAAACCCAGTTGAACACCGACCATCCCCACATTAAGTTGAAGGACCGGTGATAGACTGAGAAGGTTGCACAAAAATCACCATCTAAGCAGAATCACACATCCAACAAAAAACCACAATATTACAACATTTTACACGTTAAATAGCAAAGGACATGTCTGCAATAATTTGTCAGAAATCTTACAGTCCTAATAAAAACTCAACTGTATAAGTGTATAAAAAGATAATAATGAATAGATTAGAAACTAATTGGACATACGATCAATACTATAAGCTGAAGGGTAACAGAGGTAAGATATATATATCAAACCATGGATAAAATATGTATATTTGAAAAGTATATGGTTGTGTCAATCTGCAAAGATGGCATATACTGAAAAAAATAACATTGAGAATAAAGGTATACAAAGACATTAAAAAAAACCTGAGAAATTATTTAAATAAACATAATAATGATTAAAAAATGTTAGAAATGTAAAAAGTTTGTGTTTAAAAGTGAAAGGAAAGGGTGAACGAGTGTGTATGAATGTAATGGTGATAAAAGGGATGTGTATAGGGATTGATAAATCTGTGAACTAATAGTGAAACTAATATAAAAAGAATGTGAGAAAGAATGCAAAGAAATATAGATATATAAAAAGCAAAAACAATTATAAAAAATATATATATAGAAATAAAATAATGAAATACTAAATGTGAAAGAAAAAAAATTAGTGTATAAAGATAACACTAAAAAATGAGGACCTCTACAATCTCTTTGGAGGGTCTTAATTATTTCATTGAGGCCATAAGGATGTAATGTATGGTAGAAAACCTGAAAATCCAAAAATGATTACTGTTGTTCAAATGTTGCTCTCTGTCATAACTATTATCTGGCAAAATTTGCTCCATGGGTAAAAGAGTCAATTCACTAGGATCTTTATTGTGGCTCTCTAAAATGTGTCTGGACACACTATGAAAAGGAAAGCCATTTTGGATATTTCTTCTGTGTTGGTCAAAGCAGTGTCTTAATTTCTGGATGGTATGACAGACATATTGAAGCCCACAGCTCAGCAAATAAAAAACAAATTATGAACTATAAGTCATCATACTGTTGATGGAAAAAGTCTCAGAAGTAACAGTTGAAAAGAAAAATCTAGTTTTGTTTGCTATATGGGGAGAGGTTAAACATCTCAAAACTAAACATTTAAAAGCACCCTTAGGATATCCCTCTCTCTTTCCAAGGTAGACAATGGAGGCAACAACTTTCAGTGTATGTTGCTTGGTAGTCTTCGATGGTTTTCTTCCAAAGTGAGTTTTATAATGATTCTGGTGCAAACTGTTCTAAAGTGTTTTGGCTCTCCAGTAAACTACACGGGGCTGTAGTTTTGATCATTTCAAGTTTGGTCACTGGAGAATTGGCCGATGTTAGTTAAAGATGGTAAACATGGCTTTAGAAGAAGTGTTATAATTAGTCAGAAATAATGGACAGTCATTAAACGTATTAGCTTTCTTATTGGAAAGATTATCTTTAGAAAGAAACCACTCCTTGCTCTCATACATGAATCCAAAATCAGATCAGATGGATTTGATATTTGCATGACCCATTATTGGAGAATTTGGGCCTGACTATCATAATCTGTCAAAGATGAGCAATTGCTATTAACATGTCAGAATTGGCCATAAAGGTTGTTATGTAGCCATTTGGTATTATGGCAGCTATTGAATTCTAAATAACTGTTCTTATCAACCTTTTAAAAAAGGGTATGAGATAAAATGGTATACCCTACAAGACCCTCTAGTTTGAGATCCAAATACTGGATAATTGAATTATTAATGGTTGAAGAAAATTGCATGTTCTAAAAATAATTTAGTAATCTACATTCATTTATTTCTCATATTTTTTTTATGTTTTTGAATACCTTGTCATTGATATTTATTTGAGTATTTTCCATCATTGCAGATTGACACATCCATATAAATCTGCAAATATACATATTTTTTATACATTTTTTGATAAATATATATTACCTCTAGCTTATATTATTTATCATAAGTCCAATTTGTTTTTAATCTATTCATTCTTATCTTTTCATACACTTAAACAGTAGAGTTTTATTAGGACTGTAAGATTTCTGACAAACTATTGCAGATGTCTTTTGCTATTTATCTTGTAAGGGATTGTAATATTGAGATTTTTTGTTGGATATGCTATTCGACTAGGATAACGTGTTTTGTGCAATCCCCTCAATCGACCACCGACCCAGTGTGGGGAGGGTCAATGTTTGACTGGGTTTTTGATGATTGGATATTTTATTTTCTTTTAGTGGAAGTTATTGGTTAAAGGGATAGTAATACTTCGTTTTAACTTTATTTTATTTTGTAGTCATTAAAAAAACATGAAGAATGATAAGTCTTATCTCTCAAACCTTTATGGTTTATGAGATATTCAGAAGCAAAGTTTCCCCCTCCCGCCCCTTTTACCTAATGTAAACAATCTCTTCTCAGATGTGGAATGCAGTCCATAGACCAGACAGATAACAGCAGGGGACAATCTTCTTCCTATTAGAACAATGAAAGCCCCTCCCCCCTTGACAAGTTTTTCAGGTTTTTCCCTTATCTTAATTGAAGATTGTCCCTCTCTGCAGTCTACCTGGGCACCTCCCTTCTGCTCTGGCTGAGCAGTGTTACATCAGTAAAAGGGGCAGGAGGGGGACACTTTGTCATTGAATTACTCTTGAACTACAACTCTGACAGAATTGAAATAACACTCTCCAAAGTCCAAATACTATGATGATTAATTAGAGCTGTTTTTATTATGAAACATTACTATCCCTTTAATCCTGTGGTTTCCTTTTTCCTGTTGGTCCTTAGTTAATATTACAAGTTGGATCACCAATGAGCTCAAATCGTACACCATTTAAATGCATTTTTTTGTGGCTGCTCTTGCTTGATTTAGTCTTTGATAAAGCAGTGGTGGATAGTTTATTTGCTTCTACTGTGTCTTGATAAAGGATATCTCTATTTCCATATGACTACCATTAAAAAAAAAAAAAAATAAAATAAATAAATATATATATATATATATATATATATATATATATATATATATATACTAGTTGAACAGCCCGTTACATGGGCCACAGTGCCACTACCACCCGGTCGCGGGGCAGTCACGCGCAGTAGAGACTGCCCACGCCGCGGCTGATACAGAGCCTGCAGCACGCGCAACAGTGTCTACTGCGCATGTTGCGGCGTTACACACGAATTAGCGAATTATTATATAGGATATAAAATCATCATCATCATATCATCATCTTTAGCCATTCTCGATGAAGGCCACCTCAGCAACTTTCCTATAACTTCGGTCTTGTGCTTTTTTTTTTTTTTTGTCACTGTGTACCAATAAATTTGGTAATGTTATCTACCATCTGTCGTCAGGTCTTCTTGCTATGTGGCCTGCCCATTTTCATTTTAGATTCTTTAGTCATCGAATGATGTCATAGGCCTTTATTTGCTGAAGAATCCATTCATATGGTTTTTTGTCTCCTTTTATTATGTTCCGAATTCGAGGCTCTATACTTCTCTGCAGAAGCTTAAGTTTTTGTATGGCTTTGGCATTCAGTATCCATGTTTCACAGCCATAAGTAAGGACTGGAAGGACACATTGGTCCAAAACCTTTTGTTTGAGGTACAGTGGTAAATTTGTCTTAAAGACAGTACTATTAAGTTTTCTAAATTTTGCCATCCCAATTTTATTAGTCGCTCAGTTTCCATCATGGTGTTTCCATCTGATTACATTTCCTGTCCAAGGTAAACATACTTGTTCTAGTTCTTGTGTATGTGTTGTGATTTTCTGTAGTGTGGTAATTTTATTTAACATGACTTGCATTTTGTTGATATTAATCTTCAGACCAAATAGTTACTTTGCTTTTGTAGCTCTTCAATGTGTTCTTGCAGTTCTTCAGGACTACTGGTCAAGAGTATGATATTGTCTGCAAAACGTAAGTGATGTAGACAGTCTGCATTGATCTTTGGTCCCTTTTTTGTCCCAATTTAGATTGCAGAAAACATCTTCTAAACAAGCAGAAAATTATTTTGGGGAGATTGTGTCTTCTTGTGGGATGCCTTTATATATATAAATATATATATATATATATATATATATATATATATATATATGTTGACCTGTATTTATGCAGTTGCATTTTCATATATTGATTGGAGGATATTGATGTAAGCTCTGTCTATTCCTTGATTGAACAGGGCATCGATAATTGGATAGTTTATATGGAGGAGAGCAGATCTGGTCTGGTTTTGGGTTTCTGTTTAGGCTTTGGCCTAATATTGGGGAGCTTGGAGAACTCCTTCATTTCATGCTGCTATCTGTATTTATTCACTTGGGTTCTCAACCTATATCTGTAAATTAAATTAATAAATTAATGTGAATTAGCGCTGTGAATTTTGTTTCTTCTGTCTTTGCACACTTTTTCCCTTTCTTACCCAAGCTGCTCTTCACTTTACACTGTAAGATTAATAAATGTTTAACACTCTTGTAGAGGGGTTTAAAGGCATGGTGTTGGCCTAATGATTGGGCTGCCCTGATCATTGCCTTTAAGGCAATAACTAAACCCCATGTGACTTGTGGGAGTGGGTGGATGTGTTAAATGTTTTTAAAATATGCCCAATGCACAAGAAATCTCAGTTTATAAGAAATGCTTCATCAGGGGTGTTTTTAATCTAGATAGGATGATTGTGTGAAGTTACGTACTTGCCTTATACTGGGGGGCCTTGACGTGGCAGGCGGGCTTAAACATACTGTGGCCAAACTATGCAATAGAGACCCCAGATTTATTGAAGTGGTATACAATGTGCTTTATGCAGGGTTCACACTTGGATAGTTTATATGGAAGAGCGCAGATTTGGTTTGGTGTTGGGTTGTTGTTCTATAGGTTGTGCTGTGTTAAAGGGATAGTAATGTTTCATAATAAAAGCAGCTCTAAATAATCATCATAGTATTTGGACATTGGAGAGTGTTATTTCAATTCTGTCAGAGTTGTAGT
This sequence comes from Rhinophrynus dorsalis, assembly GCA_037306005.1. Taxonomy (NCBI): domain Eukaryota; kingdom Metazoa; phylum Chordata; class Amphibia; order Anura; family Rhinophrynidae; genus Rhinophrynus; species Rhinophrynus dorsalis. Next base: position 519,878,733 of record CM074720.1, on the reverse strand, counting down.
TGAAGAGTAATTCAATGACAAAGTATCCCCCTCCCGCCCCTTTTACTGATGTAACACTGCTCAGCCAAAGCAGAAGGGAAGTACCCAGGTACACTGCAGAGAAGGACAATCTTCAATTAAGATAAGGGAAAAACCTGAAAAGCTTGTCAAGGGGGGAAGGGTTTTCATTGTTCTCACAGTAAGAAGATTGTCCCCTGCTGTTATCTGTCTGGTCTATGGACTGGATTCCACATCAGAGAAGAGATAGCTTACACTAGGTAAAAGGGGTGGGAGGGGAAACTTTGCTTGTGAATATCTCTTAAACCATAAAGGTTTGAGAGATAAGACTTATATTGTTCTTCATGTTTTTTTAATGCCTACAAAATAAAATAAAGTTAAAACAAAGTATTAATATCCCTTTAACTATTGTGTTCATTCTTCTAGATAGTACATTTGTGAAAATCTTGCAGTCGACTGGCAAGAGGCTTATTGGTCTGTATTTTTTTAGATCTGCCTCTTTTGTGCAGTAAGATGACATCTGCATTTTTCCATGTTTCAGGCACTTTGCCTAGTAGTAGGTAATTTGAAAATAGTTTAGCTAGGGCTTTGAATAAGGGTTGCCCTCTGACTTTCAGCATTTCAATAGTGACTTTATCAACGCTAGCTGTTTTGCCATTTTTCTTTGATTTTATTGCAGCTTCTTCCTCGTCTATCAAAACCTCTAGCACAGCTTCAGCCTCTCGCACTGCATTCAGTTGTTGTCCTTCATCCTTATAAAGTCTCGAATAAAATCCTTCCACACATTTTAGTATTTGTTGTTGCGTTTTGCTGTTTATGAGTTTGAATGTAAACATTTGGCTCCTATGTGTGGCCATCTTTCATTTTGCTTTCTTTAGTCCTTGATTTTTTTTGCAGTGTCCTTTTGATGAGCTCAACGTTGAAATTGAGCTTTTCTTCTTTTATCCGTTTCCTTACGGTCTTGCACATTTCTACAAAGTCTACCCTGTTTCTAACATTACCATTTTCCTTCATTTCTCATCTCTTTTTTCATTATGACTATTGTTTTTTTTTTATTCGGATTGTTTTTTCTTGTTTTACAGTAGGTACAAGGGCATGGGCAGTGTCTACGATAGAGTCAATAACTTTTTCATTGTGGGCTGAAATGTCTGTGTCCATGGGCGTCTGGAGGGCCCCTCTCTACACTTGCTCCCACCATATAAACATAGGAACTGGGTGAGCTGGCCTGGGGGTCATATTATGTCTTTGTACCACCCTGGAAAAATGTCTGTGGATACCTGAAACGATTAGATGCTAAATCAAAATTCTTATGATTTTTCAAAAGCTGGCTAGTGTCAATCTTCACATTTGTTGACTTAAAGGGGTAGTAATACTTCTTTTATCTTTATTTTATTTTGTAGGCATTAAAAAAACATGAAGAACGATATAAGTATTATCTCTCAAACCTTTATGGTTTGAGAGATATTCACAAGCAAAGTTTCCCCTCCTGTCCCTTTTACCTAGTGTAATCCATCTCTTCTCAGATGTGGAATCTGGTTGCTAGACCAGACAGATAACAGAAGGGGACAATCTTCTTCCTATGAAAACAATGAAATCCCTACCCCCCTTGACAAGTTTTTCAGGTTTTTCCCTTATCTTAATTGAAGATTGTCCCTCTCTGCAATCTACCTGGACACCTCCCTTCTGCTCTGGCTGAGCAGTGTTACATCAGTAAAAGGGGAGGGAGGGGATACTTTGTCATTGAATTACTCTTGAACTACAACTCTGACAGAATTGAAATAACACTCTCCAAAGTCCAAATACTATGATGATTAATTAGAGCTGCTTTTATTATGAAACATTACTATCCCTTTAATCATGTCTTTATTTCTAGCTTGCAGTCAATTTTGATTTTTACTCCCACTAGACAATGGCCACTTCCAACATTAAAAAGACATTTGAATAAGGAAGTCGATTTTACTTTTATTACCCTTAGGCTTTACCATGTCCATTTTCTCTGGGCCTTTTTCCTGTCCAATGAATTCATGATGTACACATTTTTTTCTTCTGCAAATTCAATGTTAGTTGCCTCTATCGTCTATTTTTCTAGGTCCATGTGGTCCGATCGATTTTTCTCCATTTTGGATCATACCAATTCTTGCATTGAAATCTCCCATTACAAATTTGCAGTGGTAATTGTCCTGTTTGTAAATGCGTAATAAATCATCATAAAGTTCTTCAACTTCATCATCACTGTGGCTACTTGTAGGGGCATAACCTTGAACGATCTGAAGAACATAGTGACTATTTAGTTTGATAACACAGTAAGAAAATTTTTCTGAAAAACTTTCTACTTTTACGAATGAGTCTGTTAATCAAGAATCCGGTTCCTCCATATCGTCTATCATTGGTTGCTTTATAGTATAGGCAATGTCTATCTTCTAATTTGACTAATTTGATATATATAGATATATATATATATGATTTCTCTAAACCCACTGAGTGCCAGGAGTTTGTGCAGTGGATTGCTTTGCAATGGTTGGACATCCCTCTTGCACTCACAGGGTCAAAGTAACTAAAAACTACTTATTACAGATATAGTTCCTCAAAAAATAAACTAGGCTGATGTACTAAAAAGAACTGACGCTATCCTGGTGCAAACCAACTGCACAGTAGGGGACAAATAAAAAAGTGGATATCAGGTTTAAAGGAACAGTAAACTTTTTTTAATGAAAAAATATATATATTGTAGGGCATTTCCTATTGCGTAAAATAAGGGTACTATCACTGTTGAGAGATGCATATTTCCAGAGATATTACAATTTTAACCTGTGTTTTTTTTACATTGGCAGTGCCCTCTAGTGGTCAAATTCCACTTAGAAATTCTGTTGCATTCTAATGGAGAGGAAGTCAATGACGTACACTTCTACATAGAATGTAATAGAAACTGCCTAGTCACTTCCTGTCAGAATTATCAGGAAGTAAACGCACAGTAAATTAACTTCCTGATGATTTCAAACTTTATAACTTTTGAATAAAACAACTGACAGCATTAGGAGTGCTCTTATTTTACTCAGCAGGAAAAGCTTTATAACATATATGTTTTCATTAAAAAAGTTTACTTCTCTTTTAAACTATTAATTATTGATTCCGAAGCATTAAGGCATCTTCAGTGTTCAAGGGTTAAACAACCCATTTAGTTTGATAGAAATGTTGTTTTGTCTACTATTCTGCAGATGGTTAGCCCAGGAACTGAGGATATATACACAAAAAAAGTGGATTTATTCTGAGGTAAGCTAAGCACACAATGGGGATCACACAGTATTTTCCAGAATTCGCAGTGATATAACATCTCTGGAATTCAAAGGGTTAAGTGGGTCTTTTAACCTCTTGAATACTAGAGGGCTCCAATACATTACTTTGGCATGCATTGTAGAGCTCCCCAGCATTCAAGGGGTTAAAATACATTTAGATCAAAGCCCCCATTGATACAATTGGTTTACCCCAGAACTGTTACAGTACTCTGTAAAACTGTGTGTTTGTAAAAAAATAATTCTCTAATTGCTACCATCTTTTAATTGTATCTTTTAGATCTGTCCCAAAGATCCATTGTTTGGTCCCGGCCAGTACAAACAATTGCCTAAACAGCTGCTACGTGTATCAGAAGCCTGAACATCAGAAAAACATTGTTACAGAATGTGCAGGGTCTAATTCATGGGGGGGGGGGGGGCAAACTGAGGCTTCCCCAAATATGGTAAGCTACAATTCCCATCATCCCATAGACACCGCTGGCTGACAAGTAGGGTGACCATGTTTCCTTTCTGCCATTCAGGGACATTGCCAAGATGAGAGTGGCAGAGTACTTCTCCTCTAGTACATAAGTGGAAGTAAAAAGGGTTCTATACATCTATAGCGCTCTACCAGTTAATGATTGTATATATATAGTTCACAAATATGCAAAAAATCACCAAAATCAATAGTAATATATTGGTGGTCTCTTGGTTGCAGCTGTAGTCCGTGGTGCCCTCAGTAGCACCTTTCACTGAACGTAAAAACTGGATAAAATAGAAGAAGGACAAGTGCACACCGTCTGAGAGCAGTCCATTTAAATCAAACAGGTATAAGGTATAAACAAATCTACTTACAAGAAAGATTTTGGCAAGTGAAGCCCATAAATGACTAAAGATGAGAAGACAAACGTGGATGGCCTTCACTCTGTTGAGTCGGGGTCTTTGAAGTACATTTCATACTAATCTTACTGGATTGAGTTGAACCGACAGGGGTTAGTGAGGACAGAATTCAAGCCTGATCCACAATGTGTGGTCCACTCCAGTAAGATTAGTCTGAAATCCACCTCAAAGACCCAGGCTCAACAGGGTGACGGCCATCCACGTTTGTCTTCTCATCTTTGGTCATTTATGGGCTTCACTTACAAGAATCTTTCTTTTAAGTAGATTAATTTATACCTTATACCTGTTTGATTTACACGAACTGCTCTCAGATGGTGTACACTTGTCCTTCTACTTTCTCCAGAGTACTTCTCCTCACCTTCTCATTTCTAGACATCATTGCACAACCTGCACTTTTGCCGGAACACAGAAGCGTTCAAAACACAAGAGGAAGAACTGTCAATTACTGCTGTAACAGAAGGTCATGCATATACTGGGCTGTGGGAAAATGTATATCAAGTCCCAAGCTTTAACATATCCTTAATCTACAAGGAAATTATTCTTCTTTTTGAGATCAGGAAGTAGGGCTCAGCTCCCCCTCTAGTGAAAGGAAGTCTGTGCAGAGGTCATTTTCTTGTAGCACAGTTATCACGTTCTATCCCAACAGTCCATGGCCAGTTCTTTCTCTCTTGTTTAGAGCTCTGTAGTCTTTATTCACGTACTTTGCATTGTCCCAGAAGGGGGCTACTCGGGATGTGGGGCACACATTCAAAATCCAGAACTGTCTTGGGAATTCCGAGACATGTGGCCACCCTGCTGGCAGGGGATGATGGGAGTTGTAGTCCTCAACAACTGGAGAGAGTCAGGTTGACCATCACTGATCTAATTCATTGTCAGTATTTCAGGATTTATTTTCCACTGATATAAATATTCCTTTTCACTGTTTTTTGTGATTTTTTTGGAATATAAATTAATGATTATAACTGGAATAACTATTGTGCTTTTTTGTACCAAATAATGGCCACATGTACAAAATACATTGGTGTAAGCATGGGGAGGGATTTTCACAGGAGTGAGCGGACGGGGGGGACATCCTCCTCCACCATAGTACACACCTCCTCACCATTACACCCTCCCAACTATTCACCTCACATTCTGCTTTGCCTCCTACCCTCCAATGTCTGAAAGGAGTTTCACCTTCTGAACCATACACCCTCACTTCTCTGGGCCTCCCTCTTCATCTCACCGTTCTCCCTTTCAGCCGTCCTTTCTATTTCCCATTCCCCCCAAGAAAAACATTGCCAATTCACGCAGCTCCATCACTCACACATCGTCTTATAATAATACAGATATAAAACTGTTCTGCCAGTCCTCACATTCAACCTTTCTCCCCATCTCCTCCTCCTTCTACACTATTGTCTCTCTTACCGTGACCCCTTCTCTGCTCCATTGCTTTTGCAACTGATTACTCCTAACACGTTTTAACCATAATCTTGACTGATGAGGATGATGGGAACTTTAGTTCAGCCACAGCTGCAAGCCAATGAATTTCCACCTGTCACCACTCTAGCCAATTAGCAGACTGCTGGGGAGCAAGTAACTCACTTACTAGCAATCAAACACCTGGTGAACTGAAACAGTTTCTACTCTATACAACTAACAAGAGAATCACTGCATTACCTGTGCATAGAGGCAGGTCCTGTTGTATCTATTCTTCTTTTTACTCCATCACACACACACCCTCAGACACTCCTTCTACATTCCACCCCGTCCATGCTGCAGTAAGAGGTAGGTAAATAGAGAGTGTATGTGTATGTATGACTGTGTCTATGTCTCTTTCCTCCCTTCTCATAACTTTTAGTTCGAATGATCCCCTGTACCACCCTATCCAGTACACTCTTATGGGTGGGTGTGTGTGTGTGTGTGTTCTTTGTGTTTTCAAACATTTCAGTGCCAGACAGCTATCCAATGTATTGGGTTCATCTTTGGCACAGAAAGGGTTAACATTTCGCTGCCACTGATCTATCCAATGCATTGGAAACCTCATTGGCACTGAAAGGGTTAACATTTCACTGCCACTGACCTATCCAATGCATTGGATACCTCTTTGCCACTGTAAGAGTTAACCCTTTCAGTGCCAAAGAGGTATTGAATGCATTGGATACCTCAGTGCCACTGCTAGGGTTAACCCTCACAAACCTATCCAATGCATTCCACACCTCTTTGAGACTGACAGGGCAGTCAGAGGGTTAATCGTTATCCCCTGAGCAGGATCCCTTTATGTGTATGTCTGTCTCTTTTATGTTTTTCACAATTTTGCTGCCACGGACGTATTCAATGCATTTCAGTACCTCTTTGGTGAAAGGTTTAATCATTTCAGTGGCAAAGAGATATCCAGAGATATGGATAGCTCATTGCCACTGAAAGGGTTAACCATTTGTTTGCCTTTTCATTGCCACAGACCTATTCAATGCATTGGATTTCAGTCAAAGGGTTAACCCCTTCAGACACACAGATGTATCAAATACTTTACATAGCTCCTTTCCACTGAAAGGCTTAACCCTTTCATTGGCAGAGGGATCCACAACCCATATGTTATTTCTTTAACCCTTCCAGTAGTAGAGACATATCAAAAGCATCGCAATGCATTATATACCTCTTTAACTGAATGGTTGCCTCTGACTCCCCTTCTTCTAATCACCTAACCCTGCACTTTGCCTCCTCACCTCCCCTCCTAACAGACTTATTGCACTGAAATGTGTTGGACACCTTTATCACTCTCAGACAGTTACAGTTCCTAATAATACAACTCCCACTATGTACAACACACAATCACATCTGATCACATGTATACCACCAACCAATGAATGGACAGTAAAAAAGTAGAAAAGTTACATCACACCTCTTCAGATGTTGAGCACTTTACTGACCTGCACCTCTAATCATCACAACCCTCACCTTCCACCTCCTCCGAATGCACAGTGCGCCATGCTTGAATTCCCAGCTGCTTCCTCCGCCACGGTCTGTCTCCCTTACAGGACACCTTCCAATCAACATACATTCCTGCTGTGTGAGACCTTCACCTCCTCACAGGCCACTACAGTACTTTCAATGCTTATAGTTCTGGACATTTAAAGTATCTTACTGCCCTGTGAGGACCTCAAGCTCCTCATTTGCCAGGAATGTATTTTCATTTGAAGATATCCTGCCAATTCAAGCATGGCACACTGCCTCCAGAGGAAGGGAGGGTCATGCTCATTACAGCTATATGTCAATGAAGTGCTCTACATCTGAAGAAGTGTGATCTAATTTTTTTACGTATATTCATTCATTTGTGGAATGCATGTGAGCAGCTCTGATTTTTCATTTTCTTCATACTGGGAGCTGTAGGATCACCAAACTTAACCCTTTGAGATATCCAACTCATTCCAGTGTTGCATACTCCGGTGTCACTTAAACGGTTAACACACGGGCATGCACGTGCACACATAGACACCAAGGGGGGCTTGAGCACCTGCCCTTTTTGTCCAAAGCACCCTCGTGCCCTTTTAAACAAAAAAAAAATAATAATAATTATGAAAAGTGCCCTTTTTTTCATTTGAGCCCCTGCCCCCCAAAATGCCTGTGCACGTCCCTGCACACGGGCAACGCAGTGCCAACACTGCTACTATATAATATGTATTATATATGCACTTTTGTGGCACTGAGGCTCACATTAAGTCTTTGAGTGCCAGAGGAGTATGCAATATGTATCCATCTGGCACTGAAAGGGTTAACTATTGCTTTAAAAAAACAAAGACACAGACTGGCAACACCGTCCCATTTTGCTAGTATATTTATATATATGAGTGTCACACATACAGAGTGACTCACAATGACACACATTTAGAGTATAGAAAAACAGTTGAAAGTGACACACACACACACATTCACACACTCTTTGCAAAAGTTACAGTAAGACTCATGAACACATATACACAATGACTCACAGTCACATTCACACACACACACACGAATGTACTCAGGCAGTTTAGGGTGACACGCACAGTCAAACACTCACACACACATTGCTGCATATCAACTACCAACAGCCCAAAAACACCATTATAAGAGTTGAAGCCAATATACACACCAGGTTAACTATAACTCCCACTAGAAGAAAAATGCCTTAACCCCTTAGTGACCGGCCATGCGCAGACGTGGCTGGCACTTAATGCCCGCCAAACTTTTTTACCCCATTACCTTCAACGATTTCCTGGACGTACATGTACGTCCTCTGTCACTAAGTGACAGATTCTGCGGGACGTACATGTACGTCCATTGTCGGGATGGGGTTAATGAGAGTAGAAGAAAGTGTGCACATTGGGTTCCTATGCCATAATGACAGTTGAAGTCAATATATACACCAGTTTTCCACTGTGTCCACCATCTTCCATACTCCTCCACCAGGTGTAGAGAATGAGCGTTCACTGCCCCAATCACAGGGTTGCACATGACTTCATGCACAGCCAGCTTACTGCACAATGTAATTGTCTGGAGAGGGTCGGACAGGGGAGAAAATAGATGGGGAGGGAAGGTAAAAGGAGAGGGAAGAAGGCAAATGGGAAGGGAGGGTGGAAGAATAGGGAAAAGGTGAGCGGGGAGGGTGGAATGTGTGGAATGCAGGGAGGGAGGGAGGGTGTACAGGGAGGAGGTGAGTGGAGGGTGTAGGATGTGGAGAATGGGAGGGATGGTATACAGAGAGGAGGTGGGAAATGTGAAGGAGAACCCTCCTGCCCACTCCTGTAAAAATCATGCCCCCATGCAAGTCCTTGCAGAGATATTCACAGTAGTGGACCCCATTACTAGACCTATGGAAGCGCCAGTATAGAGACCTCCTTTGGTCTTTGGAACACTTAACATTCGATCTATGAGAATGGTTTCACGCTTAGAGAACTAGTACAAAAACTGAATAAAATCATCTAGGAAATTAATGGCTTATGTGAGACATCATAATAAAGATGAGGATTTAGTTCAATTAGAAGAAGGACAGTGGCTATACTATAAAGGAAGCAATGATGTGGAGGATTAGACTGACAGACAAGTAAAAGTTGAAAGTATTTATGAAAGAAATTTAATGAGAGTTCAGAGCTGAGCACATCCAAAGGACACTGGAAGAAAATAAAGGGCAAAAGAAAGCAAATAAAAGATGGCCACACATTGGAGCCAAATATTTGCATTAAAGCTTGAAGATGGTACAACAGCAAAAACTCAACAATAAATACTACAACGAATGGAAGAACTTGATTAAAATCTTTATAAGGATGAAGGACAACAACTGAATGTAGTGTCAGAAGCTGAAGCTGCGCCAGATGTTTTGGTAGAAGAAATAGAAGCTGCAATAAAATCAATGAAAAATGACAAAGCAGCTGGACCTGATAAATTTACTATCGAAATGTTAAAAGCCGGAGGTCAACCCCATTCAAAGCCCTAACTAACCTATTCTCAAAATGCCTACTACTCAGCAAAGTGCCTGAAACATAGAAAATGCAGAAGTCATCCTATTGCACAAAAAAGGTGATAAGGTGGATCTAAAAAAAATACTGACCAATAAGCCTATGGCCAGTGGCCTACAAGGTTTTCACAAAGGCACTCTCATGAAGAATAGACACAATACTAAAGCAGCACAACCTAAGGAACAAGCAGCTTCGGGAGCAGGTTAAGTACAATGGACCACATCCAGACAGTGCAACAAGTTATAGAGCGACATAATGAATACAACCTTCCATTATGCATAGTCTTCATAGACTATGAAAAGGCCTTTGACTCAATGAAAAAATAAGTAATATTTGATGCCCTGATCAACCAAGGAATAGATTGAGCTGACATCAATATCCTGCAATAAATATATTAAACTGCAACTGCATCAATACAGGTAAACAATGACAAAGTCCAGATCAACATAGAACAAGGTGTCCAATAAGGAGACACAATTTTCCCCAAACTATTTTCAGCTGGTTTAGAAGAAATTTTCTGCAAACTAAATTGGGACAATAAGGACTTCAGATAAATGGAGGAAACCCTACATCACTTACATTTTGCAGACAATATCATACTGTTTGCCAGTCGTCCAGAATAACTGCAATAATGCACTGAAGAGCTACAACAGGAAAGAAAAAAATTTGGTCTGAAGATAAATATAAAAAATCACAGTAGATAGACTAGAACTAGATAACGTGTTACCTTGGACAGAAAATGTCAACAGATGGAAACACCATGATAGACACTGAAAGACGGATAAAATCGGGATGGCAAATATTTGGAAAACTTAGTATTACTGTCTATAAGACAAATTTAGTACTCTTCATCAAGAGAAAGGTTTTTGACTAGTGTGTCCTCCCAGTCCTCCCATATGGCTGTGAAACATAGACACTGAATGCCCAAGCCATACAAAAACTTAAGGTAACACAGAGAAGTATGGGTCGGGGAATTCTAAGCATAATAAAAAGAGACCGGAAAATGTGTTTGTTGATTCGTTAGAAAACAAAAGTCTATGATGTGATTGAAAGAGTAAAGCTCCTGAAATGGAAATGGGCAGGCCACATATTAAGAAGCTACATAAAAGAGAGAAAAAAGAAAAGAGAGAGGGAAGGTCATGAGATCTCACACGGCCAGATGGAAAAATGTCCCGTCCAGACATAGGGTAGATCCCCACCCTCCCTATTTCCCTTAAGAGACCAGGGGCTAGATTCTATTACAGGTGCTAATTTTATCTCTGCTTTTATCTCCAGTTTTCTCCATAGACTTCAGTAGGAAAATGTTTGCTAAAATGGGTGTTAACATCTAGCACCTGCAATAGAATCTACTGTAGCTCCAGTTCAGTATCAAGAAGGGAGTCTAAATAATAAACTTTACCTTTTATTAGTGAAGTTAAAATAAACACAAACACATGAACAAACTGGGTGACACCATAAGTGGTCTGTCCCCATTAAAAACACAGTGCAGCCTATGCTAATGTTCCGTATGCCTTTACTTGACAAATACTCTTCATCTAGCTTAGCTATAGCTGTATAATGTTTAGTTTCCAGTTCTTGACATAGATATATATTGCCTGCATTAGTGATATCATTAAGCGCTATATATCCTGATAGGAAATTGCCGTTCTTTCTAGCAGTGCTCCAATATACTGATACTTAGGTGTCCAACTCATTCACTAGGTTGGCTGCCTTTAATGGATATGTGGGATCATTCACATATGCACTATCCCCAGAATAAAGTGATCCCTGTTTGCCAATCCACCTCATTCATTCTTACCTCCCCAGCCAAATGATAGCCACTCTGTTAATGTTAGGATATGGCAGTTCATCTCTACCCTTTGCACACTGTGTGGTGCACTGACCACACATTCCAGTGTGGTGGAGGAGAATCGATATCACGTCATCAGGTGGTATCTGAGGAGATTCCATCCCACAGAATATGCTAGGATTCTGGGAGGGAGGGTTCATCATTACTATTAAACTGTCAGCAAGTCGTCATGTGTCTTTAGCGGGGTCTGGACAAGGGGTACAGTGACAGCGGCAGTACTTGGTTTCGGGTGTCATGGTATTTTAATACAGTTGTGCCCACAAATGTTATTTGCCACACACACACTGTGCACATTGTAGTTGCTGAGGAGACCCACTGATCCTACTCTCAAGGGAAAAATCTATATTCTAATAACAACACACCCATGATGATTTTGGAGGAGGGGCAGGTGGAGAAGATTTAATGGCCAACTTGTTCTTTTCTCCACAAATACTGGGGGCTACTTATTCTGCTGCTTTGCCTCAGGCGCATCACTGGAGCCAGTAGTGGCAAATGAAACCTTCATTATCCATCTTCCATGTTACTGCTATTGTTGATCCCATTCCCTTTCAGCTGCCTAATCATCCTGCTGCGTAAACAACTCAGTAGCAACAGTACGAACAGCAGTTGCAACTCAGGACTCAGGAGGACATTTGACAGTGGCCAGTGGCCAACATGACCTGCTGGCATCAGGCCAGTAGAGCATTTTTATTTTTTTTCTCAGGGCTTGTGTTTAAAAAAAACTAAACAAAAAACTAGTCCTACAAAAAAATAAACAGTTTTTGGGGGCCCAAGTCCTACAAATCAATGTTTCCTTAGGGCTTTTGACAAACTAGCTTAAGTCCTACAAATCAATGTTTCCTTAGGGCTTGTGCCAAACAAGCTTAAGTCCTAAAATCAATGTTTCTTCAGGGCTTGGGCCTCTAATAAGTCTAAGTCCTACAAAGGCCTCTAACAACAAATCAAACAAATCATCCTCTACAAAATACTATATCAAGTCAAGTATCAGTCCACCCCAATGGCAGCTTATGTCAGGGGGTTCCTGTCTCTGTCACTTTAAATACAAATGTCTTTATTTTATTTTATTGATTTATTTTTTTATTAACTGTCCCCCCAATAGCAGTCAAGAACCCCACCCACATTAAATTCCCTGTTCAAATGATTCATTCAGTCACCAACACAGGCACCATCCTCAGACCCCTTTATACCATCTTAGGTTTTTACTTTATTTTATTTAGGATTTCTTTTTTATTAAGTGCATGTCACGGAGGCCGACGGTCCCCTACCCTTTCCAGGCACCCGCAGCATCTGCCAGATTGGCTGGGCTCCGTGCCAAGATCAGGACTCCCGCGGCGCTTCTGGGTTTGGGGTGCCGCGATCCTTGTCTCTCAGTGCATGAGCAGTCGGCTGGCTATACGTCCTCTCTCCAGGGTCCCTTCGCTGCCTTCTGGTGCCTCTTGTGATCCCCCTCAGACAGGTAACATCCCAACAGGAGGCTCTCTTTCCTCCACGGAGGGTCACCATGCGGGGGACATGTTAGCTGTGGCCACTGGGGGTATTGATTGAGGTGGTGGGCAGACTCATGGTAGAGTGGGAGTGCCTTTGCTGCTAGTGGTGCTCTCTGGGTCATGTGACTGTTGGTTCCCTTCTTAGTCTGCTCTCTCTCTCCAGTCTTTGCTCAGTTGTTCTGTAGCCTTGCTGTGATTCTTGTGTCTTACATCCCTGTCTGATAGCCTGGTTCCTGATCCCTGCTTCGTTGCCTGACTCTGCCTGTGTTGCCGCCTGCCCTGACCTTTTGGCTCGTCTCCTGACTCCGCTTGTGTTGCCTCCTGCCCTGACCTCTGGCCCGTCTACGACCCTGCCTCTGTCTTGCTTCTTTTTGTTTGATTTTTCGCCGGTCCTGCTACCGCTGTCCGCTGCACCTGGGCTCAAGCCTTGAAGATACGCAGGGGCCATGCCGGGCCATCACAGTGCCCCCAAATCCCAGTAAACATCCCCCCAAAAATCATCCCCTGTTCAACCGATTCTTTCCCCACACCCCACCAACACAGGCACCCTCATGCTCCTTTTATACAGTGCTTGTGGGAAATAAAATATTATTTGTAATGTGTTGTGTGTGACTTCTACGTTCTCATTGATTTCAATGGGCGAAAAAAGCAGGAAAAAAGTGGAAGATTTGCACCTTTCGCGGGAAATTTTATGCCAAGCGAAAAGTGCCATTTTTCGCCGATTTCAGTTTGAGGCGGAAAGTTTTGCCCATTCCTACTGAGACCTCCATCCTGCAGTGGATCACAATGACCGAAGATGATGACACACACACATATACATTTTATAGATAATTACATTTTATATATAATTCAATAAGCAGCTTCCACTGCTATTTTTTAATTGATGCTTTAGACAACAATGTTTTTTCTGTTGCTTTCTATGGAAAAGGTGAGTTAAAGGTCTCCATAGAAAGAAATAATAATTTTTCAACCTTGTCATAATGGTATGAACTGTAGTAACTTATGAGCAAAACATCTCCCAAAACTGCTCATGTAAGGAGATACAAAATCAAACAAACAGTGAAGGTCTCTAATGGTGTTTTATAACATCTGGAAAAATTTATGGCAGGTGATTATAATTATTCTATTCATAATAGATGTGTGCAATATGGCGGCTTCCAAATAATAAAAAAGGACTAAATGGTCTGGCCATCTCTTCTGGGGAAGTTAAAGAGTAACTCTGAGGCACTCAAAAACCAAACAATAAAAATATACTGTTATTTCATTGCTTATATAGTTTATATTAACATTTTATAATTAGTATCCATTTAGTGCTTTTTTTTGTGCCATCTGAATCGGTTCACTCCTTGACTGAAGTCAAGGCTGATTCTCCAAGAAGTTCTACATAGTCAGTACTGGATATCTATGCCCAGTCTCTACCTCAGTTGGGTAGAATGCCTGTACATAATTTTGTTCAGACTTTATAAGGCATCATTAGCACCATCCACTGTTGGTTTGATTTTTTCTATGTTTCCATTATGGTGACATGTGAGAGGGAGGAGCTACCACAGAGTTTTGTTTGAAATCCAGCTCCTCATTGAGTGGGGGGCATTAACTGCATTACTCCATGTGGCATTTCTGCTCATGGACATGTAATTGTTACCCCCACAGTTAATCATGTGAGTATTCATCTACAGCAGTGCTTCCTAACTCCTGTCCTCAGGACCCACTAACAGACCAGAACTTAGGGATTTCTCTGCTAGAGCACAGGTGTGGTGATCAGAGGCTCATTCACACTGATTAACTCACCTGTGCTCTAACAAGGAAATCATGTGATCAGAGGCTCATTCACACTGATTAACTCACCTGTGCTCTAACAAGGAAATCATGTGATCAGAGGCTCATTCACACTGATTAACTCACCTGTGCTCTAACAAGGAAGTCATCACATCCTGGCCTGTTAGTGGTTCCTGAGGACAGGAGTTGAGAAACACTGATCTGCAGAATCATATTTTAGACAGTTTCCCCAGTAGTTCTTCCTTTTTTATGTTTGTGTCTATTTTCTAACCATTTGAGTGCAAGAGGGTTATCCAATGTATTGCAACGTGCATTGCATCACAATGTATTGACTAACTGTCTGGCACTTAGAGTTTAACCCCATCCCGACAACTGACTTACCAGGTACGTCCCGCAAAAAATGTCACTTAGTGACAGAGGACGTACCTGGTAAGTCCCGGAAGTCCGGGTCTCCGTGCGGCTGCACGCCGTTTGGGGACTCGGAATCAGTTAAAAAAAAAAAAAAATAAATGTTAGCTGGCCATTAAGGTGACAGCCACGTACGCACGTGGCTGTCACTAAGGGGTTAAATGAAAGAACTGTAGATGCAAGCAATGCAATGGTGACCTCTCCAGGATCCAGTCTGTTAACCTTATACAAGTATTTATTGTCAATGTATATCCCAAGACAAAATAATTAATTTTCTGGTACAATCACCTCAGTGTTTATAGGATAAAACAGCTGAAAGGATTTTATTGCATATAAAGAGAAGGCTGTTATCTTAAACCTAAGGGTCCTATTTAAACTGTTGGTAATACTGGGAAAATGCAGTCTACTTTCGACTACAGGGAGGAAATATGGAATGTGCTTCAGGCAAACACAAAACAAATAACAATTTTGGGAACTCAAGAAAAAGGACATTAGAGTTCAGGGCCAAATCCCCTACAAAAAAAACACACTGACATGAAAGAGTTTGCTGTAAAGCTCTCAGATTCAGACAAGTCCCTATCTGCCTCAAAGCAAAATGAACATATATTTTTTATAATGCAATTGAAAAGGAATGATACCAGCTTACCTCTACTGTGAGCAAAGTAACGGGTTATTTAGTTCTAAAGGTCAGGAGTTGATGTTCAGATTCCATTTTTGTTTACAATGTATTGTGTCGCCAAGATATTGTTCTTGCTGCT
The DNA here is from genome assembly GCA_037306005.1 of Rhinophrynus dorsalis. NCBI lineage: Eukaryota > Metazoa > Chordata > Amphibia > Anura > Rhinophrynidae > Rhinophrynus > Rhinophrynus dorsalis. Next base: position 519,862,815 of record CM074720.1, on the reverse strand, counting down.
CTGCTGACTATACACATATGTAACTATTTGAATGCCACTGAAAATGCTATTTTGATCTCCCAACTCCCCTACCCTTCTCATTATATTGTCATTTGGAGCTGTTTTTTTGCACAAAGTTTGGGTTTACTCACATCACTTCTTGTAAATACAGGGCTGAAAATATAACATCCTATCCTATATAATAATTTGCTAAATCGTGTGTAACGCCGCGACATGCGCAGTAGACACTGTTGAGCGTGCTGCAGTCATGCGCAGTAGAGACTGCCCGCGCCACGGCTGATACAGGAGGAGTGTCCAGCTCTGTATCAGCCGTGGCGCGGGCAGTCTCTACTACATGTGACTGCCCCGCGACCGGGTGGCTGTGACTGTGGCCCGTGTAACGGGCTGTTCAACTAGTATATAATAATTCACTAAAATGTGTGTAACGCTGCAGTCATGTGCAGTAGAGACTGCCAGTGACGAGGCTGATACAGAGTGGGGCGCTCCAAAGGAGCGTCCCGCTCTGTATCAGCCGCTGAGCGAGCAGTCTCTGCTGAGCATGACTGCACCGCGACTGGCTGGCAGTGGCACTGTGGCCCATGTAACGGGATCTTCAACTAGTATATATATATATTCCACAAAGCTACACAGCAAGAGGTGATCTGAACGCTATCTTGTCAGCAGGGATACAGCATGCATATCACACTATGGAGGAATACAATTCCTACAACTGAAGTCCTCAACAGCTGGAAGGCCTCATGTGTGTCCACCGCTGATGTACACGATGCACTGTATATGTTTAGAAGGGACCTTAAATATATTTAGTAATCCAAAGTTTTTGCTGTTTTCAGCAGACGCATATACAATGTTAATATTCATGGAGGCAAACCCTTACAAAGTCCCTCCTAAAGCAAGAATGTGCTTTGCAGTCTGTGTTGTTGGTGTGACAAGTAAAATAAAGGCATATTCTCATCAATCATGTGTTAGAGGCATTTCTAGCACCTAAGGGGGTAATTTACATATTGGAAGGGGCAGTAAACTCAAATTATAAATATGAATATGCTGTTGGGCTTTTCTTATTGAGTAAAACAAACATTCTCCCAATGCTATGAGATGCTTCTTTGAAATGTTATTACAGAGGTTTTCTAATAGCTTTAGTAACATAGTAACATAGTTGATGAGGCTGAAAAAAGACATGTATCCATCAAGTCCAGCCCATGCCAAAAACACCCCTGTTGATCCAGAGGAAGGCAAAAAACAGCCCTCTGAAGCCATTTGCAGTTTAGCTCCAAGTGGATAAAAAAATTCATTCTTGTCTCCAAATGGCAATCAGACAGTTCCCTGGATCAACATCCTATCTGCATTGAACCATCTGTTATAATTTTCAGCATTGTTCTGTGCTAGAAAGGCATCCATTGCTTTTTTGAAAGCAGTTGCATTATCTGCAAGTACAACATCCTGAGGCAAAAAATTCCTTAGCTTTACCACCCTTACTGTAAATAATCCCTGCCTTTGTTTTATTCAAAAGAGCATTTCCATTAGTTTTAATAGATGACCTTTTCTTCTTAACTCATCTCTTTGCATAAATAATTAATTAGATGTCTCTTCTCTAATGTAAACAAACCCAGTTTGGCTAGTCTTTCTTTATAACTAAGATCCTCCAATTCCTTTATCAGTTTTGTTGCATGTCTCTGCACCTTTTCCAGTTCAACAATGTCTTTTTTTAAGAAATGGCACCCAAAATTGTACTTCATATTCTAGATGAGGCCTAACCAAGGATTTATCCAGAGGTAAGATAATATTAGCATCCCTTGCATCTACACCTCTTTTTATGCAGGCTAGTACCCTATTTGCTCTTGCAGCAGCTGAGTGACTCCGCACACTGCTGTGAAGTCTATAGTTTATCAGTACTCCTAAATCTTTCTCTAATGAGGATTCCCCAAGTTGTTTCCCATACAGAGTGTAAGTAGCAAGTTTGTTTCTACAGCCCAAATGCATAACCTTACATTTATCTACATTAAATGACATCTGCCACTTTTCTGCCCATTCACTCAGTTTATCTAAATCCTTCTGTAGGGAAAAAACATCCATCTCTGTATGTATTTCCTTATATAGCTTAGTGTCATCAGCAATTCCCACTTCAAGATCATTAATAAACAAATTATAAATCATTGGGCCCAGGACTGAACCCTGCAGCACCCCAATTATAACTTTAGACCAATTTGAAAAGGTTCCATTTACAATTCTCTGCCATCTATTGTTTAACCAGTTCTCAATCCATATACAGATAACACCGCCCAAACCAAAGCCTTTTAATTTATGCAGTAACCTGTTGTGAGGCACTATATCAAAGGCTTTTGCAAAACCCATGTATACTACATCAGTAGCAATTCCCTTATCTAAATTAGTACTTACTCTTTCATAAAATGCAAGTAAATTAGTAGACTTGTGCACGGACAAAATTTTCGGTAAAATTCGAATTCGGACGAATTTTTTTTTTTGTAATTCGGATGATCCTAATTTCGGACCGGGCCTATTCGATTCGGACGAAATTCTGATCCATTCCGAATTATTCGGCCGAATTTAACATGGGTTAAATTATAGCAGTGCACCTCCGTGCACGCTGCTATCATTATTTGCACACAGGGTGTGCATTTAGAAAAAGATCCATCCCAAAAACGGACATTGTCATACATTGAAAGTCTGTGCATGCCTCTACTCTAGCATGGGATGCCAGTCACAATGCAAATGTCGAACGTCGAAAACCCATGCCTGTCATTCAATTTAGCATGTTCGAACATCGAAACCCCATGCCTGTCATTCAATTTATCATGTTCGAACATCGAAACCCCATGCCTGTCCTTCAATCTAACATATGTTCGAACATCGAAACCTCATGCCTGTCATTCAATTTAGCATATGCTCGACATCGAAAACCCATGCCTGTCACATCCTACTCAACATAAGTGGTCGACTCGAATATGGACAAACTACATGTCACATTCTATGTTAGTACATGGGTAAAGATTAAGGTTTCATTTTCTGGTACCAGCCTCCTACCCTACTGTCCCTCTTTAGTACCCAAATTCCTCTCTCTCGTTTTCCTATCCTGATTTCCCCTCATATCAGATAACTCTATGTGTATATACATTGTAGAGTTTCATACTACATCAAGAATAAACATCAATGATTGTAATGTGATAGATGTAATGTGTTAACCCTTTGAGTGCCAGAGTGGTACGCAATGCATTGCAAAGCAATACGTTGCATACCACTCTGGCATTCAAAGGGTTAAAAAGAAAAATTGAGACATTCTGTTGTGAACAAACTGCAACACAGGAGAGAAATAAAAAAAATGCTTGACATCTATACTGAAGAGGGGTCCACAGCATTGTCTTAGTATAGCAATATCACCGTTTTCCGTGAGTGTGCAATACAGGGCTCTACGGTAATTGCTGGGCATTTCCCAATGTCATAATCAGGGGATGATGGGAGTTGTATTCTAACTACTGTTAGGAAACACATAAGTGATGCACATTCATCTCCCACCTAGAAATTATTTACACACGAGGCAACTCCCCCAAGTAATACCTAGCCCCTTTCCAAGTGAAAGGACTTCCAGAAAGGCTTCAGATCTCTTAGTGACTCACCTGTTATTGCCAGTCAGCGGGACCCGGAGAGTAGGAGGGGGTGATGCTATGGCTGCACGGCACGGTGCTCTTAGTTGGTCACTTGTCGCAATGTTGAAGCTCAGCCCGGCCAGCACCTTCTGGGTGGAGACACCTCACAGCAATCCTGTTCAGGACACATCATGCACTGTTGTGCACTCATACTAGGGATCCCAAATGTTTAGACTCATTTTGTACAGGGGGCACCCTCCTGTATTTGTAAAACCTCTCTAGCAAATCTGGGATGGTAGACCTATTTACTCAAGTCTTGACTTTAGGTGGGCGATAAACAATACAAAATAGGCATAATGTTTCACTATCACATAATTCACGTCACTGAAGCAGCCAGCAGGCATCACCACTGAGTGACCATAGGGCTGCCCGGCTGCTGACAGTCACACTGATGGGACACCCTGCAACACAGAAATGGCGGAAGAGCACAAAATAAACATGCTATGGGACGGCAAATTGCCGCCCCTGTCAAAGTGCCGCCTGGGTCCATGGACCCACTGGGACCCATGTAAGGGCCAGCCCTGTATTCGAACAAATACCTAATATTTTTTTATATTTTGCACAGGAACAAATATTACTTGTTCTTGCAGTGGCAATAACTGGAACTAATGCTGGCTGCCTACCTATGCCTAGCCTAATGCTACCTGCCTGCCTACACAACAACTGTACACTCTCTAATCTCTTCTCTCTCTGAGCTCCAACAACCCAATGAGGAAATGCAGGCTGTCTGTCTGTGTGACTGTGTCATTAGTCCAACCCCCATCATGAAACGAAGAAGGCTATTCGAATACAGACAAAAGAGGGAAGTAGTGCATGAAACGGAGAATGGAATTGGACTAGAGACATGGAGGGAAAATTATGGAGGGAAAGTAATTGAGCGCGCACAGGAAGTACAAAATGTCCTGGTCAAAAGTAGTCAAAACTTTTGGAAATGTGTCGATTGCCGAAACTTCCGAAAGTTTCGACGAATTTCGGACCTGGGCTGTTCGGAGTCGGATCATTTTTTCCGAATGACCCTTGAGTTTCGGATTGGCCGAATGTCTCCGAATGACCCCATTTTCGACGAAATCCGAATGTCTCCGAATGAATTCGTACATGTCTATAAATTAGTCTTACATGATCTATTCTTCATGAAACCATGCTGATTCCTACTAATAATATTGTTTGCCTTCACATAGTTCTGAATACTGTCAGTTAGTAACCCTTCTAGTATCTTACCCACTATAGAAGTCAAGCTCACAGGTCTCTAATTTCCTGGTTTGGATCTTACTCCCTTTTTAATGGAATAGTAATACTTCAATATTAATAATCCCCATAGTGTAGTTCTTTAAAAAATAATTCAATTGCTCCCAGTTTCATCTCACAAACCTTTATGGTTTGAGAGAAAACCGTAAGCAAAGTTCCCCCCTCCCTCCCCCTTCCTTGAAGTCAGCTTTGTGCTAACTGCAGGGATAGCCATTTTTTTCATCAAGTGGCTCTGCAGCAGAGCCGCGATCAAGTTAGTAAAAAAAAATATTTCACTGAAACGGTCTTGTACATGTGCTTGCAAACCAAGCACATGTAGAAGACCGTTTCAGTGAAATAATTATTTTTCACTAACGTGATCTCGGCTCAGCTGCAGAGATGCAAGCCTGTCCTATGACAGACTTCCCCTGCAGTCAGTACAACACTGACTTCAGGGAAGGGGGAGGGAGACGGGGAACTTTGCTTATGGTTTTCTCTCAAACCATAAAGGTTTGAGAGATGAACCTGGGGGCAACTGAATTATTTTTTAAAAAGCTACACTATGGGGATTAGTGATATTAAAGTATTACTATCCCTTTAAACAATGGAACTACATCAGATTTCCTCCAATCACAGGGCACTATGCCTGAAAACAGTGAATCAGTAAATATTAAGTATAATGGTTTTGCTATTACCGAACTAAGTTCCTTAACTACCCTTGGGTGTATACCGTCAGGTCCAGGTGCTTTATTCAACATAATCTACTCCGGTCTCTTTTGGACCTTGTGCTCAGTAACCCATGTACATGGTGGAGGAAATTCCGTGGTTTTGTCTGTTTGCCCATAGCCTGTCATTGCTGCTTCCTTTGTATAAACTGAAGAAAAGATTGTATTGAGGGTGTCAGCCATATCCTTATCCTCACTAATCAATTCACTTGTCTTAGTCCTAAGAGGACCAATATCAATCTTAACTTTTTTGTTATTAATATACTTGTAGAATTGTTTAGGGTTTTTCTTACTCTCATTTTGCAATATTTCTCTCATTTTCAATTTTAGCTAGCTTAATTGCTTGTTAGCAGATTTTATTACATTCTTTGTATTTTTTAAATTATGTATCTAACCCATTTGACTTAAACACTTTAAAAGCCTGTTTCGTATTTCTCATTTTCCTGCAAACCTTATTATTAGGCCACATTGGTTTCACTTTACTCCTCTTGTGCTCATTCCCCAGTGGAATATATTGAAGCGTATATTTGTCTAAGAGCATTTTAAACAATTTGCATGATTCTTGTACGTTTTTATCTTTGAAAATTACATCCCACTGAATATCCTTTAATACTTCTTTTAGCTTTGAAAATTAGCCTTTTTAAAATGAAATGTTTTGGTTAAACCCTTGCTATTGGATTTCTCATAACAAATTTCAAAGGATACCATATTGTGGTCACTGTTGCCCAAACGTTCCCATACTTGTACATTGCTTGTCATGTCAGAATTGTTTGAGAGCACTAGGTCAAGCAAGGCTTCTTTTATAGTTGGCACCTCTACTAGTTGGGACATAAAATTATCATTTATCATACTTAAAAAATATTACCCTTTGTTATGCCAGAATTCATATTGCTCCAGTCAGTTTCAGGATAGTTGAAATCTCCCATTATAATTACCTTTGCTGTCCTAGTAGCCTTTTACATTTGCAGTAAAAGTTGGGTTAAAGGGATAGTAATGTTTCATAATAAAAGCAGCTCTAATTAATCATCATAGTATTTGGACTTTGAAGAGTGTTATTTCAATTCTGTCAGAGTTGTATTTCTAGAGTAATTCAATGACAAAGTGTCCCCCTCCCGCCCCTTTTACTGATGTAACACTCCTCAGCCAAAGCAGAAGGGAGGTGCCCAGGTAGACTGCAGAGAGGGACAATCTTCAATTAAGATAAGGGAGAAACCTGAAAAACTTGTCAAGGAGGGCAGGGCTTTTATTGTTCTCATAGGAAGAAGAGTGTCCCCTGCTGTTATCTGTCCAGTCTATGGACTGCATTCCACATCTGAGAAGAGATGACTTACACTAGGAAAAAGGGGAGGAGAGGGGAAACTTTGCTTGAGAATATCTCTTAAACCATAAAGGTTTGAGAGATAAGACTTATATCGTTCTTCATGTTTTTTTAATGCCTACAAAATAAAATAAAGTTAAAACGAAGTATTACTATCCCTTTAAGTTTTGCAGTAAAAGTTGGGTTAGAAATGCTTTGTTTCCAGGTGGCACAGCTTGCATCATTCAGCTTTTCATAAGCAATAATAACAACATCGCCACCTGGCTTCAGATAAATCTCTCCAAAAAATGCAAGTATAGTCTAATAACTTTTCACTGCAGTGTCTTGCAGCAGACAGAGTGAAAAATATTCCAAATATATATTCATAAAAAAGATTTTACTTCCCTTTAAAATCTATATCAACTGTATCATGTTACTTAAAATCTGCACGTCCTCGACTTTGCTTCAAAACAGCTACTACAATTGAAATAATTCACTGTTTGTTTTAAAAAGACTGGAGAATTAGACTGATAGTTTAATGATTAGTCTTATGATACAAGGAACAACACTGCATTTGTAGAACTCTTAGAGTTTCTATAAAGAATGATGTCATTATTGTTACTTTAGCCAATATCAGGGTCAGCAAAAAAGTGTTTTGCAAAACAGCAGAAAATGATTTTAATATGCTAAAAGCTGTTAACTTTTTGGATAACTCCATAAAGTCAGAAATTATTTAATGTTCTGTGAAAGAAAATCAGAGCAATGCTGTAGATTTCATGTGCTGAAAGCACAAATTAATTTTACATTATTTGAAAAAGACAAAAATATCTCTCTGCATAATCTTAAAGCAGATGTGTCAGACTCCATCCAGGTCAGACTGAGGCAGGGGAAATGGTGGGATAGGGTTAATATGTGATAAGGGGGAGATACTCCTCAGCGTGATAAACTCTCCAGTTCTGTGGAGCCTGTGAACTAAGACAACCATTCCCAATTCCAGTCCTTAGGACACATCAGCAGGTCAGGTTTTCAGGATCACATTACATGAACACAGGTCAATATCATTAATAAGGTAGATTTGTCACAATGACTCATCCACTGATTGATCCCCTTGTGCTTACATGAGGAAATCCTAAAAAACCTCATTTTTCATGTGTCTCGGGGACTCAAAGATCTGCACAGCATGGACCGCCAAACTTTTCACAGGAACTACGTTAAAAGATAACTATCCTGTGATATTTCTCCATCAGCAGATCTTCGACGCAGCAGGTCTATGGGGAATGTGTGTCCAAACCTGTAATTTGTGGCTGATAGAAACATCATGCCGGTCTGTGTTCTAGCCAAGGGGATCAGGTTTCTGAGCACCCGATATTATAGATAGGAGCTGTTTTGTGGCTGCACAGAACAACCCTGGGCTCTTTTACTAAGTCTGTTCCTATTGGACCAAACAGTGTTCACTTATTGAGACATGATGATTGCTCTTTAAAGGTTGTGATTCTCATCACAAAATCTGTTTACTAGATGATCCATGAGGGCATCAGGTTCACACAGGTCAGCCATCAGACACACTCCACTTGCCATGAGATCAGTGGGGGAATTCAGGATAAAGGTTAGTTTGGGCAGTGTACTACAGTTCTGTCGCCTATGTGAAAGACCCTTTACAGAGCTAGTTATTGGGAGACAGAGAAGCAGGCTGAGACAACATTGGGGCTGATACTAGAAAAAGTGGCATATGTCTGGAGCAAACAATATGTACTATAGTGAACAACTAATAATTCCTATTACTCTAGTTGGTGTTAGTAACTTAGTCTCAACAAGGCCTAGTTTACATTGCAGGTGATAAATGTTTCCACTGGTTGTATTTCACAGATTCCTCTGTTGTTAAGTCTGTAGATAAAACCAGTGATACAGTTATCACCCATGAATCCAGGCCTAAGTCTGTTCCTATTGGTGCAGACTTAGTAAAAAGACCAAGACTGAGCTCTGCAGCCCCAAATGGGTCTTATCAATTAGAAAAGAGGCCTCCATGACTGATAGGTTAGCTGAGCTAAAGAAGTGAAATATTTGGATTATGTCATGGTTATCACTTGATACAAACTGGTTCTCATAAGCTTCAAGTTTTGGGTTTGGAAATCAGACACATGTCGCCTATGGTACCAGCACATGTAGCCTTTGGAACCTGAACTGAATGAATACTAAATTTCCACATCAGGATCTGTCTGCTAGACAGCAGTGGGGACAGTTCTATGACTCCTTCCCCTCCGAATCAAGAGTAGACAACGAAGCAGTGCTTTGTATACCCCTCTGGCACTCAAAGGATTAAATGAGTTTTTTTTATTTATTTTAAAAATCCTATATAATAATTCACTTTGATGTTTGTCATGCGCAGTAGAGACTGCCCGAACACATAGAATGCTGGGAGTTGTGTGCTGGGAGCACGGAATGCTGGGAGCACAGAATGCTGGGAGTTCTGCGCTGGGAGCATTCTGTACTTTCGAGCAGTCTCTACAGTGCATGACTGCATCAGCAGCAGGATGCAGAACAGGACCGGCCTCTTAACCCTTTGAGTGCCAGAGTGGTACGCAACACATTGCAAAAGCATTGCGTACCACTCTGGCACTCAAAGGGTTAAGAGGCCAGTGCGTATTGCGCATTGCGTTGCGTACCCCTCTGGCACTTAAAAGGGTTAACATCACCTGGACCTTGGCCAGTGTACTCGGGCTTTTACACTCGTGTATATATAATGTGGGTCTTTTCCTGTTGAGCATTCACACTGCTAAGAGAGATACTTCCTTCAAAATCTGTTGTTCCAAGGTCCAGGTGACTTTTTATATAGAACTTTGTATGTGAAAGTGTTGAGCCCTAGACTACTGGTTCTTAACTAGTTCCCTCAGTTCCCACTAACTGTCCAAGTTTGAAGAGGATTTTCATGCTTCAGCAGAAGTGAGTGAGTCAGAATGATGGAGCCTCTAATTAACTCACCTGTTTTACTCAGGAAAAGTTGTACAATATATACATATATATATATATATATATATATATATATATCAAACAAACAATAAGTATAAGTAATGGCGCCTATCCAAATACGCTGAAACCCTTATGAAAAAATAAAAATAAATAAAACACTGTCGCTGCAATCCTCGTTCTGGAGGTGGACAGAATAAATAACTACAAAAAAAAAAACAGTAATAAGAGGAGAGCGCTAGTGAAATAGTTAAAGACAATTTAATACATAAAGCCTAGGATACAAAATATCTAAATAACATTCAACTTCATAAAATAAACAATCCTAGTAAAACTAGGATAAATTAGTGAATTCACTAATAACAATAAAAGTAATAATAAAAAAAAAAAAAAAAAAAAAAAAAAAAAAACCTTAACCCCTTGATGTGCAGAGTTCAAAACTTGGTCTCATGTATAAAAAACGGTACCGTAAATAAGCTAATATCCGGCGGGCAGGTGCCTAATAGATGATATTCACACTTGATATACTGAATCTCTCCCGTCTTCACGGCTGTATCATCAGGGATCCATTTCCAAAATATAAGGATCTTACTTGTTCAGCAGCGGGCAGAGGTATACGTCTTTTTTTTTTTTTTTTTTTTTTTTTTTTTTATTATTACTTTTATTGTTATTAGTGAATTCACTAATTTATCCTAGTTTTACTAGGATTGTTTATTTTATGAAGTTGAATGTTATTTAGATATTTTGTATCCTAGGCTTTATGTATTAAATTGTCTTTAACTATTTCACTAGCGCTCTCCTCTTATTACTGTTTTTTTTTGTATATATATATATATATATATATATATATATATATATATATATATATATTATTTTTTTTTTTCATAATGAAACATTGCTGCTCATACAATTGATTTTGACAGTTTTGATCCAGAAACTATATTAACTTCTTGGGTCCTGGAGACATCTCTATCATCCAAGGGGTAAGCAGAATATTGGAACAGAACTGATTTCATGAAGAGTAAATGAACCAGGCGATACACCTATCCAGATACACGTCTTTGTTGTTTCTTCAATGAATCTATAATAACAGCGTTCCAAAATGAATAGGTTATACAAGCAGGTACAATTTAATGAAAAATATGTTGTTTGTTTAAACCTCCTCAGGGAATCTTGTATAATGCACAAGATCATCGTCCCCTGCTGGGCACTAGTAAAAAACACATCTGAACAGCAAATTATATCTATTGCAAAATAAAGTCTTAGGAGATTGGAGAAAAATCATACATTTTACTATGTTATATCATCTGAGTGACTTTAATAGAAGTTCTTTCTGAACAAATGTAATGCTGAAAAACATTGTGCAAGAATATAAATGTGCAGAAGGAATTCCAATCTTTTTTCAGCCTGAGTGAAGCACCCACACAGCATGATCACAGACACTGTGAGAAGGATGTATTTGTCACTTTAACCCCTTAAGGGCCAGTGGTCTCTGGGTGTGTGCTCCTTTAAGGACCAGATAGGGAAGTTCGACGTGCCGCTCCACGTGACTGATCATGTGTGCCGGCACGCCGAACGAGGGACTGAAAGAGATCACTCCGGTCTTGGAGCGATCAACTTCGGTCCCCGGTATTACTCACCGCGCTCCTGCAGGAGCACAGTGAGTAAAAGTATGTGACGTACCAGGACCGTTACTGGTACTTAAGACCAGCATGACAGTCCGGGTACGTCAATGGTCCTTAAGGGGTTAAACTTTTTATCTCTTTAGATATTTAGAGATTTCATCAATGGCAAACACAGAATTTCAGGTTTCTAAAAAAATAAATGAACAATGTTATGCCAATATTTAGAATTTGGTTTGTGCACTTCTTAATCCTAAAGGTTATGGTACTACTTAGACCAGTGATTCTCAACCAGGGGGCCATGGCACTTTGGTGCCTCATGGACATTAGCTTAGGGTGCCCCATGCTCTCTATGAAGACATTGACAAAAATGTGAATATTTACTTTTAATTGTAGATTTATACAATTTGTTATGCACAATATTCTTATTTGTGTTGTTATGATTGTGTGAGCCAATAATTACTGTATATTTATGTATTGTACCCTTCATTATGTCCTTGATAAATTACATTAAGTATGTTAGGGGTGCCCCAAGATCTCCAGATTGCATGTTAGGGGTGCCTTGAGTAAAAAAAGATTGAGATACACTGACTTTGACAATGAGTTGGCAAACACCACCTTCCTCCACTTCTTCTTGGCAGACAATTCCCATAATCCTGTTGGCCAATGACCACCTGAGAATCATGGGAGTCCGTGCCACTTTGGTGCCCCACGGACATTAGCTTAGGGTGCCCCATGCTCTCTATGAAGACATTGACAAAAATGTGAATATTTACTTTTAATTGTAGATTTATGGAATTTGTTATGCACAATATGCTTATTTGTGTTATTATGATTGTGTGAGCTAATAATAACTGCATATTTATGTATTGTACCCTTCATTATGTCCTTGATAAATTACATTAAATATGTTAGGGGTGCCCCGAAATCTCCAGATTGCATGTTAGGGGTGCCTTGAGTAAAAAAAGATTGAGAACCACTGACTTTAGACAATGAGTTGGCAAACACCACTTTCCTCCACTTCTTCTTGGCAGACAATTCCCATAATCCTCTGTTGGCCAATGACCATCTGAGAATCATGGGAGTCCAACAAGAGCTGGAAGAGAGAGCACCACAGTTTGCCCACCCTTGGTATTGACATAAACATCAGCAATATTTTTCATTAGTCTGCTAAAATATTGTCTCCCTGTGAACATACAGGGCAAAAAAGAAGTGAAAGTTGGGGTTCCTGGGCAACAGGCAACCCCCTCTTAATTTGAACTTGATCATACAACCACTTTTCTGATAACAACATACTGTGATCCATATGAAACAGCCAATATCATAACTAACACGACTGAAGAATAATGTCCATATTACATTGTAGTTGATTTTATCACAGATTCCCATTGAAGTCTATGGAGAGTTTCTGCGTAAAACCCATGATACAGTTATCAGGGGTAATGGAATCCAGGCCTAATTTTGCTCATCACTTCATGCTAATTGGAAAGTGCTCTATATAATAGTGCTTTAAGTGTCTCTCCTACATAATGAAACTCTTGCCTTGTGCAGAATTTCTAAGCAGCCTCATGTAATGTCTTAAATCATCAGTAATTGTACAGTGCAAACTACATGTTTGAAGCAACACTTAGAGCAGGCTGATGTACGAAGACAAATGTGAATGATTCTGTAGCAGATCAACAGCGACATAGGAGGAAAAAATTCAGAATTCTTATTCATTTAAATGGTTCTTTTTAATGCATTGGAGACATCTGTAGCATTCAAGTGGTTAAAAGCCCCATTTAAATCAACAGGAATTTTGGGCATTGTTTGCCACTTGTGGGGCAGTTTATTTTTTCCGGCATTGCCTCAGAGTATAGTCAAGGTATTGACCAAGCGTTCCAGGCACCTGTGCTCAGGAGCCACTGACAGAGCAAAAATCCTCCAACTTAGAAGAGCAACATAGTCAGTTCATGCAATGTAGGCAAAAGTGACTGTATAAAAAGGTGTACTCACACATCAATATGGGATTCTAGGCTAGTGCTGCCATACAGCATTTGTTTCATGTGGAGTGTATGGACTACCTCAACTCAGTTCCTTTAATTCTCACTTTATTTTATCATTTTGTATCTCTTTTTCTGGATGCTGCCCTCCTATAAAAAGGATTTCCATGCTCCCATGGCAAATGGCCTTGGAGGTGCCAGTAGAGACGTATCTGTCTGTATGTCTAGCAGGTCATACAGGTTACTCAAAATTAAAATAGTTCATTTTGTAGCATAGGAAGCACATAACTGGAACTTCACTGTGAGCGAACAAAAGCATGGCATTTGCTTGTTCTTTGGCTAGTCACCACTCAGGAATATTACTGTTTTGCTCTCTATTGACCTTACAATTGAGAAAGTAAATTTGCATATTGATCTGGCTTCACCCATAAGGGCTGCTCAACCCAAAAATACAGGGCAATTCACTTCACTTCAGTGCGAGAATACCAGGAGACATATATTTCAGCCTTCTTGATCCTTGCCAATGAAGTCTCTAGGCCAGGATTAGCCAACTGCGGTCCTCAAGAGCTTCCAACAGTGCATGCATTTGAGATATCTCTGTTTAAACACAAGTGAATCAATCAGTGGCACAGTCACTTCAATGAATCCACCCATGCTGATTCCGTGATATCCTAAAGACATTCACTGTTGGTAGCTCTTGAGATCCAGGGTTGGCTACGTCTGCTCTACTATCTGAGAGCACGGTATCCATGTCTGGTATACCTCTTATCCATAGGGAGACTCCATAGGGTTTCAAAAAGAGAAGCACAGAAGTAAATATTTTCTGAGAATGAACAAACCGACGTCATTTGCTTGTTCTTCAGCTAGTCAGTGTTCAGGAATATCACTATTTAGCTGTCTAGAGTAATTTCTAAGGAAAAATGAATATTTGCATATTGAGCTGACTCCATACATAAGTGCAGCTCAACCCCAAAGCACAAGGCAGCTTTCCTCTGTATAAGAATACCAGTGAACCCAAGAAGTGCATTTTAGCCTTTGTGGGTCTTATCACTGAGGTATAGCTGGTCCCCATCTGGTTGTATATGCTAATCCAATGACTCGATGAGCAATCACAATCCCTTTCTTTGTTCATTGCTCAGGTATACAGCATCTCCCTGTGTAGCCTTTTGCAGCTGTCACTCCTTCATGATTCAGAACATCAAGGATGCTATATTCACTTATTCTCTTCATGCAGGCACTGTATGGAGAATAAAAACGATTTATTAAAATAAAAACACTATGTCAAAACGTTTTCTCCTTTTTAACATTGCCAATAAACTTTTCCCTTATGTTTCCTATGATTGCAACATTTCCCATCACAATATTACTTCTTCTGAGGGCTGAAGTAGAGAAATAAATAGCTGAAAGTCAAAGTTGAGAGTCCAACATATACTTTGAAAAGTTTTTTTTAACAGGCTGAGTGCTTTTGTCTTTTGCTTAAAACACTAACTTTGTGCTTATGTAACATTGGCACAACCATCCTTGAAAAATAACTGTGGCTTGGGATATTGAAGCAGGGTGCAACACATGACATCAGTTCTTTAAAGCTTCTGTTTTCAACAAAAGAAAAGGGTACCATGTCAATATTTATTAAGTTTACTATTCCATAGGTAAATTTGCATAATGTTTGTGCAGGTTTTGACTTTTTCCTAAGAACCTAGTAAGTGTGAGATGGCAGTGCATAGTAGAAGAACTGTTTAACTTTATTGCTTTAATGCCATCATATATGGAGGTGGTGGGAGAGATGGCGGTATGTTTAGACAGTCTATGGTTCTCGTCATCTCCTACAGTGTGGAGGTCACAGCACACGCAGCATGCAAGCTTGCCCAGTCAGCTGCTCCCCTTCATGGGTTCTTGTCCTGGATACTCTGGATCAGGCAGGAAAGGTTGGCTGCTACTCACTGGCAGATGGGTGGGGCAAGTGAATTTAGCTTTTGCAGTGGTGGGATGGAGATCACCAGCCAACTCTCCTTCAGGAATCCCCTCCAGAAATACAGCTTAAACTTGTGTTTTGTGAGGTTAAAATAGAACAGCCTTTATTGATGAAACACACTGCTTAAATACACTCTTAGGAAGATTAGAATATAAACTAGGGCTTGGTATGCTTGACCAATCAGGGAATGGCCTATATTTCCAGATACTCTTATCAAGATAAGAATACAAATTAGGGCTTGAAACAGAGGTGTCACAGTTGAGCAGTTGGGGAGGTAATTGCCCAAATCCAGGAATTAATCAACAAGTTACACAGAATGCACAGCAAAATACAGTATATCAACAGATAACACAGGGGAACACAAAACATCCATCAAATTATAACAGAGGGGACACAACACAGTGGACAACATTTTTTAGCAGTAGGAGAAACAAGGGTCCCCCCTTCTGTTTCTTCTACACATGCAGCAAACCCAGAGTCATCATACTCTTCTACAGCAGGATCCATAGGTATTATTTGCAATGATCTAACTGTTGTCAGTGTCATATTCTCTGACACATCAATAACATCATTAATTCTCTTATCTGCCTCAGACCCCTGGGAACTTTATGGAGTGCTTCTGCTGCATCTAATTGTGGCATCTCTGACCTATTGATAGTGAGTCTCTCAGTCAGACCTGTGGTTGTGCTACAGGTGGGATTTCATGGAGGAGGTTACATAGTTACATATAGTTACATAGTAATTTAGGTTGAAAAAAGACTTGCGTCCATCCAGTTCAACCCTTTTCCTATTCCTGTTTACCATCGCTGACCCAAAAGAAGGCATCCGACTCCAAATGGCAATCAGATTTCTCCCTGGATCAACAAGCCCTAACTAAATATTAATCCCAATACTAACGTGCATAGCCCTCTATATTATGCTCTTTTAAATAAGTATCCAGGCCCCTTTTAAAAGCATCTAATGTATTTGATAGCACCACCTCCTCCGGAAGTGCATTCCATACCTTTATTGTCCTTACTGTAAAGAAACCCTTCCGCTGTTGTAGACTAAATCTCCTTTCCTCAAGTCTAAGCGGGTGGCCCCTTGTCCTGTGTACTGTTCTGTTAATGAACAGGTCTTTTGAAAGCCCTTTATATGGGCCTTGAACATATTTATATAGTGTTATCATATCCCCTCTAAGACGCCGTTTCTCTAGTGTGTACAAGTTTAACTTTTCTAGCCTCTCTTCATAACTAAAACTTTCCATTCCCCTTACTAGTTTTGTAGCCCTCCTCTGCACTCTCTCTAGTTCCATAATGTCCTTCTTCAGAAAGGGCGCCCAGAATTGAACAGCATATTCTAGGTGGGGTCTTACCATGGACCTGTAAAGAGGCATAATTATATCTTCCTCCCTTGAGTCAATACCCCTTTTAATACATGCCAATATTTTATTGGCCTTTGCAGCTGCCAGCTGGCACTGCATGCTACTGCAAAGTCTATTGTCTACCATTACTCCTAAATCCTTTTCATTAGTAGATTTCCCCAGAGAAACACCATTTAAACTATATGTTGCATTTTTATTATTATACCCAAAATGCATAACTTTACACTTGTCTATATTGAATCTCATTTGCCATTTGCCTGCCCAGTTACTCAATTTGTCCAAGTCCTCTTGTAATGAAGACACATCCAGTTCAGACTTTATTACCTTACTTAATTTTGTGTCATCGGCAAACACTGATACATGGCTTCCTATGCCCTCTGGGAGGTCATTAATAAACAAATTAAAAAGAAGAGGACCCAGGACAGATCCCTGAGGCACTCCACTTATCACGTTTATCCAACTGGAGAACTTGCCATTTACTACCACTCTTTGCATTCTATCTTTCAGCCAATTTCCAATCCACTCACAAACATTTTGCCCTAGTCCTATTTCATTCAATTTGTACAGTAACCTCTTGTGTGGAACCGTATCAAATGCCTTGGCAAAGTCTAAATAGATCACGTCAACCGCCTCTCCCTCATCTATATTATTACTTACTTTTTCATAAAATGCGATCAAGTTCGTTTGACAAGACCTATCTTTCACAAAGCCATGTTGGCTATTGCTAATGATATTCCTGTTCCAGCAGAATTCTTGAATATATTCCCTTAGCAACCTTTCAAACAGCTTCCCTACCACAGATGTCAAGCTTACGGGTCTGTAATTTCCTGGCTGGGACTTTGATCCCTTTTTAAATATGGGCACCACATCTGCTTTACGCCAATCCATGGGCACCATACCAGAAATAAAAGAATCCCTGAAAATCAGATATATCGGTCTGGCCAGGGTCTGGCCTAGCTCCCTAAGTACCCGTGGGTGTATACCATCTGGCCCCGGAGCCTTGTCTACCTTGACACCATTCAATTGTTTTAACACTTTTTCTTGTGTTAGCCAGTCCCATGCTTGCTGTGCCTGTTCTGTAAAAGTAGTTTGCAGATTCTTGTCCAATGGGTCTTCCTTGGTAAAAACAGAAGAAAAGAAATTATTTAAAATATCTGCCTTCTCTCTGTCACCTTTGACCATCTCACCCGTTTCAGCTAACAAGGACCCAACATTATCAGACTTTAATTTTTTGCCATTAATGTATTTAAAGAATTTTTTTGGGTTGCTTTTGCTCTCCTTAGCAATATTTTTTTCATTCTCCAGTCTAGCTAATTTAATAGCCTTTTTACAGGTTTTGTTGACATTTTTGTATTCTGCAAATGCCTCTGCTGATCCCTCAGCTTTGTAATGTTTAAATGCCGCTTTCTTGTTATTTATTTCATGAATTACTTTACTGGTTAGCCACATTGGTTTCAATTTGCTTCTTTGCCTAGCTGCTTTTCCCCTGCTCAAGTGCTTTTTGCACAGACAACAGATAACAACATGCTTAGCTTTGGGATCTTGAGTGAAGTATCTCCATACCGAGGACTTCATGCACTGCGGGGTTCCTGAGGGGCTGCTACTACTACTGTGGTTAGACGTTGATGCAGTTCTACTGCTACTACTACGTGTCAAAGGTGCAGCACTTCCAGCAGCAGAAGCACTTATCATAGCTAAGGTTGTGGATGTTAATAACCTGTTTTGTCATTGTTGCTGCTGGTTACTTTAAACAATTGTGTGTGTGTGTGTGTGTGTGTGTGTGGCTGAGTGGGGCTTGGTCTTGGAAGTGGTGATGATGCTAATGATGATGACTGACAGTCAGTTTAATGCATTTTTGGTTGTATAGGGTCAGAGTTTCCATTTGTTTACTCAAACAGTTTAGAGACAGACACTGTGATCCTTTTCAGTGGTGGAAGATTGAGCTTTTGCCTTTCAGTTAACTTTCTGGCAATTTCACCATCTCTCTTACTCTCAACTTCATCAGCATCTGAAGAAGAGGAAGAAACTGTATGGATATATTCTAGATCTACATCGTCATCACCATCAGTCATCATTAAGTCATCCTCAGCATCGCCTGCCACTACTAGCCCATTACCCTTATATTCCTCTAAGCTTTTAGAGGTGTCAAACAATTTTGCTTTTTCTTTTACTTCCACAAAATTTTCTACTACTTCTAGGATAGGAGTTTTGGTGCTTGTTTGTCTCACTGTCGGATGCAGAGGTTGGTTCAGCTGCTATGCCTTCCTCCATTATGCCATCATCAACACTAGAATGTGACTTGTTGCATCCTTCAGTGTTCTTATATGGTTGTTTTTAGTACTGGAACTGGTGGTGGTGGAACTTTTGTTGGGACCTTGACAAACCACATCCTCCCTGGGAGGACATGGATCATAATCATTTATTACACACGCTGCAGCAACCGTGGCTGCAGTCAGTTTTTGAACTACCACTTTAGTCCCATGTCCTTGCACTGATCCTCTTTTCCCGTTCCCCCTGTCCCTTGTGTATTTGCTGGAACTGACTCAACTACTGTACTTGTATTTATGCTAAAGGATACAACAGAACTGATGCAGTGTGGTTTCTTCCCTTGGACTTCAACAAAATACTCTAACTCATCAGCTATTGTCTGCCTCATTCATCAGCTCATGTCAGGGTCCCAGTCAGTTGCCACCTTTTTTAATTATTTTTTTTTCATTTTTTTAAACCTTTGTCCATACTATATGTCATTGTCAAAAAAAAATGTTCAAGCCAGTCAAACAGAACGTTGCGGTATTTGGGGTCAACCACTTTTGCTTCCTTCTCACACCCCAAGACACATCCAACACAGAAATAATAACAGCAAGTTCAGGAAGAAGCCAGGATCACAGCTGCTTGTGTCTTGGCAGTCAGTCACACTGAATTTTGTGGTATTTGCGGTCAACCTCTTTTCTCCCTTCTTCTCCCCTAGAGTGCTCCATACTCCCTTAATACAGAAAGCAAATGTCCTACCTAAAAGACTCCCTAAACTAAGCTTCAATTCCACTTTATTTGCCTATCTTCTCTAGATCAAAAATGTGCCACTTTCTCCTTTCACAAACACAGGATAGCATGCTGTGAGAGCCTGACACCCTTTTATATGCCTGCAGGAAAGAAAACTGCCATGTACTTGGTAGAAATTCAGTCTTCCTATTGATTTCAATGCAATGAGCTAGGTAAAAAAAGTGGGAAAATGGCACTTTTCACTGGAAATTTGCCTCTAGGTACGAAGTGATATGTTTTGCCTATTTCAGTGTTGAGGCAAAAACGTTTGCCTATATAGACTACTATAAACTGTCCAGTACTCTAATACCTCCCAGGATCTGACTTTTTAGTTAAGACTTTCTGTTGGGTCCACTACCATAGCAACACTCCTTAATTCTTTTATGAAAATATATTGAACAGGTGCCTGTTTAAAACCTAATAACAAAAACCTAGTTAAAAACACCCATTCCATTTCAAAATTGTAGAGGAGACAGGATGAACTCTAAGAAAACAGATGAATTCTCACAGGTTGGGATGGGCAGAAGAGAAGCAGGAGAAAAATGGCACTTCACACGTAGCAGGGAATTTCCAGTGAAAGTACAGTTTTTGCTCTTTTTTCACCTAGCACATTACATTTAAATAAATGGCAAGACTGTATTTCTACTGAACATGTGGCAAGTCTCCCTTATTTTCCTGCATGCATACAATAAATTGGTGGCATATTCCCACAGCATGCCATTCTATGTTTGTGAGAGGAAGAGAGAACAGCTAATTTTTGAGCACAGAAGACAGTGGAATTGAAGCTTAGTTTTGTTCTCTGTATCAGGGAGTCTGTCTGACTGATTTGATTTGAAAGATACAGGCAGCTGAAGTCCAACTTCCTAACTGATCTTGGTTTTATTATCTCTGTGTTATACATTTCTGGGAGTATGAGAAGGGAGCAAAGAGGTTGACCCCAAATACCCCAACATTCTGCTTAACTGATTTGAAAGACACAGGCAGCTGTCCCTTGCTGATCTTGCTGTTATTATCTCTGTGCTGGGAAAGTCTGTGGAAATAAGTTGTTGAACTTTTTTTGACAATGATAGGATAAGGTGAACAAAAGTGTAAAAAAACAAAAAATAAAAAAAAAGGTGACAGATGACTGGGACATTTACATGAGCTGTGTGACTGACACAGACTTGTTTGATAGCAGACGAGATTGAGTATTTTGTTGTGTAGTTTAGAGTAAAAACACACACATTGTAGTTGAGAAATGTCTGGCAAACACACAAGGGGCAGGGGGAGAGGGAAAGGAATAAGAGCATTGCAGAGAAGTGGCATTAAAGTCCGTCTATGGAATAGTAAACTTGCCAAAATGTTGGCGGTTGATATGCTGCCCTTTTCCTTTGTTGAAAACAGAGGCTTTAAAGAATTTCTGTCATGTGTTGCATCCTGCTGGCGTATCCCAAGCCGCAGATATTTTGCAACAAGAAGAAAGTTAGTGGTGTGGGCAAATGACAAAGGCACTCAGCCTACTAATAATTTTTCAAAGCATATTTTACTCTAGGTCTCGCATCTTTTATTTTCAGCTATTTATCTCTCCACTTCAGCCCTCAGAAGAAGTAATATTGTGGTGGGAAATCTTGCAGTCATAGAAAACATAGGCGAAATATGGCAAAATTCTGTTTGGAAATGTATTAGCAGTGCCGAAAAAAGAGAACATTTTATGTATGGGTGAAAATTTTTTTTTTTTTTCGTGAAAAGTCATGCGAGTGGGTCAGCATTTTTGCCAAACTTATTAAAGATCTCAAGGTGATTGTACTGATAGGAAATTTTAGGACACAGAGAGACAGAAAGATCTGGGAATATAAACTAATAACCATGTTTAACACTCTGAAATAAAGCCTGAACCGTGACAAGGAATTTATGTCACATTATCCCACAAAATAAATGTATTTCGGTCCCTTTGATTACCAGAGGGGTGCGCAATACATTGCAAGCTATGGGTTGCATATCCCTCTGGCACTTGGAGGGTTAACCCACATATTCCATAGATTTATCGATCTTTGTTGGCACTACTTGACATCAAAAGGTAAATATTTGTACAACTTAGGTGGGTACTATGAGAGGCCTCTATTGGAGGCTAGGGAATGAATGACAATGACAACGGAGATAAGAATTTTACTATAGGTTAAAAGGATTTTACTTTCAGTGGAATCTGAATATAAACACAATTTGCATGAATGTATAACCTGTCATGTATTGTGTATTCAGCCTTCATTCTTAACCCTTTGAGTGGCAGGGAGATACCAAACGCATGTGTTCAGCACCTTCCTGGCACTCAAAGGGTTAATATGTCTGACAAAGGGACCTAGGCCATATGGGGACATATATAAATTCCTGTTAAATTAAAGTTAGCGATGTCACCAATACACTGTAAAGCAATGCACTGGAGACCTCTCTGGTATTCAAGGCGTTAATAGTCTATTTAATTGCATGGGAATTTAGGAATTTTCATTTTGTCTCGTATGGTGCTGTTGGTTTACTCCACGATCACTCCAGTTTTTATAAATATAAGCTCTAGTGTCTTGAAAGCTTGCATCCTAGAGCCACTGATTTAGCCAATAAAGGCATCGCTTTTACTCTGCCAGTCCCCTGCTTTTCCTGTGGCTAACACGGTACTCTTTACACCTAATTTTAATGGTGATATTTTAAAAAATCCATTTTGATACAAGCAACATTTTAAACTCACTGTTGTGGCGCTCGACATTTACTACTCACCAATGTAATAGGATAATAATTTAAAGTGGAATTTTCACTCCAATTTAAGTGCCCCCAATCATTATTCACATAGCGATATGCATATCAATACTAGTATTACCCTGAATAACCACAGCGTTATTGAGAAATCCAACTTGCTACAAGACTCACAGGCAGGCATATTACTGTACAGGCATCTGTGCACCTGAGCAGTTAGTAACTTCCTGTACCTTAAGGTACAATGCTACTCCCCCTCACCAATCCTAGAGGAGACCGGGATGGGCACAAACGCAGACTCATAGATGTCTGCACGGATGCCCACATTTGCTTCTCGGGACAATTTGGATTTCTCAATAACGCTGGACTTAATTCAGGATAATACTAGCATTGATACGCGCATCACTATGTGCAAAATTATGTGGGGGGCACTTTATTTGAGTGAAAGTTCCGCTTTAAATGGGGCTTTTAATCCCTTGAATGCTAGAGAGGTCTCCAACAGATCACAAAGCAATGTGTTGGAGACCTCTCTAGCATTCAAGGGGTTAAAAACCTCCTTTAACCCGTTCAATGCCAGAGGGGTGTCTAATGCATTGCAAAGCAATGTGCTGGACACCCTACTGGCACTGAAAGGGTTAAATCAATGTGGATTTTCGTTCCCCGCCATGGTACAGTTGAGTTTGGGAATGACCTGCATCTCTTTAGCGTTATGAATAAGGCCTAGACTTCATTCACTTAGCACTTTAGACAAAAGGGGCAAAATGCAGCCTATCGTTAATTATACACAACTGAAAGTGCCATTCGTTACCATGGGAAAAGTTCCTGTAAAAAAAAAAATATAATGGTGCATCAAGCATATATCGAAGATATAACAGCATGTAAATTGTAAACCATCAATTCTTCATAGTGTACAAACGTCAAGCATTCGGACAATCCCTCGTATCATTCAGCAAGTGTAAAGGGAATTTAGTGGGCACCTCTTAGTTGCCATATTGATCCATTTTCGAGCAGATAATTGACAGCTGTTTAGTCGCATCGTGATTGGTTACGATAAGATTTAAAAATATCCATGTTTGTGTCACTGGCTTTTGATGATCATGAGTAAGAGTGTTTACACTTGCTGAATGATACGAGGTATTGTCAGAATGTTTGACGTTTGTACACCATAAAGAACTGATGATTTTAAAATTACATTCTGTTATATCTTCAATATATATATATATTGTTATATATATATATGTGTGGTGCACCTTTATATATTTGTTTCATATGAGTTGGGGTGCTGGAAGAACAGTGTGTTCCTGCCCAGATAGACTGCATAGAGGGACTATCTTCAGTTAAGATAAGGGAAAAACCTGAAAAACTTGTCAAGGTGGGCAGGGTTTTCATTGTTCTCATAAGAAGAAGATTGTCCCCTTCTGTTATCTGTCTGGTCTATGGACTGCATTCCACATCTGTGAAGAGATGGCTTACACTAGGTAAAAAGGGTGGGAGGGGAAACTTTGCTTGTGAATATCTCTCAAACCATAAAGGTTTGAGAGGTAAGACTTATATTGTTCTTCATGTTTTTTTATGCCTACAGATTAAAATAAAGATAAACCGAAGTATTACTATTCCTTTAAGGAATCACAGAGATGATATTCGTCCACAGACAGAAAATGTCCAGTGAATGCTAGCTTGCCATTACTTTAGGTTGGAGAGGCTAGCAGTTATATCTTTGATAGACTTGTGCGAGTCGGTTCAGCTAATTTCGGAATTCGGACGAATAAGGCATATTTGGCATCATTCGGACCTTCCGAAAGCCAAGGTCCGCCCACGAAAAAAATCAGAATCTGAAACGGATCTAGTCTGAAATTTCAGTGTAAATTTCAGAAATTCGGACAGCGCTTTCCCGCCTGAAACTATTACAATGTTTCTACATGCTGCTAAAAATAGATCTGATAAAACAGGCGCTTTACAGTTCATGCAGATATTAACATGTAAGGGCACAAGCAATTTTGGCATTTTTGCTATGTGTGTGTTCAACCATAATTCCTATCTTTCTCATTTAGTACACAAACACATATTATATACAAAATTTTTTAAAGGGCAGAAAGGGCTTTAATTTGATGTGACATATATATATATATAAGTGTTTAGGGGTTTATAAAATATCCCTTCCTGTCTCATTAGAGATTTAATATGTTTAATGTATTTTTTTTATTCTTATTTGTTTAATTTTAAATTTTTATTGAATATTTTACTTTTTTTTTTTTTAAATTTGGCCGAATAATTCGGACTATTGAATAATTTCGTCTGAGTCAAACAGGTCTGGTCTGAAATTCAGATCCTCAGAATGGGAAAAAAAATATTGTCTGAAATGTAATTTTACAGAAAATTTTTGCCATGCACAAGTTTAATCTTTGATAAAAGCTCCTGTAACACTGAGCATCACAAACATGCATATTGGCCACTGTTTTCCCAAATGCTTTCAACAGAAACAGGAAGTTTAATTGTTTTTATTTATTTATTTGTTTTTTTAAATAAGCCATTTTCTCTTCTATTGAATAATTGATACAGTGTCACACACACAGCATCATGAACATTGATTTTAACCTCTTGGGTGACAGAGGGATCATGAATGCATTACAAATGCTCTAGCTTCCATGGTGTTACAATACATTAAGAAACAAAATCAAGCAATTCAAGCACATTGGGACTCGGTGTATTAACCCTTTCAGTGCCAGGAGGCATCCAACTCATTGAAAATGCTTTAGAAGCCTCCCTGGCACAGAAAGGGTTAATAACCACCCTAGCATTCAAGTATGGGTAGCTGTAATCGTTGAACCAGTGGGGAAGATTCACTAAGTGGTGATAAAGCGGAGATGACTTCTCCAGTGATATCACTTCTCCACTTCTTATGAAATTCTATGGAGCCTATGCACTAAGATTTTTTCAACTTTGGAGATCTTAGCATACCTCCCAAGTGTCCCTCTTTAGGAGGGACAGGCCCTCTTTTAGACCCAAATCCCTCTGTCCCTCTTTCCCACTCTGATGTCCCTCTTTTTAGGAGATCAGACTGAGTGGTGTATAGATAAGTGTATCATATTGTTCTACAGCAATATAACTTGCATTATTGTTTGTTTAAATGTCAGTATATGTGTTTATAAATTAGTCTGTGTAAATAAAATACTTTGGTCTTGTTATAAGTCATTTATTAGGTTACACAAAGAGGTATGAATAGGTCATGAAATAGCCGAAAAATCCCCGGTAATGCCCCACCCACCAGCCACGCCCCCAGCAACACCCCCTAAAATACAAGTGTCCCTCTTTGGCAATTTGAAATGTTGGGAGGTATGTCTTAGTGAATAGGCTCAATACAATAACACAGGAATTGGATAAGTCATAAACTGGAGAAGTCATCTCCGCTTTATCACCTCCTTATCACAGCTTAGAGAATCTCCCCCAAGGTCTCTCTTAGAGTGCATTATAAAAGCAAATTTGTTTTATGACATTGCAGACCTTCTGTGTAAAAAAAGTGATATGATTCTGGAAGTAAAAAAATAAACTCTCCCCAGATGCCTTTAACCCCATGAAAGCCAAAGAAGTCTCTGTGCATTGTCAAACAATGCACTGGAAACCTCCTTAGCATTCAAAGGCTTAAATGGATAGTAATGTTTCACAATATAAGCAGTTCCAATTAATCTTCATAGTATTTCATACTTCATAGAGAGTGTTATTTCAGTACTGTCAGAGTTGTAGTTCAAGAGTAATTGAAAGATAAAGAATCCCCCTCCCGTCCCTTTTACTGATGTAACACTGCTCACCTCAGAGCAGCAAGACTGTCCGGATGGATCACAGAGAGGGACAATCAGGAAAAAACGGGAAAACCTGTCAAGGAAGGCAGGGTTTTCCTTATGCTCACAGTAAGAAGATTGTCCCTTGCTGTGAGCTGTCTGGTCCCAGGAACAGATTCCACATCTGAGGTGAGCAGTGCTACATCAGTAAAAGGGGCGGGAGGGGGATACTTTATCATTCAATTACTCTTGAACTACAACTCTGACAGTATTGACAAAACACTCTCCATGGCCCAAATACTATGAATATTAATTGGAACTGCTTTTATTATGAAACGTTACTATCCCTTTAAAAGCACCATTTAACCCCTAGAGTGCCAAGCACTTACAGCATACAAGATTGGACAGCTGTACCTGCTGTGCCAAGCTCGTAGGCTGTAAGTGTTAAATGCGGTCACTGCATAAGCCTGTATAACCGGCATGCAGTGACTGCATTTAAAAAAAAAATTGCCTGCCACTCGTGGGGGGACATGAGGAGCACTCCTTATGTCCCCCCAGGTATTGATCTCCCAGCCGATCGCGCTGGGAGATCAATATCTCAGAATATCTCGAACTTCCAGGCAGTAGTGGGCGGGACCGGGGGAAGCCTACTAACGTCATCGGTGACATGTTCACCGATGACGTTAGCAAGCTTAGCCCGATCGCATTCACTCCTACCGGAGGTAGGAGTGAATGGAAGGAGAGCTTTTGCTATCCTTCAGTCGCCATATTGATCTCCCAGCACAATCGGCTGGGAGATCAATAACTGTGGGCACATCAGGAGGGGTCCTGATGTGGCCCAGCGAGGTCTGAGAATAAAAATACAAAAAAAATAAAAAAAATAAATAAAAAAAATTAACCCTGTGAGTGCGGCAGGGTTCCCCAGTGCTTTGCAATGCGCTGGAGACCTCTGTGGCACTCACAGGGTCAATTGTTGTAGCCCATATTTTGATTACAGAGACCTCATTGGGGAACATCAGGAAGGGTCCTGAAGCCCCCCAATGAGGTCTATAAAAAATAGACAAAAAAAAAATTAACCCTGTGTGTGCCACAGGGGAGGGGGTTCATTGCAGAGCCCCCCTCCTGTGGCACACATAGGAATATTTTTAGTATTTTATAATCAGAGTTTGTTGGGGGGACGTCAGGAGGGTTCCTGATGTCCCCCCACAACCCACAAGGTCTGATAATAATTTAAAAAAATATCGAAAAAATAAAAAAAATTAACTCTGTGAGTGCCGCAGGGGTCCGCAGAACATTGCTTTGCAATGTGCGTGAGACCCCTGTGGCACTCACAGGGTCAATCCTTTTGTGATATTTTTGTTTTACTAAGACCTCATTGGGGGACATCAGGAAGGGTCCTGAAGCTCCCCGATGAGGTAAAAAAAAAGAAGAAAAAAAAAATTTAACCCTGTGTGTGCCACAGGGGAGGGGGATTCTTTACAGACCCCACCTCCTGTGGCACACACATAGCTATTTTTCACTGAACTGTAATCAGAGTTTGTTGGGGGGGACATGAGGAAAGGTCCTGATGCCTCCCCACAATCTCTGATAGAAAAAAGTAAAATTTAATTGAAGAAAAAAATAACTCTGAGTGCCGCAGGGGTCCGCAGAACATTGCTTTGCAATGAGCTGGAGACCCCTGTGACACTCGCAGGGTAAATTCTTTTGGGACATTTTAATAAGACCTCATTGGGGGACATCCGGAAGGGTCCTGAAGCACCCCAATGAGGTCTATAAAAAAACTGAACAAAACAAAATAAAAAATTAACCCTGTGTGTGTGTGCCACAGGGGAGGGGGTTCATTGCAGACCCCCTCCTGTAGCACACACAGGTTTTTTTTTTTACTAGTGCTTTACATTCAAAGTTGGGGGGGGCCCTAAGGCCACCCAACAAGCTATGAATATAGAATATATATATATTTTTTAAATGAACCATCTGTGTGCCGCAGGGGGTCCAATGCATTGCATTGCAATGCATCGCACACCCCTGTGGCATGCACACAAAATGACGCCAATCCCCCCCCCGTACCCTACCCACCAGCCTAGTTCCACAGCCTGCTGGCAGTCCCATTCCCCCAGTTTGACCCCCCCCAGCCTGGTTCCACTGCCTACTGGTATACCCAAGTGCCAGTACGCGCTGGATTCAGGCTGGGAATCAAACAGTGTATGTGGGGGACTTACAGTGCACACTGGTTGTCACAGATGCCCCATATGTACTATCTTACCTCCCCCACCACCACCGCCATACTTGCCCACTGGTAGATATACCCACATACACTGCCTGACCCCTCGTACCTGGTTTCACTGGCAGACACAAGTCCTCACTTACACTGATTGACCACTGGTAGCAATAGAATCACACATACACTGTTTACTTCCCCATCCTTGTTCCACTGGTACCCATGCTCCTGGCATCCAATATGGTATGTCATCCCACAGCAGTGGGGTACCATTTATCGTAGGCTGGCAGGAGGTCCTCCTAGGAAATCTCATGGTGTTGAACCATTTTCATATCTTTGAAGTGACTGATTTGTAAAAAAAAAAAAAATGTTTTTTTTTCTGTAGCACCACATTCTGGAAATAGTTGTGCACACTAACTTAGGGGTAGAAAGGCAAGTGACCCCTCATTAGATGCGGCAGGTTATCTTCTTTCCAAAATGGTATGGTGTATCTACCTTTTCTTCACTTCTGTTGCTGTTCTAACCATTTTCATACATGCAAGAATGTTTGAGAAAATGTTAGAGAAGTCAGAGGTTGTAGCAGGTGTAGTTTTGTACTTCTAGCAGCCCCTACGGTATGTCAGCTCATACCAATGGGGTGCCATTCTTCTCCTAAGAGCACCAGATAACAAATACAGTTGGAAATCCCTTAGTTTTCACAGATTTCACAACATCTGAAAGGACAGAAATGTAAAAAATATATATTTTTTCCCTATATCGGCTCCTTCTGGAAACATTTATGCACACCAGGATTGGGGTAAGAAGGCATGTGACCCCTAATTAGATGCGGCAGGTTATCTTCTTTCCAAAATGGTATGGTTTATCTACCTTTTCTTCACTTCTGAAGGTTTTATAGCCATTTTCGTACAGGCAAGTCAGGTTTGAGAAAATGTTAGAAAAATCATAAGTTGTAGTAGGTGTAGTTTTGCACTTCTAGCTCCCCCTAAGGTAGGTCAGTTCATACCAATGGGGTGTCATTTTTCTCCTAAGAGCACTAGCTAATGGAGACAGTTGGAAATTCCATGGTTTTTACAGATTTCAGTACATTTGAAGGGGCAGAAATGTAAGAAAATGACTGTTTTTTTCATTAGCGCCACTTCTGGAGGCATTTGTGCACACCAGACTTGGGGTAAGAAGGTAAGTCACCCCTCATTAGATGTGACAGGTTGTCTTCTTTCCAAAATGGTATAGTTTGTGTACCCTTTCTTCACTGCCCCAAAAGGCAAATGACAATTAAACCACTTTTATGCAATTTACAAAAAAGGATTACACTAAAAGTGAAACATTTCTTTCCAAAAATGGATAGCATAGCACATTGAATAATAAAATGCATTGTTAAAGAATATATATACAGTATTATAACATGATATTTATACATTACTCAATAAGAGGCAGCACCATAGACACCTACAAATTGAGGTCAATCAACTCCATTGCAGTGGATTTGTTTTTTAGAACTTTGGCCTCGATTACATAGCAGTTATTAACTTTATCAAGGGTTGTATCTGCAAAGTTATATACTCAGTGGGAAAACAGTGATATCAGTTGCAGTATAATCCAGGCCTTTATTTCAAAACAGTAACAACAGAGTAAAAAACAGATTCTAATGAACAATAATAGAGAGTTGAACTAAGGTCTTGTATGGATTCAGGCCCCTTTCACACAGGAGTCACCAATACAGCAGTGATGCTCTGGCTATGTCACCTGTGGTAACAGGTAATCTGCTGGACTGTTGTGAATTTCACATAAGTGATCATTACCTCACATGAATGCACTATACTTCAGCAATTTTCAACTTTAATGTGTTTATGCAGGAACACAGTAAATATTCTACAGGGAAGATCTGAAAGGAGGTCTATGGAGCCACCAACAGATCTTTCACACGAACATTGCTGGAGGTTGCAGTACTCATCACAACCTCCAATGAATCACTCACTCATGTGGGCTTCAGCCAATAGTTTTCAACATTTGGGCCCACTTCTGTGACATGATTAGTTGAAAAATACAGGGGCTTCTACAGTTCTGTTACCTATGTGAAGACCCCATAAAGAATGATTTGAATAGAAATATATGCATCAACGAGATGACTTCATCTAGTTGTGCTTAAAGGGATAGTAATGTTTCATGATTAAAACAGCTCTAATTAATCATTATAGTATTTGGACTTTGGAGAGTGTTATTTCAATTCTGTCAGAGTTGTAGTTCAAGAGTCATTCAATGACAAAGTATCCCCCTTTTACTGATGTAACACTGCTCAGCCAGATCAGAAGGGAGGTGCCCAGGTAGACTGCAGAGAGGGACAATCTTCAATTAAGATAAGGGAAAAACCTGAAAAACTTGTCAAGAGGGACATATTTCATTGTTCTCATAGGAAGAAGATTGTCCCCTGCTGTCAACTGTCTGTACTATGGACTGGATTCCACATCTGAGTAGAGATGGCTTACACTAGGTAAAAGGGGTGGGAGGGGAAACTTTGCTTGTGAATATCTCTTAAACCATAAAGGTTTGAGAGATAAGACTTATATCATTCTTCATGTTTTTTTAATGCCTACAAAATAAAATAAAGATAAAATGAAGTATTACTATCCCTTTAAAGGGGAACTAACACCTCCACTTACCGTACCTTACTCCAGACAGGAAAACCTAATGCTCTCATAAATTCTGCTCCTTTGCTGAAGAGATAACATTTGCAATCAGTTCTGGATGTCATGTCCTTTGAAGCTAATATGACATTTTGCTGGCAATTAACCCTTTAAGTGTAACAGGCATGTCAGTTTTCTCTTAACCACTTAACAACTGCCATTAAGGACCACGGCACATTTTAACATTTTTAGTCACATAATATTCTGGGATTGCAGAGTGGTGTGCAGCCGCGCTGCTATCCCAGAATTCCTTGACATGCCAGGAGGACCATGACTGGTCCTTAAGTTCCTGACCAGTGTGATGGTCCTGGCATGCAATGGGTCCTTAAAGGAGCAATAAACTTTTTAATGAAAATATATATATTGTATGGCGTTTCATGTTGAGTAAAAATAGGGTATTCTCATTGCTGACAGTTATTACTGTTTAAACCTGTGTTTTGTTTTACAGTAGCAGTGCCCTCTAGTGCTCAAATTTTAATTAGTTTTTCTTTTATATTCTAATGGAGAGGAAAGTCAGTGACATACAGTTCTCCAAAGAATGTGACAGAAACTGCTGAGTCACTTCCTGTCAGTTAGAAAAATCAGGAAATAAACACAGTAAATTAACATGTTATAATGTTTGAATAAAAAAACTGACAGAGGTGGAAGTGACCTTGTTTTACTCAGCAGAGAAAGTCCTATAACGTAGGTTTTTATAAAAAAAAGTTTACTGCTCCTTTAAGGGGTTAAATAATGTTTTGAAAGGAAATGTAAGCATCTATGAGCTGAATTCAGTAAGGTGTTCTGGAACTCGTGACAAGTGTTTTATAGATTCTGAGAGAGATTGCCTTTGATTTAAATCCACAACTTGAACATCTAAACTGTCACTCCATTAAAAGCACAGGTAAAATCACTGGCAAAAATTGGCCACTGAAGGGGTCACAAGTCCTCACCCACCCTCTCTTCCACACATGAATATCTGTGTTCTAGTATTTTTGTATATGTGTGGAGGGAGTCTGTTCTTTGGACTGATGTTATCACTACAAACTGGGAGATCCCTGGACAGACACCATGGCCCATATCCACAATGGACAAGAGAACTAAATCTGGAGCAAACCATCTGCAACATAGGGGACAAATATAAATTCCCATTGGTTTAAATGTGATATTTAACCCTTCGAGTGCCAGACAGGTACGTAACGCATTGCAGAGCAATGCGTTGCGTACCCCTCTTGCACTCAAATGGTTAATCCCTCAAATGACAGTGAGGTCTCCAGAATATTGTGAAACAGATTGTTTTTGGGGAATGTACAAATGTGATTTCTCCCCAAAATCAACTTTCCAGCCTAATGAAATTAACTAATTATGCCTAAAATTCTTCCCTGAACTCTTAGGGCTAGATGTTCAGAAAGTGGTGGTAACTGAAATTGTCTGTAATCAGAATAAAAAAGTTCTTACACCGTGATCTGGACATGTTTCCGTCATTTTTTGCATCCAATTCCACCATCTCCGTCAAAGGGAAAAGCAGTTTTAAAAGTGGGTGTGGTTTAATCTCCCGTCATATTTTAAGGTATTTTCAGAAAAAAAATTAGTTTGAACGTCATTTTTTTGTCTTATTAACGTCAGTTTTTTTCGCCACATTAAAAAAAGTGGAAGAAGAAAAATGAAAGTACCGAGAAGCAATTTTTCGTTTCAAAGACAAAAAAAAGTCTTTGTTTCTTTGAAAATTTTCGTTTCAAAGACAAAATCAAATACAAATTTTAAGATCAGAATTTTTAACAGCAATGTTCAATGATATCTTCTTACCATCATTTTTAATTCTTTAGATGTATTTTCAAACGTAACGGATTTACTTCTGAAAATATTGTCCTCCTTAAACCACCAACTCATGATCCGACAATTTTTTCATTATGACGACCTTTTGAACATCTCACCCTTAGAGTGCCAGAGAGGTATCTGTACATTTGTCATCTGTAATACAGATCACAGTATTTAGAGCTGAAATACCCTTGAGGTAAACTCAGTGTCAGTAAAACCACAAGGACTTCATCTTCTATTTTGGTCAACTTAAATCTAATATTAAATGTGTAAAAGAGTATTTCAGTCAGAGAAAAAAGAAGGTAGATTTTAAACCAGTTGTTTTAAATTTTTTTGGGACAATAGTTAAGCTCCTTATGGCTTACGGGACTAGTCAAAATATGTGGCACAAGTATTCAGAGAGTAGATGGGTCCAGACACCTTGCACTAAGATGAACTTTACGAATCTATTCACTGCAGACGTTGATCACTAATGTTATGAATATTAACTTATATTAAACCAGTTGCGTACCCGTCTGGCACTCAAAGGGTTAATCCTTTAACTCCTTACCGCCCGAGGACATACATGTACGTCCCGAGTGGATGTTCCAGGTGGACAGAGAACGTACAGGTACGTCCTGGAAGTTGTTTAAAAAAATGAAAAAAAAAAAGATGTTCGGCGGGCATTAAGTGATGGCCGTGTGCGTGTGTGGCTGGTCACTAAGGGGTTAAGGACCAGAAGGATATACAATGTATTTTGTAAAGCAATGTGTTGCCTACTCTCTGATCTGTCACCCTTTGAGTGCCAAAGGGGTACGTGACAAATTGCTTTGCAATAGCTTGACATGAGATATACTGTCAGATACTACTGATTATACTGACTCAGTATTCATCAGTATATAGAATTGAAATGGTGATGCACCAGTGATATGACAGAGTTTACAAGTGAAATGGAACTGCAAATTATATCACAGACCTTACAATTTAAATGAGGAAACACTAGTAATTCCACATATCATACAACTAGAGCTGAGCTAAGAACAGGAGGTCACCCATTAAGACTAGAGAAAAGATGTATTTGATTAAAACAAAGGCAGGGATTCTTTACAGTAAGGGTGGTAAAGCTGTGGAATTCTTGACCTTGGGATGTTAAACTTCAGATAATGCAACTGCTTTAAAAAAGCACAGAACAATATTAAAAACTATGTCAGATGAGTTCGATACAGATAGGTTGCTGATCCAAGGAACTGCCATTTGGAATCAGTAAGGAAGTTTTTTACCCACTTGGTGCTAAACTGGAAATGGCTTCAGAGGGTGTGTTTTTTGCCTTCCTCTGGATCAACAGGGGTGTTTTTGGCATGGGCTGGACTTGGAGGTGTGTCTTTTTTCAACCTCATCAACTATGTTACTATGTTACTATGTATGTTACTCAACTGTGGCTACACAGTTGATTCGACAAAGCTTACAATTGAAACAGAGTTATTTTAGTGATATGCAGAGCTTAAAACTGAAATGGATTTATACCACAGAGCTTTACAATTCATAATTCTAATAATCCAATGACTAGTTAAAATCAGTCTAATGAGCCGACCTTGACATAATAACCAATGTCTAATTATCAGACCACTGGCTCATTTTGATGGAAACTTCTAACACGTTAGCTGGGCCCTGATCCCACCATGTGTGTCTGCCTCACAAGGATCAACCAATGGGGACAACTCTGACTCCAACAGTTGGAGTTGGCAGAAGCTGTTCTAACTTATGCGCTCCTCCTCCACATGACAAACTAATCCCTCCCATCTGCATGTGCAAGGACAATAGGAAGACACATGCACACTAAGTGGTCTTCTTTGGGATGTTTGGGCATGTAACCCAGTGGTTTGGATATCAGCTTTCTTGGGGGAAGGCAGTCCCTCAACTTGTCAGGCCCTAGGCAGGTGCCTAGGGTGCCTTGCCTGTAATTCGGCATATTATATTTAGATGCACTGATAAATGTAAGGCGATTGGTTAGCCTGTAGTTGTGGGAGACATTTATACCAGCCTTAATCCTTTCCTCAGGACTGAGCAGAGCTACGACTGAGCTCTGTGTTACCCACCCAACCCATACCTCTTTTCTCAGCTCTACCTATTAAACTTTTTTTTTTTTTTTCATTTTATTACACGTGTGGGCCCACTCTTAGGCCTACTTTACCGACATGCACCTTATTACCATAGTCTCTCCTAGGCCTGACCACAAAGGCAGATTGACTGCAGAAACAATGTAATGAATACATCAACTACAAAGCTGCTATTTAATAGTCTGGTGTGATATCTCCTTTGTATGTATAAGGGAGAATATCTCTAGGAGGACAGAATGTTTGTGATAGCCAGAAGAAGAGCACAGATGCATAAGGAATTCCAGATGAAGGAATTAAGTGCTGGTTAATTAGAAAGAACTACTGGCTTTGGAGAGGAAAAAAAAATCAAAGGCATAGTATTATCATACTGTGCGCTTGAATAGACAAAGCTTGCAACATGCTGAGCAAAGGAAGCATAAATGGAAATGGTCAGTAAACATAAGTACAAATCAGACATGAAAATCCAGAATAGCTTGAAGTTTCTCTAAGATCACTTATGACCAATTTGTAAGATTAGCGGCTTTGGATGATAACTGTTTATAGTGCATGGATGGATGTTTATTTTTATAGCTAAGGAATGTGGGTCTGAGCACTAATGAAATGTTTATTGGCAGTGATCTGTCTGTGCTGAGCTGTAGGCAGGTACAATGCATTCTAATAGACTAAGAACAAATAATGAAGGCATTTGACCATATTGACCAAGAGGTATATTCAGCAGCACATGATTATCCTTACACGCTGCTAATCAGCAACAATCATCATAAATAATATTCAGGTATTTGTGAATTATCTAGTGTATTTCCCACATAGTATCAGTTTTCATTTGCCATGAAAATACACTAGCCTGCTGATTTAACCCTTTGAATGATGGAAGCATCCAACAATGTGTTGGAGTCCTCTCTGTCATTCAAAGAGTTAAAAGGATAGTAATGTTTCATAATAAAATCAGCTCTAATTAATCAACATAGTATTTGGACTTTGGAGAGCGTTATTTCAGTTCTGTCAGAGTTATAGTTCAGGAGTAATTCAATGACAAAGTGTCCCCCTCCCGCCCCTTTTACCGATGTAACACTGTTCAGCCAGATCAGAAGGGAGGTGCCCAGGTAAATTGCACAGAGGGACAATCTTCAATTAAGATAAGGGAAAAACCTGAAAAGCTTGTCAAGGGGGGCAGGGATTTCATTGTTCTCATAGGAAGAAGATTGTCCCCTGCTGTTATCTCTCTGGTCTATGGACTGCATTCCACATCTGAGAAGAGATAGCTTACACTAGGCAAAAGGGGCAGGGAGGGGAAACTTTGCTTGTGAATATCTCTTAAACCATAAAGGTTTGAGAGATAAGACTTATATCATTCTTCATGTTTTTTTTAATGCCTACAAAATAAAGTTAAAACAAAGTATTACTATCCCTTTAAAGGGATAGTAATGTCCCTGAACATGTTTTTCTAATTTTGTAGTGCTTAAAAAGTGGAGTTTAACACAAAAAAAATACCCCATTATATGAAAATATATTTTTTATATTTTCACCATTTCAAAGGTCCTAAGATATATGAAAACTATGGAATTCCCTAATGTGTTCATTACCTATTGCAGGCAAGAAATAAACGGCAGCACAATGGTGTGGCTTGACATTCTGTACTGGGTTCCAGAACCACTAATCTATACCTATCGTCTTCCTTTTCTGAAGTTGCTGCTTATACTAATACTAAACACACATGTATACATTTATATCAGGTGATTATGTGATCACCTGGTATTAACCCATTCATGCTTACACCTGTTGGAAAGGAGTGACTCTTCCCTTTCCACAAATGTTACTCTGTTCATGATATGAGTAAGGGGAGCTGAGATAGTAGCACTAAAAGACAGCCGTCCAGCTCCTGACATACAATATTATGTTAAATATATCATATGTACATTGTATGGATGTGTTTATACTAGGTGATCCCCAGATCACCTAGTATTAACCACTTCATCTCTACAATAGTTGTAAAGAGGAGACTTTCACCTTTCCAACAAGGGTACTCTACTTTCACCTTTCCAACAAGGGTACCCCTGGAATGGTACCAGTTGAGGGTCTCTATTGGGCCTCTAATAAATATAAATACATAAATGTGTATAAAATGAAAAACACCTCTTTGCATATCATTAAACCATGAATCCCATGGTATTAACCATATTCATGTTACACCTTATTGGAAAAAGGAAACTCTCTCCTTTCCAACAAGGGTACTCCTGAGTTGGAACCGAGTGGGGGGTGAGAAAGCCTGAGCCTCTCTTGTGCTCCTATTCACAAATCCTCATTTTTAATATAATGCCCTTCATGACATCTCTTGTTAGAAGCAGGGAGGCAAGATATGGGCTCAGTTATAGCCCATATGCACTGTCATGGACTGCCCTCATGGATCTAGTGGGAGAAGGAACCATTTTCTGAAGTCATGAATGCGATAATGGCTGTAGGTCTGGATCATCCAATTGTGTTGAAAAGATCCTCCACTGTAGGACAAGATAAGCACTTTTGTGTGCCCTCCACTTTCCACCCAGATGTCTCTTGCTTAGGAGGATATCATGGGAAATGTCCTTATCAGTTCTGGAGTATCGGTTAGAATGTTTCCAATACTGTTCCTAGTTGCCAAGTGGTTAATATTAGGGCTCCAGTCCCTATATTAAATATTTGGCCACAGTGGTAATGGGGTCCAGCAGTAGTGATTCGGGACTAGAACAGGTTCCATTTGCCACCAGCAATCCTGGTCCTATTTCTGTGGGTGTTTCTGAGGCAGCAGAATCATCATCCTCTGTTCCAGCCAGTGAATGGGATTGTGGAGAAGAAATAAAAGGCCAGTCTTCTTCACCTTTCCTGTTCCCCTTGAGGTCATGGATGTGTGACTATTTTTTTCCTTGGGGCAGGTACAGTATCATCAGTGATGGCACTATGCACTATATGTGATAAGTCAATGAAAAGGGCAAAGGAGGGAATGCACCTTGGCATAATTGCCCTGATAGCACACACGAAATACAGACACCATGACATTTTTGTGAAGCATCTTAAAGCCAAACTCCCACAAAATAAATTGGGAGCAGCTGTTGCTGTACAACCTGTCTCTCCCCAAGGGCAAAAAGAGTCAAGGCATAAATCAAAGAGGAGGAATAATAAATAAACCCAGCACGAGCCTGAAAGTTTTATGGTGAGAAAAACACCTGGTTCATCATCAGCTTCTTCACTACGGTCTGGGCACGGGAAGACAAAGTAACATCTTCTGGTGATCCACCTCTGTCATCGTTACCTCCCCCACTAGCTGATAGCAATTCTGTTGATGCGAGGATGTGGCAGTTTGTGTCCACCCATTGCACAACGTGTGGTGCGCTGACCACACATGGCAATGTGTTGGAGTATAATAGCAGGCATGGAATCAAGCAGCAATATGCTAAACTGGTGGCAGGGAGGCATTATTGCTAATTCTTCAAGC
Organism: Rhinophrynus dorsalis; assembly: GCA_037306005.1. Classification (NCBI taxonomy): domain Eukaryota; kingdom Metazoa; phylum Chordata; class Amphibia; order Anura; family Rhinophrynidae; genus Rhinophrynus; species Rhinophrynus dorsalis. The sequence goes on along the minus strand of CM074720.1, from coordinate 519,824,213 downwards.
TGTCATGTGTCCCTAGCGGAGTGGACAAGAGGCATAGTGACAGCAGCAGCACTTGGTTTCTGGGGGATTATTGATTTTGCATTATGGACCTATGCTTCAAGGTGTTTGCTTACAATTGTGCCAGTTGTTTTATGTGAGCGCAGATCTGTCCATTGTTTCCAGTCCTCCCCCTATTTCCTACACAGTTGCTGATGAAAGGCACAGTTCCTTCTGCTCTCGAAGGAAACATTTATATTCCAGCAACACATCCATGATTTTGGAGGAGGTGCAGGAGAAGTAACATTACTGGCCAAATTCTTTTCTTCTCATATACCTGAAGTGGAGGGAGCTAGTTGTGGTGCTGCCACTGCCTCAGGTGCATCACTGGAGCTACCGGCAAGTGATACTATGATCATCGTCACCCATATCATATATGCTATTGTTGATTCCATTCCCTTGGAGCTGCCTAATTGTCCTGCTTCTTAAAACAACTCAGCAGCAGCAGCAAGAACAGCAGTTACAAATGCAGCAATGACACTATGGCATTTTCCAATGCATGACTTGCTGACACTAGGCGCATATTTTTTTTTTCTCAGGGCTTGTTCTTTGAATATACCACAGAGGCCTATAAAAAAACTATTTTTGGGGGACTTGTTTCTAATAATTCTAAATCATACAAATCACTGTTTCTTCAGGGCTTGTGACATTAACAAACTTGAGTACAACAAATAACTGGTTCCTCAGGGCTTGTGCCTCTAATAAACCTAAGTCCAATAAATCATCACTGATTCCTCAGGGTTTGTGCCTCTAACAAACCTGAGTCCAACATATCACTGGTTCTCAGGGCTTGTGCCTCTAATAACCCATATTTCTACAAATCAATGATTCCTCAGGGCTTGTTCCTAACAAGTCTAAATCCTACAAATCAATGTTTCCTCAGGGCTTGGGCCTCTAACAACAAGTCCTACAAATCAACTGTTCCTCAGGGCTTGGGCTTCTAAGAACATGTCTAAGTCCAACAAATCAATGTTTCCTAAGGATGTGTGCCTAACAAATCTAAGTCCTGCAAATCAATGTTTCCTCAGGCTTGGGAATTTAACAATAAGTGTAAGTCTTACAAATCAGTGTTTCCTCAGGGCTTGTGCCTAACAAGTCTAAGTCTTACAAATCAATTCTTCATCAGGGCTTGGGCATCTAACAAGTCTAAAACCCACAAATCATCCTATTTTATTTAATCAATGAATGAATGTATTTATTATTAACTGTCCCCTCCTAATCCCAGTCAACAATAAAAATTCCAAAACATTCTCTGTTCAACTGATTCTTTCCCCAGACTACCATCAACACAGGGACTCTCAGACCCCTTTTATACTATGGCTGTGGGAAATAAAACAAAAATGTGCTATGTGTTCTGTGTAAAGTCAGTCTACCCATTGATTTCAATGCAATGAGCTAGGAGAACAAGGCTGATAAACAGTTCTTTTCACTGGAAATTTCACGCTAGGCGTTTTTTGTACTATTTCAATGTTGAGGCAAAAAATTTCTCCCATCCTTAATAATTTTGTAGTATTCAGGCTGTATCATACAATTAACTTATCAATGTTAATATGGTGACTTTTACTATTAATAAGAAAACAAACAATTACTATATTTTACATTCTTATACAAATTATTGAAAACAATTTGTTTCATCAAAAGTTTTTAAGGGTCATATTCAGGAAAGTATAGATGGGAAATTCTGGTGCAAACAATCGATAACACTGAAGACAAATAAAATGTCCATTTATCAAATTATTTATATTTAGAACTAATTTAAATGTCCATTCCCTGTAAACATTCTCATAAAAATCCTTCATATTGACAGTAAAACGTGTCTAATAACAAAACAGAATTCTGTTTCCACTTTTAAAAAGACCTGTGCAATATTTTCCACTTTATCTGCTATTTGCAAATGTATAAGTATTGTGTAACTATTGCTGGTCAAATATCTGTATGATAGAGGATCATGCTTTCCGAAAGTACTCTAACGAGGTCCAAGTCAGCATCCATTATATATATATGGGCCTAAATTTAGTCTTTTAATTACAAGCTTGATACTTCAGAACAGCTCTTTTAATACTGAAAATGCAATAACATTAAGCAAGGTTTCTAGACAAGTGGAGATAATAGGTGATGATTTCCATTGTCTCGGTACAATGCAAGTCTTGTTGCTTGTAAGACCATTACTGTTAATGGACACACATTAAAACCTGTTTTAGAATAGGACAATTTGTGGTGATTAAGGTTCTTTTATTTTAATGCTTTTTTCCAGTAGGCATGTTGCAGGTACAAGTAAAATAAAAAGACAGTTCGATAGTCACAAAAAAACATAGAAGAAACCAAATACAGAGGAGAAATACATATTCCCATCGATTTAAACTGGGCTTTTAACCTCTTGAATGTGTCCAATGGAATTTTTATCTCCTATAGTGAATTTTAGTGCAAATCAACTGAACCATGGGGCAAATACTATTCCCCATTGACATTTAGGGCCTTCTGCACAAAAGAAAAGAGTAACAATTCAGGACCAAACCAACTGCACCATGGGGGATGAATACAAATTCACATTGATTTAAATGGGACTGTGTTGTAATTCAATTAAATTAACTAATTAAAAAATGGATAATATCAGAATTCTCATTTCTCCCCTATGCTGCAGTTGGTTTGCTCCAATATGGCAATTCTGGGTCAAACCAACTGCACCATAGATTAGAAATGAAATGTCATAATGATTTAAATGGGGCTTTAATCTGTAATAGAAAAAGAAATGCAGAGGATGTGAGTGGATAAAAGCAGAGGACAATCAAAGGCAAAAACAGGGCCGACCCAAGACACTGTGCTGCCTGGGTCAAAGGATGAACTGCTGCCCCCGCACACACCAAACCACGCCCGCATCCATTATATTGGATTGTAGGGCTGTCAGATCAACTCCCTAAAAAGGGCAGCATAAACAAATAATGTGTACTGCATGGATTCATGAGAACCACCACAGCTCAGTGTTCATCGATGCAGCCCTGCAGCATGCATTTTTGTACACACACACACACACACACACACACACACACACACTCTATAGGTGCAATTCTGGAGCAAACCAACTGCACCATAAGGTACAAATAAACATTCCTAAAACTGATCTTTATTTAAATGGGGCTTTTACCCCTTGAGTCAGGGCCGGGTTTACATCTCAGGCTCCCCTAGGCACAACCACCTCTGGCGCCCCTAGCCCTGCCTTTGCCCCAACCCTAATCATGCCTCTCACTTAGCCACACCCCTCCATTAACCACACCCAAACACATAATGGACCATAATGACGATACCATTCATAGTTAATTCCTCTATACAATCATGTGTATATTTTCATGTGGTATATGTGTCCACTGACCCTATACAATCTTCCTGCTGTGTATGGTGTGTGTTGTCTGTACAATCAAAATGCACTGTAATGTGGCATTACTTCTTATGTTCACTGACTGTGTACAATCACGCCCAATCGCCCATGATCATCAGATTCAGTTTTGCATTTACATAACTCATGTGTAGACAATAGAGTTGCTATGGTGACCAAACTGAAGCTAAAAAAAAATCAATAGGGTCAGCCCCTGTGACAGACATCAATCACACTCTAATCCCACAGAATGCATTAAACCAATACTATGCCATTAAAACTGTTTTAGCCCATTGAGTGCTAGAAGGGGTACACACCACATTTCCCACTGGCACACAAAGGGTTAAATAAAATATTGCAAACTCAAATTATAGGTGGTTTTGCAATCTCTATTAAAATCACCCAAGTTCTTATGTGACAATTTTCGTTTAAACAAAAACGTCTGTTTTGCAAAATGGCAATTTAATTTATTTGGACCCTTGATCCTTCATTGGCCATAGTCTGCTTGAACTGCTTTGGGAACTGTAGTCGACAGCATTTGAATGGACCCAAGTTACTCCCCACTGGTGTACGTGGATGGTGTACAGTTCCTATCATCCTCAGACTGCAGTTGTTTTGGGGTGGCTGTACACCTTACTTCTACACTGCTGCTAATAAAGCATGTGTCAGTGTGTGACAGGCATCACAAATAGCAAATAACACACACAACGTGTATTCCATTGACTAGCGACCTGTGGCTCTCTAGCTGGGGTAGAACCGCAACTCATACAGCCCACAGACAGCACCTGGCTGGATAAAGATCCTGTGCTTTGTAGTCCAGCTGTAGATGGATGGCCTCATGTTGCCCATGTCTATTGTGTACCACAGGCTGGCAATTTGAGGATTTCCAGCAGGTGTTGTATTACTCCCATTATCCTGAGTCAGCCGCTAGGCATATAAGAATGATGGGAGCTGCAGACCAAAACCTGCTGGATAGCCACATGTTGAGCACTGTACCGCTGGAGGTGTCCCCTTTGGCCTAAGAGTGATGAGCGACACCAGCAGACCCTTTCCTCGTACCCCAGAGCTCATGGCCTCTCTTCTGTTCAAATCAAATACACTGGATGCTCTGATCACATGCTCGGTGCCAGCACTACCTGTCATCCCTTCAGGGTCACTTGACTTACTCCATACTAGGGAGGACTTTCCATGGACAGATGTGTCATGGGAGCTCCAGGCCTTTTCTGTTTACTAATCTGCAGTGCTTCAGCATGATACATATTACTTGTTAGGGTGTTGATCATGGCTTTGTCAAACTTTGGTCCCAACAGACTTTTTAATTAACCCTTTGGAAGTGTGACAGCTCTGCAGCGCATGCGTTGGAGTCAAAGAGCAGTAAGCACCCGAGCACCCCCAACCAACCAGCCAATGAGGATGTGAGTGAGCAAATATGCTCCTGTTAATTGGCTGGTTGCAGGTTGGCCGCAGTTCATTTGGGTTGGCTGTGACTTGTGAGGCGCAGGCAGCACACTCCGGTGCCTGCGTGTCTGAGATTGAGGTGTCATCAGAATCAGTCATAGACCATGAGAAAGCGCAGTTGAAGCACGAAACGCGTAAGATTGTTAGATACACTGCTATAGTAGAAAGGTCAGCTCTGTTCCATCTCTGTTAGATGCGAGTGGTCTGTGTTTTTTTAATATTCAATAATAAAAGTTTTTTTTATTTTATAACATCGGCTGGAGTTTTTGTCAGAGTGCCGCTCATTTCTACATTGTAGGAGAATCTCTATAACATATAGACTTTTCTTTAATATGTTGATTCTGCTTTCCAGACAATTATTTTTTCAGTATACAAAGAAGTGGTGTGATGGTCACTGTTGTTGTCTCTTCCCTCTGGGGTCTTGTTCTGACTGCTCGTCTCTTCAGTCTCTTCCCTCTATATTATCCAGTACCAGTCACTACTTTGTGTCTTTTTCCCATTGCTCTGCTCTTTCACTCTCTTCTCACTACAGTGTCCAGCTCCAGCTGCTAAAATGTGTCTGATATTGGTTCCCCTGGCTCTTCTTTGTAAAAATGTATGGAACTGGAGTGCTGGCTGTGTGTGTGCGTAGCACATAAATTGGGAGCATACAGTAAACCAAATAATGGGTGTATTTATTGAAAATAATATAATAAATAAATAAGAAAAACATAAAAAATATGTAATAATTAATGCATTTCTGGGCTCCCAAATGCGCCTTTGTCAGAATTAATGAAATATTTAAAAAGAAAGCTAAATATGGCAGGATGTCTGTGTAAGAGTCATTCAACCAATCATGAAGGACCTTTGTGTTTCTGTCCCACCGGAAAAACATTATACAGGGAGGTGGAACTAAGCCTACACTGTTTTTATTATGTCCTTTCTTTATTATATCCAGCTACCAAAGCCCACGGAGTCCCTAGGATCACTTGCACATAGTAGCTTTGTATCACAGTGCCCGTGATTGCTGCCTTTACATGTCAGTTACCTGTAGGGGGCTCTCCATTGGCTGCTTGCCTTCAGCCCGCCTTGCATTGCCTATTTAAACTGAGCTTGGGCACCCTTTGGTTGCCCTTTCGTGTTGTCTCTATGCTGCTGTTCCTGCATTATGTTCCAGTGGTTCCTAGGCCTTGTCGCTGTTCCTGATTGCCGGTGGTATTCTAGTTCCTGCCTCCAAGTCGCCTGGTTCCTGCATCTATTCCTGATCCGGTTGGAGTTGCTGTTCCTGTCGTCGTTTCCTGCTGCCGTTCCAGATCCGGTTGACCATCTGCAGTGCAGATCCTCTTCATACTCTGCTGGGTTCCTGTTTCATCATCTACTGGGTGCTTGTCGTTCCCGGTGGTCTGGGCATTATTATTCTCTCATTGGTTGTTCCAGTACGCGGGTACTGGTTTGCTCCACTGTAACTGGCTGCTGTTGCACCGGTAGTATCGTTGGTTACTCCAGTACGAGGGTACTGGTTCGCTCCACTATAACCGGCTGCTGTCTCACCGGTTGAGTCATTGGTTACGCCAGTACGTGGGTACTGGTTCGCTCCACTGAGACTGGCTGCTATTGCACTTATATGAGCCATTGGTTACTCCAGTACGCGGGCACTGGTTCGCTCCACAATAACCGGCTGCTGTCGCACCGGTAGAGTCATTGGTTACTCCAGTACGCGGGTACTGGTTCGCTCCTCTGAAACTGGCTGCTGTCGCACCGGTAGAGTCATTGGTTACTCCAGTACGCGGGTACTGGTTCGCTCCTCTGAGACTGGCTGCTATTGCACTTATATGAGCCATTGGTTACTCCAGTACATGGGTACTGGTTCGTTCCACAATAACCTGCTGCTGTCGCACCGGTAGAGTCATTGGTTATTCCAGTACACGGGTACTGGCTCGCTCCACTGAGACTGGCTGCTATTGCACGTATATGAGCCATTGGTTACTCCAGTACGCGGGTACTGGTTCGCTCCACTGAGACTGGCTGCTATTGCACTTATATGAGCTATTAGTTATTCCAGAACGAGGGTACTGGTTCGCTCCACTGTAACCAGTTGCTGTTGCATCGGAACAGTCATTGGTTATCCCGGAACACGGGTACTGGTTCGCTCCACTGTAACCAGTTGCTGTTGCACCGAAGAGTCATAGGTTACTCCAGTACGCGGGTACTGGTTCGTTCCACTGTAACTGGCTGCTGATGCACCTAATGAGCCTTTGGTTATTCCGGTACGCGGGTACTGGTTTGCTCCACTGTAACCGGCTGCTGTCGCACCGGTAGAGTCACTGGTTACTCCAGTACGCGGGTACTGGTTCGCTCCACTGTAACCGGTTGCTGTTGCACCGGTAGAGTCATTGGTTACTCCAGTACGCTGGTACTGGTTCACTCCAGAAATTGAGGCTGTTCAGTCCTAGACAGCCTGACAGATTGAAGGGTTCTCCCAGTACACGGGTACTGGTTTGCTCCTCGCCTAACCGGTGGCTAGTTGCTCTTCCAGACTACACCGGTGGTGACTGTGGTACACTGCTCGTTATTGTTTCAACCTTTTATGAGTGGCAGTCCAGTTCAATCTATATATCCTGTGGCCTCGCTTGTCATCATTGGTGACTGGTTGTCTCCACCTAGCCAGTTACCTCGGCCACCTTTGCTGCCCTCATTATCAGCAGTCGGCTGCCTTGCCCGGTATTGGTAAGGCCGGTAGAACCTGGTTGTGTCTATTCCTTAAAGGGGTTGCCTTACCCGGTATTGGCAAGGCCAGTAGAGCCTCATTATCTGCAGTCCCAGTATCTTGGCTGCCTTGCCCGGTATATTGGCAAGGCCGGTAGAGCCTCATTACTTTCAGTCCCATTATCTTGGCTGCCTTGCCCGGTATATTGGCAAGGCCGGTAGAGCCTTCAGTATTCCTTGCATGAGTCTCCAGGCTGCCCTGCCTGGTATATTGGTAAGGCCGGTAGAACCTGTTACCATCTTGTGCCATCTAAGGTTGCCTTACCCGGTATTGGCAGGGCCGGTAGAGCCTGTATCCCATTTCATTTATCATTACTATGCTCTTATGTAAATTGCTCTCTCTATATATATATATCTTGTATGTGTGTACTACCCAATAGGGTTCTCTAACTTTTCAATAAAGTTATGTTTTTACCTCTCTCTGTGTCTGAGAGTCATAACAAACCGTGACACTTTGCTCCCAGCATCCTACTGTCACCCACTTTCACCTATATTTTGCCACAGGTTTCAAGTCTTCTCTTCTCCTCATTTTCATTCATATATAGTCTGTCCTTATAGAAGCATTCTGTTCTGGTTATGATCTCCATTAATCCCTATAATATTTAGTAATAGTTTTTTAATATTATTTTTTGCCTTTGATTATCCTCTGCTACACTTAAATCCTCTTTGCACTGAATTTCTCTTTCCTTTTTTATATATTCTCTGCCCTAGTGGTCCATGGAACATTGCAGCATCACATGGAACTGGTCACCACATCTAACATTTAATCCATGCGGAAGGGTACTAATCATTTCAAAAGATCCTACTTGAACCATAGTTTTATTTTCACTCATCCATTGTCATCTCATCATCATCATCTCATTTCATCATCTCATTACATGAATAGTGGACGGTGTATCTATGTTAAAGAGGTCCAAGTAAGACTTTTACTGCCTGTCTATTAGGCTGGTCCTTACAGACGATTTGCATTCTTTATAAATTAGAGACAATCCATATATTAGAGACATACATTTTATGTTATTTAAGAACATATGATTTTGGGAGTAATTGTTACCATTTAATTGGCTGTTTTACATCTATACTATATAGTTATGTTATTATGATTTCTATTTACTCCCAATGTATTTTATCATTCTCCAGGGTTTACTTGTTTTCATACATGGTTCACTTTTAAAACAATACATTGTATTCAATGTGCAGCTACATGCCGCATTAAGCATGTCATTGTGATGAAAATCGCAAGATTCTCATGTTGTGTCCGGAGCTTCAACCCACTTAAAAAATTTACTTCCTTGCAAGTACAAGTTGATCTGTGACCCAAGTGTCCAAACAGTAAAAATAGTAAATGGAATTGTGTAAGATGTGCACTTACATATACTTACCGAAGTAGATCCAAAACCAATTGTTCCCAAAATGTACTGGAAGAGCAATGGAAGCAAAAATCACTGGTATAAGTTTACTCAAAATCAAATAAAACAAGCCTCCCAATCGGAATGATGTGTATTAGCTGCTGTAGTAAAGCCACTGTGGGTTGAGTTGAAGCACCGTTTAAGGACTCAACATGAGAATCTCGCTCTTTGATGCAGGGAGAGATTCTTATGTCGCCCTTTTCATCACAGCAACATGCTTATTGTGGCGTACAGCCTCACACTGTTTTCAATGCAATGTTTTAAAAGGATACCTTCATGTATCATCTCAGACTGTTTCAGTTATTGGTCTAACTATATTGTGATGTATTCAATGCATACATTTGTTTTACCATCTCCGTTATGTTTCTCTTTAACTGATACAGGTTATTTTGTGTGTGCTATTAGAGGATTGAGTGTCTATTGTCTTCCTAATTAATAGTTTTGTTGAGTGATAATTTCTGTATTTCACATTTCATCTGGTATGTTGGGAGATGTTTATTTGTCCCCACCATGCAGTTGGTTTGAATATTAGATTGATGAATGCACTCCAAAGTTCTATCCACCTATCAAAAGTTCTATCTGGCTACTTCAATACCATTATGAACAATATAATTATTACTTCATAAGCATAAGTATATTTTTATTTGCATCTAAATGGTGTATATTTCAGTTGTCTGTATACATTTGTCTAGGTTCTGCAGATCAGTAAATGTTGCTGTCTAAAGCTATATCCATTATATAAAAGTTAATGATGAAAGATCAACTGATTCATTACATTCTCAATACTGCACCAAACATTTGTTAACTTGGGTTGTCACCTCACTCAAATAAAGGAGAATTACTAATACATTATAATACTAATCCTCCATTTGCTTTACTATGGACAGAAAATCCTAATGGCCCTTATGAATTTTGACCTTGTGCCTTTGTTCAGTCAGTCCTGGATGTAAGCAGCTGCAATAAGTAATGTTAAGGACCAGAGAGCAATCATTAAGGACCAGAAATTTGGTAGAAGGACCACATGACTGTGTTAACAGCCCAAGGTAATGTCAATATGGAGGGATGTGCAAAGAATTTTTTCACATGCATTACACACACTTCATTGGTCCTTAAACTGTTACATAGGCCCATGCAAATATGCATCAGTTTAAAAAAAGGTAGATGGACATGAGATTAAGAATTTGTTGATGATGCTATCTATTGAAAAGAGGATAAAATTCATAAGGTCATTAGAATTTTCTCGCCATAGTAAGGTAAGTTGGGGGTTATCATTTAGAGGTGTTGTGTCTCCTTTAATGCCTTCTGCTTGTGAATGGTACATGCTGCAGGAACAGCAAAAGATTTCCCATTAGACAGAATAGGAAACCACCTACAGTGGAAAATTTTGATGGGAAACTTGGCTGTCCCAGCCACAACTTCATTTGGATTAGGAATGTAGCCATAACATTCCTAATAATTCTGCACCAGACACCGTCTCTTGGTTTATGGTTTCCAGTTTACTTACAAGTCTGTTTACCTGTCTACAAACACTTTTGGTGTACACAGTTAGTGATGATCGAGCACCCCAATGCTCGGGTGTTCGGGTGCTCTGGCCGAGCGCCCCCGGAGGCTCAAGTGCTCGGCCGAGCACCCGAGCCCCATTGAAGTCAATGGGAGGACTCGAGCATTACACCAGGCACCCCCTGCTCTGATGAGGGGAGGGTGCCTGGTTCATAGGAAAAGGTCAGAAAATGATGAAAACACCACAGAAATGGTTCAGGGACAGCATAGGGAGGATGTCTGGATGCATCTTGGACTCCAACGTCGCTGCTGGGAACGATGTTTCGCCCGTAGTACGCCATTTTTACAGACTGACCGTAAAACACACAAAAAGGAAGATAAAAACGATTGTAGGCGAAAAATTGTTACCAAACAGTATTTGCTGTATATTTACTTGTATATCATCTGCAAATTCTGCAAAAAATTTCATCGATTTTTCGGAACTGGGGCCATGATTAAGAGGGAAACGTGCGCAGAGTAAAGCAGGTGTTCAACGTGGTTATGGCCCGGGTAAGGTACAGCTTTCAGGAACGGAGGCCGCAGCTACCACAGGTTTTACAACATGTCCGTTTGCCCTTGTTAAGTCCAAAATTTATAGTCGGAACAGTGGGGTCTGATCCATTGAGTAAAAGTGACGAAGTGACTTAGGGGATGAAGCCAAGAACTACCTTCTGCTCTGTCGAACACCCCAGCCCTATTTAATTCAATGGGAGGACCTGAGGCACTCCGATACAACCTGTATATCACAAAATGGAGGGCCTCATTCACATTGTGGTACAATAGTTCAGGTAGTGGTCCAACACTCATAAAGCCTATGCACTAAGTGAAAGGGCTGCCAAAAATTAGACTGAAATGTCACTCCAATACACCCTTTATTACACATAAAGGAGGGCATCATACACACCCTTGAAAAATTAGGATTAATGGCCTGCTGGTGACCCTCTAAAACATTAGGGGCGAGGGCATGCCGCTAAGCTGACCATCTAAAACATTAGGAATGAGGGTCTGCTGCTGAGCCGACCATCTAAAACATTATGGGTGAGGGTCTGCTGCGGAGCTGACCATCCTAAACATTATATGCGAAGGCCCGCTAGTGAGCTGACGCTATAAAACATTATATGAGAGGGCCCGCTAGAGAGCTGACCCAATAAAACATTATATGAGAAGGCCCGCTGGTGAGCTGACCTATACAAAAATTGTCAAACAGGGCCCGCTGGTGAGTTGGCCCTATATAAAAATTATATCACAGGGCCCGCTGGTGAGCTGGCCCTATATAAAAATTATATCACTGGGCCCGCTGGTGAGCTGGCCCTATATAAAAATTATATCACAGGGCCCGCTGGTGAGCTGGCCCTATATAAAAATTATATCACTGGGCCCGCTGGTGAGCAGGCCCTATATAAAAATTATATCACTGGGCATATGGAAGAGGAGGAGGAGGATGAGAAGATTAAGAGTCAACCATATACCCGTTTTTTGGGTGGAAGGGGTGAATGGGAATACAGAGTATTCCCATCATTGTAAATAACATATCTAAAGTGACTTTATGTTCACCCGGGGCTTTCCTCCAGTGGAGTGGAGAAGTCAGGGGAAATCCAGGCCTTGTTCATTTTTATAAGTGTCAACCTATCAGCATTTTCGGTGGAAAGGCGGATACGCTTATCTGTTATGATGCCACCAGCAGCACTAAATACCCGCTCAGACAGAACGCTGGCGGCAGGGCAGGCCAGCACCTCCAAGGCGTAGAGTGCCAGTTCATACCACGTGTCCAGCTTGGACACCCAGTAGTTGTAAGGCACAGAGGGATCATTGAGGACGCTGACACGGTCTGCTACGTACTCCTTCACCATCTTCCAAAACTTTTCCCTCCTTGTGACACTAGGCTGCGCATCAGGGTGAGGGTGCTGGCGGGGTGTCATGAAGGTGTCCCACGCCTTGGAGAGTGTTGCCCTGCCTTTGTCGGAACTGCTGTGTGCTCCCCTTTTCTCCCCTTCTCGGTTGGCCAAGGTAGCACGTACTCTGCCGCCAGCGTTGTCAGATGGAAAATTTTGGAGCAATTTTTCGACAAGAACCTTCTGGTATTGCACCATTTTGCTTGTCCTCTCCACCGGAGGAATGAGAGATGAGAAATTCTCTTTGTAGCGGGGGTCCAGAAGGGTGAACACCCAGTAATCCGTGTTGTCTAAAATGCGTATAACGCGTGGGTCACGGGAAAGGCAGCCTAACATAAAGTCAGCCATGTGTGCCAGAGTACCAACAGGCAAGATTTCGCTGTCCTCACCAGGAGGATGACTCTCAATCTCCTCATCCTCTTCCTCCTCTTCTGCCCACCCACGCTGAAGAGATGGAACTAAAGTTCCATGGCTACCCTCTGTAGCGGAGGCAACCGTGTCTTCCTCCTCCTCCTCCTCCTCCAATTGTCACTGAGAAGACGAAGTGAGGGTGCTCTGGCTATCACCTTGTGTAAGCTCTTCCTCCCGCATTTCCACCTCTTCCACATGCAAAGCGTCGGTTTTAATTATGAGCAGCGAGCGTTTCAGTAGACACAGAAGTGGGATGGTTACACTGATAATAGCGTTATTGCCGCTCACCATCTGTGTCGATTCCTCAAAATTGCGTAAAACCTCACAGAGGTCTGACATCCATTCCCACTCCTCACTTCTGATTAGAGGAAGTTGAACGGAGAGGCGACGACCGTGTAACAGCTGGTACTCCACTACTGCCCTCTGCTGCTCACAAAGCCGGGCCAACATGTGGAAGGTGGAGTTCCAGCGCGTGCTCACGTCACACAGCAGCCGGTGAGCTGGCAATTGTAAGCGCTGCTGCAGCGTCAACAGGCCGGCTGAAGCTGTAGATGACTTACGGAAATGTGCACACACGCGGCGCACCTTGGTCAAGAGATCATGCAAATTGGGGTAGGTTTTTAGAAATCGCTGAACCACTAAATTAAATACATGCGCTAGGCATGGTACGTGTGTGAGCTTGCCGAGCTCCAAAGCCGCCACCAAGTTACGCCCATTATCACACACAACCGTGCCTGGTTGCAGGTTGAGTGGCGAGAGCCACTGCTCGGTCTGGTGACTAATCCCCTGCAACAGCTCTGAGGCCGTGTGCTGTTTGTCCCCAAGGCAGATCAGCTTCAGCACGGCCTGTTGACGCTTCCCCACTGCAGTGCTACACTGCTTCCAGCTACCGGCTGATGGGTGAGTGGCGCTGCGCGCAGAGAATTCGGAGGTGGAAACGGAGGAGGAGGAGGAGGAGCCAATAACGTAGGTGCTGGCGGAAACCCTGATGGAGGTAGGGCCCGCAATCCTCGGCGTGGGTAGCACCTGTGCCATCCCAGGGTCCGAGTCGCTCCCAGCCTCCACGACATTCACCCAGTGTGCCGTCAGGGAAATGTAGCGTGCCTGGCCACAAGCACTTGTCCATGTGTCAGTCGTTAAGTGGACCTTCCCAGTAACTGCGTTGGTCAGGGCACGTGTGATGTTAAGGGACACATGGTGGTGTAAGGCGGGGACGGCACACCGGGAAAAGTAGTGGCGGCTGGGGACTGCGTACCGAGGGACAGCTGCTGCCATCAGGCTGCGGAAGGACTCAGTGTCCACAAGCCTAAATGGCAGCATTTCGATGGCCAGTAATTTGTAAAGGTGTGAGGTTAGTGCTATGGCCTGTGGGTGGGTGGCTGGGTATTTTCGCTTGCGCTCAAATGCCTGGGGTAACGACATTTGGACGCTGCGCTGGGACAGGGAAGTGGATGTGGTCTCTGATGGTGCTTCAGATGGTACAGGTGCAGGGCGGGAGGTATGCGGGCCTGCGCCTTCGACAGGCGATTGGCCGGCACCGAAAACAGGGGAAGAGGAGGCAGTGGTGTGGCCTGCAGACACAGATTGGCGATCCGGGCGTTCCTCCCACTTATTACGGTGCTTGGATGCCATGTGTTGGATCATGCTGGTGGTGGTGAGGTTTCTAGTGTTCATGCCTCGGCTCATTCTGGTGTGGCACAGGTTGCAAACTATAATTTTTTTGTCGTCTGCACTTTCCTTAAAAAAACGCCATACCGCGGAACACCTAGCCCTTGGCAAGGGAGATTTACGCAAGGGGGTTGTCACGGTTTATTATGACTCTCAGACACAAGTTTTAGGTAAAAAAAAATCAATTTTATTGAAATAATAAATGATAACTTAGGATGGCAATAACATACATATATATATATACAGAATATAGCACAGACAGAAGGCAGACTCTACCGGTCCTGTCAATATACCGGACAGGACAGTCTTTAGGCTCTACCGGCCTTGCCAATACCGGGTAAGGCAACCTGCAGATGGAATAGCATAACGGTTTTACCGGCCTTACCAAATTACCGGGCAAGGCAGCCTCAATAGATACACAATGTAGGCTCTACCGGCCCTGCCAATACCGGGTAAGGCAACCTCAGATGGAATGTGGTAAAAGGTTCTACCGGCCTTACCAATACCGGGCAGGGCAGCCCAGAGATAATAGCAGCAGTCAAATGGAACTGGCAAATTAGCAGAATCGTTAAGCAGCAAGGCTTTGGAGCAAACCAGCGTCCGCACGCTGGAAACAACACTGAATAGTATAGCCGTTAGGCTTAGCGAGCAAACCAGTGACCGCACACTGGAGTAACAAGCGAGTAGTATAGCCGCAAGGCTTAGGAGCAAACCAGCGTCCGCACGCTGGGACCAACACAGATGTGTATAGCTGATAGGCTTTGGAGCAAACCAGTGACCGCACACTGGTGTAACAAGCGAGTTTATATAGCCGCAAGGCTTAGGAGCAAACCAGCGTCCGCACGCTGGGACCAACACAGAATTGTATAGCTGAAAGATCCTGGCCTCTCAGGGGTCCGCTCCCCATGTAACCCCAGTGGGCAAATGTTTTGTCGCTGAATCATTTCGTACTAGGCTGCTCGAAACCTACCATTCCTCTAAGGCTGCGGGACATATTGGTAGAGACCAATTGTTATGGTCCCTTTCTCAGTTATTTTGGTGGCCTTCCATGAGAAACGATTGTGCCGAATTTACGAATGCCTGTGCCACCTGCGCCCGCGCTAAGGCCCTTTCGTACTGTCACGGTTTATTATGACTCTCAGACACAAGTTTTAGGTAAAAAAAAATCAATTTTATTGAAATAATAAATGATAACTTAGGATGGCAATAACATACATATATATATATATACAGAATATAGCACAGACAGAAGGCAGACTCTACCGGTCCTGTCAATATACCGGACAGGACAGTCTTTAGGCTCTACCGGCCTTGCCAATACCGGGTAAGGCAACCTGCAGATGGAATAGCATAACGGTTTTACCGGCCTTACCAAATTACCGGGCAAGGCAGCCTCAATAGATACACAATGTAGGCTCTACCGGCCCTGCCAATACCGGGTAAGGCAACCTCAGATGGAATGTGGTAAAAGGTTCTACCGGCCTTACCAATACCGGGCAGGGCAGCCCAACACGGAATTGTAGCAATGTCACCAACGCGACCAGGCAGAAGGTCGCCAGGATACTGAAGACAGGTGATGAGATGACAGGAACCAGCAACGATCAGTCAGGTCAGAAAACAGCAGAGAAGTTCAGCAGGAACTGCAACACCAGAGACTAGGCCGGAACCAGGACTGGAAGTACTTCAGCATGCAGGAAACACTGGAACAGTAGAGATCAGGAACTCAGGAACACATGAGATCAGGAACTCAGGAACACTGGAACAGAGGTCCAGCTATCACTAGCATAGTGATAGCAAGAAGGTCAGAAACAACACGAAAGGGCACTCAAAGGGTGCCCAATCCAGGTTTAAATAGTCAATAAGAGGCGGGCTATCTGCAGACAGCCAATAGAAGCCCCCTACTGGTGACAGACAAGTAACTGCAGCAAATCACGGGCACCGTGATAGGGGTGCTCCGTGAAACATTTGCGGGCCGGTTTGGTGCGGTCCGCCTTCTTTCTTTAGCCACACCACTGCCTCTTCCAGCCTGTTGCGGTGCTGCAGATGGCTCACCCTCAGGACTGCTGTCATCGCTCGGCTCTCCACCTTCCCAGGTGGGGTCAGTGACCTCATCGTCCACCAAGTCCTCCTCCACTTCCTCACTCTGATCATCCTCCTCATTTCTTGATCCCACCACATACTCAGTCATTGACAACTGTGTATCATCCTCCTCATCAAGGTCTTGAGACAGTAATAGTGGTTGATTTGATGGCAACTGTGTCTCATCATCATCATCATCCACTTCCTTTGACCTTAAATGCTGTTCCCCTCTGTCATCTTCTTGTGATTGGGTACCCTCTAGAGGTTGTGAATCAGGGCACAAGATCTCATGTTCCTCTGCAAGCGTGCTTGGAGAGAGGTTCAAATGAAGGATTGGTGATGAGACGAGCTCCTCACTATATCCCAGTGTGGGATCACTTCTTTGGCCAGACCCTCTATGGTGGGAGGAAGGATGATCAGGGTGAGGATTATGTTGACCAGACTCTTGGCTACTGAGAGTGGACTTGGTGGAAGACAGGGTGGTGCTTAACCGACTGGAAGCAGTATCAGCTGAAATCCAACCGACCACCTGTTCGCAGTGGTCTGACCTCGAGAGTGATGTCCTGCGACGCCCTGTAAACTGAGACATGAAGCTAGGTATGGTGGATGTCTTTCTGTCTTGTGCTCTGGCACCAGGCACAGTTTCTACGCGTCCTGACCCGCGCCCTGAACTATCAGGATCACGTCCACTTCCCCGTCCCTTTTTACCCGCCTTCTTCATATTACACGGAATATATGCCGCTAATCTGCGGCTAGGCACACTAAACAGAATGTGACGCTAATCTGCGGCTATTTTCAGTGAACGGAATATGTGACGTTAATTTTAAAATTTGCACACTAAACAGAATGTGAAAATAATCTGCGGCTAGGCACACTAAACAGAATGTGACGCTAATCTGCGGCTATTTTCAGTGAACGGAATATGTGACGTTAATTTTAAAATTTGCACACTAAACAGAATGTGAAAATAATCTGCGGCTAGGCACACTATTAAAATGGCCCTTTTTGTCGCTGCGTTGTACACTATTTGTCCCTGTGCACCTAGTACAATGTCACCTAAATATCCCCCCCCACAAAAAAAAAATGAAATTGTGCCCCCCCAAACAAAATATAAATGCTGCCCCCACACACAACAGTCCTAAAAAGGACTTTTGGGTCTTGATATAGTGTTCCAACACTTTTATTCTCCCTACACTGACTTTCCCTTCCTATCCTCATCTCTCCCTGGCTAAGACTGAGCCGAACTCGCTGGTCGGGTGCTATACAGCACCCGATCACGGGTTCTGGCCAGCCAATCAGTGTAATGCCAGCAGCCAACATGGCTGCTGGCATTACACTGATGTCAGAGCCTCCCCGCACGTTTATTGGCTGCGCAGCAGCCGCGAAACGTGCGGGGAGGAGACCCGAACATGGCGGGAGAGCACATGCGGTACTCGTACGAGTACCGCCATGTGCCGAGCAGAGCGATGCTCGAGCCGAACCGAGCTTCGGCCGAGCATGCTCGCTCATCACTATACACAGTGCATTCCTGTGTGCAGGAGGGGTATGGCCTTCGGGGGACTAAGGTTGTCTAACGTACCTTGGTGGTTATGCACTAAGGAGTGATAAAGAGGTGATATCACTTCTCCATGTCCTATGTTGTTCTATAGGGCATATGCAATACCATAGGACATGGAAAAATTATACTACTGGAGAAGTCATCACTGCTTTATGTCCTCTTTATCACACCTTAGTGCATCTCTCCGGGAACATGGCATTTTAATTCCAATCCTTCATAGCTAGCATTTGGGCTTTAGAGAAGACCTGGGAAACTTTGGCCTTCTAGCTGTTTTCGGAATACAACCCTTATCATCCTTGCCTGGCAGGAGTTTGTAGAACTTCTGGTTCTTGAGGATGCATCCTCTCAACTCTTTGTCATACTCTAGCTATGTGGCAGAATTATTTTGTATACAAAGGATAAGGGTTTAAACATACAAAAATCGAGTTTTGCTAAGAGCAAAATTAAGTGGACCTGTCACATGTTTAGTTTTTATAAACAGAAGATTAAACTCTATGTATATATAATACTAGACATTTTTCTGTAAAATAAATATTGTTTGAGAAATGATTCTTTAGATTTGGTGGTACATTATGACACTTTATGCTAATTCACTTGACAGTATTCAAATTAGGGCTTTTTGAGGCCAGACTTATTGCTGGCTATGCTATTAGAAATACCCCCAATGTGTGGGGTCAACCTAGATTCACTTATACCGCAATGGTCATTATTCAATAATCTAAGTGGTACTATTGACCCAGCATAAGTCCATCACGCCTCCATCAACAAAAATAGTTAATTTCTCAAAATCTATTTATGTTACAAACAAATGACTATTACAATATATATATATACAGATTTTAATTTTCTTTAAATTTAACTTACCTTAGGTGACAGGCCCACTTTAATCCTGTTCTTTTAGTTGTGTAAAAAGCACACATTTTGCGACATATTTAGAACGCGTCAGTAGCTTTACATTTTCTTCTTTTGACATTTGCACTTTCATGTTATTGCTCTAATCACATTGAAAATGACTGATTTTATGCATGATTTACAGATTGTTTCTGATTCATGGAAAACACCCATTGGCATAGCCTTTTTAAGTCTTGAATGTGATCGATTTTCCAGTTCAGATACAAATGCTAACTGAAAGTGAAAAAGTGCAATAAATGACTTCCCAAATTACAGTATCATGGTTATTCATTACATTGTATCTGTTGCCCTTGGCTACTAGAACACAAAGCAACAAAATTGTCCTGCACTGCTTTGCACCTCATTGGCAGCAAAGGGCTTAACCCTCTGAGTGCCAGAGGGTTGCAACGCATTGGAAACCTCTCCAGCACTCACAGGGATAGTATGATGGACCATATACACAAAATAAATTGAACAATTTTGGAAAAACTAAGAGCACCATAAGGAACAAATATAATCTCTGCAAATTCCTATTGCTTTGAAATGGCCTTTGAACTCCTAAAACCCTATAGATGAGAGGTAGGGGTGGGTGAAAGGTCCCGTTGTGATCCATGAAAACCACGGGGTTATCTGCTTTTTCGCTGGAAAATCCGCTTTGAAAAAAAGCGATTAAAATCTTAGTCGTTTTCTCCTATTGACAAAGATTTTTCGCTATTTTTTTTCAATGGCTGCAAACTTTTAACCCCTTTAATTACATTTTTTTCACCTTTTTTCTACAAAAATGTGAAACAAAATACAAATAGCTACAGAGAGAAAGAGGGAAAGGGTTCTAGGCTGTTTTGCTGTGAGTATTATAGCACAATTGAGGCAGGAGATATTCATAGTGATTACTATCACTATGAGCAATTGGAATACTAATAAAAGGAGGAGATGGAGGGAATGTTATGCGTCCAGTGAGGTGAGGAGGAGGAATTGGCCACTACCAACATTAAAGGGTCTCAATGCCCTGATTCCCCAGACCCAGTGATGGCCAGTCCACTACATCACCCCTACGGATCTTGGGAAAATTTGTGTCACAGACAGAAGAAGAAGAAGAGGATAGTAGTGTGAGCAGGACAGGTAAGATACCTGTACCTTTTGCCAGTTCTGCGCCTGCTGACAGTGCTGCACCTACCAGAGTGTCTTGTGATTCTCAGGAGGTGAGGGAAGGTGGAGATAATGCAAATTGCCAATTGTGACAGCAGGGGACTCTAAGCACACTTGCCATCCCCAAGCAGTCCCACTACTACTAAGAAGATCCAGCAGCTACAGACTACAGTGTTAGGAGTGAGGGAGGTGATCATACTACTAGTGAGGAGGAAGACTCAGGGACTGAAATTGGTGGAAGCTTACAAAAGAAGAATTACAGTGGAAGACCAGGGTGCTGAAGCTCCCACTGGACATCAGATTTATAGAAAAGTGTCGCATCTCTGGAGTATGGGTGACAGGATAGTGCTTGGTCTAGTAATACTAACAGTGATGGTGAAGCAGCTGGTGGGACTAGTTTTACCACAGTAGATCCTCCTACTGATACTAAGGTGGTACGGAAAGTAATGCAGAGTGGCCAGACTAGTGGCCACTGTTTGAAGAGGATGATCAAACAAGATAACAGATGAAGAGAAGAAGAAAACAGATGACAGATGAAGAAGAATTACAGTGAAAGACCAGGGTACAGAAGACTCCGCTGGACATTAGATTTATAGGTAAGTGTTGCAACTATAGGGTATGGGTGACAGGCCTAGTATTCTTTAACTTTATTGTTAATGTTAGGGGAAGTGTAGAGCCAAGGGTAGGGTTAGTATTTGGGATGGTGACTGTGTTTTTAGCTCACTCTCTGTGTTTGACATTGGCTAGTGTCCTTTGATGTTCCCACTAATCATGCTATTTAGCGTGAGTTGTGGGAACAAAAATCTGCAACACAGGTTTTTGCGACCAACGCTTGTTGCAGTGGATGTGGCCAAGAAATAGGATTTTGGCGATACAACAGTGTATGTGTACCACCTGGACTCCTTTGGCCCCTAACTCTGGTTTTAGCGACATTGATAGTATACAGCCCGAAGCCAGAGAACATAGCTCTGCTGAGAATAAATACCCAGCTACCAACTCAAACTGTTTGCAAAACAAAAAGCAGAAGGTATAAACAGTTTATATATATATATATATATATATATATATATATATACCTTTAATGAAAGTAAAAGCTGTACATGTAATAGGTTAACTTTAACTTGTTATTTTTGTCACTTTTTACAGAGTGGGAACCAGTGTTAAGAGAATCAAGCATTAAAGTAAGGAAAAGGAATCAATTCTATTTACAGAGAAGGAAGTCTTAACGGTACTATATAAATTAAAAGTAGAAAAGTCAGTTGGTCCAGAAGAAATAGATCCAAGAGTATTAAGAGGGCTTAGAGCTATACTTGCCTCCCCACAAGCTGAACTATTTAATCAGTCACTGTTGATAGGAACAGTGCCAGAGGACTGGAGAATTGCTAATGTAGTTCCACTTTATAAAACAGATTGTAGGAAGAATTTGGCAACTATATTCCTGTGAGTCTACCATCAGTTGTTTAAAATGAGTGAAATTTTTTTTATTGCTAATGAGAAATCTTCAGGTTTGAAAGATTAATGTCAGCATGGATTTATTTCAGGAAGGTCTTAAAGGGATAGTAATACTTTGTTTTATCTTTATTTTATTTTGTAGGCATTATAAAAAACATGAAGAACGATATAAGTCTTATCTCTCAAACCTTTATGGTTTGAGAGATATTCACAAGTAAAGTTTCCCCTCCTGCCCCTTTTACCTAGTGTAAGCCATCTCTTCTCAGATGTGGAATGCAGTCCATAGACCAGACAGATAACAGCAGGGGATAATCTTCTTCCTATGAGAACAATGAAAGCCCTGCCCCCCTTGACAAGTTTTTCAGGTTTTTCCCTTATCTTAATTGAGAATGTCCCTCTCTGCGGTCTACCTGGGCACCTCCCTGCTGCTCTGGCTGAGCAGTGTTACATCAGTAAAAGGGGCCGGAGGGGGATACTTTGTCATTGAATTACTCTGGAACTACAACTCTGACAGAATTGAAATAACACTCTCCAAAGTTCAAATACCATGATGATTAATTAGAGCTGCTTTTATTATGAAACATTACTATCTCTTTAAAGATTTTTTTTGTCTTTCCAACTAAAATCATAGAACAGGGTAGGGCAATAGATGCATTATATTTGGATTTTAGTAAAGTCTTTAACTAATATGGTGTATGGGCTAATAAACAAAAGATATCCAGGAAAGATTCCAGGACATTGATATTGCTAATTTGGAAGATAAAAGGGAGAGGGGTGATATGACAGAAACCTACACACATATTAAGGTATTTAACAAAGCTATGAAAGGATCCATTTTTTACAATAAATGAATGCTACAATGTGGGAAAATAAGAGGAAATGTAAGCAATTCATACTTTATGAATGTATGTAATATATGGAATAGCCTCCTGGCAGATAGTGTTGAGGGTAAAACAGTAAATTAATTTAAGGACTAGAAATGGACAGACTAAATGGGCCAATTAATTCTTATCTGCCATCAAGTTCTTTGTTTCTTTATTCGGGGGATCAGAAAACTGACCACCACTGCTGGAACACCACCAGGTGGTTTGTGGGTCTCAGCAACAGACTAATGGATTGCATGTGCAGTCTTCGTAGACCTAATATGTTTGGCTTTAAAGCATAATACAGATGGTCTATAACATAGCAGGTCTATGGGAACCTGCATCATGCAGGACAGGAAGCTGGGCTGAGCAATACAGTATTGATGAACTGGAGTCGCATTGGGGGTCTCTTGTTTTGGTCTGATGGGGTTCACAATGCATCATCAGTTTCATACGTAGGTATGTTCTCAGGGGAGCAGATCAGTCGATGGGGCACAATCTGCATGATAGTTTCCCTATAAATTATTGGTATAGCTAATTCACTGCATGTTTGTGAAGTTTGTACTTCCCTATATTTCTCTCTTTCAGTGTCCACATAAGTTAGACTGTTGGGATAATGCAGCTGATTGAAATGCACATGTGTACTTAATAGATGTGAATATCAAAATGCATTGTAGATTTATTGAACACAGTGCTCTCTTTAAGTAGATTAGAATTCTTCCAGATGAAGTTTCAGAACTTTTAAAAACATATAGAATTTTTTCGTCTTTGTGTGTGTGTGAAGAGAAAGTGCACTTGGGGACTCTCCAAATAGACAGTATGTCAATAATATATCACCAAGGACAATTATCACAAGGTCAGAAAAATGCACACTTCGTAAAATAGTGCTACAAACTATCAGGTTCAAACTCTAATAAATACCAGAGTGTAAAGATCACTAATTGAACTAGACAAGCAGAATAATGTGTGAAAAGGAAGAATATTTTCGATTTTGTGGAATTTCCTTTAACGTCAAAAATAGTCTAGGGAATTGCAGTGCAGTTCGGTGAAACTATAACTGGTCAAATGAATTAACACTTTAAGTTGAAGCGAGGTATCCAATGCATTGCATTTGCTAAGGGTTAAATAACAGGTTGGATAAGCAAACAGGACCTGTCACCTCACATTTGTTTGCATTTTTGAAGATTGCCTATGTGTCACGTTAGCCAAAAGAGCAGCAGATGTACAGTTTAGGAGATGTTCATACTTTAGCTTCTGAAAGAGAAAGGGGGTTATGCTCTGAGGCATGATAAAGAGGTGATAAAGTGGAGACAACTTCTCCAGTGATATCACTTCTCCAGTTCCTATGTTATTCTATACAGCTTATGCACTAACATCTCCAAAGCTGGAGAAATTTTAGCACATTGACTCCATAGAATAACATAGGAACTGGAGAAGGGATATCCCTGGAGAAGTCATCTCCACTTTATCAATGCATTATAACACTTTAGTGCATAACCCCCAAAGCCTCTCGGTGTAGCACAGAGCTTAATTAGCATATACCGTAAAATCTCAAGTATAATGCGCACCTGTGTGTAATACGCAGGTGCATATTATACCAAAGATTTTTGGGGAAAACAAGAGTGCCTATGTATAATACGCACCCTTGTTTTCCCTCTTGCTAAAAAAAATTTGAAGGCTTCCCTCCCTTGCCCAGTCCAAAACCACTGCCAAACCAAGACTCACTTGGTTCAAATTTAACTCCCCACTGAAGTCCGCATCTCTTGAATTGATGGAAGGAAAAAAACAAAGCTTCCCAGCGGGCGGCATGCTTTCATTTGCCGCCCACTTCCTTCAGTGAGCTTTCAGGACCTTCCGCCTTCAGCCAATAGGATGGAGGCAGAAGGTCCTGAAAGCTCACTGAAGGAAGTGGGTGGCAAATGGAAGCATGCCACCCGCTGGGAAGCTTTGTATTTTGCCTTCCATCAATTCAAGAGATGTGGACTTCAGTGGGGAGTTAAATTTTAACCAAGTAATAGTGTTGAGCGAGCGTGCTCGGCCGATGCTCGGATCGGCTCGAGCATCGCTCTGCTCTGCACATGGCGGTACTCGTACGAGTACCGCCATGTGCTCGCCCGACATGCTCGGGTGAAGAGGATCTGTGCCGGAAGAGGCACAGATCCGAAGACGCTCCGCTGGACCACCAGGGAATGGAGGTACGGGGGCATTGCGGAGATGAAGGGGGCATTGCGGAGATGAAGGGGGACATTATGGAAGAGGGGCATAGACTCTATGCCCCTCTTCCACAATGTCCCCCTTCATCTCCGCTATGCCCGTCTTCCACAATGTGCCCCTTCATCTCCGCTATGCCCCTCTTCCACAATGTCCCCCTTCATCTCCTATGCCATAGAGGAGATGAAGGGGGACATTGTGGAAGAGGGGCATAGCGGAGATGAAGGGGGACATTGTGGAATAGGGGCATAGAGTCTATGCCCCTCTTCCACAATGTCCCCCTTCATCTCCGCTATGCCCCTCTTCCACAATGTCCCCCTTCATCTCCGCTATGGCATAGGAGATGAAGGGGGACATTGTGGAAGAGGGGCATAGCGGAGATGAAGGGGGACATTGACCAGGCACCCTCCGCTCATCAGAGCAGGGGGTGCCTGGTTTAATGCTCGAGTGCTCCCATTCATTTGAATGGGGCTCGGGTGCTCGGCCGAGCACTCGAGCATCAGGGGGTGCTCGGTCAGAGCACCCGAGCACCCGAGCATCGGGGTGCTCGCTCATCTTTACCAAGTAAGTCTTGGTTTGGCAGTGGTTTTGGCCCGGACGAGGGAGGGAAGGTATCTGCCAACCCTAACTTTTTTTTTTTCGTACTATTACCTGCCAGTATTTTGGCTGATATAATACATAGACAGTTTTGAATGATGTTTTCAGATATGCAAACTGGAATTCAAGGTGACAAGTCCACTGTACCATGCATATACCAATAATCTATGAATACACTTCCTCTGAATTTCTTGTATTCTTTTAATGTCATATGGTTAAGCCCCTTGGATGCTAGAGACTTCACAAACACATTGCTTTACAATGCATTGGAGGCAGAGAAGATAAAGTGTAACTGAATATGTATACTTGCACTCAAGGTTAAACAAAAAAATTGTCACATGTTCATTAAATGTCCCATTAGGCAGAGTAAGCAAGGAAGTACAGTGCCAAATTTTGAGGGCGTCTCAGCTGTTCAGGCCAGTTTCACCTTGTACATTATAGGTATGGGCAGAATAATCCCAGTTCCCCTGCATCAGACAACTACTTCTGGTTTATATGCAAACCACAAAAGATTTGTGGTGCTGGACCCCCCCAAGATAGGACCCGGGGGGTGCTGGCACCTTTTGGCCAGGGTAGGGGGGACAAGTACAATCAAATTGTCTGCCTCTACTATCTCTCCAGCCCTGTGTCCCAGACCACCCCCTTTTCTTATGGCATTAATGTTATGAAGTAAGAAAAGTGATACCACACAGCTTACGACTGAAGTGGAGCTATACTAGTAATGTCACAGTGCTTACACTGGAAGCTACACCATTAGTGTAGCTCCATTAGGACTGAAAACTCTGTTAACCCCTTAAGGACTACATGACGTACTGTGACCGTCATGGTCCTTAAATACTTAAGGACCAATTACGGTCATAATACGTCACATACTTTTTACTTACCGGGAACGCTGTAAGTAAAAATTGGGCCTAAAATTGACTGCTCCAAGACTGGAACAATCTCTTTCAGGCCACAAAGTGGCGCTCCGATACACGCAACAGGTCACGTGTACTGACGCGTCGGCAAGGATCAAAGCAGTCCTTATGGGACGGAAATGTCCCAGGACCGCTGGTCCTTAAAGGCATAGTAATACTTAGTTTTAACTTTATTTTATTTTGTAGGCTTTAAAAAAAAAAGAAGAAGAAGAAAAATACAAGTCTTATCTCTCAAACCTTTATGGTTTGAGAGATATTCACAAGCAAAGTTTCCCCCTCCCGCCCCTTTTACCTAGTGTAAGCCATCTCTTCTCAGATGTGGAATCCAGTCCATAGACCAGACAGATAACAGCAGGGGACAATCTTCTTCCTATGAGAACAATGAAAGCCCTGCCCCCCTTTGACAAGTTTTTCAGGTTTTTCCCTTATCTTAATTGAAGATTGTCCCTCTCTGCACTCTACCTGGGCACCTCCCTTCTGATCTGACTGAACAGTGTTACATCAGTAAAAGGGGCGGAAGGGGGATACTTTATTATTGAATTACTCTTGAACTACAACTCTGACAGAATTGAAATAACACTCTCCAAACTCCAAATACTATGAAGATTAATTAGAGCTGCTTTTATTATGAAACATTACTATCCCTTTAAGGGGTTAAGCTCTGTTTACTCTATTTACTGCAGCAATCAAGAAATGGAGAAAGGCAATGGCCTGCTAGCCCAGACTTATGACCATCCTGTTTGGCACTCAAAGGGTTTAAATTATGACATCTACTAACTAACAATTCTAATATGACTGTGTATCATTGCATGGAGTTTTATTATATTGTGTTGGCTATTGTTTGTGCTCCTGAGAGAGCTTATTAGGAAAGTTGCAATTCCATGTAAAATCAATGTGGAATCCTCTGACATTGTTAACAGGATTAGGTTACATCGTGCACTGTGCATTAGTAAAACTCTATCGTTATCATTTTCTCTCCTGCCTTCTTATCATGCATATGTATTATTTTATCTCCAAATAAGTGTAGAGTCATCACAAAGCTAAAAATAAACATTAATCTGATGATATTTGGAAACATTACTCAGGAGGGATTAATATAGAGATTGTCTTTAACCTACGTGCAAAAAGAGCGATGGAATATGAATCCTATGAGGATTTATTTCAAGCTAAATAGTATGCACATAAATTGAACAGCACTGGAGATTAACCCTTAATGAACCAGAGGGATGTGCAAACATTGCTTCCCAGTATGTTGAGTACCCCATCTAGATGCTGAAAGAGAATTTACTTTTTCGGCAATGTGTAGCCGAATGTTTATTTTTGTATATAAAAATTAAAGTCAGCATAAATTTGTTATTCTCTTTTATGTAAGAGACATCTCCATATCATTGCTCTGCAATGCATTGGACATCCTCAAGCAACGTTACAGTTAACTTCCTTAACTTACACATTCTTATTCCCCTATTAATTTACACTTTTATGTCCTTGACCACAGGGGAGATTTACTAAGTGGTGATAAAGGGGAGATAACTTCTCCAGTTTATCACTTCTCCAGTTTCTGTGATATTCTATGGAGCCTATTCACTAAGATCTCCAAAGCTGAAGACATTTTGGTGCATAGGCTCCATAGAATGACAGGAATTGGAGAAGAGATAAACTGTAGAAGTCATCTCCACTTTATCACCGCTTAGTGAATCTCCCCCAAGGAGTTCTGTGAATCTGTTTCCAGGGACTGTGAATGCACGAATACTACAACCATGTAAAAGAGTACAATATAAAAAAATTAGGAAAAGCTTGTACAGTACAGAAAAGGCTGCCTCTACTGCATACAGGACACTCAATTCTGTGAAGATAGTGTTACCATGGGGGTTATGGACTAAGGAACACATGATAAAGAGCTGATAATTTATTTTTATGAAAATATTTTACCATGAAGAATACATTGAGATTGTTTCCTGTCGTGGACTCAATTTAATTACCTCAGAAGGGTGAAAGGCTGAGCTCACCTTGCTGTGACTAGAACCTACAACCAGGGCCGGCTCTACCATTAAGGAGGTACAGGCAGCTGCCTTAGGGCGCCGCATCGGAGGGGCGCTGGAAAGGGAGAAACTGAGAATTTTTTTTTTTAAATATATCTGCCCCGAGGGAGAGCTCATTTACACGACCAAGCGCTCCCTCGCGGCATCTATGGGACACTCACAACGCAGAGCCACCCAGGCTCTGTAGTAATACAGAGCGCTGGGAGATGACATCATCTCCCAGCGCTCTGCATTACTGAGAACAGCGCTGGGAGGTTCAGCTCTGTGCCGAAGGAGGCACAGAGCTCTCTTATGGCTAGACCACCAGGGACTCAAGGTAGGGAGCATTGTGGAGATGAAGGGGCATAAAGGAAGGAGCAATGTGGAGCTGAAGGGGCAGATGAAGGGGCATTATGGAAGGGCAATGTGGAGACGAAGGGGCATAAAGGAAGGAGCAATGTGGAGATGAAGGGGCATTATGGAAGGGGCAGATGAAGGGGCATTATGGAAGGGCAATGTGGAGATGAAGGGGCATAAAGGAAGGAGCAATGTGGAGATGAATGGGCATTATGGAAGGGGCAATGTGGAGATGAAGGGGCATTATGGAAGGGGAAATGTGGAGATGAAGGGACAATGTGGAGATGAAGGGGCATTATGGAAGGGGAAATGTGGAGATGAAGGAGCATTGTGGAGATGAAGGGAGCATTGTGGAAGGGGCAATGTTGAGATGAAGGGGGCATTGTGGAAGGTGCAATATGGAGATGAAGGGAGCAATGTGGAGATGAAGGGAGCATTGTGGAGATGAAGGGAGCATTGTGGAAGGGGCAATGTTGAGATGAAGGGGGCATTGTGGAAGGTGCAATGTGTAGATGAAGGGAGCATTGTGGAGGTGAATATGTGGGCGGGGGCAGGGGACTGTGGCAAGGTCGGGGGGGGCAGGTGGATTGTGTCGGGGGGGGGCATCAAAATGCACCTTCGCCTGTGTATACAAAAATCCTTGCACTGGCCCTGCCTACAACCATGCTTCTTGATCAGATTATACAGCTGGTGCAATAATCAATGGAGCCATCTTACTGGCACTATGTTTTCTGAAGTAGTACCACTTTTATCACCTGTTTATCATGTCTTAGTGAATAACCCCACTGCTTTCCAAATCAGAAAGCTCTCCTGAACCAGTTTCAGGTAGCTCAAAGTCAGGGACATACAAATGTGAATAAAAATATCTGAAAATGAAAAAAATATAATAAAAAGTATTGTCAGTTTGAATTGACATATTTTAAACTCCCAGAATATGTAAAGTCAAAAAGGTAGTTGACTGTCACTTTAAACCAAATGAATAAATACACTTATGAATAGGATGATGAGAATATTAAATGTTTGAATTGCTGACCGTCATGGTATTGAGCTGAAAACAAAACAAGTAGAGGGTGCGGGTATTGGCAATAAAGTCACACAATTTCAGGGTGTGACAAGTTACGAAACCAAGGACTCATGGACTACAGACATCCAGGTGATGGATTGCTTGGGTCTTACTGAATACCCAAAAATGTGTAAAATTACATGGGAAAGGGGAGAACAATATAACACTGTCCTGGGTGGTGGGGAACAGAGGCAAAGCCAAGTGCTCTGCCCTCCCCAGCCAGGGAGCTAAACCACTCTCCTGTATAATAATTCTCTGGGATGTTTGTCAGAAGCCGTGATGCACAGTAGAGACTGCCCGAACGCATGGAATGCTGGGAGCACAGAATGCTGGGAGATCTATGCTGGGAGCATTCTGTGCTGGGAGGTGTAGGAATGCTGGGAGCATTCTGTGCTTTCAGGCAGTCTCTACAGTGCATGACTTCATTGGTGGCAGGACGCAGAGCAAAACTGGCCTCTTAACCCTTTGAGTGCCAGAGGGGTATGCAATGCATTGCATACCCCTCTGGCACTCAAAGGGTTAACATCACCCGGACCTTGGCCCGTGTACACAGGCTTTTACACTAGTTATATACACCTGTCCCACTACGTGTGCTGGAACTCAAGCAGAAATGTGTCTCTGTATGTCATAACTAAGTTTCAGCACCATGGACAAGGTTAAAGGTATTTAGCACTATGGATAGTGCTGAAGCCAGAAACATTCATGCACAGAGACCAGGCAGACTGTATGTACAAAGAGATTATATTATCTCTCAGCATGAGCATCAGGACAATGGCCCCGGGGGGAGGGGATGGTGTCATTAGACCTGAAGGTATTGTCTGGGGGGCGCATTGGACAGCTTCAAAAAATGGGGGTTACGCACTAAGTTATGATAAAGAGTTCATAATGTGGAGATGACTTCTCCAGTGATATCACTTCCCCAATTTCTTTTTTCCTATGGAGCCTATTCACTGATATGTCTACCACTTTAGAACTCTTAGTACATAGACTCCATAGAATAACACAGGAACTGGAGAAGTGATATCACTGGAGAAGTTATCTCCACTTTTTTACCTCTTTATCACATCCAATGAGTTGTGCCAGTAATCTGTATCTCAAGTGGAGTAACTTGCACCTGTATTGGTTTTCTGACCTCTAGGGAGTTAATGGGGGAAATTGTATATTGTGTCTGGCCTTGAGTTCCAGGGGCCTGGGGTAAATATAAGACAGGATAGTCAGCTCTACTGCGTAACTGTGCTTATGTTTCTTGGGTATCTGCAAATAAAGTTCTTTGTTACAAAAGTACATTGAATCCCATCATATCTCAAATAGTTAAAGCTTGTTCCTCCTAAGCCTTGCCAATTTGTCATGTTCTCTCTGCTTCCGCTTTGTGGCTTTGTGGTACTACCAGTATTCTACAGTTATTCCTGCTAGTCTGCCCTGTCCTAGCAATGAAGCAATGTGTTAGAGACCTCTCTGACATTTAACTGGTTAAATGTCCCATTTAAATCATTGGGAATTTTTATATGTCCCTACTGGTGCAGTTGGTTTGCTCTAGAATTGTTATAGTTACTCTTAATGCATCAGCCTCAGTGTTGTTATTAACCATTTGAGTGCCGGGGGGTGTTCACAAAGTTTTGCATAGCAATGCTCTGCATATCCCTCTGTCTCTCAAAGGGTTAATAAATGTGCCCCAGGCACTAACCTAAGCTGCAATGTAGCACATCAAGAGAATTAACAAACATCTTCATAGTCAATTGACACAGAAATCCCAATGGGCTCAAAGCTAAATGGAGCAATTGGGGCACACTAACTGCATCTTCATTGGTTTAAATGCGGATTTTAACACCTTGAATGCTAGAATGGTTTCCAACACATTGAGATGCAGTTTATTGGAGACCTTGCTAGCATTTCAGGGGTTAAAAGTCGCATTTCGCTCAGTAGGAGTATTTCTTTGTCCTCTATGATGCAGATGGTTTGCCCCAGAAATAGATTTGTTGCTTTGATGTGTAACGTCCAGTGATAATTGCAGTAGTGCCATAAAATGCACCATTCGGACAAGGCATGATTAAAGAAGTTCATACAAGTAATGTGTCTATTTAGGGCTTACATCTCACTTGCATGTTAAAGAAATATACTCAGGTCAATTGTCTTGCTTTTGCTAGAAAAGAAATGCTTTTATGTAATTTTATTTGGAGAGAATGAAAGCATTAAACAAACTCGTTAATGCCTATTTGATAGATTTTTTGCTTCCATCGGGATGTAATGAATATGCTATTTGACCTGGCAGAGACAAACATTCATATAATGGAAATAATCCGAGTTAAAAAGTAGCTGCACAGTGAAAAAAAACTGCAAATTGTTATTTTCCGCCTATGTAACTTCACAGTTTAAAAGGATAGTAATGTTTCATAATAAAAGCAGCTCTAATTAATCATCATAGTATTTGGACTTTGGAGAGTGTTATTTCAATTCTGTCAGAGTTATAGTACAAGAGTAATTCAATGACAAAGTATCCCCCTCCCGCCCCATTTACTGATGTAACACTGCTCAGCTAGAGCAGAAGGGAGGTGCTCAGGTAGATTGCAGAGAGTGACAATCTTCAATTAAGATAAGGGAAAAGCCTGTCAAGTGGGGCAGGGCTTTCATTGTTCTCATAGTAAGAATATTGTCCCTTGCTGTTATCTGTCTGGTCTATGGACTGCATTCCACATCTGAGAAGAGATGGCTTACACTAGGTAAAAGGGGCAGGAGGGGAAACTTTGCTTGTGAATATCTCTCAAACCATAAAGGTTTGAGAGATAAGACTTATATCATTCTTAGTGTTTTTTTAATGCCTACAAAATAAAATAAAGATAAAATGAAGTATTACTATCCCTTTAAAAGCTAAGATATACTCATGTCAGTCTTCAAAATTTGTAAACAGCGCCTCATGAATCATACTCAGTTACTGAGGCTGATTTATTAACACCATTTCGGTGCCAGAGGGGTGCGCAATGCAATGAGTTGCGCAGCCCTATATCGCTGAAATGGTTAAGCAGGAGTAAAGCAATTCTGGGGAAAACCAACTGCTACATTATGGACTCATACAAATTCCCGATAGAGTCAAATGAAGCTTTTAACCCCTTGAATGATAGAAAAATTGCAGAGCAATGCATTGGAGATCTCTCTAATATTCAAGGGGTTACAGGTCCCCTTTAAAGTAGAGCTGTCACTTTGTAATTAAGAAGGTTTTGAAAGGTATTTCATTATCACCTATATGTCTTAACCATATATTATTAAAATAACAGTTTATGGGTATTTAGTAGGGGTTAGTAAAAAGTCAGAAACATTTCCCGCATGACTTTCCCTGAAAAACCACAGAGTTTTTCGCATTTTTCGTGAACGTTTTCTCCTTTTCACCAGTGGAAAAGTGTTCTCCTTTTCGCTGCTGCCAATAATGTTTTGCTTATGTTTCCTATGACTGCAACATTTCCCACCACAATATCACTTGTGAGTTTGCTGCACATTATTCAACTACTGTGTGTGTTTTTAAAATGGAGTGATGGAGTATGATGTTTTTCCTTGGCCCTCCACAAAATTTTCAATCTCGTTTGCTATCTATCACGTCTGCCTCAGTCACACAGTTCACGTCAGGGTCCCAGTCAGCTCTCTGTCACCTATTAGTTTTACTGATGGCTCAGTTGGTTAAAGCACCAGCTGTAGAATCTGATCAAGCTGTGAGTTCGCTGGTTCTAGTCCCGGCAAGGTCAGCTCAGTGTTTCATCCTTCTGAGGTAGATAAAATGAGTACAGGATGTACTTGAAAACGAGAGACAATCTCAATGTGTTCTTACTGGTAAAATAATTAAAAAAAAATGTATTTGTTTTTACAATTGTCCACCCTATCTCATCAGCAAGATCAGCAAGGAAATGGCTTGGACCACAGCTGCCTGTGTCTTTCAAATCAAATCAGACAGTATATTGGGGTATTTGGGTCAACCTTCTTTGCTGCCTTCTCACACCCCCAGAGATAACCGCAAGAAAAGAAAGCAAATTGGACCCCAGCTTCTTGCCAGTAAGTCACCCCGAATTTTGGGGTATTTAGGGTCAACCTCCTCCCTCTCTTCTTACCCCCCTCAAAGGGTTAATTTGTTTACAGAGAATTAGGTCTATCAGTATGTTGTACTAACTATTTGTCTGTAAAGTAAACCATTGGCTGGGTAGGGATGATGAGAACTGTAGTCTCAAACAGCTGGAGATCCAGAGGTTGATTACCCCTGAATTAAACTGTTAACCCTTTGAGTGCCAGAGGAATATGCAACGCATTGCCCCTCTGGCACTCAAAGGGTTAAAGAAAGCAAAATGTAGAACATTGAAGCAAAGTGTAAAATACCCTTTTCTAGAGGTTTAGTTGTAAAACGCTTACAAATGGCATTTCTAAACCCACGATTTAATGGAATGGCGTTTACCATGATAAGAGCTCTGTGTAAAGCTCATGGGATTACCAGTCCTTAAGCATAAGAGAGATATTAAGGAATTAGAAAAGTCCTTTTGGATTAGAAAGGCCATATATTATTGATTTCTACTTTCAAAAAGTATGTTTCTATTATCCATAACCTAACTCAACATTTGTATTTGATATTTTTATTCATATTTTTAATAACCATTTGAGCGCTAACTGGGTGCTCAATGCATTGTTTTGGAATGCATTACATGAACCTCTGGCATGTAAAATGTTAAGTTCAACAACCTAATATATAACACTGCACAATAGGAAACAAAATATACAACAGAACCTGCTCATCTGGAGCAGGGCTGGACAACCCGTGGCTTTCTAGCCACTACTAAACTGTAACACTCATCATGACAATCTGGCCAGTTTCTCTTCATTATGCAGTCAAATATTTCAAAGGACGTTTTGCATAATATGAGAAATGTAAACGTTTTGGGTTCTGCTGCGGATGTGAGATGCTTAAATAGGAAGTTATGGCATCACAAGATTGCATTCTTTGTGTGCAGTACATTGGGTGCCTGCCATTTTAGGGTGGCTGTGTTGCTACTGCTCCCTACTGCTCACTAACATAAACCCTCCATAAACTGCTATAGCAACAGCTCCACCCAACAATGTCAGGGCATGGATGTACTGCGCCCAATAAATCAGACTTACCCAGCAGAAGTAAAACTCATCAGGAAAAGCTCCAGTAAATAAGCATTACATATTATGCCATACTTTCCCTTTCACAAAAATATTTTTAAGCAAGCACTTCCCCTCCTGATGTCCCTTGTTTACTACCTCAATGAAGGAGCACCCTAGATGTCAGCTCATGAAGACTACTTACATATTAGCACTGATAGAGTTCATCGGTTTTTTCTAGATAGGATAGTGAGATTTGCATAGAAAGTCTTTGGTTAGAATTCCTTCGGTAACAAGCCAAGACATTCTTAGTTAGAACATCTTCTGTAATAAGCCAGTACATTCTTAGCTAGGAAGCCTGTGGTAACAAGCCAGTACATTCTGATCAGAATTCCTTTGGCAGCAAGCTATGGCTTTCATGGTTAGAATGTCTTTGGTAACAAGTCAGTACATTCTTGGTTTGAATGCCTTTGGTAATACGTTAGGACAGTCTTTAGTAATACACCAGGAAATTCATGCTTAGAAGGCCTTTGGTAACAAGCCAGGGCATTCTTTTTTTGAACAACTTTGGTAACAGACCAGGTCATTGTTGATTAGAATGCCTTTGGTAATAAAACAGAACATTCTTGGTTAGAAAGCCTTTGGTAGCAAACATGAGATCCTTGCTTAAAACACCATTGGTAACAAGCCAGGACATTATTGGATTCTTGGTTAGAATGTCTTTGGTAAAAATCAAGGATATCAGTAAGAAAGCCTGTGGTAGCAAGCCTGGACATTTTTGGTTAGAACAACTATGGTAGCAACTTAGCAAGCCAAGACATTCATATTTAGAAATCCATTTGTAGAAAGAAAGTACTTTGTTAGTTACAAGGCTTTTGGTGTTAAAGGGACAGTAATGTTTCAAAATAAAAACAGCTCCATCTAATCTTCAATACTGTCAGAGTTGTAGTTCAAGAGTAATTAAATGATAAAGTATCCCCTTCCCGCCCCTTTTACTGATGTAACACTGTTCACCTCAGAGCAGCAAGGTGGTGTCCAGATGGGCAGAGAGGGACAATCTTTAATTAGCGTAATGGAAACATCTGATAAACCTGTCAAGGGGGGCAAGGTTTTCATTGTATGCACAGTAAGAAGATTGTTCCTTGCTGTGATCTGTCTGGTCTTAAGACCAGATTTCACATCTGAGAGGAGGTGGCTTACACTAGGTAAAAGGGGTGGGAGAGGGATATTTTATCATTCAATTACTCTTGAACTACAACTCTGACAGTAATGAAATAACACTCTCCGTGGCCCAAATACTATGAAGACTAATTGGAGCTGCTTTTATTTTGAAACATTACTATCCCTTTAAGCCTCAACATTCTTGGTTATATTGGCTTTGGTAACAAGGGTATTTCTGGATTGAACACCTTTGGTAACAAGCCAGGATATTCTTGGTTACAATGTCTTTGGTAACAAGCCAGGATATTCTTGGTTACAATGTCTTTGGTAACAAGCCAGGATATTCTTAGTTACATTGTCTTTGGTAACAAGTTAGGATATTTTTGGTTAGAGCTCCTTTGATAACAAGCCAGGACAATCTTGTCTGGTATTATTATCCCATTCTGTGTTCTCCATGGCCAAAAAATAAGCAGGCTTGAGTGTAAAACACCAAACATGATTGTCTAGGTCTGGCTAAAATATTTATGTGAGCACATACTGTACAATCTCTCTGCTATATAGTACAGTATTTCTAAGTTTATATGTGGTTGTCTGGATGACTAGCTGAGCCACTCACTTCAATTATGTTAGCACTCATTTATAATATATGGATCATTCATTTGGTTACATATATGTAACGAGCATTGTTACTTAGCTGTTCAATCAATTTAGCCTGAGCATCTAGGTGATTCATTTGAGGGTTTCTACATGTC
The DNA here is from genome assembly GCA_037306005.1 of Rhinophrynus dorsalis. Lineage (NCBI taxonomy): Eukaryota > Metazoa > Chordata > Amphibia > Anura > Rhinophrynidae > Rhinophrynus > Rhinophrynus dorsalis. The sequence continues at coordinate 519,787,526 of CM074720.1, read as the reverse complement.
GCTACTAATCAGATATCGTTACCATATACAGACAGGCTATTAGGGAGTAACAAATGTAGACAAATTCATTCCTTGGATGGTTTTGATAATAACTCAGGATTTCTATCCTGGTTGATGAGATTTGACTTTTATTTTAATTTTGTGATTATTTCATCTTTAACAATGTGTATACTAAGAATTATAGTTTCCCATATAAGCCCCTAATTATCTTCTGTTTCTGTAGCCTGTTCTAATTTTCATTTGTTTGAACTCCATTGAAGATTGCCTGAATCAGCTGATCAGTGGATAGCCAGCTCAGCTGGCTCAGTCAATACAGAAGGACAGACAAGCTGTGATTTATAGCTTCTCTTCCATTCTCTCAATTTGGAACCATTTCAGTGCCACAAGGTTGTGAAATCCACATTCATATGGCACTGAAAGGATTAAAGGAGTGATGCTGTTTGTGGTGCGGAAGTGGATCCTCTCCAACGGAGAGGATGTGGTCAGACTTCATGGCTGTCAAACTGGTAGTGATATGTAACGAAGGGCATCTATTACACATCGCCAGCAGTTCGACAACCCTGCATGATAATGATTAGATTAGACTCCCCTCCTCTTGCATACTTAATTCTTAGTGCATTTGGTGATGTGTGTCTCCATTGTCAAGGCGATGTGCTCACCACACATTGCCAGACACACATCTCCAAGCATCGCCTCTTAGTGCATCTCCCCCAGTGATCAGTCTCTTATTGTATTGCATTCTAGGGGTGGTGTGTGTATTAAGGGAAATCTGTGCATTTCTGCAGCAAACCAATTGCACTTAGGGAACAAATAGAAATTCCCACTGATTTATATAGGGCTTTTTCTCTAGCATTCAAGGAGTTAAAAGTCTCACTTAAATCAATGGGAATTTGTATTTTTGTTCCAGTTGGTTTGTCCAGGAATTGCTCCTCTTTTGTGTTTATACATCTATCCCAATGTTATTCAGTGAGGAAAGGGCTATATCTACAGGAAACACACACATCACAGACCACACACATACACCACAAACACACACACCACAAACACACACACCACAGACACACACATCACAGAACACACACACATACACCACAAACACACACACCACAGACACACACATCACAGAACACATACACCACAAACACACACACCACAGACACACACATCACAGAACACACACACATACACCACAAACACACACACCACAGACACACACATCACAGAACACACACACATACACCACAAACACACACACACCACAGACACGCACATCACAGACCACACACACACATACCACAGACACACACACACACATACCCAGACACACACACACACCACAGACACACACACATACATACCACAGACACACACACACACACACATACCACAGACACACACACCATATACACACACACACATCACAGACCACACACACACACACACATACCACAGAAACACACACCAGACACACACACATACACCACAAACACACACACGTACACACACAACGCAAACACCACACACACACTCTTCATAGACACTTATGTTTTTTTATTTAAAGCTTTTATTAGGTTTTATACAGAATGACATTCAAATGGCTAGAAATCAAGAAAGATGCAAATAGGCTCAAAGTACCACTTATTTTAGGAATTTGAAGTCCTTACTATATTTACTGTATATCCAAGGAGACCAAGTAATCATATATTTATCATACGTTGCTAATTCTAAAGACCATAAATATTCATTAGAGATAAATCATATTTTATCAAGAATCATGTTCCAGGATAAAGAGAGAGACTTCCACTGAGTCGCTATGGAGATTCTGACAGCTAGGCAAATGGCCATAACAATTCTGTCTGCAGATTTTGATAAGGAATCAATCCTTTTTCCCAGTGGCGCCTCCCAGATACCCAGACACATCTCTCTCCTCAGTAGTTCCGACAAAAGACAATTTACCTTCTTCCAAACAAGTGACACTTTTTTATAGTCCCACCATATATGTTTAAAGGTGCCACTCAGAGAACAGTCCCTAAAACAATCTCCACACACATCAGTATACATTCTAGAAATCTTATCAGGGACAAGACACATTTTATAAGTTTGTTCCAAAAACGTTAATACTAAGTGAACACTTGAGAATTCTATTGAGGATCTGAAAACCACTGCTGATCATCCAGAGAATCTCCCACCATCTCTTCCCAACCATTCTGCCAAGACAACCTACTATGACCAAAATGAAACATTTGTAAATTACTGAGATGCTTTTGCAGGAGGGTCTCCAGGTCCTGGCAAAGGACTCAAAAGAGGATAAAGGAATCTCAATGTAGTTACCTAGATCTTCCGAGACTCTAACACACAACTTCTGGAAGCAACATTTCAATTCAAGATCATCAGTAAGTTTATTCAGAATATCATCCCAATTCAATAAATTGTTTTTAAAGATGTGGTCTCGGATACAAAATATATTTAATGATTTTAAATTTTCAATTTCGATTAGTTCCTGCTCATTCCAACCAAAATCTACCAAGTTGGTGATATGTAGCAATTTTGATCTGAACTTTTTTTAAAAGTCCTATCCCAACACATTAAATCAAAAATTGATATGAGTTCTTTTCCTCAAATAAGACCAAAGGTACTGTGAAACAACATCCCTTTCAATAAATGATCTCTCCTATTACACCCACCTAGGGGTAATCCAGGGGAAACCATAGTCATATTGTAGTGAGAGGAGCTGGGATAAACAAGAAGAAACACAATACAGGTACAGTTTAGGAACTAAAAGGCCCCATGTTTCTTGTCTCTATATATAAGATCTTTCGCTTTATTCTAGGGTGTTTATTGGCCCATATAAACATGAAGAGTGTATTTTGAATTCCTAACAAGTCAGATTTATGGATCAGTATAGGGAGAGAATGAAAGAGATACAAGCATTTGGGGAGAATAACCATTTTAAGAGTGTTAATATGTCCAAAGAAAGATAATGGCAAAGACACACCACAGACACCACAGAGACACACACACACACAAACACACACACATACAGACACACAAACACATCACAAACACACACACACCACAGGCATACACACCACAGACACACACAGACACCACAGACAAACACACACACATCACAAACACACAGACACACACATACAACACAGACACACACGCACACACACCACAGACACATACATCACTGACCCCCACACACACCACAGACACACAAACATCAGAAACGCACAGACACACACACACCATAGACACACACACCACAGACTTATGAAATAACAGTAGTATGGTATAATAAAAATATAGTAAAAATATATAATAAACATAGAACTTATAGTATATAGAAATTAATTCTATAAACAGATACACACACATACACACATACACATCACAGACACAAACACATACACACAGGCACCACACACACACACAAACACCACAGACACTACAGATATACACACACACCACAGACACACACACACATACATACACCACAGACACACAGACACCACATCACACACACACACACACTTATTGAGTCCTGTCTCCTTGTTGCTTTATTTAGTGGCTTGATTTAGTATACAACAAAAGATAAAAAAGCACTCATAGGCCGGTAGAGTGGATGTATTAAGCCTTCAAGTGCCAGAGGGGTGCCTAAAGCAAATGCGTTACATACCCCTCCAGCATTAAAACAGTTAATACCATTCTGTGCTAAAACATATCCTTAACACCAGTAAAGTAAGCTATCTTCACTATCAAGGTGAGGGCAGTGTGTTAGTGTATGGGCATTTCAGTGGAGTGTCATTTCTCTGTGCCTTGCATAACACTATGTTTTGCACCTCTAAGGAACAGAGGGGTGTGCAATGCATTACAAAGCAAATGTCTGTCTAAAGTCTGATCACTTATGACCTTGGATTTAATTCTGGAATCATGGAGGAATTCTTTCCCTTCAAGTATTGCTATTTTTTCAAGCAAGATTGTCTATCTTTAAATAAAGGGACATGCATGCACAATTACCAAAGAATTACCCTGTGTAACACAGTAACATAGTTGATGAGGCTCAAAAAAGACATGCGTCCATCAAGTCCATCCCATGCCAAAAACACCCCTGTTGATCCAGAGGAAGGCAAAAAAAAACCTCTGGAGCCATTTCCAATTTAGCCGCAAGTGGGAAAAAAAATCCTTCCTGATTCCAAATGTCATTCACATAGTTCCCCGGATCAACATCCTATCTGCTTTGAAACCATCTGTCATCGTTTTCAATGTTCTGTGCTAGACAGGCATCCATTGTTTTTTTTAAAGCAGTTGCATTATCTTCAAGCACAACATCAGGAGGGAAAGAATTCCATAGCTTTACTGCCTTTACTGTAAAGAATCCCTGCCTTTGTTTTAGTTGAATGTGCCTTTCATCTAGTCTTAATGGATGACCTCTAGTTCTTAGCTCAGCTCTTTGGGTAAATAATTAATTGGCTAGTTCTTTGTATTGACCTTGAATGTATTTGTAAATGTTAATCATATCACCTCATAGACATCTCTTCTCTAATGTAAACAAGCCCAGTTTGGCTAGTCTCTCTTTATAATTCAGATCCTCCAATCCCTTTATCAGTTTTGTTGCACGTCTCTGCACCTTTTCTAGATGAGGTCTAAACAAGGATTTATACAGAGGTAGGATAATATTAGCATCCCATGCATCTACACCTCTTTTTATACAGGCGAGTACCCTATTTGCTCTTGCAGCAGCTGAGTGACTCTGCACACTGCTGTGAAGTCTATTGTCTAACAGTACTCCTGAACCTCTCTAATGAGGATTTCCCAAGCTGTTTCCCATGTAAAGTATACGTAGCAAGTTTGTTTCTGCAGCCCAAATGCATAACCTTACATTTATCTACATTAAATTACATCTGCCACTTTTCTGCCCATTCACTCAGTTTATCCAAATCCTTCTGCAGAGAAAAACATCCAGCTCTGTATGTATTTCCTTACATTAATAAACAAACTAAAAAGCATTGGGCCCGGGACTGAACCCTGCGGCACCCCACTTATAACTTTAGACCAATTTGAAAAGGTTCCATTTACAACAACTCTCTGCCATCTATCATTTAACCAGTTCTCAATCCATATGCAGATAACACCACCCAATCCAAAGCCTTTTAATTTATGCAGTAACCTGTTGTGAGGCACTGTATCAAAGCCTTTTGCAAAATCCAAGTATACTACATCAACAACAATTTCTCTGTCCAAATTACTACTTACTATTTCATAAAATGCAAGTAAATTAGTCTGACATGATCTATTCTTCATGAAACCATGTTGATTCCTACTAATAATATGGTGTGTCTTCACATAGTTCTGAATACTGTCAGTTAGTAACCCTTCTAGTATCTTGCCCACTATGGAAGTCAAGCTCACAAGTCTATAATTTCCTGGTTTGGATCTTGCTCCCTTTTTAAACAATGCAACTACATCCACTTTCCTCCAATCACAGGACACTATGCCTGATGAAAGTGGATCCATAAATTTTAAGTATAATGGTCTTGCTATTACTGAAGTAAGTTCCTTAAGTAGCCTTGGGTGAATAGCATCAGGTCCAGGCGCTTTATTCACTATAACCCTTTCCAGTCTCTTTTGGACCTTTTCCTCAGCAAGCCATGTACATGAAGGAGGAAACTCTGTGGTTTTGTATGTTTGCTCACAGCCTGTCATTGCTGCTTCCTTTGTATATACTGAAGCAAAAAATGTATTTAGGGTGTCAGACATAGCCTCATCCTCACAAATCATTTCACCTGTTTCAGTCCTAAGAGGACCAATATCAATCTTCATTTTTTGTTATTAATATACTTGTAGAATTGTTTTGGGTTTTTCTTGCTCTCATTTGCAATATGTCTCTAATTTTCAATTTTAGCTAGCTTAATTGCTTTTTTGCAAATTTTATTACATTCTTTATATTTTTTAAATGATGCACCTGACCCATTTGACTTAAACACTTTAAGCCTGTTTCTTACTTTTCATTTCCCTGCAAACCTCATTATTAAGCCCCATTGGTTTCACTTTACTCCTCTTGTGCTTATTCCCCAGTGGTATATATTGACATGTATATTTGTCTAAGAGCATTTTAAACACATTCCATGATTCATGTGCATTTTTATTTTTGAAAATTACATCCCACTGAATATCCTTTAATACTTCTTTTAGCTTTGTAAAATTAGCCTTTTTGAAATTGAATGTTTTGGTTAAATCCTTTCTATTGGGTTTCTCAGTTCTGTAGAGATGATCTTATCATTTTCATATTTCTCTTCATATCGGATTTAATTCCACCCAGGCAGGAAAGGTTTCCTTTAAATAAATAAAATAAGGTAACTTTTGAGTATGTTTGTTTCAGATTGAAATTACATTTTTAGACTCATAGAGGGATAAGGATGTTTACTTTAAAAATTCTGTCGGTTTAGCCACTTATTTTAAGAAATCTGAGAAGGGCAATTATGTGAGGGAGATTTTTCCAATATAGGGAGATACAGCCTTCTATCCTAGGAGCTTTACTTTCTCCTAAGAAGTAAGGGATTCCATTTAAATTGAGTTAGACTCATGTCTGAACAATCTGTACTTAATTAGAAACCCTACACAGGATTTTACATTGCCAGACCAGGAAAAATTGAGGTTGATGTATTTAGAACTGGAACAACTTGGCACAAACCAGCTACAATATACAAAATTCCAGCTGATTTCAACTGGGTCATTTACAGGGATAATAACACTTTATATAGATTTTACCTAGTCTGTACATGCATAATATATATATACGCAAATTCCTATATGTTTTTATTCATTTCATTTCCACCTCCTGACTATTTTAGTCAGTGACTGTTTATATATGGGTATCCTTTTAAAATGTTGCTCGCAAAAGAGTGTGCGACATCATGGTGCATTAACCATGTCACCATGATTAAAAGTGCGACATGAGAATCTTGCACTGGGAAAGTGTGAGATTCTTATGCCGCTGAACAGTGACAGGATACTGCAGTCTTCTGTGTCTCTGTGCATCAATTGGTACATCAGTACATTGTAATTTCCTTATATGCGGCGCTTCTGCTCTCTTCCCTTCTCTTTTTAATGTTGCTGAGTCGTTCTGCGTGGTAGCACTCCCGGCGCAGCACCTTCTTTGCTGAGTGCTGCCCCGGGAGTGTTAAGAAGCAGAACAACACAGCAACATTAAACAGATACTGTTAGCATTACCAACCTGGGATTCAAAGGATGAAAACTATTATGAGTTCCCTGATGCTCTCACACACTGCTTGGATTTTATATGGTTGTTTGTAATTATTATATTTCATACATTTACTTTTATTTGCTTACCAGTAAAAGGAGACATCTTTGAGAGATATAGCCCTACTACCCTGGGGTGTTTTAGAATGTATTAACCCAAACCATGTCCATATTTTTACATGATGTAAAAACACAAAGGAAGCAATTGTGAGAAAGCACGTTAACCTATTCATACACTATCCCCAGACCGCTGCCCCGGCTCTCTCTCCCCTTCTCTGCTTGCTCGCTCCGCCCTGTCATTCTGCATGCAGAGAAGGGGAGATAGAGCTGGGGACGCGCTCAGGGGTTAGTGTATGAATATGTTAACATGATATTTGCTTTCTCACAATTGTTTCTTTAGTTGTTTGACATTGTGTAAAAATATGGGCATGGGTTGGATTAATACAGAATAGCACGAGACACACCGCGGGGGAAAGGGAGCTGAGAAGGGGAGAGCCAGTGCAATATGTTGTAGTAGTATGTTTATCTTTGTTACATCGCTGGGGCAGGCAAAGGGAGTCGCCCTTTTAATCAGCAGGGAGACATGCTGAATGCTCCTCGTAGTCGCACACTATTTCGCGTGCAACGTTTTAAAAGTGAACCTTATATATGTGTATCTCTGTTTGTATTATGATGTTCCTTCAAGTATGGTGAACATCAAAACTAGAGTAAGAGATTCTGTACACATTCCAACATTTTGTAGGAGTACTATTATTTTCATTTATTTATACAGCGCCAATCTATTCAAATGGGAATAAATATACACAGATGTAAAACAATACACATGGAACACAAAAAACAGAAGGATCAGAGGCTCCTGTTTGTGAGAGCTTACAGTCTGGAGGAAGATAGTGGGACCCAAAAAGGAGTAAGTGTTATGGGATGTAAGTGCCTCCTGCCACATGAACTGCTTATGAGTGAGTGGGAGATAGGAGTGTTTTTCAGTGCAGTGGTCCAGAAATATAGTGGATCTGTTCCCAAGAAAAAACTCTATGGCCTGTATGTTCAAAGGGATAACGACATAAAATTGTCGTATGAAAGACAAAAATAAGTAATTGAATGCATGAACAACATATTTTCTATAGCGTAAATGACAAAAAACTAGTAATGTCCGTTGTGTACGACACAACTCCAGATTTGACTGGCAAAGGGGTGTGGCTAGGGCGTGGCTAAACTAGTCTCCAGTGTTGTATAGAGGAAAAGAATATTTGTCGTAACTAATGACAAAAAAAATGTCTTTCAAAAGACAAAATTTGTATTTTAAGAAAAAAATGGAGGGAATATGTTCTGAATGTGAAAATTTTTGTCTTTAGTGAAGACATTTTTGTTGTTAGTTAAGACATTTTTAAAGACATTTTTGTTGTTAAGACATTTTTTAAGACATTTTTGTCTTCAGTTAAGACATCTTTTTGTCGTTCCATACGACAATTTCAGTCAGGACAAACGACATATTTCCAATCACAACCGACACTCTGAAAATATTAATGATCCCAACGACACTGCACTTTGAAAAGTCGTTACAAATGACAAAAGCTATTTCGCTACTTCTTTTAACTTATGTCCCTGTGTGTATTCTACACACTCTAGTATGTTATATCCTGGACATTGTAATTACAATGTAATTCATTTTATTCTATACAGTCTAACACCTTTTACTACACGTTATAGCCTACTAATTTACTTATGTTATCCCATAAATTACAATTCACTCTATTCTGCACATTTTATTCAATATATTCAGCTCTTTCTAACACGATTCTGCCTTATAGCCATAGAAATTTGAAAATCGCATTTCTAATCTATTCTCTCTCAGTAATTTGTACCCATTCTATCCACAGAGTCTAAACCAGGGGCATCCAAGTTTTTTCAACCATGGGCCACATAATCAGAAAGCCATAAGGGGGAGGACTGTATTATTCATTTTATTGAAAATAATGGTGAATTTTAGCTCATCGGCTATTCAAAAATAGGAATTTCTTTATTTATGAAGTCATTGACAATACTGATATTTAACAGACATCTATTCTTGAAATGTACAGTACTGGCAGGTAAGGGACTAATGGCGCGATGCAGGAAACGTGCGCAATCGCTATTTCCTGTGTGAAAACCACTAGGGAATAGGTTTGCACATGATTTTGTTGAATTGCACATGAAAAAAATCAAGATTTTCGAATGGCTGCGTATATTTATTTTTTGTGGGCGTGGCCAGGACTAATGAATCTGTGTGAGTGGAATAGTGAATGCGCCTAATGCAAGAACTGCTAATGCAAATGAGTTTATACGTCTGTGTACTGTTGTCGTAAAATTAAATTTTTTATGCGCAATTCAAGAAGCGTTTGGTATTTAAATTCCTGGATTAGAACATGCGCAAAATCTACCTGCTCACAAAAATGCCTTTATCCGATGCGAATGTTTCTTGCATCGCACCATAGGTATCACTGGACTACTAGTTAATGTATTCTAGTTAATTAGGTACAAAATGTATTTTTTTTTTTAAATCTCAGGCGGGCCGCATCCTGGAGTTTGGCGGGCTGCATTTGGCCCACATCAAGCACATTGGACGCTTATGGTCTAAACCACTATTTCTTGTATATTCCAATTATTTCTCTTACTGCATATTTTGAACATTTGCAACTTGCAGAATTTAAACCATTATATAATGCAAATTCTAATCCATTCTGTCCGGTATCTTGCTCATTCTATTTGGAGTCAGGAATGAATTTTTCCCCCATTCAATGCAAAATTTGAAATTGCTGAAATAAGGGTTTTTTTTGCCTTCTTTTGGATCAACAGCAGTAAACAAGAATAGGAAAAGGGATGAACTTGATGGACGCAAGTCTTTTTTCAACCTAAACTACTATGTAACTATGCATATTCTAAACCATTATAATTTGGCACTGTAATCTAATCTGTCCAGCTCATTCTTACTAGTGATGATCGAGCACCCCAATGCTCGGGTGTTCGGGTGCTCTGGCCAAGCACCCCCGGAGGCTCGAGTGCTCGGCCGAGCACCCGAGCCCCATTGAAGTCAATGGGAGGACTCGAGCATTACACCAGGCACCCCCTGCTCTGATGAGGGGAGGGTGCCTGGTCCATAGGAAAAGGGCAGAAAATGATGGAAACACCACAGAAATGGTTCAGGGACAGCATAGGGAGGATGTCTGGATGCATCTTGGACTCCAACGTCGCTGCTGGGAACGATGTTTCGCCCGTAGTACACCATTTTTACAGACTGACCGTAAAACACACAAAAAGGAAGATAAAAACGACTTTAGGCGAAAAATTGTTACCAAACAGTATTTGCTGTATATTTACTTGTATATCATCTGCAAATTCTGCAAAAATGTCATCGATTTTTCTGAACTGGGGCCATGATTAAGAGGGAAACGTGCGCAGAGGCAAATTCTGCAAAAAATTTCATCGATTTTTCGGAACTGGACCCATGATTAAGAGGGAAACGTGCGCAGAGGCAAAGTCTGCAAAAAATTTCCTCGATTTTTCTGAACTGGGGCCATGATTAAGAGGGAAACGTGCGCAGAGGCAAATTCTGCAAAAAATTTCCTCGATTTTTCTGAACTGGGGCCATGATTAAGCCGACCATCTAAAACATTATGGGTGAGGGTCTGCTGCGGAGCTGACCATCCTAAACATTATATGCGAAGGCCCGCTAGTGAGCTGACGCTATAAAACATTATATGAGAGGGCCCGCTAGAGAGCTGACCCAATAAAACATTATATAAGAAGGCCCGCTGGTGAGCTGACCTATACAAAAAGTTGTCAAACAGGGCCCGCTGGTGAGCTGGCCCTATATAAAAATTATATCACAGGGCCCGCTGGTGAGCTGGCCCTATATAAAAATTATATCACAGGGTATATGGAAGAGAGTCAACCATATACCCATTTTTTGGGTGGAAGGGGTGAATGGGAATACAGAGTATTCCCATCATTGTAAATAACATATATAAAGTCACTTTATGTTCACCCGGGGCTTTCCTCCAGTGGAGTGGAGAAGTCAGGGGAAATCCAGGCCTTGTTCATTTTTATAAGTGTCAACCTATCAGCATTTTCGGTGGAAAGGCGGATACGCTTATCTGTTATGATGCCACCAGCAGCACTAAATACCCGCTCAGACAGAACGCTGGCGGCAGGGCAGGCCAGCACCTCCAAGGCGTAGAGTGCCAGTTCATACCACGTGTCCAGCTTGGACACCCAGTAGTTGTAAGGCACAGAGGGATCATTGAGGACGCTGACACGGTCTGCTACGTACTCCTTCACCATCTTCCAAAACTTTTCCCTCCTTGTGACACTAGGCTGCGCATCAGGGTGAGGGTGCTGGCGGGGTGTCATGAAGGTGTCCCACGCCTTGGAGAGTGTTGCCCTGCCTTTGTCGGAACTGCTGTGTGCTCCCCTTTTCTCCCCTTCTCGGTTGGCCAAGGTAGCACGTACTCTGCCGCCAGCGTTGTCAGATGGAAACTTTTGGAGCAATTTTTCGACAAGAACCTTCTGGTATTGCACCATTTTGCTTGTCCTCTCCACCGGAGGAATGAGAGATGAGAAATTCTCTTTGTAGCGGGGGTCCAGAAGGGTGAACACCCAGTAATCCGTGTTGTCTAAAATGCGTATAACGTGTGGGTCACGGGAAAGGCAGCCTAACATAAAGTCAGCCATGTGTGCCAGAGTACCAACAGGCAAGATTTCGCTGTCCTCACCAGGAGGATGACTCTCAATCTCCTCATCCTCTTCCTCCTCTTCTGCCCACCCACGCTGAAGAGATGGAACTAAAGTTCCATGGCTACCCTCTGTAGCGGAGGCAACCGTGTCTTCCTCCTCCTCCTCCTCCTCCAATTGTCGCTGAGAAGACGAAGTGAGGGTGCTCTGGCTATCACCTTGTGTAAGCTCTTCCTCCCGCATTTCCACCTCTTCCACATGCAAAGCGTCGGTTTTAATTGTGAGCAGCGAGCGTTTCAGTAGACACAGAACTGGGATGGTTACACTGATAATAGTGTTATCGCCGCTCACCATCTGTGTCGATTCCTCAAAATTGCGTAAAACCTCACAGAGGTCTGACATCCATTCCCACTCCTCACTTCTGATTAGAGGAAGTTGAACGGAGAGGCGACGACCGTGTAACAGCTGGTACTCCACTACTGCCCTCTGCTGCTCACAAAGCCGGGCCAACATGTGGAAGGTGGAGTTCCAGCGCGTGCTCACGTCACACAGCAGCCGGTGAGCTGGCAATTGTAAGCGCTGCTGCAGCTTCAACAGGCCGGCTGAAGCTGTTGATGACTTACGGAAATGTGCACACACGCGGCGCACCTTGGTCAATAGATCATGCAAATTGGGGTAGGTTTTTAGAAATCGCTGAACCACTAAATTAAATACATGCGCTAGGCATGGTACGTGTGTGAGCTTGCCGAGCTTCAAAGCCGCCACCAAGTTACGCCCATTATCACACACAACCATGCCTGGTTGCAGGTTGAGTGGCGAGAGCCACTGCTCGGTCTGGTGACTAATCCCCTGCAACAGCTCTGAGGCCGTGTGCTGTTTGTCCCCAAGGGAGATCAGCTTCAGCACGGCCTGTTGACGCTTCCCCACTGCAGTGCTACACTGCTTCCAGCTACCGGCTGATGGGTGAGTGGCGCTGCGTGCAGAGAATTCGGAGGTGGAAACGGAGGAGGAGGAGCCAATAACGTAGGTGCTGGCGGAAACCCTGATGGAGGTAGGGCCCGCAGTCCTCGGCGTGGGTAGCACCTGTGCCATCCCAGGGTCCGAGTCGCTCCCAGCCTCCACGACATTCACCCAGTGTGCCGTCAGGGAAATGTAGCGTCCCTGGCCACAAGCACTTGTCCATGTGTCAGTCGTTAAGTGGACCTTCCCAGTAACTGCGTTGGTCAGGGCACGGGTGATGTTACGGGACACATGGTGGTGTAAGGCGGGGACGGCACACCGGGAAAAGTAGTGGCGGCTGGGGACTGCGTACCGAGGGACAGCTGCTGCCATCAGGCTGCGGAAGGACTCAGTGTCCACAAGCCTAAATGGCAGCATTTCGATGGCCAGTAATTTGGAAAGGTGTGAGGTTAGTGCTATGGCCTGTGGGTGGGTGGCTGGGTATTTTCGTTTGCGCTCAAATGCCTGGGGTAACGACATTTGGACGCTGCGCTGGGACAGGGAAGTGGATGTGGTCGCTGATGGTGCTTCAGATAGTACAGGTGCAGGGCGGGAGGTATGCGGGCCTGCGCCTTCGACAGGCGATTGGCCGGCACCGAAAACAGGGGAAGAGGAGGCAGTGGTGTGGCCTGCAGACACAGATTGGCGATCCGGGCGTTCCTCCCACTTATTACGGTGCTTGGATGCCATGTGTCGGATCATGCTGGTGGTGGTGAGGTTGCTAGTGTTCATGCCTCGGCTCATTCTGGTGTGGCACAGGTTGCAAACTACAATTCTTTTGTCGTCCGCACTTTCCTTAAAAAAACGCCATACCGTGGAACACCTAGCCCTTGGCAAGGGAGATTTACGCAAGGGGGTGCTCCGTGGAACATTTGCGGGCCGGTTTGGTACGGTCCGCCTTCTTTCTTTAGCCACACCACTGCCTCTTCCAGCCTGTTGCGGTGCTGCAGATGGCTCACCCTCAGGACTGCTGTCATCGCTCGGCTCTCCAACTTCCCAGGTGGGGTCAGTCACCTCATCGTCCACCAAGTCCTCCTCCACTTCCTCACTCTGATCATCCTCCTCATTTCTTGATCCCACCACATACTCAGTCATTGACAACTGTGTATCATCCTCCTCATCAAGGTCTTGAGACAGTAATAGTGGTTGATTTGATGGCAACTGTGTCTCATCATCATCATCCACTTCATTTGACCTTAAATGCCGTTCCCCTCTGTCATCTTCTTGTGATTGGGTACCCTCTAGAGGTTGTGAATCAGGGCACAAGATGTCATGTTCCTCTGCAAGCGTGCTTGGAGAGAGGTTCAAATGAAGGATTGGTGATGAGATGAGCTCCTCACTATATCCCAGTGTGGGATCACTTCTTTGGCCAGACCCTCTATGGTGGGAGGAAGGATGATCAGGGTGAGGATTATGTTGACCAGACTCTTGGCTACTGAGAGTGGACTTGGTGGAAGACAGGGTGGTGCTTAACCGACTGGAAGTAGTATCACCTGAAATCCAACCGACCACCTGTTCGCAGTGGTCTGACCTCGAGAGTGATGTCCTGCGACGCCCTGTAAACTGAGACATGAAGCTAGGTATGGTGGATGTCTTTCTTTCTTGTGCTCTGGCACCAGGCACAGTTTCTACGCGTCCTGACCCGCGCCCTGAACTATCAGGATCACGTCCACTTCCCCGTCCCTTTTTACCCGCCTTCTTCATATTACACGGAATATGTGCTGCTAATCTGCAACTTTGCACACTAAACAGAATGTGCTGCTAATCTGCGGCTAGGCACACTAAACAGATTGTGCTGCTAATCTGCGGCTAGGCACAGTGAAAGGAATATGTGACGTTTATTTTTTACACTTTGCACACTAAACAGAATGTGCTGCTAATCTGCGGCTAGGCACAGTGAAAGGAATATGTGACGTTTATTTTTTACACTTTGCACACTAAACAGAATGTGCTGCTAATCTGCAACTTTGCACACTAAACAGAATGTGCTGCTTATCTGCGGCTAGGCACAGTGAACGGAATATGTGACGTTTATTTTTTACACTTTGCACACTAAACAGAATGTGCTGCTAATCTGCAACTTTGCACACTAAACAGAATGTGCTGCTTATCTGCGGCTAGGCACAGTGAACGGAATATGTGACGTTTATTTTTTACACTTTGCACACTAAACAGAATGTGCTGCTAATCTGCAACTTTGCACACTAAACAGAATGTGCTGCTAATCTGCGGCTAGGCACAGTGAAAGGAATATGTGACGTTTATTTTTTACACTTTCCACACTAAACAGAATGTGCTGCTAATCTGCAACTTTGCACACTAAACAGAATGTGCTGCTAATCTGCAACTTTGCACACTAAACAGAATGTGCTGCTAATCTGCGGCTAGGCACAGTGAAAGGAATATGTGACGTTTATTTTTTACACTTTCCACACTAAACAGAATGTGCTGCTAATCTGCAACTTTGCACACTAAACAGAATGTGCTGCTAATCTGCAACTTTGCACACTAAACAGAATGTGCTGCTTATCTGCGGCTAGGCACAGTGAACGGAATATGTGACGTTTATTTTTTACACTTTGCACACTAAACAGAATGTGCTGCTAATCTGCAACTTTGCACACTAAACAGAATGTGCTGCTAATCTGCGGCTAGGCACAGTGAAAGGAATATGTGACGTTTATTTTTTACACTTTCCACACTAAACAGAATGTGCTGCTAATCTGCAACTTTGCACACTTAACAGAATGTGCTGCTTATCTGCGGCTAGGCACAGTGAACGGAATATGTGACGTTTATTTTTTACACTTTGCACACTAAACAGAATGTGCTGCTAATCTGCAACTTTGCACACTAAACAGAATGTGCTGCTAATCTGCGGCTAGGCACAGTGAACGGAATATGTGACGTTTATTTTTTACACTTTGCACACTAAACAGAATGTGCTGCTAATCTGCAACTTTGCACACTAAACAGAATGTGCTGCTAATCTGCGGCTAGGCACAGTGAACGGAATATGTGATGTTTATTTTTTACACTTTGCACACTAAACAGAATGTGCTGCTAATCTGCAACTTTGCACACTAAACAGAATGTGCTGCTTATCTGCGGCTAGGCACAGTGAACGGAATATGTGACGTTTATTTTTTACACTTTGCACACTAAACAGAATGTGCTGCTAATCTGCAACTTTGCACACGAAACAGAATGTGCTGCTAATCTGCGGCTAGGCACAGTGAAAGGAATATGTGACGTTTATTTTTTACACTTTGCACACTAAACAGAATGTGCTGCTAATCTGCAACTTTGCACACTAAACAGAATGTGCTGCTAATCTGCGGCTAGGCACAGTGAACGGAATATGTGACGTTTATTTTTTACACTTTCCACACTAAACAGAATGTGCTGCTAATCTGCAACTTTGCACACTAAACAGAATATGCTGCTAATCTGCAACTTTGCACACTAAAAAGAATGTGCTGCTAATCTGCAACTTTGCACACTAAACAGAATGTGCTGCTAATCTGCAACTTTGCACACTAAACAGAATGTGCTGCTAATCTGCGGCTAGGCACAGTGAACGGAATATGTGACGTTTTTTTTTAAAATCTGTGCCCCCCCAAACAAAATATAACTGCTGCCCCCACACACAACAGTCCTAAAAAGGACTTTTGGGTCTTTATATGTTGTTCAAACACACTTTTCTTCTCCCTACACTGACTTTCCCTTCCTATCCTCATCTCTCCCTGGCTAAGACTGAGCCGAACTCGCTGGTCAGGTGCTATACAGCACCCGATCACGGGTTCTGTCCAGCCAATCAGTGTAATGCCAGCAGCCAACATGGCTGCTGGCATTACACTGATGTCAGAGCCTCCCCGCACGTTTATTGGCTGCGCAGCAGCCGCGAAACGTGCGGGGAGGAGACCCGAACATGGCGGGCGAGCACATGCGGTACTCGTACGAGTACCGCCATGTGCCGAGCAGAGCGATGCTCGAGCCGAACCGAGCTTCGGCCGAGCATGCTCGCTCATCACTAATTCCTACCCTTTATATCCAGCACAATCTAATCTAGTTTCACCTATAATCCCCTTTTCCATTTTACCATACATAATCTAAGCCATAATTGGCTTCAGCTGTGAACAATCCAGTCCACTGTGTCAGACATATACTAATCTACCAAGGTCTGTACATGTAACCCTTCCAGTCCTTCTCCTTCAAACCAATTATAACCTGTATAAACTAATACATTCTATCCTATACATCCTATAATATAAAAGGATAGAATGTTTGTCCGATGCAGTCATACGCATTTGGGCAGTTTCTGCTGTGCATGACTGCATCACATGCACAGCCATTGAGTATGTAGAGCAAGACTGGCCTCTTTACTTCACCGGACCTTGGACCTGTACAAGGGCTTTTACACTAGTTATAAGATATTTTGTAAAATCTAAAAGATTTCATAACCCTGGCTTCAAGTGCCTCTTCCACAGTCAAATTTAAATATATTTATTTTATTTATGAAGTATCATATGAGAAAAAAATTCACTGTCATATTCCGTTTTCAAATATGAGCTTGATGCAAAGTTACGTGATACTTACATAAATAAGCAACGTATTTAAAATACAAACACTGTTTTCTCAGACTTCAAGGTTGTCTACTGCTGGTGATGTGTAAGGGAGAACATTCCTTATACACTGTTAGAAGTCTCACAAGCCTGTATGCTAATGGGGAACTTATTCTCCACTCCCATTGCATATTTAATTCTTAGTGCTCCCACACATAGCCAGACACACATCGCCACAGCATAGAACCTTAGTGGATACCCCCCAGGTGTTATCATTTTTGTATGCCTTAATATATATATTTTTTAGAAGATACAAAAAATGCAAAAATTAAAATAAAACATGATGTGTACCACCAAACTACTAAAGTGAAATAGCTAATTCAGTGTAAGATACATAATAAAAATATACATAATTAAATAGTAACTTAATATTTATAGTTGGAGAAGCATATGGGGAAGTTTTCCAAGATGGAATAAGGTGTACTACAGTAGAAATACATAACATTAGATATCTAAATGGGAAAATATGTATATATACCTTACCTACATAAAAAATAATAATAGTAAAAAATTGTAAAAACAAGCAAAAAAAAAAGGGGATAATAAAATAATCCTATATAATAATTTGCTAGGATGTTTGACAGAAGCCGTCATGGCAGTATCTACTGTGCATGATTGTATCACATGAGTGAGGGGACGCTAAACTGCATCGCGTGGAGCAGTGAGGTAGCGGTCACTTAACCCTTTGAGTGGCAGAGAGGTATGCAACGCATTGCAAAACAATGCATTCCGGAACCCCTCTGGCACTCAAAGGGTTCCGGACCTTGGCCCGTGTACACGGGCTTTTACACTAGTAAAAATATAAAAGAATAAAGATGTTGCCTGTGCAATTTTCAGGTAGGCTGTGGAAGGAAGATGAAGTGCCACTATTGATTTTCTGCTTGGTGTAACACAGCATAGCACAGCATGCTGACAAGGAAAGGCAGAGGGTGAAAAAAATTACTTTTCCCAGCCTGCTGATAAAAATATGTGTGCATTATCATTTTGATTAACTTTTAGAAACAGAATTGAAATACTTAAAACTTTGATCACCAGAGGGTTGTGCAACACATTGAGAATCAATGTGTTGCTCACTAGGGATGAGCGAGCACCCCGATGCTCGGGTGCTCGGGTGCTCTGACCGAGCACCCCCTGATGCTCGAGTGCTCGGCCGAGCACCCGAGCCCCATTCAAATGAATGGGAGCACTCGAGCATTAAACCAGGCACCCCCTGCTCTGATGAGCGGAGGGTGCCTGGTCAATGTCCCCCTTCATCTCCGCTATGCCCCTCTTCCACAATGTCCCCCTTCATCTCCTATGCCATAGCGGAGATGAAGGGGGACATTGTGGAAGAGGGGCATAGCGGAGATGAAGGGGGACATTGTGGAAGAGGGGCATAGAGTCTATGCCCCTCTTCCACAATGTCCCCCTTCATCTCCGCTATGCCCCTCTTCCACAATGTCCCCCTTCATCTCCTCTATGGCATAGGAGATGAAGGGGGACATTGTGGAAGAGGGGCATAGCGGAGATGAAGGGGCACATTGTGGAAGACGGGCATAGCGGAGATGAAGGGGGACATTGTGGAAGAGGGGCATAGAGTCTATGCCCCTCTTCCACAATGTCCCCCTTCATCTCCGCAATGCCCCCTTCATCTCCGCAATGCCCCCGTACCTCCATTCCCTGGTGGTCCAGCGGAGCGTCTTCGGATCTGTGCCTCTTCCGGCACAGATCCTCTTCACCCGAACATGTCGGGCGAGCACATGGCGGTACTCGTACGAGTACCGCCATGTGCCGAGCAGAGCGATGCTCGAGCCGATCCGAGCATCGGCCGAGCACGCTCGCTCAACACTATTGCTCACCTCTCTGGCTCTTAAAGGGATAGTAATACTTCGTTTTAACTTTATTTTATTCTGTAGGCATTAAAAAAACATGAAGAACTATATAAGTGTTATCTCTCAAACCTTTATGGTTTGAGAGATATTCACAAGCAAAGTTTCCCCTCCCGCCCCTTTTACCTAGTGTAAGCCATCTCTTCTCAGATGTGGAATGCAGTCCATAGACCAGACACATAACAGCAAGGGACAATCTTCTTTATATGAAAACAATGAAAGCCCTGCCCCTTGACAAGCTTTTCAGGTTTTTCCCTTATCTTAATTGAAGATTGTCCCTATGTGCAATCTACCTGGGCACCTCCCTTCTGATCTGGCTGAGCAGTGTTACATCAGTAAAAGGGGCGGGAGGGGGACGCTTTGTCATTGAATTACTCCTGAACTATAACTCTGACAGAACTGAAATAACACTCTCCAAAGTCCAAATACTATGATGATCAATTAGAGCTGTTTTTATTATGAAACATTACTATCTCTTTAAGGGGTTACGTAAATATTATCATTGTTAAAACATGTCCAATGTCATAAATGCAATATTAAAATAACTTTATGTAGTTTGTGTATTTGCAGACAAAGCATTGGGGGTTTGACATGGCATATTCTTTTCATTTTTTGATTGGCCTTGCCAAAATTCTTTTATTTTTTTGTGCTTGTCCTTTGGTGTTTTGGGTATAGAAAACACATTTTTAGTTCTTTGTTTTTTGTCCCTTGTGTTTTGAACTGTTGATGTCATTAAGTTCATCAATGTAGCCAGATCCAATATAATTAAATATGACGAATAGTGTATCTTTTTCATTTTTTTACTAGAATTGCATTTTATTGCTAATGTTTTATTAGACATTTCACTTTGCATTTTGGAACTAGTCTAAGACTTCATCATTGACTAGGACTAAATATTCAATTGACTTATACTTTGTTTTGTCATCACGGGGGATACTGTCTTAAAACTGGCGTTTCTTAAAAAA
This sequence comes from Rhinophrynus dorsalis, assembly GCA_037306005.1. Lineage (NCBI taxonomy): Eukaryota > Metazoa > Chordata > Amphibia > Anura > Rhinophrynidae > Rhinophrynus > Rhinophrynus dorsalis. The sequence goes on along the minus strand of CM074720.1, from coordinate 519,767,093 downwards.
TGGGCATTTCAGTAATTGTGTGTTGGCACCCCTAAAAGGATGCCAGCTTCTTAAATCACTTTAAATATACATATGAACTTACCAACAAGAGATGAAAAAAATTAATCAGTATTTGATATAGAATGCAACGTACAATGCAAGGGAGACAGAGAGCTTACTTTATACACGATTAATACTCAGCAAGATTATTGGAGAGTAAAAAAATTCACTAACTAGTATTTAGATATTATCACGACTTTGTATCCATGTAAATCGCTTGGATACATTGAATCTGTCTGCCTCAGACACTATTAGCCCTTGTTTCATAATTGACTGCTGGGCGTTTCAGTAATTATGTCTTGGAACCACTAAAAGGATGCCAGACTCTTATATAAGGATACTTTTGAATTTATCAGCAGGCAATGTGAAAAAACGAATCATTATTTTATATCCCTTTGAGTGCCAGAGGGGTATAGAATGCATTGATTTGCAATGCATTCAATACCCCTCTGGCACTCAAAGGGATATAGAATGTGGTTTACACTGCGAGGAAGACAGAGAGCGTGTTTTATACACAATTGATACCCAGCAAGATTACTGGAGAGTAAAAGAATTTACTAAGTTCGATGCAATAGTATTTAGCTACTTTTTATCCAAGTCAGTCATTTGGACAAATTGAATCTGTCTACCTCGGACACTATTAGCGCGTGTTTTATAGTTGACTGTTTGATGCATATGGGGCTAGCAGTATGAGTTGAACAGTGAGGAGAACATTAACGAAATAACTCCCAGGTCCACTATTTATTTAATAGTTCAACCAACTCTGGGAGAACCAGTGATACGATTGACAGAGAGCCTACAGTTACTTCATTGTCAAGCTGTACGGACATTCTACACGCAGGATGTTAACAAATTCACAAGCTGATGTAATGAATACAGAGAAGTAAATTTCATAATATGCTGGAATCTGTACACAAGTAGAAGTAAGCAGGGCATCTGCAGATAATGTACCACTTTACAACATTTACTAACTTACAAAGATGTCAGACACTGTTTCTAGCAGGGCGTCTGCAGTTACTAAATGGTTAACAGATCTATGGAATAATAAAAGAGTTAATCATACCCACGTGCATCTAATATAAGACTGTCTCTTTAGAATATAAGAGCAATTGAGGAAATAACACGCCATTTCCTGTACCCTGCAGGCCAGACACTTTTTCAGCATTTTTGCTATCCTTCTGTTTATGCTTGATTTTCTCTGGGGATTTTTAGTTAAATATGGAAAACTATATATTGTTTTTTTCAGAATGAATTGAGCTTTCTCGTGGTACCTTACATGAAGAGAATTTAACATTGTGAAAAAAGCTATGATGTCATAATGACAAAAAAGTGAAAATTTACTCATTTTGCTAAAATCACATACTATGTATCAAAAACATTTACCTTGATTTAAAAAGTTTCAATTATTTGAAAATGCCCCGAGTCCCCCGAGTAAAAAAATACCAAATTTGTATAGTTTTACCTACGTCCATGGCTAGCATAGAGCCCTAATCACCAGCAGCGCAAAATGACATTTTCAACTTTATAAACTAAAATGCGCATTCTAGGGTTTTTGTGATATAGCTACCCTAAAACAGTGGAATAACTATATAAAACTATATATTTATGGAAAGTAGACAACCTGTCGCATCTAATGAGGGGTGACTTGCCTTGTTACCCCAAGCCTGGTGTGCACAAATGCTTCCAGAATATGGCGCTAATGAAAAAAAGGTATTTTCTTACATTTCTGCCCCTTCAGATGTAATAAGATTTGTGAAAACCATGTCATTTCTAACTGTATTCATTAGCTAGTGCTCTTAGGAGAAAAATGACACCTCATAGGTATGAGTTCACCTACCTCAGGTGGCACTACAAGTACAAAACTACACCTATTGCAACCTCAAATTTTTCTAACATTTTCTCAAACATTACTTGTCTGTACACAAATGGTTATAACAACTACCGAAGTGAAAAAAGGGTACACAAACTATACCATTTTGAAAAGAAGACACCCTTCCGCATCTAATGATGGGTGACTTGCCTTGTTACCCCAAGCCTGGAGTGCACAAATGCCTCCAGAAGGTGGCGCTAATGAAAAAAAAAGGCATATTCATACATTTCTGCCCTTTCAAATGTACTGAAATTTGTGAAAACCATGGCATTTCCAACTGTATTCATTAACTAGTGCTCTTAGGAGAAAAAAATGACACCCCATTGGTATGAGTTTAACTACCTCAGGGGGAGCTAGAAGTGCAAAACGACACCTACTACAACCTCAAATTTTTCTAACATTTTCTCAAACATTACTTGTCTGTACAAAAATGGTTATAACGACTACAGAAGTGAAGAAAGGTTAGATAAACCATACCATTTTGGAAATAAGACAACCTGCCGCATCTAATGAAGCATCACTTGCCTTCTTACCCCAATACTGGTGTGCATAAATGTTTCCAGAAGGAGATGATATAGGAAAAAAAATAGCATTTTTTACATTTCTGCCCCTTCAAATGTATGGAGCTCTGTGAAAACCATGGAATTTTCAAATGCATTTGTTTGCTAGTGCTCTTAGGAGTCAAACGACACCCCATTGGTATGAGTTGAACTACCTTAGGGGGCGCTAGAAGTAGAAAACTACACCTACTACAAACTCTGATGTTTCTAAAATTTTCTCAAACCTGACTTGCCTGTACGAAAATGGCTAAAACACCTTCAGAATTGAAGAAAAGGTAGATAAACCATACCATTTTGGAGAGAAGACAACCTGCTGCATCTAATGAGGGGTCACTTGCCTTTTTACCCCTAAGTTAGATGGCACATCTATTTCCAGAATGTGGTGCTACAGGAAAAAAACAAACATTTGTTTTACACATCAGTCACTTCAAAGATACTAAAATGGTTCAATGGCGTGGGATTTCCTAGGATGGGAAAAATGGTACCCCACTGCTTTGGGTTGACATACCAATTTACGCTACAGGAGCGTAGCTACCAGTGAAACAGAAATGGGAAAGCAAACAGTGTATGTGTGATTTTATGGCTAACAGAAGAAAGAAGCTAGGGTGTCAGCTGGTGTACGTGCGGACCTGTGACTACCAGTGTAACAAAGTGTGTGAGAGGGTGAGGGATTAGGCAGTGTGTGTGGGTATGAGCAAAGGAGCAAGGATGGTGGTGATGGTGGGGCAGTGTCTGATAGTGTGTATGGGGGATCTGTGACTACCAGTGTGCACTGTATGTCCCCCTCATACAAAGTTTGATTCCCAGCCTGAATCTAGTGCATACTGGTACTTTGAGTCTACCAGTAGGCAGTGGGAACAGGCTGGGGGACAGACTGGGGAACTGGCCTGCCAGTTGGCTGTGGAACCAGGCAGGGGGATATGGTATGGGGGATTGGAGGCATTTTTTGTGCATGCCACAGGGGTGCCCAATGCACTGCAAAGCAATGCGTTGGACCCCCTGTTGCACACAAAGATTTTTTTTTTGTAATTATTATTTTGTATTCATACCTTGTTGGGGAGGCGGTATCAGGAACATTCCTGGTGTCCCCCATCCAGGTCTAAAAACAGAATAATGAAAAAAGAAAAGCGTGTGTGTGTGTGTGTGTGTGTGTGTGTGTGTGTGTGTGTGTGTGTGTCACAGGGGGTTCAACGCATTGCAAAGCACTGCGTTGGACCCACCCCGTGGCACATGCATTTTTTGGGGCTTTTCCCCCCAATATTTTTGTGTAGACCTTGTTGGGGGCATCAGAACTCATACAATGAGGTCTAAATAAAAATAAAAGGGGGAAAAAAATCCTTTGTGTGCCACTGGGGTGTCCAATGCATTGCAAAGCAATGCATTTGGGCCCCTGCAGCACACAAAGGGTTAATTTTTTATCGTTACTTTGTATTCAGATGGCCACCAAACAAGCTCTGATCGCAAAGTAATGATAAAAAGTCCTGTGTGTGCCACAGGAATGGGGTCTGCATTGAACCCCAGCTCCCAGTGGCACACACAGGATTATTTTTTTTTTTATATATCTCATTGAGGGGCATCAGGACCCCCTGATCCCTCCCCAATGAGGTCTTAGTAAAAAAAATATATATATGTCCACAAACGAAGTGACCCTGTGAGTGCCACAGGGGTCTCCAGCACATTGCAAAGCAATGCATTGGATCCTTGTGGCACTCAGAGGGTCAATCCTGATGGCCCCCAACAATCTCTGGTAACAAAGTAATGATAAAATCCCTGTGTGTACCACAGGAGGGGGGGATGCATTGGACCCCCTCTGTGGCACACACAGGGGTTATATTTAAAAAAAAAAAAATAATAATTATAGACCTCATTGAGGAGCATCAGGACCCCCCCTGATCCCCCCAATGAGGTCTTTACAAAAAAAAAAATATCCCCCCAAAAGAAGTGACTCTGTGAGTGCCACAGGGGGTCTCCAGCGCATTGCAAAGCACTCACAGGGTTACTTAGCCATTTTTTCTATTATTTTTTTTTAATTTTTTCATTTCAGACCTCGTGGGGGACATCAGGACCCCTCCTGGTGTCCCCCCAGTTATTGATCTCCCAGCTGATCGGCTGGGAGATCAATCTGGCGACCGCAGGAGAGCAAAAGCTCTCCTGCCTCTCACTCCTACCACCGGTAGGAGTGAATGGGGTAAGGGAAACTTCCCTAACGTCATTGGTGATCATGTCACGATGACGTTAGGAGGCTTCCCCTGGTCCCGCCAACTCCTACCCGGAAGTTCGGTTGGAGAGCGGAGGAGGGAGAAGCTCTGCTTCTCCATTGGAGATATTGATCTCCCAGCGCGATCGGCTGGGAGATCAATACCTGGGAGGGCATGAGGAGTGATCCTCATGTCCTCCCAAGAGTGCAGACTGCATTTCAGCTGAAATGCGGCCACTGCCAGCCGGTTATACCGACTTAAGCAGTGACTGCATTTTAGCAGGTACAGCTGTGTCCACTCGTACATTGTACCCACCTGGCACTCTAGGGGTTAATGGTTATAATTAAAGCTAAATTTAAATAAAGTTTTTTATTTTAGATAGTACCCAACACTCTAGAAAAGCACTTAGCCAGTTTCCTTTTTATATCTGCACTAAGATCATTCCAACGTCAGGGATCTCAGTGCATTGCTCCATAATATTAATTAGGATTTGGAGAAGTGATATTACCGGAGGTGTTATTTCCTCTTTATCACCACCTTATCACAGCTTAGTGACTCTCCCCCCAAGGATTTAGGTTGGATCTATAATGCAGATAAACTGCTGGCAACATGAAAGGTAGAACTGTACACTTGGAGCAAGCAGGGATGATTGTAGACAGACCTATGTAAGTCTAGAGTTCTGAACACAAGCTGGAAGCAGACAGGTGAGCCAGTCATAGGATTACTGCATAGATATAGCGAACAATACAATCAACTGTTATGGGCAAGACAATAATCCCACAGTCTGCCACTATCTGGATTAGAATGGAGCTACAGAGTAGAACCCAGCAGGGACTACAATAGTTTACAGTTGTGCAGCTTTTGGCACCTTTCTTGACTCCTGGGCAAGTTCGTTATAAATTGTGGGATTAGAAAGGGTAAAATAATATTAGAATTGTACTTTAAGTTTTATCCCCCCAAACCCAACCCTGTAATGACAATTAGTGTCAATATTTGTATACAGTCCCTCATGATTCATACTCCAACACGCAGCTACTGAGACTGATGTATCCAACAGGACTAGAGCAATTTTGGGGAGAACTAACTGCAACATAATGGACTAATACAAATTCCCATGGCTTTTAACCCCTTGACTGCTAGAAAGCAATGTGTTGGAGACCTCGCCAGCAGTCAAGGGTTAAAATCTTCTAGCTGGAGGGCATACCAGCCAACAGTCCCGATTTAACGGGACAATCCTGATTTTAGGGCCCAAACCCGCTGTCCCGCCAGCATCGCACTTTGTCCTGGTTTTCCCTGCTTAAGTTTTGCTCTTACTGTACTACACCACCCTTACCGTACTACACCACTCCAGCAGCCTACAGACGCACAGCACCACGCTCATCACGTGAATGTGAGCAACGCTGCGTCTCTGCCGAGTGGTGTCACGTCTATTCACTGTGCATGCGTGCCCGACACTTGATATAATAATATCGCGCCATACTCCGCCTGCTGTCTGAGCAAGAAGTAAGTGTGAGGCTGAGCAGTCCACGGAGCAGCAAGAACCTGAACCAACCCGCCGGTGCCGAGCCTCAGAATTGTGTTGGTCACGGTCTGGTCAAATCGTGTGACTCTCCTCCTGGTATGCTCTGTGAGAGGCAGTACAGTGCAAATTACATGCCTTGTGATTCACATTGTCGCGGTGACACAGCAGCTGGCAGAAACAAGCAGATATATCCGGATATACTGATAGCAACTATAGAGCTCCCAGGTTGTTTATTCCCAGAGGTGGGGACACGTGGTTCTGCAGCTGTACACTGACACCGACAGAAGTTATATCAGCCGTAGAAGGCCCATTTTGTCTTCTGGCAATGTTTGAGAGGGGCCCCTCGGCAGTGAAAGAAAGAAGGGACCGCTTAGGGAAGGAGAAGGTGTCCCTGCTGTGAGTGAGAGGGGTTCCCTGGAAATGGGCACCAGAATCCCCTATTGAGTGAGTGGAGGGTCCTTCATCTGTGAGACAAAAAAGAGGAAATGGGAGAGTGCATGTTCCTAATGTGAGAGGGAGGTGTCCCCCTGGCAAGGTGTAAGGGGGCAGTGGGTGAGAAGGGGTTCCCCTGGCAGCGTGTGTCAGTGGGTAGTCTAGCAGTGACACCACACATTGGCATGCCTCCCAAGTGCCCCTCTTTCAGACCAAATCCCTATATATAGGGATTGTGTGTATATGTATAATATCACATTGCTCCACAGCAATAAAACTCACATTAATGTTTTACTTAAACTGTTTAGTCTGTGTAAATAAAATACTTTGATTTTGCTCTATTATTTATTCAGTTACACAAAGAGGTGTCAGTAGGTTGCGAAATTAACTAAAAATTCTTGGTAATGCCCCACCCACCAGACACGCCCCCAGAAACACCCCCCCTGAAACACAAGTGTCCCTCTTTGGTCATTTGAAATGTTGGGAGGTATGGGAGGGGTCATGAATGCACTTCTTCATCCCTCCAGCTAGCTAATCATTGAATAGCTGAACAATACATGACAGTTTAAACACATATGCAAGTGATTTTAACATATAAACTCCACTGTCAGTAAATATTGTTACCGCTCCGGTAATCAGTAATGCCATTAGTAGTCACCTACAGCCCACAGCTTGAAAAATTGCTCCTCTCCTCTACTATAAAAAGCCCCCTGAACCTGAAACAACTGGTGGTGACGAGCTCCCTTAAGAATGCAACAGAAAATGGTACTTCTCCCTGTCTATAAATGACACGTGGAACCTGTGTACACATATGTACCACATATAAACCATAATTTCTCCCTTGTTTTTTACCTTTTCATGTGTGTGAAATGTCTCCAAACAGGACTATATGTGGGTTAGACAAGACAAACCCCAAGAAAAAGGATGCATTCTTCTAAGTCCAGTGTTCTTATTGGGAAAACACTAGAAGCATGTCAGATGTGGCACTGCTAGCATGGAGCTAAGGAGCACATGATAGCAGTATTGTAGATGTCTCAGGGAGTGGGACAATATTTTCCTCTGTAACAACAACACTCATGTCTCCTACTGCTGTTCTGCAAATGCAATGCACAGAGGAGGATGACTGAGTTATTTGAAAGTAACAAGTATTATATAGTTAATGCCTATATGTAGTCTAATGACATATTGATGACTCTGGTTCTTGTGCTTGGAATGTATCATAATTCTTATAACAAGACTAGCCTTTGCATAGCATTGAAGGAAACTGATACATGTGTTAACATAAAAAAAACACTACCACCTAAAAATGAGTTATATATGTTTAAAGGGATATTAATGTTTCAAAATAAAAGCAGCTCCAATTAATCTTCATAGTATTCGGGCCATGGAGAGTTATTTCTATACTGTCAGAGTTGTAGTTCAAGAGTAATTGAACGATAAAGTATCCCCCTCCTGCCCCTTTTACCTAATGTAAGCCTCCTCCCCTCAGATGTGGAATCTGGTCACTTGACCAGGCAGGTCACAGTAAGAGACAATGTTCTTACTGTGAGAACAATGAAAACCCTGCCCCTCTTGACATGTTTTTCAGGTTTTTCCTTATTATGACTGAAGAGTGTCCCTCTCTGAGATCCCTCCGGACAGTCTTGCTGCTCTGAGGTGAGCAGTATTACATCAGTAAAAAGGGCAGGAGCGGGATACTTTATTCAATTACTCTTTAAGTACAACTCTGACAGTACTGAAGTACTAACATTCTGCATGGCCCAAATACTATGAAGAATAATTGGAGCTGCTTTTATTGTGAAACATTACTATCCCTTTAAACTACCCTGTACTTTGTTCTTGGATCTGTAAACATTCTTTGCTCATTTCCTTAGGACTAAAATATAGACTTATATATGTTTTTAGGGAGCAAACATTACTGCCTTTCCCAGAGTTCCATGCTCCCATTGATTGCCAAGGTTATCTGTCACTGGGTAGAGATAATAACAGCCTTACTGAATACAAATGCTGTGGGTGCTAATCATAATCAATTAAGTGACTTTAGCTCATACCTCAATTCAACCAGCATAAACCCATTATAGGAGTAGTAAACTTTTTTATGAAAGCATATATGTTATAGAGCTTTTTCTGCTGAGTAAAACAAGGGTACATATAAGTTATAACAGTTCAAATTATTATAAAGTTAATTACAGTGTGACTACTTCTTGAAACTTCATACTGTCCCCATGACCCAGCAGTTTCTATCACAATTTATGGAGAACTGTTTGTCAGTGATTTCCCTCTCGCAGGGAATTTAACACAATAACTAATTAGGATATGACCTCAAGAGGACACTGATAATGGAAAAAGCCATGAGTTTGAACTGTAATAACTCTGAAAATATGCGTGTTTCACAAGTGAGAGTACTCTTGTTTCACTCAACAGGAAAAGCCCTATATGTATATTTTTTAATATACAAAAGTGTACTGCTCCTTGAAATTAATGTTCTCTGAACAGAACAATTTACACATGTTAAGAAGCTAGTTTAGGGTTATATTTTAGCTGTAAGTATGTGATATCTAAAGTAATAATAACCTATTTACATTTTTGGTATTAGTGTTTTTTAATAGCTGTAACAGGGACTCTTGGATAACATTTCATCATCTGCATTTGTCATTTATAGATTACTAGTTGAAGAGCCCGTTACACAGGCCACAGTGCCACTGCCAGCTGGTCATGGGGCAGTCATGCACAGTAGAGACTGCCAATGGTGCGGCTGATACAGAGCCAGCAGGTCGCGGTGCAGTCATGCTCAGTAGAGACTGCCAGCGCTGCGGCTGATACAGAGTGTGACGCTCCTTCGGAGCACTCCGCTCTGTATCAGCCTCATCACTGGCAGTCTCTACTGCGCATGTCTGCGGCGTTACACACATTTTAGCGAATTATTATATAAGATGTTTATCAATGGAGAACACTAACTACTATCTATTATTCATCTGTAGACAACTTTTATCTGTTATAATATTGTGAAAAGAAGGGTCCATTTAGAGGGAGGGATACTGAGGATAAGACATAGAAGGTAGTATAATATACCTTTATTTAACTAGAAGTTTACTGTTTTTTCAGTTTCTTGGGGATACAGAAAAGAGAGGTGAGGGAAGGAAGGGGAAGAACATCAATGGCAATTGTGAAAGAAGTGGGATCTATCTGAGAGTAAAATTAAGGAGTGCTCTGACATTGCAATGGTGAGGCTAAGGAACATAATCTGTAATCTAAGAAAACTGGGGGTCCTCAGAAGTAAGCTAGTGATGAGGGAGAGGGGTTTGCTGATATTGTCCATCATTAGTATACATTCCGTAATTCAGTTTAAAGTCTCTGAAGGAGATTCAAAGTGGCAGCAGCTGTTATCAAAAGAAGTAACAAAGAGGATCCTGGGTAGGAAGACTTATGGTACGCCAATGGGTTTGCTTCTATCGCCAGTACATCAACTGGCAAAAGTTTTGGAGGGTTGGATGGACCAAGATCAAGACAGTGGATCTGTAGTTTTCCTAGGAGCTCTTGGCTGCTGTCACAGGGGGCTGGTCAGGAAGAGGTGCTGACCACAGTAAACAACATAAATAAATTGGAACCCAGAAAGAAAGAAAACCAGTACACACACAAATTAAAGGGGAAACCAATGTATAATTTCAGTCCAGGTTTTGGTAAGCACACCCAAAGTAAAAAACACACATTTAAAATTGCTGGGGTGCAACCAATTTTGACCAAAATAGCTAAAAGCAAATATAAAAAGTATTGGTGCACATCCAAATTTTCATTACCATTAACCCTTTACTCTGTGGCATTGTGCCTGCATATCACTACTATATTAAAGATGAGGATTTAGTTACATCATATGGCCATAGAATTCTAAGCTTGCCACCAACTCCAAGGTACCTCATTTTGGGAAGTACCTAACCTTAATATGCTTTGTCTTATGAGCTGAATCTCTCCTATTTTAGGCATTTACTAACCTTAAAGGGATCGTAATACTTCGTTTTATCTTTTTTATTTTGTAGGCATTAAAAAAACATGAAGAACAATATAAGTCTTATCTCTCAAACCTTTATGGTTTAAGAGATATTCACAAGCAAAGTTTCCCCTCCCTCCCCTTTTACCTAGTGTAAGCCATCTCTTCTCAGATGTGAATCTGGTTATAAGACCAGACAGATAACAGCAGGGGACAATCTTCTTTGTATGAAAACAATGAAAGCCCTACCCCCCTTGACAAGTTTTTCAGCTTTTTCCCTTATCTTAATTGAAGATTGTCCCTCTCTGCAGTCTACCTGGGCATCTCCCTTCTGATCTGGCTGAACAGGGGGGGGGGGACTTTGCTTGTGAATATCTCTTAAACCATAAAGGTTTGAGAGATAAGATTTATATCGTTCTTCATGTTTTTTTAATGCCTACAAAATAAAATAAAGATAAAACGAAGTATTACTATCCCTTTAATTTACTTTATCCTGAGAGCTGAGTCTTTCTCAGCTTTACTCATTAATGGAGAGAGACTCTCTGACAGGCACTATATAGTGTCCTAGAGACAATGAGCATTGCACCTGGGGGTGGGAGGGGTGCTTGAACCAATAGAAGCTGGTCAAAACTTCCAAAAGTACAATTCCAGTCCAGGTTTTGGTAAGCACACCCAAAGAAAAAAAAAAACCCCAAAAAAACCACACATTTAAAATATCTGGAGTGCAACCAATTTTGATCAAAATAGCTAAAAGCAAATATACAAAGTATTGGTGCACATCCAAATTTTCATTACCATTAACCCTTTACTCTGCGGCATTGTGCCTGCATATCACTACTATATTAAATATGAGGATTTAGTTACATTATATGGCCATAGAATTCTAAGCTTGCCACCAACGCCAAGGTACCTCATTTTTGGCAAGTTCCTAACCTTAATATGCTTTGTCTTGTGAGCTGACTCTCTCCCACTTTAGGCATTTACTAACCTTAATTTACTTTATCCTGAGAGCTGAGTCAAGCTTAGCATTCTATGGCCATATAATGTAACTAAATCCTCACCTTTAATACAGTAGTGATATGCAGGCACAATGCCGCAAAGTAAAGGGTTAATGGTAATGAAAATTTGGATGTGCACCATACTTTTTATATTTGCTTTATATATATATATATATATATATATATATATATATATATATATATACAATGAATATGAAATAATAATGCACAACAGAACATTCAATGAAACAGAAAAGAGCAGGGCCTCTAGGTACAAGGAGCAGGGCCTCTGGGCACAGGGAGCAGGGCCTCTGGGAACAGCGAGCAGGACCTCTGGGCACAGGGAACAGGGCCTCTGGGCACAGGGATGAAGCTAGCTCAGGAACACAGGAAGGAGGCACAGGAAAGTAGCCAGCTCAGGAACACGGGAAAACAGCCAGCTTGGGAACAAAGAGAAACTGCCAGCTCAAGAAACACAGGAAGACAGCCAGCTTAAGGAACTCAGGGCTACAGCCAGCTCAAGGAACTCAGGTGTGCAGCCAGCTCAAGGAACTCAGGGGCGCAGCCAGCTCAAGGAACTCAGGGGCGCAGCCAGCTCAAGGAACTCAGGGGCGCAGCCAGCGCAAGGAACTCAGGGGTTCAGCCAGCTCAAGGAGCTCTGGGGTGCAGCCAGCTCAAGGAACACAGGGGTGCAGCCAGCTCATGGAAAACAGGGGTGCAGCCAGCTCAAGGAACTCAGGGGTACATCTAGCTCAAGGAACTCAGGGGTGCAGCTAGCTCAAGGAACTCAGGGATGCAGCTAGCTCAAAGAACTCAGGACCCAGGCCAAAAAGAAATGAAACTGATCTGAATAAACCGGCCCAGAGGAAGGGGAGAGACTAAACTAAATAGGGGGGAGGTGATTGTAAGGTAGGGACAGCTGGGAACAGATTCAAATCTCTTTAGTTTGAATGCAGCAGCCTACAACAGCACCACAGGAAGGTAGTGGCACTGTGAGGTACTGCACCAGACTGAGGAGAGAACAGAATCGTGACAGCTGGCATATACTTAATGGAATATTTTCTATTTTTCAAGGTGAGTGACAAAAGGAATGGGAATCCCCATTTGTATCTGAAAAAAGTTCTTCCTGACAGATTCTGTTATCTGTTTCATCGCTCTATGATTGGAGATGGTGCTGGGGTCAAGTCAGAATCGAATTCTGGTGCCTCCCGTGACAAGTTGTTTGGGAGTGCCTAGTGGCTGACATGATGGCTTTCTTAGAATGGAAGAACTGGAGCTTGAGAATTACTTCTCTAGGCCTTTCTGTTGAGGAAGTTTTAGGCAATGAGCCCAACAGATGCTTTCCATGGGAGATTCCTCCACCAAGATCTCAGAAAGCATAGATGTGAACACGCCAATGATGAAGCTGTACAAATCAGTTATGGCTTGTGAGTTTGCTAGCCTCCTGTATATATGGGGACAGATGGACAACAATATTTGGGGAGGTTGGAAGATGGAGAAAACAGGTTGAAAAAGGACTGATTTGAAATAATACAAAGATTTGAAATAATCTTTGTATTATGGTTAAACACTAGTGTGAATGTGGCAACTGGATTTTGGATATGCTTGTATATATATTTTTGTTTGCAGAGTGATCAGACCGCCTTTTTGTACGTAGTGTCTAGACAGACATATCACATTGGTTATTCCTTAGGCCTGTAGTGAGATTTTTGTCTACAAATGTAAAATTAAATATCACTATCAAAAGACAGGGGTCATTTCAGGTAATGTTAACCTTTTTTCGGCATTATTTAATTCTATCTTTGGCTATTTAATGAAAACTTTTTTGGCATTTAATTTAAATACTTTTCTTTATAACAAATTTAGCATTTGTTGTTTATTTTAGTACATTTACTTTGTCTGTGTCTTTCCTGAGTCAATAAAGGATATTTCATTTAAGAGCCATTTAAATAATCTTGAAATTGATGCCAAAGCCTTCTTAAATATGGTATAAGAGACATTTTGGAAACTTGAATTTAAGTTAAATCAACAACAAGGTAATCAAGTATAGGGAATATACATTGAACTGCAAATCTATGGATAATCCTGTTGCATAAGGTATTGAACTTTTTTTAACATTTAGGCCCTTTTCACACTGTTGACATCAAAGCAGCAATGCAGTGTTGGATCACCTGTGGTAGGCAGTAACATACTGGAGTCTGGTGCTGCCTTGCACACAGGCAATTATTAACTGTGTGAACACACCAAAGTTCAGCATGAGGCAACTTTACTTTGTTTTATTAAATTTGGTGTAAGGATGGTATGCACAGTAGTCTATGGCGCCATGGACAAGCCTTTTGCACTAACAGCATTGGAGGTGATCCTCATCACAATCTCTAATGAATGGCTGATCCACTTGGCACCCAGACAGTAATACTGATTGATGCTTACTAGACTTCTGCACGGGGAAAAAATTTGGTAAAATTTGATTGCGGACAAATTTTTTTTTCTTTCCGGTTGATCCAAAAATCAGACCGGACCTGTTCGACTTGGATGAAATTCAGATTGGATACGAATTATTTGGCCGAATTCAATATGCTTTTAAAAATACAATAAAATCAAAATTAGATAAATAAAAATAAGTGGAACCATTTTCAGGGTCTAAATGAAGATGGTGGAACAGAGTAAGGTTGAGCTTTAGCCTTATGGTACTGTAGATGAAGCATGGATGTAGCTATTTGAAGGAAGAACGAAGACTGAGGCAGGACTCAGTAGATATTAAACATATGACTTTTCTTAGATAAAAGACTACAAAACTGAAGAAGCCTGGAGCAGGCAGGACCCAGTACATAAATATATGCGACTTTTCTTAGATTAGAGTTAGACTACAAAACCGAAGAAGCCTGGAACAGGCAGGACACATAGACATACAACTTTTCTTAGATTAGAGTTAAACTATAAAACTGAGGAATCCTGGAGCAGGCATGACTCATTGACATACGACTTTTCTTAGATTAGAGTGAGACTACAAAACTGAGGATGACAGCAACACTGTAGATGTGCTGAGAAGTGAACACCCATAAATCTGACATCACAGAGAGCCTTTGTCATGTTAGCAAAACTGGAGATGTAGCCAGCAGCAAAATACAGTACACTGGAGCAGGCAGGACTCAGTAGATATTAGACATTCAACTTTTCGTAGATTAGAGTTAGACTAAAAAACTGAGGAAGCCTGGAGCAGGCAGGACTCATAGACATACAACTTTTCTTAGATTAGGGTTAGACTATAAAACTGACGAAGCCTGGAGTAGGCAGGACTCAGGAGATAAATATATACGACTTTTCTTGTATTAGATTTAAACTACAAAACCGAGGAAGCCTGGAGCAGGCAGGACTCATACACATACGACTTTTCTTAGATTAGAGTTAGACTACAAAACCGAGGAAGCCTGGAGCAGGCAGGACTCATACATATACGACTTTTCTTAGATTAGAGTTAGACTACAAAACTGAAGAGGCCTGGAGCAGGCAGGACTCAGTAGATAAATATATAAAATATATGACTTTTCTTAGATTAGAGTTAGACTACAAAACCGAGGAAGCCTGGAGCAGGCAGGACTCATAGACATACGACTTTTCTTAGATTAGAGTTAGACTACAAAACCAAGAAAGCTTGGAACAGGCAGGACTCAGTAGATAAATATATATGACATTTCTTAGATTAGAGTTAGACTACAAAAAGGAGGAACCCTGGAGCAGGCAGGACTCATAGATATACAACTTTCCTTAGATTAGAGTTATACTACAAAACCGAGGAAGCCTGGAGCAGGCAGGACTCAGTCGATAAATATATATGACTTTTGTTAGATTAGAGATAGACTACAAAACCGAGGAAGTCTGGAGCAGGCAGGACACATAGACATACAACTTTTCTTAGATTAGAGTTAGACTACAAAATGGAGGAAGCCTGGAGCAGGCAGGACTCATAGACATATGACTTTTATTATATTACAGTTTGACTACAAAATTGAGGAAGCCTGGAGCAGGAAGGACTCAGACATACGACATTTCTTAGATTAGTGTTAGACTACAAAATGGAGGAAGCCTGGAGCAGGCAGGACTCATAGACATACAACTTTTATTAGATTATAGTTAGACTAAAAAACTGAGGATGACAGCAACACTGGGGATGCAGCCAGGAGTGCAGAACACTGGCGCAGGCAGGACTCAGCAAATACATGGATACAGCAACTGAGGATGACTGGTGTGAGGCAGACTAAGGATTATAACAACACTGGAGATGTAGCCAGGAATGCAGAACACTGGAGCAGGCAGGACTCAGTAAATTAATGGATACAGCAACTGAGGATGACTGGTGTGAGGCAGACTCAGGATGATAGCAACACTGGAGATATAGCCAGCAGAAAACCGCAGAACACTGGAGCAGGCAGGACTCAGTAAATAGATACCGCAGAGCCAGACTGAACAACCTGTATAGTGGGACAACAATGTAGACTTTAAATTCCCCCAGAGTCCCACCAAGTCAGGGGGGTGTCCTCTGCCCAACCAACCACTGTCCTAGAGCTGGGTAAACTGGATTGCTCAGCATATTATGTTACTATGGTACTTTTTTTCTTCTAATCTGCATCGCACCTGAGAGCAGGGTAACCCAGCTTTGGCAGGTTGACTTTTAAAAAAGTTATTTGCTCCATGAGTTGGGGGCAAATTGAGAGCTCTGGGGGCTAAGTATATTTCCAGTACCAGAAAATACCCGCTCACTTTGAACAGTGGTTGGGGGGCAAGAAAGCAGCTCCTGGGCTACCAGGGACAAAGTAGGCCACACAGCCCTCTTGTTATCACAGAAAGTCAAGGGGTCTGTACTTGGAGGTAAAGAAGGTTCTGTAAGGTAAGCCTTAACCTCAAACTCAGCACTTTTTCTACTGATTGGGAGCTGTTTGTTTTGCCTGAAGCATAATCTGTCCATTGCCTCAGCATAAAAAGCAGCAGCTGTTCCACTGGAAGAAGATGACATGCTACTGGCGCTGCTAC
This sequence comes from Rhinophrynus dorsalis, assembly GCA_037306005.1. Taxonomy (NCBI): domain Eukaryota; kingdom Metazoa; phylum Chordata; class Amphibia; order Anura; family Rhinophrynidae; genus Rhinophrynus; species Rhinophrynus dorsalis. The sequence continues at coordinate 519,750,461 of CM074720.1, read as the reverse complement.
TGATAGGTCCCGGAAGACCACCACACTCCTCCAGTTCATCTGCGGAATCTTCTCCTGCCTCATGTGACTGCATCCTGTTTTTCCTTTGCCTCTCATGCACCCTCACTATCAATTGTTCCCTCCAGGCAGTGAGTGAATTGGAAGTAAGTGTCATCTTGCCTTTGACTCGTGGATCGCACATTGTGGCAAGCATTAACTCGGGACAATTGTGCATGCACTCTTCCATGCGCTGAGTCAGTTCCTTCTTCAGCCTCGTTAGAAGGGCAGCAACATCAGGAAGTATATTACCATCAGCACCAGGCAAGCGTTCCCTATGGGCAAGGAAATCATCCAATTTTAAGGAGAGGTGTGTGGAGAGGGGAATAACTTCTGCCAAGCTAGCGTTCTCTTTGCTCAAAATTTCTGTCAAAGCACGGAAAGGTGTAAGGACTGTCGCTTCTTGTTCCATCAGGGCCCAGTCAGCCCTGCCCAGTGTTCTGTTACTGCCAATGAAATGGTGACATGACATTGCGTGAATTGCCTTTTTCTGCTCCAGGATACGCTCTAGCATATGTATGTATCTTTATTTATATAGCGCCATACATGTACACAGCGCTTTACAGAAGTTGAAATAATACAATACAAAAATGACAGAACTGGGGTTAAGAGCATTAAGGTTAAGTACAATCATTACATTATTTGTGAGGGAAAGTGCAGCAAGGGAATCATACATTAGGAAAGGTACCCTGCCCCAAGGAGCTTACAATCTAGGCTAGCATATCTAAGGTGGAGTTCCACCTGGTCCCAACATCTTGTTTTAGGCTCTGTCTCTCCCTGTTCCTCCCTGAGGAACTGGCTATCTTTGAAGCTCCAATGGAAGTGGCCAGCAATTTGTTGGCATGACTCCAGAAGTGCTGGCAACCTTCCAGTGTTACTGCCATCCTTGAGAGCAGCATTCACTTCTAGATGCAGGACATGCGCTGAGCAGCGCACACCCACAAATCTGCCATCCCGGAGAGCCTTGTTCATGTTAGCTGCACCATCAGTAACCACAAACCCCATTTGCACCTGTGTGCCTGCCTGCTCCCCTACCCACTGCGCCACCATGTTCTGCAGTGCTTTGAAAATGTTATCTGAGGTGTGCTGCTGATCCATTACCTCAGCATGGAGGAGGAAAGAGCAGTGCCCTGCCTGCTTGGCTACTGCACCCAAACTTGTTGTTGCTGTCGGTGTGTCTTGCAGCACATTAGGCTGCCACCAATGCGCCGTCAATGACAGGAAGCCATGCTGGTCACTTGGGGCACTCCATAAGTCAGTGGTAAAGCGCACTGACTGGCCAGCAGCCTTTCCTAGCAGGTTCTTCAAAAGCCCAACTCATGACCGGTAGAGTGAGGGCACTATATTTCTACTAAATGTGGTGCGGGATGGAATTTTAAATCTGGGTGTGACAGCCTCCATAAGTTAATGGAAGGGGTCCCCGTCCACCAAATTAAAAGTAGCACCCCAACGGCTATGAGCTGTGCAATGAAGCGTGTGATTTTCCTGGACTGCTGTCTGCACATCCCCTTGGAATGAAACCCACCAAAATCTTCAAGTATGGCCTGTATTGTTTTTGGGATGGGCTATGACTGTCTGCTGCTCTTACTGGGACCAGATGTGGCATAATCCCTCTGCCCTTTCTCCTGCTGCCTACTGGTGGTAGATGTGACACTGGTATATGCAGTACTGGTACTGCCACCTTCTGCACTTATCTGCACAGACTTGTGGTAGTTGTATCACGGCGCCCGTGATTCTCTGAGCGACATTCTTACTTCCGGGTTTGTGTTTGGCTGTCTCTTATTGGTGCTAGCTGGCTAGCCCCTCCCAGGGCTAGCCTTTATATACGCCCTCCTGTCATTAGGCCGGTGCCCTTTCGTGGTTTTCCTGACCTTACGTTATTCTGTGCTCCTTTTCCGTGTTGATCCGGTTTTCGTCTGACCTTGCTCCTGTTCTGCTCCTGTGTACTGATTCAAGCTTTGGCTGACTACAGCTCCTGTGTACCGATTCAGGCTTTGGCTGACTACCGCTCTCTGTGTACCGATCCAGGCTTTGGCTGACTACCGCTCTCTGTGTACCGATTCAGGCTTTGGCTGACTACCGCTCTCTGTGTACTGATCCATGCTGTGGCTGACTTCAGCTCTCTGATACTGATCCAGGCATTGAGTGACTTACGCTATTTGTGCTTCCCTCGCTATTATTGTCAGTCCTCTCAGATTTGTTGCCTCCGGTTGCGCTTCTCTCTGCCTGTGTATCAGTGTGGCCTCTGTTATGTAAACCCAGTCTGTACTATCCGGTCACTAGCGGTTACCATTACCAACCCACACTATATGCTCAGACTCTGATTTTCTGTGGCCTCCATTACGTACACCCAGTCAATGCTATCCGGTCACTAAGTGGTTACCGTTGCCAGCTCATTCACTACGCTCAGCCTGTGATTCCCTGTGGCCTCCGTTACGTACACCCAGTCTGTGCTATCCGGTCTAGCGGTTACCATTGCCAGCCCATTACAGTACTCTCAGCCTGTGATTCTCTGTGGCCTCCGTTACATTCTCCCATCTGTGCTATTAGGTCACTAGCAGTTACGTTGTCAGCTCATTACACTCACTCAGCCTGTGACCCGGTGGGGCCTCTGTCAGTCTACCTCCTGAGCGCACCAGTCTATAGTGTTACTATCTGTTAGTACTCTCTCTGTGCACCAGATACCAGGCTGCCTTACCCGGTATTCGGTACGGCCGGTAGAGCCTCCTCTGTTCCTTGTTGCTCTAGATAACAGGCTGCCTTACCTGGTATTCTGTAAGGTTGGTAGAGCCTCCTCTGTTCCTTGTGGCACCAGATATCAGGCTGCCTTACCAGGTATTTGGTAAGGCTGGTAGAGCCTCCTCAGTTCCTCGTTGCACCAGATATCAGGCTGCCTTACCCAGTATTCTGTAAGGCCGGTAGATCCTCCTCTGTTCCTTGTTGCATTAGATACCAGACTGCCTTACCCGGTATTTGGTAAGGCCGGCAGAGCCTCCTCTGTTCCTTGTGACACCTGTTACCAGGCTGCCTTACCCGGTATTTGGTAAGGCCGGTAGAGCCTCCTTTATTGTAATGCTATTTGTATGCCCTGACCTGTGTCAAACTTTCTTACTGCCGTTTGTAGAGTTTGGACCCGTGAGGGGCCTTGTTGCGCTTTATATTGCCTAATAAAGATTTTCTATTTTATCCTACCCAATTGTCTGAGTGCTCAATAAATCCATGACAGTATGAAAGGGCCATGACCTCAGACAAGGCTGGTGAGGGTAGCTCCCAGAATTTCCTTTGGAGATTGGACGTTCAGGAACAACGGTTAGACCAACTGTCTATGGCTATTCAGACCATTCTTGAATGCACTTCTTGTCTGGAGAGACCTGCACAATCTCTGGTGTCCGCTCCAGTTCCGGCACCATTGGCACAGGCCAGTGTACCCAGCTCTTCCTCTAGAGGGCTCTCCGTTACTGCTCCTCTGTCTTTGAGATATGATGGGGAGCCAACACATTGCCGTGGGTTCTTGAACCAAATGGATATTTTTCTTGAACTAGTGCCACAGGCGTTTCCCAGTGACAGAAACAAGGTGGTGTTTATGATCTCACTACTCATGGGCAAGGCCCTAGCCTGGGCAAATCCGATTTGGGAGACTGGCAAACCAATTACTACTAATTTTGCTGAATTTGTAAGGACCTTCTGCAGTGTGTTCGAGGTTCCAGGGCGTGCCACCTCTTCTGCCAAGTGCCTTATGAGAATCCAGCAAGGCACACGTACTGTTTCTGAGTTTGCCATTGAGTTTCTTACACTAGCAGCAGAGGTAGGCTGGAACGATGAGGCGCTTGTTTCTGCATTTGCCCAGGGCCTTGACGATAAAATTAAAGACAAAATTGCGGCCAAAGACCTACTGGTGGGTCTAGACGAATTCATTGAGTACACTATTCTGACTGACTCCCTTTTTATTTTTATTTTGTTGTTTGCAGTGCTGCTGCTGAGTCTGACTCGTACTAGTACCCTTCTTTGCCCGTCTGCTCTTGCTAGCTCTGCTTGAACGCAACATCACTGTGGTGGTGCTGGTGGTTGCTGGGTCACTGCAGCTGGTACCAGGACGAGAAACATCAGGTTGTTCACTAGGACTCAAATCAATTACACATAGGTAGGTAGTGAACTATAATAATTTGACAATTTTACAACCTGGCCACACGACAACTGCCATACTGGCTGTATCACTCTACAAATTTTTTCACAAACACTTGTAAGTTGAATTTTAAAATTTAACACTGTAACGATGATGATTCCCCCTTGTGTTGGCAGTGAGCTGCTAGGCCTCCCAGTCCGTACACAACTGTAAGATTGTGTCACTCTACCAATTTTTCATATACACTCGTAAGTTGGATTTTGAAATTTTTAGAAACTGGAATGCTGATGAGTCTCCCTTGCTTTGGCAGTAAGCTGCTAGGCCTCCCAGTCCCTACACAAGTGTGAGACTGTGTCACTGTAAATTATTCAAATACACTCCTAAGTTAGATTTTGAACTTTTAAACACTGGAACACTGATGATTCCCCCTTGCGGTGGCAGTAAGACAGCAGCCCTCCCAGTCCCTACACAGCTCTGAGATTGTATCACTCTACAGATTAATCAAATACACTCCTAAAGTGGATTTTGAATTTTTTAAAGACTGAAACACTGATGAGTCTCCCTTGCGGTGGCAGTAAGACAGCAGGCCTCCCAGTCCCTAAAACTGCTCTGAGATTGTATCACTCTACAAATTAATCAAATACACTCCTAAGTTGGATTTTGAATTTTTTAAACACTGGAACACTGATGAGTCTCCCTTGCAGTGTGTTACGGTTTTCAGACACTTCAGACAGAGGGTATGGTAAAAAGCAGTTTTATTAAATAAATTAATGAACAATATCGCCCTCTACAGGCACACAGGGTAAACAAGAACAAATGTCTAGACCCTTACAGGCCAGTATACTGAGAACAGACAGAGTAGAATATATGTACAAGAGATATATACTAGGACTGGTAACCCAAACAGGGACACATAATAGTTAACTCAGTCCTCATCAGTCTTTGTTGTGGTGTAGGCACGCCCAAGGTGTAGCTGAAGCTTGTATAAGTATGAGGAGTCAAAACCAAGTCTGTAGGAGAGCACTCGACTTGCACGACAGAACTGACCCAGAACGCTAGAGCAATAATGGATAGCCCCCACGGGCGTAACAAGTGCCACCAGTATTTGGGAACTGTGAGTCGTTAGCCCCCATGGGCGTAAACCGGAGACTACAAGCTGCAAGAGCAAGGATCTAGCCCCCTCGGGCATAAACGGAAGCCAATAGCTAGTGCCAGGTAGCCCCCGGGCGTACAACTACTCCACCAGTGCAAGTGCGTGGGCAGGATGACCACCGGTACGGTACCGGAACAACTACTCTGCATAGATGGACTATGAGCCGCCGTCTCTCAGGCCCAAGCGGCCGGCTCAGCAGTAGTAGCGTAGCACTGAACGGGTTAACAAGGCACTTGGTAGGAGGTGAGGCACAGCAAGGAATCTGCTCAGCAATCGGAATCGCCCTGATAATCGCTCTGCAAGCTTAAGGAGACTCAGCAGTAGTATAGCTCAGTAGCGTTTGACAGTGAACTCAAGGGTTAAGGTCAGTCTCGAGCACGAGCGTGACTCCAGGAGTAAGAATGTCGCCCAGTAGTCAGCAGCAGGAACGTAGATAGACTGGAACCGGGAACTGTGGAGAATCGTAGAAGCCGGATCAGCATCAAGCAGGAAAGTCAGCCAGGCCGGGTCGGATACCAGAGCGTGTTCGTAGACAAGCCGGATCAGCAACAAGCAGGAACGTCAGCCAGGCCGGGTTGGATACCAGAGCGGGTTCGTAGACAAGCCGGATCAGCAACAAGCAGGAACGTCAGCCAGGCCGGGTCAGATACCAGAGCGGGTTCACAGACAAGCCGGATCAGCAACGAGCAGGAACACAGGAGAGTCTCAAGCAGGCCTAGTCGGTACACAGAAATCAGGAACGCAGAGAACAGCAGCAAGGCTCAGGAATACCACGAAAGGGCACCAGACTGGTGCCAGCGGCCAGTATAAAAAGGGTAACCAGGGGCGGGCCAACACAGCTCAGCCAATCAGGGAGCAGCACAGCAAAGAGTGACACACAGGATCACGGGGACCGTGATAGTGTGGCAGTAAGACAGCAGGCCCCCCAGTCCCTAAAACAGCTCTGAGACTGTATCACTCTACAAATTGTTCAAATAAACTCCTGAGTTGGATTTTTATATTTCTTAACACTGGTACACTGATGATTCCCCCTTGCTTTGGCAGTGAGCTGCTAGGCCTCCCAGTCTCTACACAAGTGTGATATTGTGTCACTGCAAATTATTCAAACAAACTCCTAAGTTGAATTTTCAGCTTTTACACTGGAACAAAGGTGACTCTCCCTTACAGTGGTAATAACTGGCACTAATGCTGGCTGCCTGCCTATGCCTATCTTCCTGCTACACAACAACTGGACAGTCACTCTCTCTATCTCTCTATATGGCTGCTTCTTCTCTCTCCGAGCTCCAACAATGCAATGTACACTAACAGGAAATGCAGGAGCTGTCTGTGATGTCATTAGTCCAACCCCCATCATGAAATGAAGAAGCTAATTGGAGTAGAGAGGGAGGTAAAGTACGAAGCAGCTAATTGGACTAGAGAGGGAAGGAAAGTAGCGCGCGGGGAGAACGTCATCCGAATATCCGAATCTTGTACCGAAATTCTGCCCATATATGTTTTGTGTTCGGGTTCTTAAAACAAATGGCTCTGAGATTTTCACCATGTCCAAATGGCTCCGAATTAGCCTTATTCGTCTGAAATCTGAATGTGGACGAACAGAATCGCACAAGTCTAATGCTTACATTGGCCATTACTTCCCTTGTGTTCTAGTTGGCAGTGTAATGTAGGAGAGAGGTGAGTGCAGGTACCTGGGCAACAGAACTGAAAAAAGGGGCTGCATCAGTTCAGTCATCCATGTGATAAATTTGTTAAGGAAACTGAGAAACTGAGATAACATTTTGAGAGTATATTAATGACTACTTTTTTTTATCATTTGCATTGTGTATAGTTTTGCTGTTCTATTTTCTGTGAATAGTGATTGATGATATAGCTAGCATTTTAAATTAAACTATTGATTGTGCACATGAATCATGATGCCTTATCACAGGAAGTCTTTTTGCCTATGCATTTGTCTAGCTATAAATCAGATCAATTATAACAATCATAATCAATGTATAACAACCACGATCAATGTATAACATGATCTTGATAAATATATAACATGCTGAACCATAACTTTAACCATAAATATCTCAGGAGCAGGGGATACCTATATTGCATTTACAAAGAAAAGCCTTATACCTAATAACCCGTGTCAGTAGATTTTGCTCCAGACATAACAAAAAAGAAATCAAAGTATTATCCTTAATAGGGGAAAAGTGTATTTTACTATCTCAATCAATCTCAAAAACAACTCATTGGATTTGTATGAAATATGCTTTGTTTTCAGAGTCAGAAAATAAGAACTGGGGTACAAAATTGTATATTGATCATTCCCTTTCAAAGTTAGAAACATTTGAGAAATCACATTTAAGATAGCTCTTACATCCAAGATGACATTGATCCAATATAACAGTATCATTAACGCTCAGCTTCTGCAGCAAAGTTTTTTGTCAAATCGAAGATATAATTATAATGGCAGAAATGTTCAGAACAGTGGCCCTTACATATTACTACCTTTAAAGGGATAGTAATACTTCTTTTTATTGTTATGTTGTAGACATTAAAAAACATGAAGAACGATATAAGTCGTGAGAGATATTCACAAGCAAAGTTCCCCCTCCCGCCCCTTTTACCTAGTGTAAGCCATCTCTTCTCAGATGTGGAATCCAGTCCATAGACCAGACAGATAACAGAAGGGGACAATCTTCTTCCTATGAGAACAATGAAAGCCCTGCCCCCCTTGACAAGTTTTTTAGGTTTTTCCCTTATCTTAATTGAAGATTGTCCCTCTCTGCAGTCTACCTGGGCACCTCCCTTCTGATCTGGCTGAGCAGTGTTACATCAGTAAAAGGGGCGGGAGGGGGATATTTTGTCATTGAATTACTCTTAAACTACAACTCTGACAGTATTGAAATAACACTCTCCATGGCCAAAATACTATGATGATTAATTGAGCTGCTTTTATTATGAAACATTGCTATCCCTTTCAATAGTTGAAAAAACTATATGAGATATATTTTTGTCATTATTCAATCCTACCCGTACGTAACTGCAGTGCAAAGGAATACAAATAGACTGAGCTCTCAAAGAAATACAAATAAAATTGATTTGTGGCAAAACCTAATGATAAGTATATTAGGTAAATTGCAAAATATTGTATTAGTTGTTAGTTGTTATTAGTCAATAGCCTCTGGTTGTTCTCTTCAGTCATATGAAACCTTGAAAGACCAATTTATTCACAGTATTGAACAGGTCTCTTTCCCTGGTGGTTATTAATCCAGTACTCTACTTTTCTATCCTCTTATCTTTTCTTCAATGTGTAATGGTTAAACATGTTAATCATCAACAACTACCAAAATGTTCACTCTTTTTTATTCTGAAAATGTAATATCCAAGCTTAGAGGATAATTGGTTATATTAAAGAATAATTTACATTGTGACTATAATATGATATATATAGATCCAGAAAGAAATTATGTTAAACTCGTCATCATGAGGGAGTAAAGAGAAAAACATAAAAAGCTAAGAAAACTGATCAGCAAAATTACTATGCATCACCTGACAAAATAAGAAAATAAGCAAACTTATGTTGTGTAGCTGCACTATAACAGATCAAACAGTCGTAAATGGTCATTATTTTCCTCTCATAAAGTAATCTCGGGTTCCGTAAACATACATTAAAGTGTTCCATATCTTATGCAGCCTGACTACATATAAAGATGCATGTTCATGATACTGTATATTCCCCAGACATGATTTACCTTCTTTCAGATTCAGCTTTAATATATTCAAGTTTTAAAAGTATCTGTTACTGCATATACCTGGATAGAGCTTGGACCAATTATGTTTTCTATCGATTTCAAGATAATCTAAACAGCAATGAAGAGCCTCATTGTGTCGGCCGACATGGATCTCCTTCTGTCAGCTTTACAGCTGACATCAGGAGAATCAAAACTTTAGCAGAGGATATCTCTCAAACCATAAAGGTTTGAGAGATAGGACTTTCTGCAAATACATTATTTTTGTAAAAGCTACCATATAGAATGCAATTTATTTTGGGAGTCACTGACCATTTAAGAATCAGAGGAGCTATGAACACATTGTAAAGCAATGTGTTACACTTCTTTCTGACGTTTAAATGGTCAATAGGACAGGCAGATCAGTGTATTAAAATGAGCAACTTACTATGGCAGTATAAGGTTGCAAAAGTTAGCAATATATGATATAATAAAATATCATATTAGAGGAGCATCTTTTCATAGTGTTATTTTTGCTATGCACAATGGGTAAAATAAACAATAGCGATGATGTTTTTAATTAAGCATATCCCTAAATCTGGAGGTTGCTTGGTTTTTAAGTATTAACCCTATTCAGGAGATATTGTTATTTTTTAATTAAAAGTAACAAAGTTACGTCTTATGACAGCATTTCATACATGAATATGCAATTAACTAGTCTCCATTAGGAAACGAACAGGGTTTATTGTTTCAAATAATAAGTAGAATTGTTCCTGAACTTTTTCAGTTTTTCTCTCCCTCTATTTATTTGTTAATTAGAGGGTATGAAACGGTCAAGGTTTGGCTGAGCTGCCCTAACTCTGCTGTTGATTACTGCTGCCTGAGCTAATCTAGAGCTCTGCTGTTGATTGCTACTGCCTTCTCTTTCCTGGGTCAGGCTGCCTCAGCTGACCTCTCTGTGATTACTGTCCTGACTGTTATCAGCCAACCCCTTACAGGGTATTTAAAGCTGCTAGGCTCACTTCCTCCTTGCCCTTGTGTTTGTTGCTGGTTGCTGTGCATTCTCCGTGCTCCTGTTTATCCGTGTTTGACCTGGCTTCCTCTAATGACCCTTCTGGCTCCTGACTCCTGGCTTGTTCCTGACATTACTGACTTCTGTGTTCCTGATTTCGGCTTGGCTGAGTACCCGCCTTGGTTCCTGACCCCGGCTTGTCTTTTGGTTTATGCTCCTAGATCACCAATCTATTATTGTTACTTTAATAAAGGTGTTTTGCATTTTATATGTTTTGTGTCTGTCTGGTTCCTGGTCCCTAACAGAAACCTGTAGTGTAGCTTAAATACTGTTTTCATTTAAGACTTAATTTTGTGATTATAGCCTTAAAATATAACCTTTACTCTGGAAGAAATATATTTGGTCATTAAATGTATGCATGCTAATATATATCCAGGTCCTAGTAATTTCCCTATAGTTTATTATAACAAAATGTAATTTTTTAGTTAAAAATATATTAGAATTATATGAATATATATTATATATTTAACCCCTTCACAATCCAGGACCGTCATGGGTTGTTTTGCCTTAAGGACCCATGACGGTCCTGGACCGTCATTGGTTCAATGATAGCAGCGTGCCTCAGTGCATGCTGCTATCATTAATTCCCAGCTGAGACTGGGACTGGAGCATTCAGTCTTAGCCACTTTCACAATTGCCGGGTCATGTGATCGCTGCAGCAGCGATCCCATGTACCAGCATTGTGAAAGAATGAAAGAAGCACCTGTCTGTCCCTTACATCAAAGTAAGGGACAGAAAAGCAGAGAGGAGACACCTAGTTGACAAGTAAAATGCCACAGCTGGGGGTATTAACCCCTTCACTGCTGTGCTGGAGGCTGGCTAAATGCAGGTCGATTGTTGACCTGCTAAAATTAACTTTTTTTTTTTTTTTTTTTTTTTTAAAGACACACTTTTTTTTTTTTTTTTTTACAAAAATGTTAACTAAAAATGTTATTTAAATAATAAAACATGTTAATAACCAAAACTGGAAGTGTAATTGTTGTGGAGCCATGAAATACATTTATACACACCACCAAATGTCATCAATAAAAAGGTGGGAAAATAAGGTGGGAAAAAGGGACAAGGGTTTTTTACCCAGGGGGGACAGTGACCATTTAAAACTGTCCATACCTGGTCATACCTGGTCATACCTTTCATGCAGTGTCCATAAAAATTTAACCCATTGCTCCCAAATGATCCCAAGAGAAAAAAAAAGGCATTTTTTACTTTTTTTTTAATGGTTTTCTTTAATTTTACTAAAGTAAATGCTGGGATATCCATATACATGTGGTATCAAAAGAAAGCCCTATTTGTGTGTAAAAAAAGGGTATATAATTTTCTTGGGTAAAATAATGTACTTAGAGGGAAAACGCTGTTGAACAAAGACATAGTCAAAAAGGTCAGAATTGCTCCGGTCCTTAAGTGAAATCCACCTCAGATTTTCCCGGTCCTTAAGGGGTTAAAAACTGAAACATAAAATTAACTGTTGTTATGCCTCATGCTTTCCACATAATAAAATTGCATGTTAATGTCATTAGGAACAGAAAATACTTTTGATCAACTTTACTGGCCATTTAAAAATGGGTTGTTTTGAATTGAGTTTAGAAGGAATGTTAATGGCATTCTGATTTTATAAGAATCATGAGAGAACAATCAAAACTGTTTAACCCCTTAACGACCCATGACGGTCATAGTACGTCAAGGGTCGATCTGACTGAATGACCCGTGACGTACTATGACCGTCATGGAGTTCCAGGCTCCATCTGCGGATGCACACCGTTTGGGGAGTCCGGAACCAGAAAAAAAGAAAAAAAAATGCCCCACTGTCCTTCAGTCGCGTCGCCGTGAAGATTGGCCGGTCGTTAAGGGGTTAACCTTGGTAGATGCATGGGTATCCACAGAAATATTTCCAGGGGGGGGGAAGGGGGTATATTCAAATCATGCCACCCAGGCCAACCTATACAGGCCCTATGTTAATCTGGTCCTGGGTAGGGGTGGAGTAAAGTGGTCCCTCTTGCCCCTCCTCCCTCGTGAATGCTCATGGATAGAGGAACAAGACAGTTTTAATCTTGTCTCCATTAAATTTTGCTTTAAAGTAGAAATAATATCTTATAACAATTTATATGATTTTGAAAGTTGTTTCAAATTCATCTATATTTATGTAAAGCAATTTTTATTCAAGTGAATAGTTTATGAGATACTGAGTATTATTTGTTTGACATTTTATGCAAATGCAGATACCAACATTCCACACTGCTCTCCTTCCCACCTGCCACTGTTGCCTGATACTAGCATTCCACACTGCCCTCCTTCCCACCTACCTCTACCAACCAGATACTAACATTCCACACTGCCCTCCCTCCCACCTGCCTCTACCAGCCAGATACTAACATTCCACACTGCCCTCCCTCCCACCTGCCTCTACCAACCAGATACTAACATTCCACACTGCCCTCCCTCCCACCTGCCTCTACCAGCAAGATACTAACATTCCACACTGCCCTCCCTCCCACCTGCCTCTACCAGCCAGATACTAACATTCCACACTGCTCTCCCTCCCACCTACCTCTACCAACCAGATACTAACATTCCACACTGCTCTCCTTCCCACCTGCCACTGTTGCCTGATACTAGCATTCCACACTGCCCTCCTTCCCACCTACCTCTACCAACCAGATACTAACATTCCACACTGCCCTCCCTCCCACCTGCCTCTACCAGCCAGATACTAACATTCCACACTGCCCTCCCTCCCACCTGCCTCTACCAGCAAGATACTAACATTCCACACTGCCCTCCCTCCCACCTGCCTCTACCAGCCAGATACTAACATTCCACACCGCCCTCCCTCCCACCTACCTCTACCAGTCAGATACTAACATTCCACACTTCCCTCCCTCCCACCTACCTCTACCAACCAGATACTAACATTCCACACTGCCCTCCCTCCCACCTACCTCTACCAACCAGATACTAACATTCCACACTGCCCTCCCTCCCACCTACCTCTACCAACCAGATACTAACATTCCACATTGCCCTCCCTCCCACCTACCTCTACCAGTCAGATACTAACATTCCACACTGCCCTCCCTCCCACCTGCCTCTACCAGCCAGATACTAACATTCTACACTGCCCTCCCACCTGCCTCTACCAGCCAGATACTAACATTCCACACTGCTCTCCTTCCCACCTGCCACTGTTGCCTGATACTAGCATTCCACACTGCCTTCCCTCCCACCTACCTCTACCAACCAGATACTAACATTCCACACTGCCCTCCCTCCCTCCCACCTGCCACTGTTGTCTGATACTAGCATTCCACACTGCCCTCCCTCCCACCTACCTCTACCAACCAGATACTAACATTCCACACTGCCCTCCCTCCCACCTACCTCTACCAACCAGATACTAACATTCCACATTGCCCTCCCTCCCATCTGCCTCTACCAGCCAGATACTAACATTCCACACTGCCCTCCCTCCCACCTACCTCTACCAGTCAGATACTAACATTCCACACTGCCCTCCCTCCCACCTGCCTCTACCAGCCAGATACTAACATTCCACACTGCCCTCCCTCCCACCTGCCTCTACCAGCCATATACTAACACTCCACACTGCTCTCCTTCCCACCTGCCACTGTTGCCTGATACTAGCATTCCACACTGCCCTCCCTCCCACCTACCTCTACCAACCAGATACTAACATTCCACACTGCCCTCCCTCCCACCTACCTCTACCAACCAGATACTAACATTCCACATTGCCATCCCTCCCATCTGCCTCTACCAGCCAGATACTAACATTCCACACTGCCCTCCCTCCCACCTACCTCTACCAACCAGATACTAACATTCCACACTGCCCTCCCTCCCACCTACCTCTACCAACCAGATACTAACATTCCACACTGCTCTCCCTCCCACCTACCTCTACCAACCAGATACTAACATTCCACATTGCCCTCCCTCCCACCTGCCCCTACCAGCCAGATACTAACATTCCACACTGCCCTCCCTCCCACCTACCTCTACCAACCAGATACTAACATTCCATATTGCCCTCCCTCCCACCTACCTCTACCAGTCAGATACTAACATTCCACACTGCCCTCCCTCCCACCTGCCTCTACCAGCCAGATACTAACATTCCACACTGCCCTCCCTCCCACCTGCCTCTACCAGCCAGATACTAACATTCCACACTGCTCTCCTTCCCACCTGCCACTGTTGCCTGATACCAGCATTCCACACTGCCCTCCCTCCCACCCACCTACCTCTACCAACCAGATACTAACATTCCACACTGCCCTCCCTCCCACCTGCCACTGTTGCCTGATACTAGCATTCCACACTGCCCTCCCTCCCACCTACCTCTACCAACCAGATACTAACATTCCACACTGCCCTCCCTCCCACCTACCTCTACCAACCAGATACTAACATTCCACATTGCCCTCCCTCCCATCTGCCTCTACCAGCCAGATACTAACATTCCACACTGCCCTCCCTCCCATCTACCTCTACCAACCAGATACTAACATTCCACACTGCCCTCCCTCCACCTACCTCTACCAACCAGATACTAACATTCCACATTGCCCTCCCTCCCATCTGCCTCTACCAGCCAGATACTAACATTCCACACTGCCCTCCCTCCCACCTATCTCTACCAACCAGATACTAACATTCCACACTGCCCTCCCTCCCACTTGCCCCTACCACCCAGATACTAATACTAAGGTTCCCATACACTTTCCAGTCTGGTCCTGGTTGCTGGTGTCAAGTGGCTACTACACACCATGCAAAAGAAGGTTACAGCTACAACAGATTTTTGTGCAAAAAATATTTTAGCATTTATTTTCACTCTGCAACATTTCTGGATTATTAGCCCCTTGATCAGGAAGTGTCCATATGGTACTTATACATTTACATACTTAAGACCACACCCCAATGCTAAATTATAACACTTCATTCCATGTCATGACTGGATAGATATCACCAGTCATCTTATATATATAACCCAGAAAGGGCACCGTGAAAACAGAATAAAACAAATAAAATGACAAAGCAAATTACAATACTACTCTCCTTCCTTCAGGATTAAAAAGCTAGATAATGTTGTCACAGGCAGGTCCATAGACTCTTATAATTTGTTTTCCAAAAAGACTGATACAGATTAGTATTTAACCCTTTAGATTGAATGACCCCCAACTCTAAAACCCCAGACCATCCACTTTACACTCCTTCCCACCTGCCGTTCATTGCCAGCCTTATAATAATATTCTATGTTGCCCTCACGCCCACTTCCTTCTAGCCAGATATTAACATTCCACACTGTTGTGCCTCCCCTGCCTGATACTGAAAATTCTGTCAAAGACTGATGCTCCCACTGAGTATGTAGACAGGTGACAGATCCACTTTTTTATTTTACGACTACATTTAAATCTATAAAAGATAAAGACAATTTGTTCCAGACTTTGCTTTTTTGTACTACAATTTCAGGGTTTATGTGGACAGACAATGAATTAATTTCAGGAAAATTTGTGCATCTGTTCAAAAGGTATAAACATTTGAAAATCAATCAATCATTGTGATTTATTACTGCAAGCATATTCTATAATTATACTCTGCTTGTTATGTTGGATCTACTAATGATATTCACTAAACATAGTTTTTATATATATCTGTACAATTTATGGTATATGTATAATAAATATAAACCTGTTTAAGTATATTTGAAACTTTCACCTCTTTCTTTATTGTACTCACTATATTCAAAAGAATTTGAGACCACTCTACATATACAATATTAGGGATAAAGTGAACTTGTACCATGAATAGAGAATAACTGACCCCTAAGTCTTTATATGGGAAGAAATGTATAATATGTTACAAAGGGTTATATGTCCACATTATCAGTAGTCATAATATCACTTGTTCCCAGAGAAGGCTCTTATCTTACTCTTACAGAATCAGTTAGATCCAGCTACTTGGGTTCTGGTTCGAATGTATTCCCCCCATTCATACAGAGTGCTCATAGCGCAGATGTTCCTTCACCAGTCGAGCCTGTTTGTTTCTCCTAGAATGTCCTGCCCATTCTCTGGTAGAAGCAGCAGGCGCCTTAGCGGGACTGCTGAAGACTCCTGAGGGAGACACTGCCACCTGTCTCATTTGCCCCAGTCTTGCGTTTCCTATTCTACCACCATACTCCTATGTGTATCACATGCTACACTTATTGCCCTGTGTCAACGCCCCCCTCTAAAGTATTTATCCATTCTCAGCCCTGGGAAACCCTAAAAGGACCAGTACACACACAATTACCCAAGGAACAACGTGACACATATATTGGCCTTCATTGCTCAGAAGTGGAACAATTCTGGAACAAGCCAAGTGAACCTGGAGGTTGCTTGGTTTTCCTATTCAGGAGATATTGTTATTTTTTAATTAAAAGCCACCTTTGGAGATCTTAGTGAATAGGTTCCATAGAATAACATAGGAACTGAAGAAGTGATAAACTAGAGAAGTCATCTGTAGTTTATTACTAGTGATGATCGAGCACCCCGATGCTCGGGTGTTCGGGTGCTTTGGCCGAGCGCCCCCGGAGGCTCGAGTGCTCGGCCGAGCACCCGAGCCCCATTGAAGTCAATGGGAGGACTCGAGCATTACACCAGGCACCCCCTGGACTGTTGTGTGTGGGGGCAGCATTTATATTTTGTTTGGGGGGGCACAATTTCCTTTTTTTTGTGGGGGGGGGTATTTATAAGGTGGCATATAATACTAGATGCACAGGAAGTCAGTGTAGGGAGAATAAAATTGTTGAAACTCTTTCAAGACCCAAAAGTCCTTTTTAGGACTGTTGTGTGTGGGGGCAGCATTTAATTTTTTTTGGGGGTGGCAGAATTTCATTTTTTTGTGGGGGGGGACATGTTCTAAGGTGACATTGTACTAGGTGCACAGGGACAAATATTTCACAGTGCAGTGACAAGCTGACATATTCTGTTAGGTGCACAGGGCCAATGATTTTACAACGCAGCGACAAAAAGGGCCATTTTAAACGTGTGCCTAGCCATAGATTATTGTCACATTCTGTTTAGTGTGCAAATTCACAAATTAACGTCACATATTCCGTTCACTGTGCCTAGCCGCAGATTAGCGTCACATTCTGTTTCGTGTGCCTAGCCGCAGATTAGCGTCACATTCTGTTTCGTGTGCCTAGCCGCAGATTAGCGTCACATATTGTTTAGTGTGCCTAGCCGCAGATTAACGTCACATATTGTTTAGTGTGCCTAGCCGCAGATTAACGTCACATATTGTTTAGTGTGCAAATTCACAAATTAACTTCACATATTTCGTTCACTGTGCCTAGCCGCAGATTATTGTCACATTCTGTTTCGTGTGCCTAGCCGCAGATTAGCGTCACATATTGTTTAGTGTGCCTAGCCGCAGATTAACGTCACATATTGTTTAGTGTGCAAATTCACAAATTAACGTCACATATTCCGTTCACTGTGCCTAGCCGCACATTAGCGTCACATATTGTTTAGTATGCAAATTCACAAATTAACGTCACATATTCCGTTCACTGTGCCTAGCCGCAGATTAGCGTCACATATTGTTTAGTGTGCAAATTCACAAATTAACGTCACATATTCTGTTCACTGTGCCTAGCCGCAGATTAGCGTCACATTCTGTTTCGTGTGCCTAGCCGCAGATTAGCGTCACATTCTGTTTCGTGTGCCTAGCCGCAGATTAGCGTCACATATTGTTTAGTGTGCCTAGCCGCAGATTAACGTCACATATTGTTTAGTGTGCAAATTCACAAATTAACGTCACATATTCCGTTCACTGTGCCTAGCCGCAGATTAGCGTCACATTCTGTTTCGTGTGCCTAGCCGCAGATTAGCGTCACATTCTGTTTCGTGTGCCTAACCGCAGATTAGCGTCACATATTGTTTAGTGTGCCTAGCCGCAGATTAACGTCACATATTGTTTAGTGTGCCTAGCCGCAGATTAACGTCACATATTGTTTAGTGTGCAAATTCACAAATTAACTTCACATATTCCGTTCACTGTGCCTAGCCGCAGATTATTGTCACATTCTGTTTCGTGTGCCTAGCCGCAGATTAGCGTCACATATTGTTTAGTGTGCCTAGCCGCAGATTAGCGTCACATATTGTTTAGTGTGCAAATTCACAAATTAACGTCACATATTCCGTTCACTGTGCCTAGCCGCAGATTAGCGTCACATATTGTTTAGTATGCAAATTCACAAATTAACGTCACATATTCCGTTCACTGTGCCTAGCCGCAGATTAGCGTCACATATTGTTTAGTGTGCAAATTCACAAATTAACGTCACATATTCCGTTCACTGTGCCTAGCCGCAGATTAGCATCACATTCTGTTTCGTGTGCCTAGCCGCAGATTAGCGTCACACTCTGTTTCGTGTGCCTAGCCGCAGATTAGCGTCACATATTGTTTAGTGTGCCTAGCCGCAGATTAACGTCACATATTGTTTAGTGTGCAAATTCACAAATTAACGTCACATATTCCGTTCACTGTGCCTAGCCGCAGATTAGCGTCACATTCTGTTTCGTGTGCCTAGCCGCAGATTAGCGTCACATTCTGTTTCGTGTGCCTAACCGCAGATTACCGGCATATATTCCATTTAATATGAAGAAGGCGGGTAAAAAGGGACGGGGAAGTGGACGTGATCCTGATAGTTCAGGGCGCGGGTCAGGACGCGTACAAACTGTGCCTGGTGCCAGAGCACAAGAAAGAAAGACATCCACCATACCTAGCTTCATGTCTCAGTTTACAGGGCGTCGCAGGACATCACTCTCGAGGTCAGACCACTGCGAACAGGTGGTCGGTTGGATTTCAGGTGATACTGCTTCCAGTCGGTTAAGCACCACCCTGTCTTCCACCAAGTCCACTCTCCCTAGCCAAGAGTCTGGTCAACATAATCCTCACCCTGATCATCCTTCCTCCCACCATAGGAGGTCTGGCCAAAGAAGTGATCCCACACTGGGATATAGTGAGGAGCTCGTCTCATCACCAATCCTTGATTTGAACCTCTCTTGCAGAGGAACATGAGATCTTGTGCCCTGATTCACAACCTCTAGAGGGTACCCAATCACAAGAAGATGACAGAGGGGAACGGCATTTAAGGTCAAAGGAAGTGGATGATGATGATGAGACACAGTTGCCATCAAATCAACCACAATTACTGTCTCAAGACCTTGATGAGGAGGATGATACACAGTTGTCAATGACTGAGGATGTGGTGGGATCAAGAAATGAGGAGGATGATCAGAGTGAGGAAGTGGAGGAGGACTTGGTGGACGATGAGGTCACTGACCCCACCTGGGAAGGTGGAGTGCCGAGCGATGACAGCAGTCCTGAGGGTGAGCCATCTGCAGCACCGCAACAGGCTGGAAGAGGCAGTGGTGTGGCTAAAGAAAGAAGGCGGACCGCACCAAACCGGCCCACAAATGTTCCACGGAGCACCCCCTTGCGTAAATCTCCCTTGCCAAGGGCTAGGTGTTCCGCGGTATGGCGTTTTTTTAAGGAAAGTGCGGACGACAAAAAAATTGTAGTTTGCAACCTGTGCCACACCAGAATGAGCCGAGGCATGAACACTAGAAACCTCACCACCACCAGCATGATCCGACACATGGCATCCAAGCACCGTAATAAGTGGGAGGAACGCCCGGATCGCCAATCTGTGTCTGCAGGCCACACCACTGCCTCCTCTTCCCCTGTTTTCGGTGCCGGCCAATCGCCTGTCGAAGGCGCAGGCCCGCATACCTCCAACGCCCTGCACCTGTACCATCTGAAGCACCATCAGCGACCACATCCACTTCCCTGTCCCAGCGCAGCGTCCAAATGTCGTTACCCCAGGCATTTGAGCGCAAGCGAAAATACCCAGCCACCCACCCACAGGCCATAGCACTAACCTCACACCTTTCCAAATTACTGGCCATCGAAATGCTTCCATTTAGGCTTGTGGACACTGAGTCCTTCCGCAGCCTGATGGCAGCAGCTGTCCCTCGGTACGCAGTCCCCAGCCGCCACTACTTTTCCCGATGTGCCGTCCCCGCCTTACACCACCATGTGTCCCTTAACATCACCCGTGCCCTGACCAACGCAGTTACTGGGAAGGTCCACTTAACGACTGACACATGGACAAGTGCTTGTGGCCAGGGACGCTACATTTCCCTGACGGCACACTGGGTGAATGTCGTGGAGGCTGGGAGCGACTCGGACCCTGGGATGGCACAGGTGCTACCCATGCCGAGGATTGCGGGCCCTACCTCCATCAGGGTTTCCGCCAGCACCCACGTTATTGGCTCCTCCTCCTCCTCCTCCGTTTCCACCTCCGAATTCTCTGCGCGCAGCGCCACTCACCCATCAGCCGGTAGCTGGAAGCAGTGTAGCACTGCAGTGGGGAAGCGTCAACAGGCCGTGCTGAAGCTGATCTGCCTTGGGGACAAACAGCACACGGCCTCAGAGCTGTTGCAGGGGATTAGTCACCAGACCGAGCAGTGGCTCTCGCCACTCAACCTGCAACCTGTGTGTGATAATGGGCGTAAATTGGTGGCGGCTTTGGAGCTCGGCAAGCTCACACACGTACCATGCCTAGCGCATGTATTTAATTTAGTGGTTCAGCGATTTCTAAAAACCTACCCCAATTTGCATGATCTCTTGACCAAGGTGCGCCGCGTGTGTGCACATTTCCGTAAGTCATCTACAGCTTCAGCCGGCCTGTTGAAGCTGCAGCAGCGCTTACAATTGCCAGCTCACCGGCTGCTGTGTGACGTGAGCACGCGCTGGAACTCCACCTTCCACATGTTGGCCCGGCTTTGTGAGCAGCAGAGGGCAGTAGTGGAGTACCAGCTGTTACACGGTCGTCGCCTCTCCGTTCAACTTCCTCTAATCAGAAGTGAGGAGTGGGAATAGATGTCAGACCTCTGTGAGGTTTTACGCAATTTTGAGGAATCGACACAGATGGTGAGCGGCGATAACGCTAATATCAGTGTAACCATCCCACTTCTGTGTCTACTGAAACGCTCGCTGCTCACAATTAAAACCGAGGCTTTGCATGTGGAAGAGGTGGAAATGGGGGAGGAAGAGCTTACACAAGGTGATAGCCAGAGCACCCTCACTTCGTCTTCTCAGCGACAATTGGAGGAGGCGGAGGAGGAGGAGGAGGAGGAAGACACGGTTGCCTCCGCTACAGAGGGTAGCCATGGAACTTTATTTCCATCTCTTCAGCGTGGGTGGGCAGAAGAGGAGGAAGAGGATGAGGAGATTGAGAGTCATCCTCCTGGTGAGGACAGCGAAATCTTGCCTGTTGGTACTCTGGCACACATGGCTGACTTTATGTTAGGCTGCCTTTCCCGTGACCCACGCGTTATACGCATTTTAGACAACACGGATTACTGGGTGTTCACCCTTCTGGACCCCCGCTACAAAGAGAATTTCTCATCTCTCATTCCTCCGGTGGAGAGGACAAGCAAAATGGTGCAATACCAGAAGGTTCTTGTCGAAAAATTGCTCCAAAATTTTCCATCTGACAACGCTGGCGGCAGAGTACGTGCTACCTTGGCCAACCGAGAAGGGGAGAAAAGGGGAGCACACAGCAGTTCCGACAAAGGCAGGGCAACACTCTCCAAGGCGTGGGACACCTTCATGACACCCCGCCAGCACCCTCACCCTGATGCGCAGCCTAGTGTCACAAGGAGGGAAAAGTTTTGGAAGATGGTGAAGAAGTACGTAGCAGACCGTGTCAGCGTCCTCAATGATCCCTCTGTGCCTTACAACTACTGGGTGTCCAAGCTGGACACGTGGTATGAACTGGCACTCTACGCCTTGGAGGTGCTGGCCTGCCCTGCCGCCAGCGTTCTGTCTGAGCGGGTATTTAGTGCTGCTGGTGGCATCATAACAGATAAGCGTATCCGCCTTTCCACCGAAAATGCTGATAGGTTGACACTTATAAAAATGAACAAGGCCTGGATTTCCCCTGACTTCTCCACTCCACTGGAGGAAAGCCCCGGGTGAACATAAAGTCACTTTAGATATGTTATTTACAATGATGGGAATACTCTGTATTCCCATTCACCCCTTCCACCCAAAAAACGGGTATATGGTTGACTCTTAATCTTCTCATCCTCCTCCTCCTCTTCCATATACCCTGTGATATAATTTTTATATAGGGCCAGCTCACCAGCGGGCCCTGTGATATAATTTTTATATAGGGCCAGCTCACCAGCGGGCCCTGTTTGACAATTTTTGTATAGGTCAACTCACCAGCGGGCCTTCTCATATAACGTTTTATTGGGTCAGCTCTCTAGCGGGCCCTCTCATATAATGTTTTATAGCGTCAGCTCACTAGCGGGCCTTCGCATATAATGTTTAGGATGGTCAGCTCCGAAGCAGACCCTCACCCATAATGTTTTAGATGGTCGGCTCAGCAGCAGACCCTCATTCCTAATGTTTTAGATGGTCAGCTTAGCGGCATGCCCTCACCCCTAATGTTTTAGAGGGTCACCAGCAGGCCATTAATCCTAATTTTTCAAGGGTGTGTATGATGCCCTCCTTTATGTGTAATAAAGGGTGTATTGGAGTGACATTTCAGTCTAATTTTTGGCAGCCCTTTCACTTAGTGCATAGGCTTTATGAGTGTTGGACCACTACCTGAACTATTGTACCACAATGTGAATGAGGCCCTCCATTTTGTGATATACAGGTTGTATCGGAGTGCCTCAGGTCCTCCCATTGAATTAAATAGGGCTGGGGTGTTCGACAGAGCAGAAGGTAGTTCTTGGCTTCATCCACTAAGTCACTTCGTCACTTTTACTCAATGGATCAGACCCCACTGTTCCGACTATAAATTTTGGACTTAACAAGGGCAAACGGACATGTTGTAAAACCTGTGGTAGCTGCGGCCTCTGTTCCTGAATGCTGTACCTTACCCGGACCATAACCACGTTGAACACCTGCTTTACGCTGCGCACGTTTCCCTCTTAATCATGGCCCCAGTTCAGAAAAATCGATGAAATTTTTGGCAGAATTTGCAGATGATATACAAGTAAATATACAGCAAATACTGTTTGGTAAAATGTTTCGCCTAAAGTCGTTTTTATCTTCCTTTTTGTGTGTTTTACGGTCAGTCTGTAAAAATGGCGTACTACGGGCGAAACATCGTTCCCAGCAGCAAGATGCATCCAGACATCCTCCCTATGCTGTCCCTGAACCATTTCTGTGGTGTTTCCATCATTTTCTGACCTTTTCCTATGAACCAGGCACCCTCCCCTCATCAGAGCAGGGGGTGCCTGGTGTAATGCTCGAGTCCTCCCATTGACTTCAATGGGGCTCGGGTGCTCGGCCGAGCACTCGAGCCTCCGGGGGCGCTCGGCCAGAGCACCCGAACACCCGAGCATCGGGATGCTCGATCATCACTAATCGTAATCAATTTATAACAGAGATGATCAATGTATATTATGCTGAAAGTTAACTTCAACCTTAAATATCTCATGAACAGGGGGCACCTATTTTTCACTTTAAAGTGATAATAATGTTTCATAATAAAAGCAGCTCTAACTAATCTTCATAGTATTTGGGCCATGGAGAGTGTTATTTCAATTCTGTCAGAGTTTTAGTTTAGGAGTAATTAAATGGTAAAATATCCTCCTCCCTCCCCTTTTACTGATGTAACAATGTTCAGCCAGATCAGAAGGGAGGTGCCCAGGTAGACTGCAGAGAGGGATAATCTTCAATCAAGATAGGGGAAAAACCTGAAAAACTTGTCAAGGGGGGCAGGGCTTTCATTGTTCTAATAGAAAGAAGATTGTCCTCTTCTGTTATCTGTCTGGTCTATGGACTGCATTCCACATCTGAGAAGAGATGGCTTACACTAGGTAAAAGGGGCGGGAGGGGGAAATTTTGCTTGCGAATATCTCTTAAACCATAAAGGTTTGAGAGATAAGACTTCTATCATTCTTCATGTTTTTTTTAATGCCTACAAAATAAAATAAAGATAAAACGAAGTATTACTATCCCTTTAAAAAGATGGGCATTATACCCAATAAGCCATGTCAATTTGTACAATTAGGTGTCAGTCTACTCAGTACATTTTGCTGCAGGTATAATAAAAAGCAAGTGTATTTTATTAACTCCATTGATCTAAAATAACGACTCATTAGATTTATATGAAATGCGCATTGTTTGCAGGAACTGAAAATAAGAACTGGGGTACAAAATGTTATAAAAATCATTCCCTATCAAAGATATAAACATTTGAAAAATCACATTTAACCCTTTCAGTGCCAGAAGGGTATGCAAAGCATTGCTTTTCAATACGTTGCATACCTCTTTGGCTCTCAAAGGGTTAATATAGATCTTTCTTTCAAGACTACATTGTCCCAATATAAAAGTATAATTTCCTCTCCGCTTCTGCAGCAAAGAATGTTTCAAATCCCAGATATAATTATATTGGAAGAAATTTTCAGACCGGTAGCCCTTACATACTAGTACCTTTAAACAAATTACACAGCAACAATTACCAACATATAATTCTGAAGAATTTATCTTGCAAAAGTGGTATCAAAGCTCAGAGGATATATAGGATTATTAGTTAGATTAAAGAATAATTTACACTGTAAATATAATAGGATCTGAGAGATCCAGAAAGCAATTACATTATACGCACTGGTCATTATTAGTGTTGAGCGAGCACCGCGATGCTCGGGTGCTCGGGTGCTCTGACCGAGCACCCCCTGCTGCTCGAGTGCTCGGCCGAGCACCCGAGCCCCATTCAAATGAATGGGAGCACTCGAGCATCAAACCAGGCACCCCCTGCTCTGATGAGCGGAGGGTGCCTGGTCAATGTCCCCCTTCATCTCCGCTATGCCCCTCTTCCACAATGTCCCCCTTCATCTCCTCTATGCCATAGAGGAGATGAAGGGGGACATTGTGGAAGAGGGGCATAGCGGAGATGAAGGGGGACATTGTGGAAGAGGGGCATAGACTCTATGCCCCTCTTCCACAATGTCCCCCTTCATCTCCGCTATGCCCCTCTTCCACAATGTCCCCCTTCATCTCCTCTATGGCATAGAGGAGATGAAGGGGGACATTGTGGAAGAGGGGCATAGCGGAGATGAAGGGGCACATTGTGACAGACGGGCATAGCGGAGATGAAGGGGGACATTGTGGAAGAGGGGCATAGAGTCTATGCCCCTCTTCCACAATGTCCCCCTTCATCTCCGCTATGCCCCCTTCATCTCCGCAATGCCCCTGTACCTCCATTCCCTGGTGGTCCAGCGGAGCGTCTTCGGATCTGTGCCTCTTCCGGCACAGATCCCCGCAACCCGAACATGTCGGGCGAGCACATGGCGGTACTCGTACGAGTACCGCCATGTGCCGAGCAGAGCGATGCTCGAGCCGATCCGAGCATCGGCCGAGCACGCTCGCTCAACATTAGTCATTATGACTTAAAAAGCTTAATCA
Organism: Rhinophrynus dorsalis; assembly: GCA_037306005.1. Lineage (NCBI taxonomy): Eukaryota > Metazoa > Chordata > Amphibia > Anura > Rhinophrynidae > Rhinophrynus > Rhinophrynus dorsalis. The sequence continues at coordinate 519,724,866 of CM074720.1, read as the reverse complement.
CAGAAAGGGACATCAGCAAAATTACAATGCAGTATTATCTGGCAAAGTAAGCAGTTACGTTCTGTAGATACATCATAGCAGATCAAACAAGCAAAGTTTTCTAAAATATAAATAAGTGTTCCATGTCTTATGCAGCATACATTTGCATGTTCATGATACTGCATATTCTCTAGACATGATTCACATTTTTTAAGATTAAACTTCAAGTTTCAAAAGTGTCTGTTACAGCATACAGTATGTCTGGACAGATCTTGCATGAGTTAAGAAATTCTTGAAGGCTTTTCTATCAGCTTCAAGAACATCTAAATGGCTTTTGAAAGAAGCACCCCTAACTTAAAGGAGCAGTAAACTTTTTTTATGAAAAAATATATATTGTAGGGATTTTCCTACTGAGTAAAATAAGGGTACTTCCACTGCCAAGAGATTCATATTTCCAGAGTTATTACAGTTTAAACCCATGTTCTTTTACATTAGCAGTGCCCTCTAGTGGTTAAATTCTAATTAGATTTCCTGTTAGATTCTAATGGAGAGGAAAGTCAGAAAAGTCAGAGACATACAGTTCTCAATAGAATATGATAGAAACTGCCTGTCACTTCCTGTCAGTTAGAACTATCAGGAAGTAATCATAGTAAATTCACTTCCTGATTATTTAAACTGATATAATATTTGAATAAAACACCTGACAGCGATGGGAGTGACCTTGTTTTATTCAGCAGGAAATGCTCTGAAAAATAAGTGTTTTCCTAAAAAAAGTGTACTGCTCCTTTAAGAGAAATATAGAAAAGGTAATGATCCCAACAATCTAGTGGCAAAACATATCATATTGTAATGTTTTAAGGATCAGATGGGTAATCAACGCATTGTAAAGCAATGAGTTACACATCTTTCTGACCTTTAGAGGGTCAATAGGGTAGGCAGATTAGTGTATTAAAACGAGCAAGTTACTATAGCAGGATAAGGTTGCATAAGTCTGTAATAAATAGGATCAAGCAATTCAAAATGTACAAAAAATGTATTCAATTGGAGCACACTATTCTGATCCTTGAGGCTCCAACACTCATGCTGTCTGCTCCTCCGAGAAGCAGTAAGCTTTTTTCATAAGACAAGTGTGTTATAGGCAGGAGCGGATTGTAGGGGAATACCAGCCCGGGGTTTTTTTTTTTTTAAAGCAGCCCAATAGGTGCACCGACGTTCCTATCGACACCCCCGTGTGGTCCCTGTGCAGCATGGGAGAGCAGGCTCCAGGATATTATGTCATACCCCGGTGCTCTGCATTAACCCTTTGAGTGCCAGAGTGGTACGCAACACATTGCTTTACCCCTCTGGCACTCAAAGGGTTAACAAGAAATATGAAGGCTGTCACAGAGAGTGCCTGTGGCAACACAGACCTCTCCTTTAAAATATCGTGGGACGGTGAGGTAAGATCCTCTGATCTCCCCCACCGGCCCATGATCTAGAGGCCCACCAGGGGATGCCCGATCCCCCGATAGGACAATCCGCCCATGGTTATAGGTAGTTTCTTGATGAGTATAAGAAGGTTCCCCTCACATATGGGAAATGTTTAATTCAGAAGTTATTACAGCTCCAATTAGTATCCAGAAGGCAATGTTCATTATCTATGGCTCCAAACAGAAGGTGATAAGAACAGTGCCATCTGGTGAACATTTTTTTTAAAAGTTGTTGTTTAATTAAGAACATTGATTTGTAAGAACATGTGAATGAAATATCTACCATCAGTAGGAGTACCCTTGTTTTAATAATCAAGCAACTCCATAGGTTATTATTTTTAAAAAAAGTGTACCACTCCTCAAACCATAAAAAAAGAGGGGAAGGGGATTTGAAAAGGCTCAGGACTGATACTACTTATTATTTGAAGCAAGAAACCCTTGCCTTTCCTAATGGAGATCAGTTCAGTGTATATTCACATATGAAATGTGGTCAATCATAAGACAATGGGGGTGTCAGCTTCTTCTTCACACACAGACAAGAAGCCAACACATGTTTATTATATTGAGTCATTTATTGGACAGAGGTTCTTGTGAACATCGAGGAAAGTCTAAAAGACTGAAAAAAATAGATCTTCTCAGGCCTTATATAAATTAAAACAACATAGTATAACATTAGTTTCTAGACAGATAATGAAGTTACCACTCACCATGGCTATGAACAACATTATCCTATAACATAAAGTGGTAGAATGCGTCGCTCCCTGTGAGCGTAATCGCACACGCGCAGCAGAGAGTCTCTACTGTGCATGTGTGGTTTCGTACACAGGGAGGTTCGCTGTGAGCCTTCTGGAGCTCCCTGCTAAGGATCAGCACGTTTGGCGCTTCTCTACTTTGAATGACTGCACTCATGCTCAATAGAGACTCGCCGAACGCGCTGCCCCACTCTGGATGGCTCACCGCCTGTCTCTGCTCCTGGCTTTGGGGCAGCAGCTGGGGCCGCTGGGTGTACTTTAGCTCATGTATAAGGGCATTCATACTAGTATATCATAAGCCTTTAAGCCCTTTTCTTATATTTGAGCTATACTTTTCCTGTAAGATAGTTCTTAAGACCACAGGCTGGGGTGGGTATCAAGTCAACAACAACTATCATCAAAATATAGAAGCAAACATACATACGCAGAGTCACATACACATAAAAGTGGTCAAACAATCAGGCAACATGGAGTTAGTAAGAGAGAAAGACAAAATGGAGTCAGTAACATAAATGTCCATAGAAGAAACTGGAGATCCCTCCTGTCCATTTAATGTTCACTGTCCCCCCTTTTATACCTCTGTGAATATCCATGAAGAAATGTATACTAATCCGGATGACTAAATTGTTGTATATTGGAGCTGACTGGAGGTCTTTATACTCATCATCTCTCACCTCCATCATACAATCACATCCATTCCTCATCTATGGCTTTAGTACAATCATCATAGTCCTGGGGAGGGGTCAACCCTAAATACTTGGCATGTTTTGTTCTCTCCTTTTCTTCTCGGAAAAGCATGGATGCAGTTAAGTATTCAAGGCATTTGGAAAGTATATTAAGATATGAAATGAGAAGTAACAGACCAGCAACAACACAAACTTGATTAAACCATAAACAATATTTGCTCCCAATGCTCCAAACCAGCTACCCAGACCAAAATCCTTGTCTGTATGCAGAATAACCAGACAGTCTACAAGTTACTTCACAACCTGCCTGATGTGTGACACCTCTATAGATATATTCTGAGATATGTCTGGGACTTACCTGCAGCCTTGTGAATCTATCGGATAATGTAGCACCATTCTGTTCTAGAGAATAACTAAGCGCAATGCTAAGAATTCTGAGGAAATATCTAAAAACATCTGAAATGCACCAAAATTATCAAAGGTTTCCACTGTGCTTAGGTCCTCTTAATGTCTCAATAATCAACTGCTACTAATAGGTTCAAACATTGGATCCTGTAAGAACACTCCAAACCCTGGGATAATGTGTGTGTGAACAGCTTCCTACCAATTGAAGAGGGAGGTGGAAATAAGCCCTTGTCACACATATCCAGTAGGAGTTGTTAAGATATCCCATAAAAGCACTAATATCACATTTCCTCCAGTGAACCTGCATGAATACAGATTTCATTATATTAAGCCAGGCTATGTTAGCTGCAATATGGTAGAAACATATAGCCCTTCTTTTCTCTGTCACTCTGAGGAAGGGCACCTTCTAGTGTTGAGCGAGCATGCTCGGCCGATGCTCGGATCGGCTCGAGCATCGCTCTGCTCGGCACATGGCGGTACTCGTACGAGTACCGCATGTGCTCGCCCGCCATGTTCGGGTCTCCTCCCCGCACGTTTTGCGGCTGCTGCGCAGCCAATAAACGTGCAGGGAGGCTCTGACATCGGTGTAATGCCAGCAGCCATGTTGGCTGCTGGCATTACACTGATTGGCTGGCCAGAACCCGTGGTCAGGTGCTGTATAGCACCTGACCATCGAGTTCGGCTCAGTCTGAGCCAGGGAGAGCTGAGGATAGGAAGGGAAAGGCAGTGTAGGGAGGAAAAAAACAAAAATTGTGAAAAAAAAAGAACCAAAAGTCCTTTTTAGGACTACTGTGTGTGGGGGCAGCAGGTTATTTGGTGTGGGGGGGAAAAAAAAAAAAAAAAAAAAAAAAAATATATATATTCTGTTTAGTGTGCAAAGTTGCAGATTAGAGCACATTCTGTTTAGTGTGCACAGTTGCAGATTAGAGCACATTCTGTTTAGTGTGCAAAGTTGCAGATTAGAGCACATTCTGTTTAGTGTGCAAAGTTGCAGATTAGAGCACATTCTGTTTAGTGTGCAAAGTTGCAGATTAGAGCACATTCTGTTAAGTCTTCAAACTAAAATATCAAAGTCACGTATTCCATTCAGTGTGCGTCGCCGCAGTTTAGCAGCACATTCTGAGTACTGTGCAGAGTTGCAGAATAGGAAGAAATACTGTTAAGTCTTCAAACTAAAATATCAAAGTCACATATTCCATTCAGTGTGCTTCGCCGCAGTTTAGCAGCACATTCTGTGTACTGTGCAGAGTTGCAGAATAGGAAGAAATACTGTTAAGTCTTCAAACTCAAATATCAAAGTCACATATTCCATTCAGTGTGCTTCGCCGCAGTTTAGCAGCACATTCTGTGTACTGTGCAGAGTTGCAGAATAGGAAGAAATACTGTTAAGTCTTCAAACTAAAATATCAAAGTCACATATTCCATTCAGTGTGCTTCGCTGCAGTGTAGCAGCACATTCTGTGTACTGTGCAGAGTTGCAGAATAGGAAGAAATACTGTTAAGTCTTCAAACTAAAATATCAAAGTCACATATTCCATTCAGTGTGCTTCGCCGCAGTTTAGCAGCACATTCTGTGTACTGTGCAGAGTTGCAGAATAGGAAGAAATACTGTTAAGTCTTCAAACTAAAATATCAAAGTCACATATTCCATTCAGTGTGCTTCGCCGCAGTGTAGCAGCACATTCTGTGTACTGTGCAGAGTTGCAGAATAGGAAGAAATACTGTTAAGTCTTCAAACTAAAATATCAAAGTCACATATTCCATTCAGTGTCTTTCACCGCCGTTTAACAGCCTATTCTGTGTACTCTGCAGAGTTGCAGAATTATAAGAAATACTGTTAAGTTTTCAAACTCAAATATTAAAGTCACATATTCCATTCAGTGTCTTTCACCGCCGTTTAACAGCCTATTCTGTGTACTCTGTACAGTTGCAGAATTATAAGAAATACTGTTAAGTTTTCAAACTCAAATATTAAAGTCACATATTCCATTCAGTGTCTTTCACCGCCGTTTAACAGCCTATTCTGTGTACTCTGTACAGTTCCAGAATTATAAGAAATACTGTTAAGTTTTCAAACTCAAATATTAAAGTCACATATTCCATTCAGTGTCTTTCACCGCCGTTTAACAGCCTATTCTGTGTACTCTGTACAGTTCCAGAATTATAAGAAATACTGTTAATTTTTCAAACTCAAATATTAAAGTCACATATTCCATTCAGTGTCTTTCACCGCCGTTTAACAGCCTATTCTGTGTACTCTGTACAGTTCCAGAATTATAAGAAATACTGTTAAGTTTTCAAACTCAAATATTAAAGTCACATATTCCATTCAGTGTGTTTCAACGCCGTTTAACAGCCTATTCTGTGTACTCTGCAGAGTTGCAGAATTATAAGAAATACTGTTAAGTTTTCAAACTCAAATATTAAAGTCACATATTCCATTCAGTGTCTTTCACCGCCGTTTAACAGCCTATTCTGTGTACTCTGTACAGTTCCAGAATTATAAGAAATACTGTTAAGTTTTCAAACTCAAATATTAAAGTCACATATTCCATTCAGTGTGTTTCAACGCCGTTTAACAGCCTATTCTGTGTACTCTGCAGAGTTGCAGAATAGTAAGAAATACTGTTAAGTTTTCAAACTCAAATATTAAAGTCACATATTCCATTCAGTGTGTGTCACCGCAGTTTAGCAGCCTATTCTGTGTACTCTGCAGAGTTGCAGAATAGTAAGAAATACTGTTAATTTTTCAAACTCAAATATTAAAGTCACATATTCCATTCAGTGTCTTTCACCGCCGTTTAACAGCCTATTCTGTGTACTCTGTACAGTTCCAGAATTATAAGAAATACTGTTAAGTTTTCAAACTCAAATATTAAAGTCACATATTCCATTCAGTGTGTTTCAACGCCGTTTAACAGCCTATTCTGTGTACTCTGCAGAGTTGCAGAATTATAAGAAATACTGTTAAGTTTTCAAACTCAAATATTAAAGTCACATATTCCATTCAGTGTCTTTCACCGCCGTTTAACAGCCTATTCTGTGTACTCTGTACAGTTCCAGAATTATAAGAAATACTGTTAAGTTTTCAAACTCAAATATTAAAGTCACATATTCCATTCAGTGTGTTTCAACGCCGTTTAACAGCCTATTCTGTGTACTCTGCAGAGTTGCAGAATAGTAAGAAATACTGTTAAGTTTTCAAACTCAAATATTAAAGTCACATATTCCATTCAGTGTCTTTCACCGCCGTTTAACAGCCTATTCTGTGTACTCTGTACAGTTCCAGAATTATAAGAAATACTGTTAAGTTTTCAAACTCAAATATTAAAGTCACATATTCCATTCAGTGTGTTTCAACGCCGTTTAACAGCCTATTCTGTGTACTCTGCAGAGTTGCAGAATAGTAAGAAATACTGTTAAGTTTTCAAACTCAAATATTAAAGTCACATATTCCATTCAGTGTGTGTCACCGCAGTTTAGCAGCCTATTCTGTGTACTCTGCAGAGTTGCAGAATAGTAAGAAATACTGTTAATTTTTCAAACTCAAATATTAAAGTCACTTATTCCATTCAGTGTGTGTCACCGCAGTTTAGCAGCCTATTCTGTGTACTCTGCAGAGTTGCAGAATAGTAAGAAATACTGTTAAGTTTTCAAACTCATATATATTAAAGTCATATATATCGTGTAAGATGAAGAAGGCGGGTAAAAAGGGACGGGGAAGTGGACGTGATCCTGAAGTTCAGGGCGCGGGTCAGGACGCGGAGAAACTGTGCCTGGTGCCAGAGCACAAGAAAGAAAGACATCCACCATACCTAGCTTCATGTCTGATTTCACAGGGCGTCGCAGGACATCACTCTCGAGGTCCGACCAGTGCGAACAGGTGGTCGGTTGGATGACAGCTGATACTGCTTCCAGTCGGTTAAGCACCACCCTGTCTTCCACCAAGTCCACTCTCAGTAGCCAAGAGTCTGGTCAACATAATCCTCACTCTGATCATCCTTCCTCCCACCATACACGGTCTGGTCAAAGAAGTGATCCCACACTGGGATATAGTGATGAGCTCGTCTCATCACCAATCCTTCATTTGACCCTCTCTCCAAGCACGCTTGCAGAGGAACATGACATCTTGTGCCCTGATTCACAACCTCTAGAGGCTACCCAATCACAAGAAGATGACAGATGTGAACGGCATTTAAGGTCAAAGGAAGTAGTGGATGATGATGATGATGATGATGAGACACAGTTGCCATTAAATCAACCACTATTTCCGTCTCAAGACCTTGTTGAGGAGAATGTTATACAGTTGTCAATGACTGAGTATGTGGTGGGATCAAGACTTGAGGAGGATGATCAGAGTGAGGAAGTGGAGGAGGACTTGGTGGACGATGAGGTGACTGACCCCACCTGGGAAGGTGTAGAGCCGAGCGATGACAGCAGTCCTGAGGGTGAGCCATCTGCAGCACCGCAACAGGCTGGAAGAGGCAGTGGTGTGGCTACAGAAAGAAGGCGGACCGCACCAAACCGGCCCGCAAATGTTCCACGGAGCACCCCCTTGCGTAAATCTACCTTGCCAAGGGGTAGGTGTTCCGCGGTATGGCGTTTTTTTAAGGAAAGTGCGGACGACAAAAGAATTGTAGTTTGCAACCTGTGCCACACCAGAATGAGCCGAGGCATGAACACTAGAAACCTCACCACCACCAGCATGATCCGACACATGGCATCCAAGCACCGTAGTAAGTGGGAGGAACGCCTGGATCGCCCATCTGTGTCTGCAGGCCACACCACTGCCTCCTCTTCCCCTGTTTTCGGTGCCGGCCAATCGCCTGTCGAAGGCGCAGGCCCGCATACCTCCCGCCCTGCACCTGTACCATCTGAAGCACCATCAGCGACCACATCCACTTCCCTGTCCCAGCACAGCGTCCAAATGTCGTTACCCCAGGCATTTGAGCGCAAGAGAAAGTACCCAGCCACCCACCCACAGGCCATAGCACTAACCTCACACCTTTCAAAATTACTGGCCATCGAAATGCTGCCATTTAGGCTTGTGGACACTGAGTCCTTCCGCAGCCTGATGGCAGCAGCTGTCCCTCGGTACGCGGTCCCCAGCCGCCACTACTTTTCCCGGTGTGCCATCCCCGCATTACACCACCATGTGTCCCGTAACATCACCCGTGCCCTGACCAACGCAGTTACTGGGAAGGTCCACTTAACGACTGACACATGGACAAGTGCTTGTGGCCAGGGACGCTACATTTCCCTGACGGCACACTGGGTGAATGTCGTGGAGGCTGGGAGCGACTCGGACCCTGGGATGGCACGGGTGCTACCCACGCCGAGGATTGCGGGCCCTACCTCCATCAGGGTTTCCACCAGCACCTACGTTATTGGCTCCTCCTCCTCCGTTTCCACCTCCGAATTCTCTACACACACCGCCACTCCCCCATCAGCCAGTAGCTGGAAGCAGTGTAGCACTGCAGTGGGGAAGCGTCAACAGGCCGTGCTGAAGCTGATCTGCCTTGGGGACAAACAGCACACGGCCTCAGAGCTGTTGCAGGGGATTAGTCACCAGACCGAGCAGTGGCTCTCGCCACTCAACCTGCAACCAGGCATGGTTGTGTGTGATAATGGGCGTAACTTGGTGGCGGCTTTGGAGCTCGGCAAGCTCACACACGTACCATGCCTAGCGCATGTATTTAATTTAGTGGTGCAGCGATTTCTAAAAACCTACCCCAATGTGCATGATCTCTTGACCAAGGTGCGCCGCGTGTGTGCACATTTCCGTAAGTCATCTACAGCTTCGGCCGGCCTGTTGAAGCTGCAGCAGCGCTTACAATTGCCAGCTCACCGGCTGCTGTGTGACGTGAGCACGCGCTGGAACTCCACCTTCCACATGTTGGCCCGGCTTTGTGAGCAGCAGAGGGCAGTAGTGGAGTACCAGCTGTTACACGGTCGTCGCCTCTCCGTTCAACTTCCTGTAATCAGAAGTGAGGAGTGGGAATGGATGTCAGACCTCTGCGAGGTTTTACGCAATTTTGAGGAATCGACACAGATGGTGAGCGGCGATAACGCTATTATCAGTGTAACCATCCCACTTCTGTGTCTACTGAAACGCTCGCTGCTCACAATTAAAACCGACGCTTTGCATGTGGAAGAGGTGGAAATGGGGGAGGAAGAGCTTACACAAGGTGATAGCCAGAGCACCCTCACTTCGTCTTCTCAGCGACAATTGGAGGAGGCGGAGGAGGAGGAGGAGGAGGAGGAGGAGGAGGAAGACACGGTTGCCTCCGCTACAGAGGGTAGCCATGGAACTTTAGTTCCATCTCTTCAGCGTGGGTGGGCAGAAGAGGAGGAAGAGGATGAGGATATTGAGAGTCAGCCTCCTGGTGAGGACAGCGAAATCTTGACTGTTGGTACTCTGGCACACATGGCTGACTTTATGTTAGGCTGCCTTTCCCGTGACCCACGCGTTGTACGCATTTTAGACAACACGGATTACTGGGTGTTCACCCTTCTGGACCCCCGCTACAAAGAACAATTTCTCATCTCTCATTCCTCCGGTGGAGAGGACAAGCAAAATGGTGCAATACCAGAAGGTTCTTGTTGAAAAATTGCTCCAAAATTTTCCATCTGACAACGCTGGCGGCAGAGTACGTGCTACCTTGGCCAACCGAGAAGGGGAGAAAAGGGGAGCACACAGCAGTTCCGACAAAGGCAGGGCAACACTCTCCAAGGCGTGGGACACCTTCATGACACCCCGCCAGCACCCTCACCCTGATGCGCAGCCTAGTGTCACAAGGAGGGAAAAGTTTTGGAAGATGGTGAAGGAGTACGTAGCAGACCGTGTCAGCGTCCTCAATGATCCCTCTGTGCCTTACAACTACTGGGTGTCCAAGCTGGACACGTGGTATGAACTGGCACTCTACGCCTTGGAGGTGCTGGCCTGCCCTGCCGCCAGCGTTCTGTCTGAGCGGGTATTTAGTGCTGCTGGTGGCATCATAACAGATAAGCGTATCCGCCTTTCCACCGACAATGCTGATAGGTTGACACTTATAAAAATGAACAAGGCCTGGATTTCCCCTGACTTCTCCACTCCACTGGAGGAAAGCCCCGGGGGAACATAAACTCACTTTATATATGTTATTTACAATGATGGGAATACTCTGTATTCCCATTCACCCCTTCCACCCCAAAAACGGGTATATGGTTGACTCTTAATGTTCTCATCCTCCTCCTCCTCTTCCATATGCCCTGGGATATAATTTTTATATAGGGCCAGCTCACCAGCGTGCCCTGGGATATAATTTTTATATAGGGCCAGCTCACCAGCGGGCCCTGTGATATAATTTTTATATAGGGCCAGCTCACCAGCGGGCCCTGTTTGCCAATTTTTATATAGGTCAGCTCACCAGCGGGCCTTCTCATATAATGTTTTATTGGGTCAGCTCTCTAGCGGGCCCTCTCATATAATGTTTTATAGCGTCAGCTCACTAGCGGGCCTTCGCATATAATGTTTAGGATGGTCAGCTCTGCAGCAGACCCTCACCCATAATGTTTTAGATGGTCAGCTCAGCGCACGTTTCCCTCTTAATCATGGCCTCAGTTCTGAAAATCAAGGACATTTTTGGGAGAATTTGCCTCTGCGCACGTTTCCCTCTTAATCATGGCCTCAGTTCTGAAAATCAAGGAAATTTTTGGGATAATTTGCCTCTGCGCACGTTTCCCTCTTAATCATGGCCTCAGTTCTGAAAATCAAGGAAATTTTTGGGAGAATTTGCCTCTGCGCACGTTTCCCTCTTAATCATGGCCTCAGTTCTGAAAATCAAGGAAATTTTTGGGATAATTTGCCTCTGCGCACGTTTCCCTCTTAATCATGGCCTCAGTTCTGAAAATCAAGGAAATTTTTGGGAGAATTTGCCTCTGCGCACGTTTCCCTCTTAATCATGGCCTCAGTTCTGAAAATCAAGGAAATTTTTGGGATAATTTGCCTCTGCGCACGTTTCCCTCTTAATCATGGCCTCACTTCAGAAAATCGATGAAATTTTTGGGAGAATTTGCAGATGATATACAAGTAAATATACAGCAAATACTGTTTGGTAACAATTTTTCGCCTAAAGTCGTTTTTATTTTCCTTTTTGTGTGTTTTACGGTCAGTCTGTAAAAATGGCGTACTACGGGCGAAAGATCGTTCCCAGCAGCGATGTTGGAGTCCAAGGTGCATCCAGACATCCTCCCTATGCTGTCCCTGAACCATTTCTGTAGTGTTTCCATCTTTTTCTGCCCTTTTCCTATGGACCAGGCACCCTCCCCTCATCAGAGCAGGGGGTGCCTGGTGTAATGCTCGAGTCCTCCCATTGACTTCAATGGGGCTCGGGTGCTCGGCCGAGCACTCGAGCCTCAGGGGGTGCTCGGTCAGAGCACCCGAACATCCGAGCATTGGGGTGCTCGCTCATCACTAGCACCTTCTTTCATATGTTTAAAAGACAGTCCTTTTACAGTAGAACTTATATTCCCTGACATAGTTTCCTATGCAATTAGTCTCCTTCCTAGTGCAGTTCATGACTATGGACGCATTCAGTGCCAACTACGCATCCAGGAAATGATCCTGGAACTTTCATAGAGCATGAGTATATCCATGATATGACAAGGGCATTGGAACAAAGGGAACACCACCTTCCACTGACAATGGCATATGCATTCACATAGTAAGAGTTATAAGTGAACAATGCTTCTAACCCAAGACCAAAGGAAAGTAAAACATTAGAGTACAAGGGTAAAACATTACCAGCAGACATAAATCCAACAATATGAGTACATAGTTAAAATAATTTGACATTACAGGTACCACAGTATCTGAACCAGAGTGGTCACTATAAAAAAGTGCCTCACACAACAAATATTAATTTAACGATCGCAGAGGTGGAATAGCATCCAATATGGCTCTATTCTGCCTGTATAAGTAAATCTTCCATAAAGATCAAACTATACACAGCAATATGGGTACACAAAAACAATACAGAACATTACCCTTATTTTGCATTCCAATTGTCCTTTTAAATAATTACTAAATTAATCCAATATGTCAGCTTCTTCACACACAGACAAGAAGCCATCACGTGTTCATTATATTAAGTAATTTATTGGACAGAGTTTTCTCAATGAAAGTCTAAAAGGCTCTGAAAAAAACAGATCTTCTCAGGCCTTATATAAGCTAAAACAACATAGGTTAACAATAGTTTCTAGACAGATAATGAAGTGACATCTCACCATGGCTACGAATATTATACATCATAAGCCCTTAAGACATTTTCCTACTTTTAAGCTATATTTTCCTTTAAGACAGGACTTATGACCACAGGCTGGGGTGGATGTCAAGTCAACAGCAACTGTCATCAAAATATGGGATCAAACACACACGCACATAGTCACATAAACACAAAGGAGGTACAAAAAAATCAGACAACATGAGTAAGAAAGACAAAATGGAGTAAGTAACACAAATGTCCACAGAGCAACCCAGAGGCCCCTCCTGCCCATTTAATGTTCACAACAACTTGTATTATTCTTAATCAAAAACAGAACAATATCTCAATCCTTAATAGAGTTAATACTTGAAAATCAAGCAACATCCATATTCAATATGCTTAATTATAAACATCATAGTTGTTGTTCATTTTAGCCATTGTGCATAGAAAAATGAGTACTCCTCTAATATCATATTTTATTTTTGCTTTCTGATGACAGTATATTTTAAGTTCCAGTCTGAATCCATAGGAGCTATATAGTAAACTGAAACAGATGTAGCAACAACACCTACTGCATGACTCTGGAACCCACTACAGCTTTAAACTACCACCTTTTGTCTGAGTAAGTACTAAGTTTAAGCTGCAGAAGATTAAGTTATTCAAACTAAAGCTCCTTAATAATATTTATAGATGTAACAGTACACTTGCTGTTTGCCCATTTACTTATGTCTGCATTTACTCTACAACTTATAAGAGAAGTCTCTAATTAATAAGAAATCCACATGGATGGTTCCTATTCCAAGGCCCCATGTGGAATTCCACTTTGTAAAACTAAAGAATAACTCCATTCCCTGGAAATCTCCTGGTAAGCCTCAGACTGAGCTGTATCCGCAGTGAAACAAGGTGGGCCGTACTGCTGTCCAATTCCTTGTTACTTATGTTGAACTATGAAAGATGAGATTTTCCAGCGGATGGAATTAAACTATAGTTTTACAATGTGGAATTCCACAAAGGCCAGAGATATTGTTATTTTTTAATTAAGAATAGTAACAGTTAACTCTTACGACCAAACTTCATACATGAATATACACTAAACTGGTCTCCATTAGGAAAGGTTTGTTATTTCAAATAATAAGTAGCATCGGTCCTAAATCTTTTCCACCCCCCACCCCCCTTCATGTTGATCATTAGAGTCTGAGACCTGCGGTGTAGTTTAAATATTCTTTTCACTTAAGACCCATTTTATTATTATATCCATAACATATAATATTTACACTGGAAGAAATATAACTGGTCACTGCATATATGCATACTAAAATATCTCCAGGTCCTGCCTAGTCCTTTCCCTATAGTTTATTACAACAACACTAGTTGAAGAGCCCGTTACATGGGCCACAGTGCTACTGCCAGCCGGTCGCGGGGCAGTCATGCGCAGTAGAGACTCCCCGCGCCGCAGCTGATACAGGAAGGAGCGTCCAGCTCTGTATCAGCCGCGGAGTGGGCAGTCTCTACTGCGCATGACTGAGGCACTCGCAGCAGTCTCTACTGCGCATGACTGCGTCGTTACACATGTTTTAGCGAATTATTATATAGGATGTCATCTATTAGGTACAAATAAGTTAGAATTATATGAATGTGTATTGTATACTAAAAAACTAAAACTAAAATAAAATTAACTAATGTTATATCTCATGCTTTCCATAAAAGAAAATTAGGAATACAAAATACTTTTGATAAACTTTACTGGCCATTTAAAATTGGGTGTTATAAGAATCAAGAGAGAACAATCAACACCGTTTAACCTTTGATAGGACAGGACTTTTTCCGGGGGGGGGGGGGATGGGGCAAAGCCAAAATATGCCCCTCTCAGACCAGTCTGCCCAGCGCCCATGATAATTTGGCTTTGGGTGGGGGTGCCCCACCTGTAAATCCCTAGGGATAGATGAACAAGACAGATTTCAGCTTATCTATATGAAAATTTGCTTTAACGTTATAGTAATGCTTGAGTAATGAGTAACGCTTGAAGTAAAGTTCAGCGCTGAGTCTTCTTTATACTTTTCCTAACGTATAGTGCTATTTTTTTTTTAACACTTACAGTTTTGTAGTTCAATAGCAATTCAAGCAGAAAGGATCCCTTTGTGGCCAAGTCATGCTGCCTCTCTGTCTGGTCTGGATAGAGAGCTGCGAGGGACAATCTTCAGTAAGCAAAATGAAAATCCTTCGTCAAGTGGAAAGGGTTTTCCTTACACTTATTGAAATTTGTCCCTCGCTGTATCCGTACTGTCACTCAACCGGATTCCAGATTCAATGGGAGGCGGCCAGGAGGGGTCGGAGGGGTATCCTTTCTGCTTCAATTACTATTGAACTACAAAACTGTAAGTGTTAAAATATAGAGATATGCGTTAGAAAAATTATAGAGAAGACTCGGAGCTGAACTTTACTTCAAGCATTACTATCCCTTTAAAGTAGAAATAACACCCTATAACAACTTACCTGATTTTGAAAATTGTTTCAGATCAAGTCAACTATATTAATATTATTTCATTTTTATTCAAGTGAATAGTTTATGAGATATTGAGCTTTATGTTTTGTTATTTATGCAAATGCCAGCCAGATACTAATATTCCACACTGTTCTTCCTTCCACCTGCCACTGCCTGCCAGATACTAGCATTCCACACTGCCCTCCCTCCCACCTGCCTCTCCCAGCCAGATACTATCATCACATACTGTTTCCACTTCCACCTGCCACTGCCTGCCAGATTCTAGCATTCCACACTGCCCTCCCTCCCATCTGCATCTCCCAGCCAGATACTATCATCACATACTGTTTCCCCTTCCACCTGCCACTACCTGCCAGATTCTAGCATTCCACACTGCCCTCCCTCTCACCTGCCTCTCCCAGCCAGATACTAACATTTCACACTGCTCTCCCTCCAACCTGCCTCTCCCAGCCAGATACTAAAAGTGTGATACATTACTCTCCCTCCCACCTGCCACTGCCTGCTATATACTAGCATTCCACACTGCCCTCCCTCCCACCTGCTTCTCTTGGTCAGATATTAACATCACACACTGCTTACCCTTCCACCTCCCCCTGCCTGCCAGATACTAGCATTCCACACTGACCTCCCTCCCTCCCATCTGCCTCTCCCAGCCAGATATTATCATCACATACTGTTTCCCCTTCCCCCTGCCAATGCCTGCCAGATATTAGCATTCCACACTGCCCTCCCTCCCAATACAAATCAATCTATCTATCTATCTATCTATCTATCTATCTATCTATCTATCTATCTATCTATCTATCTAATATATCTATCTATCTATCTATCTATCTATCTATCTATCTATCTATCTATCTCTCTACATATAAATACATATCTATCTATCTATCTATCTATCTATCTATCTATCTATCTATCTACATATAAATACAAATCTATCTATCTATCTATCTATCTATCTATCTATCTATCTATCTATCTATCTCATATATCTATGTATCTATCTATGTATCTATCTATCTATCTATCTATCTATCTATCTATCTATCTATCTATCTATCTATCTATCTGTCTGTCTGTCTGTCTGTCTGTCTGTCTATCTATCTATCTATCTATCTATCTATCTATCTATCTATCTATTCATATCTCTATCTGTCTTCTATCTATCTATCTATCTATCTATCTATCTATCTATCTATCTCTCTCTCTCTCTATCTATCTATCTATTCATATCTCTATCTATCTATCCATCTATCTATCCACCCATCTATCCATCTATCTATCTAAGAGAGATTGTAGAATCAGCACTCACAGGACTTTTCTAAGTTTCAGTCAATAGCTATTTATTTAGAGAAGGTCAGTGTTTGTATTCTCCCCGGGGACTTTATCAGGGCAATCTAATACAGCACACCTTCCAGTGTAACCCGGTACAGAGGAAATGAACTGCTAAAAAGTGTTAATGGAAAGCAAAAAAAATCTTAGTAAAGTCACATTACCACAGTTTATAAAACCTTATATAAGTACCTTAGAGAAAATAAAGCAAAGCAAATTAGTGCACAAAACATCCTATATAATAATTCGCTAGGATGTTTGTCACGATGCAGCCATGTGCAGTAGAGACTTCCCACGTTTGGGCAGTATCTACTGTGCATGATTGCATCACGTGAGTGTGGCGACGCAAGACTGCATCGCCTGGAGCAGTGAGGTAGCAGCCTCTTAACTTCACCCGGACCTTGGCCCGTCTACACGGGCTTTTACACTTGTCTAAAAGTAAAAAGTGAAACAGTCACCATGTACAAAGTGTACCCACTCTGTTTACAGAAGTTCAATAGGGCGTCCGTGTAACATCCCACCAGTATACACATGCACATGTCTCTTATTAACTGTGTATTCACAGGCGTGTTACATTTGCATATGTATACCCATGGGATGTTACACAGCAAATAACTGAACAATAGGTGGACTAATCTTTGGTGTTCAGATGGTTAAAATGACTGAGAGAAAAAACCCAGTTGATATAAAATGTACCCTTACTCCTTGATGCTGGGCTGCAGGCCACTTAAACCTTTGAGTGGCAGAGGGGTACATAACGCATTGCTTTGCAATGTATTGTTTAACCCTCTGGCACTCAACGGGTTAAAAGGTTTTTCTCTGTGGATGGCCTCACTCTGTCAGCCCACAGACCACATGCTTGACATGCCTTCTTCACAGGATAGTGGCCCTGCTGTGTGCAGTTCATGCTAAATGAATAATGCAGAACAGATTACTTTATTGAACGACTGAAACAATAAACTGGGACCTAGTAAGAGGGATTGTTAACCCTTTAAAGGGATAGTAACACTTAAAATGTAAAAAAAAATATGTTGTAGGGTTTATCCCCTGAGTAAAACAAGGCTACTCCCACTGCTGAAAGGTGGTTTATTCAAAAGTTATTACAGCTGAAAGTTGAATTTTTTAGGTGCAGTATCACAGTGGCCTGAAATTGTACAGTGGCGCTGTTGCTACACATCCTATGGAGATCTATGGTCTACAGACCAGAGCTGTCCACAGGATGGTGTAACAACAGCGCCACTGTATAATTTCCGGCCACTGTAATTTTGCACCTAAAAAAAAAAATCAACTTTCAGCTGTAAAAACTTTTGAATAAAACACCTTTCAGCAGTGGGAGTATACTTTTTTTACTCAGGGGGATAAACACTACAATATATATATTTTTTTAAATATTAAGTATTACTATCCCTTTAAAGACCAGAGTGCTGCACAATATATTGCAAAGTAATATTTTACATACCGCTCTTGTTCTTAAAGGGTTATTTATGGTTAGATCCATTGCATTTTAGAAAATTAAAAACATCTAATAAGATAATTGAGGGTTTAATGAGATGGGTTTACAAGTACAGGAAAAGGAATCATACTTCTGAGGCCCTGAGCTATATGAACCACTCGAGCCCTATTTTGATGGTATCTATGTGTGTTGAGAACTTGTGGCTAGGGCATTGGCAGTCCAGTGGCCTTGAGAAGATCTCGGACTTCTTTGAAGAAGATCGATTTTTGACATTTTCAGCATTACAGAATAAGTTTAAACTGTCCTCGAGGGAGATATTCAATTATATTAGGTTAAAAAATGTATTTTATCAAATCATATTCCTGAGATATAGGACTGAAGCTTGTTAAAGTATTGATCGGGTCCAATGTAATTTCTAGAATAAAGAGAACCTTAGATAAATTAATGGTTCCCGTTAAATATCTTGCTTTTTCTAAATGGGAAGAGGATTTAGAATGTTTCCTCTCCAGGTTTGGTATGATGCATGGAGGCTAACTAAATGGGCAATGCAATGCTTTTTATGCAATGAACCATAAATTTGTATGAACAATATTACAAATTGGCCCACAGATGGTATTGCATTCCAGCATTGTTATATAGGTTTCAGCCCGGTACCAGGGAACCAGTATTGGAGATGTCTGCAGAAGCATGGTACCCAGCTACATGTTTGGTGGGAATGTTTGAAATTGTCCTGTCTTAATGTTAAAATAGTAGATCTGTTTAGTAATCTCTTTTAGACTCAGATTACTTTGACTCCACAAACCTTTTTGTTCCATCTGGAGCTTCTTGTCCTTAAAGGAGCAGTAAACTGTTTTTTATGAAAACACATATTTTATAGAGATTTTCATGCTGAATAAAACAAGGTCACTCCCATCGCTGTCAGATGTTTTATTCAAAAATTATAGCAGTTTAAATAACCAGGAAGTGAATTTACTGTGTTTACTTCCTGATAGTTCTAACTGACAGGAAGTGACAGGCAGTTTATATCACATTCTATGGAGAATTGTATGTCTCCGACTTTTCTGACTTTCCTCTCCATTAAAATCTAATAGGAAATCTAATTAGAATTTGACCACTAGAGGGCACTGCTAATGTAAAAAAACATGGGTTTAAACTGTAATAACTCTGGAAATATAAATCTATCTGCAGTGGGAATACCCTTATTTTACGCAATAGGAAAATCCCTACAATATATACTTTTTCATAAAAAAGGTTTACTGTTCCTTTAATGCTTATTTGAGCATTAATATATTATTGGCTTTTAAAATATGCAATGCCAGATATTGGATGAGGAAGGAAGTTCCCACATGGACAGAAATTAAAACCCAATTAAACTATCAATGTATCTCTGAAAGGGGCTTTTATGATAAAAATTCTGCTTTCAGAAATAAATATCAGAAAATCTGGAACTGATGGCTACAAAAAGGTAAAGAAATGGGGAAAACGGCTGGTTCCCTGTTGATTTGTGGTGGGAACTAGGTCTCCTGATTCAGTCCTGTGTCCTCCCCGATCCTTTATAATATTAATTGTAATTTTGGTTTTCCCTGCACCATGTGAGATCCTGAGTGACTGACTGTAAGAAATTTGTATAGATCTGTATAGCTTAAAGGGATAGTAATACTTCGTTTTATCTTTATTTTATTTTGTAGGCATTAAAAAAACATGAAGAACGATATAAGTCTTTTATCTCAAACCTTTATGGTTTAAGAGATATTCACAAGCAAAGTATCCCCCCCCGTTCAGCCTGATCAGAAGGAAGGTGCCCAGGTAGACTGCAGAGAGGGACAATCTTCAATTAAGATAAGGGAAAAAGTTGAAAAACTTGTGAAGGGGGGCAGGGATTTCATTGTTCTCATAGGAAGAAGATTGTTGCCTTCTGTTATCTGTCTGGTCTTACAACCAGATTCACATCTGAGAAGAGATGGCTTACACTAAGAAAAAGGGGCGGGAGGGGAAACTTTGCCTGTGAATATCTCTTAAACCATAAAGGTTTGAGAGATAAGACTTACATCGTTCTTCATGTTTTTTTTAATGCCT
Organism: Rhinophrynus dorsalis; assembly: GCA_037306005.1. Lineage (NCBI taxonomy): Eukaryota > Metazoa > Chordata > Amphibia > Anura > Rhinophrynidae > Rhinophrynus > Rhinophrynus dorsalis. The sequence continues at coordinate 519,704,963 of CM074720.1, read as the reverse complement.
ACAAAATAAAATAAAGTTACAACGAAGTATTACTATCCCTTTAATTTTACATCAGAAATGCTTTGGTGTGAATGTGTAAAGGACTATTTCTAGTCCGTATGATGTTTTAAGGATATAAAAGAAATAAAGACAGTGGAGGGCTGGCAATTTGTGGCCCAAGGGGCAAACATATTCAAGTGGCCCTTTTCTATTATTGTTCCAGCCCACCCCCTTTTGTTAATTTTAAAATAGGCATTAATGTTGTGAAGTAAGTCACGTGATACCACATAGCTTACAGTTGAAATGGGGCTACACTAGTGCGTCACTACAAAGCTTAGAATTTAAGTAAAGCTTACCTAGTAATACTATAGCGCTTACAAGGGAAATGGTTTATGCTACTAGTGTAGCTGCATTTGGATTGTACCTCTGTGATATTATTTATGTAACTCCATTTCAGTTGTAAGCTTTGTGGTATCACTAGTGTAGTTCCATTTACAGCAGCAATTGGGAGATTTAGTGAGGTGCAGTGGCCTTCCAGCCCAGACATATCACCAGCCCGGGGGGCAATTGCCCCCCTGCCCCCCAGGCCAGCCCTCCCCTGAATAAAGACATATTGGATAAAAAAGGGTTATTTATCCACATAATCAGTAGTCAGAATATCTCTCTTTTCTAACGAGGGCTCTTATCTTACTCTTATACAGTCAGCTAGGTAGGGTCTGGCTCATAAGAATCTGGCTCATAGCTTGGATTTTCCTTAGTCAGTGAAGCCTATTCAGGGCTCTAGAATGTTCTGTACAACTTCTGTTAGAAGCGGCAGTCCTCCTAGAGGGACCGCCAAGGACTCTTCAGGGAGCCCCAACCATTGGTCTCATTTGACCCAGTATGGGGTTGCAGACTTTACCAGGCTCAACCATTGTTCCCATGGAGCCTCCTGTATGTAGCACGTGCTCCTAAATTATTGCCCTGTGCATACCTTCCAAGCATCCTTCTGTAGGAGGGACAGTCCCTCTTTGATACCAAAATCCCTCTGTCACTCTTTCCCACCCTGGTGTCCCTCTGTTTAGGAGATCAGTCTGTGTGGTGTGTATATAAGTATATCACCCTGGTGTCTCTGTGTTTAGGAGATCAGACTGTGTGGTGTGTATAGAAGTGTATCACCCTGGTGTCCCTGTGTTTAGGAGATCAGACTGTGTGGTGTGTATAGAAGTGTATCACCCTGGTGTCCCTGTGTTTAGGAGATCAGACTGTGTGGTGTGTATATAAGTGTATCACCCTGGTGTCCCTCTGTTTAGGAGATCAGTCTGTGTGGTGTGTATATAAGTATATCACCCTGGTGTCCCTGTGTTTAGGAGATCAGACTGTGTGGTGTGTATAGAAGTGTATCACCCTGGTGTCCCTGTGTTTAGGAGATCAGACTGTGTGGTGTGTATAGAAGTGTATCACCCTGGTGTCCCTGTGTTTAGGAGATCAGACTGTGTGGTGTGTATATAAGTGTATCACCCTGGTGTCCCTGTGTTTAGGAGATCAGACTGTGTGGTGTGTATAGAAGTATATCACCCTGGTGTCCCTGTGTTTAGGAGATCAGACTGTGTGGTGTGTATATAAGTGTATCACCCTGGTGTCCCTGTGTTTAGGAGATCAGACTGTGTGGTGTGTATATAAGTGTATCAGTCTGGTGTCCCTGTGTTTAGGAGATCAGACTGTGTGGTGTGTATATAAGTGTATCACCCTGGTGTCCCTGTGTTTAGGAGATCAGACTGTGTGGTGTGTATATAAGTGTATCAGTCTGGTGTCCCTCTGTTTAGGAGATCAGACTGTGTGATGTGTATATAAGTGGATCACATTGCTCCATAGCAATAAAACTCACATTAATGTTTGTGTAAACTTCAGTATATGTGTTTATAAATTAGTCCGTCTTAATAAAATACTTTGGTCTTTTTTTAAATCATTTATTCAGTTTCACAAAGAGGAGTCAATAAGTCATAAAATAACCTAATAAATCCCGTGAGATCTGTGCAGGACAAGGTGGAATGAACATGTGCGGGGGGGGGGGGGGAGGCAGTCTATGGAAGCCAACGCCTGTCCTTTTAATGCTGGGCCTCAGCAGGTAAGCAGGCCCACAATTGGACTCTCCATGTTGCAGGAAATGCTGTGGGCAACCCTACAGTAAGTGCCCCCTCAACTCCCAGTACAACTAGGCCTTCCAGGGGTGTCCCAGTTCCCATCCCTGAAACAGCCTACCCCATTGGGTCAGCCTTGTATGAAAGAGGAGGGACCGTTTGCATAAAAAGGTCATGATGAGTTAACTGACTCTAATATTAACTTTTTTCTTTGCCATCTCTCCCAACCCTTGTCATCTGCCTATGCTACAGCGGAATAGAGCAGCGTAGCAGCAACTACTGAAGTGGTCATGCTTAGGTCCAAAAGATGTCCTAGATAAACTAGGCAACTAGAACACACCGTTGCAATGGGCATTGATGGTTGCTGCTGAAAGTACAGCATTAGGGTAAGCTTCTGGAAAAAGGGTACGATGACACATCCTCAGAGAAGGCTGCCTCCTTCTTTCTTTTGTGGCTGTGGTTGAATGGGTGCTTGGAACACTGTATCCCGTTGCCCGAGGAAAGCTCTCATCTATAGTGCATACAATGCAAGACATTTTAAAGGGCGACATGTTGAGGTCCCCCTTTTAATGTGGGCGACGTTCTGATGTTGCCCTTTTGATGGTTGCCATGTAGGCAACACCATTGCAATAGGATACCCCCTCTGTACAAAATCACCTATATTCATGTTAGCTATGTTTAAATTTAAAACAGTAGTTTTTAAGATATTTAGCTTTAATAATTTGTCATTGTCTGCACATTAGAAAGTACTGGCATGCCGGCCAGATACTAACATTCTACACTGCTCTCTATCACAACTGTCATTCTCTGCTGGCAAGTACTAGCTCATCTGCAAAACCTGACAAATAAAGCTAAATATCTTAGACTTGTGTACAGCAAAACATTTCTGTACCCATTTGGATGAAAAAAATTTAGCTTACTCCCCTTTCTGGTAGTCAGTATTTCAGTGTCAAATGAAGTTCATTCACTGATATTCTGAACATTAAGCCTCCCTAGTCATAACACTTACCTTAATATCATAGGTCAAGTGGTGTCCTTGACATCCTGGTCCTCCTGCATCTTCTGTCAAACAATAAATCAACGTAAAAAAAACTAAAACCCTACAGTCCTACTATCCCTGCTGCCACATATACAAACAAAATGTCCCTTAATCCTCCTTGGGCCATTGCCAGAGCCAGGGATTTTTTTCTTTATACGGCCATCTCTGTTCAAATTAGTTGGGATTGTGGGGTTACACAGGGCATGAAACCTCACCTCCCAGCCAATCAGTATCTAACTGGAGCGGTATCAGATGCACGTAACATCCCCCCTACAACTAGACAATGAGCCTGAATAGGATTAAGGGGAGGTTTTGTCTGTAAAGGCGGGGGGCAGGGAAGCTGGGGCGGGGGTTTAGTTTTTTTTATTTTTTAATGTTTATTTTTAGACAGAAGATGAAGGAGGCCAAGGTCATCAAGGACACAGCTGTATCTCTGACATCAAGGTAAGTGTGATACTTGTTATGAATGGTGTAAGAGTGAAAATATGCATGTGAACGAACAAATGAACAAAATGAAAAAATGGATCTGAACGAATGATGTGAATGTGCCGGTCTTGTTTCTGAAATTGCTTGTTCCATGCCATTTGTTTGTGATTTCAATCCGAATGTCACAACCTACAAATTTTTTTTTACATTTTGCATTCTTATGGAAACAAATGCACAACTCTATAAACTATTGGTTGAAAGAATGGCTAACAAATAATATAGGTGATTTTTAAAGCTCTTTCAAAATCACTGATGTGTTACAGATTGACAGCTTCACTTTAACTCAATAGGAGTTTTTATTTATTGGTTTCCTATGGTGGAGTTGTCATGCTTTAGTCTTCTAGAGGGAGATACACTAATGTGATAAAGAGGAGATAATTTCTTCACTGGGAAAAACTATCTAATTCCTTAGGATCCTATGCACATGCTAGTGCAGAGACTACAGGTCTTCTTGGTACATCAGCCTCACAACGCATCTTCCCAATCCCATGTAATGTAACAGAGAATGGAAAAATATGGCCTTCAGACAAGAGGGACAATTTCAAGGGCCCCCCTATTTGACTAACTATACACATACAGCAAGGTTGCTGTATAAACAATATTGCTTCTGGCTTTCTTTCAAATCACAACACTGATACAATGTATCACTTTCCAGTGATTGATAGATTATCTGTTGGCACAGCTGTTAATATGGTGCAGATAGAATCAGATAGCAAAGAATCTGTGGTCTTAGGCCAAAATAATTACCTACCCTTGCTGTGTGATGAGCATTGATCTCAGGCAGTTTGTGACATAGGCATTATATAAAATCAGTCATTTATAAGGGAGTGGATCTCAAGGGTTTGAAGAAACAAATATAGATGTAGCCTGAATTACTGGAATGAATGCTATGGCTACTTTCAAACAAGCAACACCAATGCATCAGTGCTGCACTGATTATATCTCCCATTGTGCTGGACAATGGTGCCTTTAAACAGAGGCAACTATTACAGCACGTCAGGACACCAAATCCAGCATCCTGAAACTTTCCTGATTTTCTGAGGGAATGCAGTAATGTTTCCATAAGGAAGGTAATCCACTGGTAAACCTTTCATTTGAGCATTAATGTAGGTTGCAATGCACAACCTCCAGTGAATGGCTGACCCAAGAAGGGCCCAGCCAGTAATATGTTCTGGCACTCATGTGGGTTGACCATCAGCCTCACCTCTCCTGCATCAGATGAGTGATGGAATGCGGGAGAGCGGTGATTGAAACATAATGGGAGGCAGAGCACTTTACATGTTGACCATATAAAAGAGTCCTTGATGAATGTGTGGTAGTGCATTAATCCCCGTGGCAGCAAATGATGTGACATTAATTATCTGCTGGTATGCAATGTTAATGCATTAAGTTCTATTGCTAGAATGTATGACTTATAGCTAAGGGCATTATGTTCAAAGAAAAAGTGTAAGAATTCTCGGGCAAACCAACTGCACCATATAAGAGACAGAGATAAAAAAATCCCATCCATTTAACCCTCTGAGTGTCAGAGAGGGGTATGCAACGCATTCAGTATTCAAAAGTTGTTTTTTGTGCTTATATGTTATAGGCTAAGGGTATTTTCTCTGCAAGGGAACAGTGAATGAGACTGTGGGCTTGTTGCATGAGTAGCTGGGTGGAGCTAATGGTGCCTAGGGTGCCTTGCCTAGTGGTGCCTGGGATGTTAATAAAGCCCTGTTACAGTAACACAATTGACTTCTTAGAGACATTGTCCATTTATCAATATAGAGACAATTTAGGGCTTATGTGATTTAATATCTGTTTGTCTGTTCCTTACATGGGATCAGATCAATGCTATTTTAACCCACTGAGGCTAGAGGGGTCGGTAATGCAGTGCACAACCCCTCTGGTTCACAAGCAATTAACAGTAGTGCAAAGTGGGCAGCTATTCAGGGCCCACTATAGGGAACCACCACAAGTCAGAATCTCTGCTCAATTTGTGCAAAAACTCAGTATTATATTCAAATAGATGTGAAAACTCATTTTCTCAAGTTACAGTAAGTATAAGCACTTAGCACTGTGTAAAAACCATACTGGGTGATTGAACCTCATATTATTTTTACTAATTAGAACTGAGATATGGGAGAAGAGTGAGATCCCCATAATTTTAGGGGGGTTACTTGAACTAAAATACATTCATTTTTACATGATTAACCCTGTTAACATGAAAGTTTATATATCAGATAGTGGGTGATGGAAAGGGGTTTAGTTTACTGTTTGAATTTTAGTTATTTCCTGTGAGGCCTGTGGTTTGAGAGATATAGGGATTCAAAGTTCCCCTCTCTCTGCTTTTCTCCTGATGTCAGCTGTAAAGCTGACACCAGGAGATTCGAGTTGTGCAACTCGAGGAGGTTCTTCAGCAGAGCCGGAATCGAGTTACTTTAAAAGAATTCGTTAATTGGAAAGGTCTACAAAGTGTTAGTGCAAACCAGGCTCACTTTGTAGACATTTCCAATTAATTAATTATTTTTAAGTAACATGATTCCGGCTCTGTTGCAGAGCTGCCTGCTAGTCCCCGGACCGGGATCTCCTGCTGTCAGCTAGACGCTGACATCAGGAGAAGGGGAGGGAGGGGGGAACTTTGAATCCCTATATCTCTCATACCATAGGGTTTGAGAGATAGGGTTTGTGGCAATTAGTCTCTTTTTCTGACCCTTTAAATCCCTCTGAAAGAACCACTGTAAATTTCTTCCCTCCTTTTGGTGTGACTGTGACATCTCTTCTGCAGAAAGGCTTTAACCACTCCCTTGGGAGAGTTTTCTCCTACACCTCCAGATCTTCACCCCAGTATACAGACCTCAAGCGCTTGGAGCAGCGTTCAAATAAATTGACACCACACAAGCATCAAAGCACAAAACACTACTAACTTTATTTAACAAACACAGAACTTTTATACTAAAACCTGGGAGAGTCTGCAGAGTGGAAAATTACAAGCTTCTCCTAGTGTATTCTCTAAAGGTCATACAAATATGGTCAAGAGGAAATGATGCAGGGAGGGGGTATGGAGCACATATAGTTAATGGTTAATATGCATCTCTTGGTTCTAATGGAAATGTAATTAAGGACATTCTACAACTATATGCAATAGTAAAAATTATTCTTATCTCTTTTCTACATCAAGGCCTCTGTGAAGGGCACTAAATAACCTTCTGCGTGTATAACAAGCTGCTAGTTAAAAGTATAATAGAACCCCTATCGCTCTTTTTAGTGTATTAAAGCAATTCCCTACTTATAAATGTCAATCTTAACCCTTTCACCCTCTGTAGAGAACAATCATTCTCCTCTAAATTTATTACGCTGCGTAATTTAGTGTTTTAATTGTACTTTCTGTACCTTTTTCCAGGACATTTATAAACATGTAAAAACAGTAGACCAAGTATAAAACAATGAGGTAATCCACTCTCAACTTTAACTGTTTTGGTGGATTTTCCATTTACAACAGCACACTGTTCCCTATCCTTCATCTAAATTCTCTCTCCAGTGCAAAAGGTTATCCCCAGACCCAATTTTCTCTTTTTATACACCCACCTCCTTATCACTGCAGTATGGCAGAAATCACAAACTCATCCAGAAATGTCATAAATGAGGTGGTGCAATATGCGGGTATTTTTTTCCTGAATTATTAATAAACTAGTTTTAAAGCTCGTGTACACAGGCCAACACTGGTGGCGCTGCAGTCATGCGCAGTACTGACTGCCCAAACGCAATGCTGCTGATACGGAGTGGTGCGCCAAGCAGGCCCAGGAAGGTGTGTAGAGAGGACTCCGGTCTGAATTTCGGAGTGCCCCGCTCAGTATCAGCCGCAGCACGGGCAGTCTGTAGTGCGCATGATGGCTTTTGACTAACATCCTAACGATTTATAATATAGGGTGTAGCTGTGAAGAAGATTCATTAAAGGGTCACAACATAAATATTGACCCATGCCTGAAGTTAACCTCTTTTGCACCAAGAGTATCAACACTGAATTGAGCCACACTACTCAAAGAGCAGGATTCTTGAGATATCATACAGTGAGTTTGTTTCTTGCAAAGTCAAAGTGCTTTAAAGGGATAGTAATACTTCATTTTATCTTTATTTTATTTTGTAGGCATTAAAAAAACATGAAGAACGATATAAGTCTTATCTCTCAAACCTTTATGGTTTAAGAGATATTCACAAGCAAAGTTTCCCCTCCCGCCCCTTTTACCTAGTGTAAGCCATCTCTTCTCTGATGTGGAATGCAGTCCATAGACCAGACAGATAACACAGGGGACAATCTTCTTCCTATGAGAACAATGAAAGCTCTGCCCCCCTTGACAAGTTTTTCAGGTTTTTCCCTTATCTTAATTGAAGATTGTCCCTCTCTGCAGTCTACCTGGGTACCTCCCTTCTGATCTGGCTGAGCAGTGTTACATCAGTAGAAGGGACGGGAGGGGGATAATTTGTCATTGAATTACTCTTGAACTACAACTCAGACAGAATTGAAATAACACTCTCCAAAGTCCAAATACTATGATGATTAATTAGAGCCACTTTTGCTATGAAACATTACTATCCCTTTAATGATTTAAGAATAGCCTCTGACTTACATGCTGCTCACAGTTGTAAATGTTGCCAGGTGAAATATTTCCACGTGCCCAAAACTGCTCCAGTTTAACAAAAAAGCTTTAAAGAAACTCTAAAACCTCCTAATCATAACCTGCCCGTTTACATTAACCCTTTGTGTGCCAGAGGGTTGCGCAACGTATTGCTCAGCAATGCGTTGCGTACCCCTCTGGCACTCAAAGGGACACCTATAAATGAATCCTTTGTCTATTGGTTCTCCAATATGAATCATGCCCAGGGCCAGGGTAAATGCAAATATTTCTATTGGACTCCAAACTTTTCTCTTTGAAGTCTTTGTAGGAAGAGTTCAATGGGATTAGTCAGAGGTTCTGGAGTCCCTCATAAAAATTATATCTCACATGATATTTAGGATTAAATACAGTTTCGGCCACCCAAAATTGATCCATGATGAAAATCGATTTATAATAGTCATTAAGAATTTCTGCCCAGATTAAGAGAAGTGTGGATTTATTAACAAGAGGTATTACTGTTCCTTTAACAGTATAATTAAGGTTATGGATTACAATTCACTGTTTTGCACACTCATCTGGTACTTAAGGAGTTAAGTGGACATTGGTCACTCATAGACTTTACCTATAAAATACATTTAAAGGGATAGTAATGCTTAATATGTAAAAATAATATGTTGAGGGGTTTAGCCTCTAGAGTAAAACAAAGGTATTCCCACTGCTGAAAGGTGTTTTATTCAAAAGTTATTTCAGCTCAAACCTGAAATTTTTTGGTGCATTATCACAGTGGCCTGAAATTGTACAGTAGCGCTGTTACTACAACATCCAATGGAGATTTATGGTCACCTGACCAGCTCTGTCTATAGGATGGTGTAGCAACAGCGCCACTGTACAATTTCAGGCCACTGAGATACTGCACCTGAAAAATTCAAGTTTGAGCTGCAATAACTTTTGAATAAAACACCTATCAGGAGTGGGATTACCCTTGTTTTACTCAGGGGGATAAACTCAACAAAATAATTTTTTTACATATTAAGTATTACTATCTCTTTAATATGCAAATGTTAGTCCTATAGACTTTTCTTTGCTGTAAAACATTCCTGGAGTCAATTTGCCATAATTTTGCCAGTTCTGTGTTTCATTTACCTGAACTTGGAGGCAGTAGGCTTAGTGCAATTCTGGGGCAAACCATCTGCTCCACAGGGGAACATATCCCATCGACTTTTAACCTTGGAATGATAGAGGTCTCTGACGCTCTGCGAAGCAATGTGTTGTTTTGGAAACCTATTTAGCATTCAAGGGGTTAAGATCTCCAAAGTCAGAGAAATCTTAGTGTACTGGCTCCATAGACTAACTCTGGAATTGGAGAAGTGATATAACTGTCGACGTAATCTACACTTTATCACCTCTTTATCACACCTTAGTGCATATTTCCCTACATCTGCCTCCCCGCAGCTCTCAATATTAGTTTGACAAGCATCCATTTCCAACGATGGACAATTTCCCCTAAAGGGATAGTAATGTTTCATAATAAGAGCCGCTCCAGTTAATCTTCATAGTATTTGGGCCATGGAGAGTATTATTTCAATACTGTCAGAGTTGAAGTTCAAGAGTAATTGAATGATAAAGTATCTCCCTCCCTCCCCTTTTACTGATGTAACACTGCTCACCTCAGAGCAGCAAGACTGTCCAGATGGATCGCAGAGAGGGACAATCTTCAGTGAGCATAAGGGAAAACCTGAAAAACCTGTCAAGATCACAGTAAGAAGATTGTCCCTTGCTGTGACCTGTCCAGTGAACAGACCAGATTCCACATCTGAGGGGAGGTGGGTTATACCAGGTAAAAGAAAACAGTGCATAGAAAAAAGCAGTACATGAAAAAAGCAGTCAAAATTTATTTTTCATTAGAACTATTTTTGTTTTTTGTGAAAGTATTTTACCAGGAAGAATACATTGAGATTATCTCTCATTTTCAAGTATGTCCTGGACTCATTTTATCTACCTCAGAGGGGCAAAAGGCTGAGCTGACCTTACCGGGACTAGAACCTGCAATCTCACGGACTGAGCCGATTCTGCAGCTGGAGCCTTAACCTACTGAGACATCTCAAAAAAGACTCAGGATCATTTACTAAGAAACTGGCACAATTCTAGTGCAAACCACATGCAACATAAGGCACAAATAACCATTCCCTAAAATTTACATAGGGATTTTAACCCTCTGAGTGCCAGAGAGGCCTTCAACGCATTGCTAAGTAATGCGCTGGAGACCTCTATAGCATTCAAGTGGTGGAAAGCACTATTTATCCTCTTCACATTGTAAAGCAATAATGTGTGCACCCCACTGGAATTCAAAGGGTTAAAATCGCATATGAATCCCATATAAATCCCAGTCAAATCTGAGGAATTTAATTTGTTCTCTATGGTGCAGTTGGTTTGCTCCAGAACTGCACCAGTATCTCAGCTTCAGTGAATAGTGTTCTTGCTTGTGAATTATAATTAGGAGTGTCCATTGAATAGTCATGTTTTCCCCATTCATTCTGTCATAATATTCCCCTGCAGACTGAGCCCACCCCTACAGAATCTCAGCCCAGCCATTGGAGCACATAATGTTGTGAAGAGATCCATCAGGCAGCAATAATCACACCTAAGAACAAATCCTTCTGCCCTGAAGTACAGCTCCACTGACTAGACTCCACATTGTATAAGAGTGAGAGGGGAACTGAAAAGGCATTTGGAATGGGAACGTGAAGGAGGATCTTCCTAAATTCCCTCTTCATGATTTATTACAAGCAGCTGACTGATTTCTCCAGCCCTATCTGACCCCAACTAAGTCTTGGCTGCAAAACAATGACCTGATCTGGTGTTGGAAACAGTAATTTATATTATTTATCATTTATTGGAAAGGAAAAAAAGAAGATATCCTGCTCTGAGTGTCTTTGGCGTCTGACTTTTCCATTCTTTGGATTTATTGACTCCAGGACCAATAAAAGGATTTTCTGATTGGAGGAATAAGTGACGAGCACAGCGAAGTTACCGCGGTCTTTCCACAATCTGTAAAATATGTAAGTAACCGTGAGGAAAAACTATTCCCCTTGGAATCATTCAAAATCTCTATTGATTTAATTGATTTAATGGTGTTTAACCCTTCGAATGCAAGAGAGATCTCCAATGCATTGCCGCTTTAATATTCATTCCATGGGAATTTATATTCATCCCTATTGATTTAAAAGGCAGTTTTGCAATGCGCTGGGTACCACTCTGACAATCAAACGGTTAACCCATTGAATGCTACAAAGGTGTCCGATGGATGTGTGACCTCTTTAGCTTTTAACCCATTGAGTGCCAGAGGGGTATGCAACACATTGCAGAGCAATGCGTTGCTTAGACTTTGAGCACTCCAAGGGTTAAGGTCTTTCCACAATCTGTAAAATATGTAAGTAACTGTGAGGAAAAACTGTGCCCCTTGGAATCATTCAAAATCTCCATTGATTTAATGGTGTTTAACCCTTCGAATGCTAGAGAGATCTACAATGCATTGCCGCTTTAATATTCATTCCATGGGAATTTATATTCATCCCTATTGATTTAAAAGGCAGTTTTGCAATGCACTGGGTACCACTCTGACAATCAAACGGTTAACCCATTGAATGCTACAAAGGTGTCCGATGGAAGTGTGAACTCTTTAGCTTTTAACCCCTTGAGTGCCAGAGGGGTATGCAACACATTGCAGAGCAATGCGTTGCTTAGCCCTTGGGCACTCCAAGGGTTAAGGTGTTAAAAGGCACGTTTAACTCTTTAAGGACCAGAGAGATGCTCACCTATCTGGTTCTTAAAGGGTTAAATCATTGACAGTTTGTGTGCTGTTTTGTTTCCGATGGTACCGATAGTGTTCCCCAGAATTACCCGGTCTTGTTATAGTACATATGCCCCTGTAAATCCAGCATGCCTTGGGATGTAATGCTATAATGTATGTCTGTTCTCCATACATAAGGGGGCTTCACGTCCTGTAACGCATAATCACTTTACTGTGTAAACTGCATTTCACTGGATTTCTATTAGTTGTGAACATCGTATTATTTTAACCCTATGAATGCGAGAGAGCAATTCGTCAGATAACCTTCTGGCACTCAAAGGGTTAAAGGGAATTTAGTGCCTCTTAATTTTTTAACAGATTAATTTCCCTAAGTTGGTGTCCTTCATACAGCAGTCAGTTATTGTGTATTTATTGTATGCATTATATCTACAGTTTCCTTTATATACTAGACCTGCTCACCATAAACAATAGGATTTAATAGACCTGAATGGCTGGTAAGGGTCATAAGGTTGCAAACAGAAACAAGTTGCAGTACACTACTACAGTGATCAAATGTAAACAGAAAATGTGTAAATATATAACTAACACTAGTCTGAGGGATACCTACCTAGGTAAGTCTCTTTATTAACCCATTAACTTCAAAATGACTGTCTGTGCTTTTTTTATTTATTTATTTATTAATTTTTTTTTGCAGCCTTAGATTCAAGAGTCTCGGACTCCTGAATTCCATGACTTGCCAGGATCATCACTGGTCCTTAACACAAGTTTACTCATGATGGTCCTGGCAAGTCATGGGTCCTTAATGGGTTAAAGACCAGACAGGTATGCAGCGCACTACTCCGTTATGCATTGTACACTAAATGTTCTCAATGCAGTAAACAAAGTAAGAGTCACTTATTTCTAGAGGATAATTTCCATATAAAAGAAGAAGGCATGTCAGTTTACAAGCAGTTAAAATGAACCGTTTGAGTGCCAGAGAGGTATCCAATGAATTGCAAAGCAATGTGCTGAATAAATCCCTGCAAGTTAACCCTGAGTGTCAGAGGGATGAGCAATAAATTGCTTTGCAATGTGCTGCATACCCCTCTGGCATTCAAAGGGTTAATAGGTGTTAGACTGATGAAATTTGTGGGGGGAAAAAAACTAGTATATGGAAAGGGTGATAGATACATAGAATAGCCTCTCAACTGATGTGGTAGAGCAAAAACAGCAAATGATTTTAAGAAGTATTGGGACAGACATATGGTTACTCTAAGGATTTTTAAACAGAGAAATGAGTACAGTAGGTGGGCTGATAAAGATCTGTTTTAACCCTTTGAGTGTCAGAGTGGGGAGCAATGCAGTGTTTAACAAATTAAAAAGGGGAACAAATACTTACAAGTATGGATTCCCATTAAAAGGTAACATTGAACTTCAGTTTCAAAACCCAATACTTCAAATCAAAAGCAGCTGTTTTAAAGGGGAAGTAACACATCTTGATAACTACCCATCTGCTTACTTTTCTTTGAAAATCGAATAGCCACTATGAATTTTGCAATTCTGTCTTTGTTCAGTTGATAACCTCTTCAGTCAGTCTTGTATTCATAATAAAGGGTATGTCAATGTTGTATTTTGGCCCATTTTAAGAGGAATCATTCTTAACCCCGTAAGGTCCCTTGATGGTCCTGGCATTTCATGGGTTGGGGAGCGTTAAGGACCCATGACATGCCAGGACCATCATGGAATTCAGGGCTCCCCACGTGGTTGCATGCCGTTCGGGGAGCTCTGACCCACATACTGGGGGGGGGGGGGGAAATGGTCTGCGATCCTTAATTGCCGTCCAGGTATGCGATCGGTCGGTCCTTAAGGGGTTAACCAGTACTCGAGATTAAACCCCTTGAATGATAGAGTTCGCTAATGCAGTGCATTCGGGATGTTCCTAGAATCCAAAGGGTTAAACATTGTTTCTAATGCTGGGGAGATAGCTCAGTAGGTTAATGCACCAGCTGTAGAATCTGTTCAGACCTCAGGGTCACAGGTTCTTGTCCTGGCAAGGACGACTCAGTCTGCCATCATACTGAGGAATATAAAATAAGTGACCAGGACATGGTTGAAAACCAGAGCGCAATCTCAGTGGATCCAACCGGGTAACATACGTTCCTTAAAAAAAGGACCTATATAGAGCTTCCATAGAAAGTGACTTTATTTGGAATGAGAGATGAACACTTATTTTTTTTTTTATTAACCATTTAACCCTTTGAGTGCCAGAGGGGTACGCAACTCATTGCTGAGCAATGTGTTGCATATCCCTCTGGCACTTAAAGGGTTAATGACCAGGGAGGTGTGCAATGCATTGCCATGGAATCCCTCTGATCTTAAAGGGTTAAGTATAACTTTTTTTACGTGGGTGATAAGGAGATACAATATGCCTGTGTTCATTATAAAGTGGGTGTTAGAACTCTTTATTGCCCACTAAGAATGAACGTTTGTGCGCTGCTATTTGAAAACCAGAAACGCTGGTACTTTGAGTTGAGTAAATAAAGTAGAAAAATAGGAGCGATTTTGGAACAAACCAACTGTACCACAGGGGATACATAAAAATCACCAGATTCTGATTGATTTAAATGGAGCATTTAACCACTTGAATACTAGAGAAGAATTGCTCTGTAATGCTTTGGAAACCTCTCCAGCATTGAAATGATTAACCCTCTCGGTGCCAGAGGGGTACTTAATGTATTGCATACTCCTGCGCCTCTGAAAGGGTTAAGTCCCGTTAAAAAAAAAAACCTGATTTTTTTTTCTCTATTTTGTGTGTAAGACTCGGTGGGGCTAATGTATTCATTCACCAGTGCAGCCAAATTGGTTTCAGCCTGTATCACCATTGACTGCACTGAAGGGTATACAGTGTGCACTGCTGTAGTGTATAACATCAGGCAGTCTCTGCCAGAGTAGAACTTTAATGCCAACTAGCCCTGCATGCCAGCCCTATGGCATATACAGGAAAATGGAACTGCCATTTCCACCACTCCTTGCATTGTACGTTGATATAAGCAAAGGAGGACCAACCTGGAACAAACACTGTCCTCTTGTCCTTCCCTTAGTGCAAGCAGAATTATGGAGAGGAAATCTGGTCAACATAGCTTAATTAAGTAAGGAAGGTGTAGGAAGTGAAATGTCAACTTCTGGGGGGGTTGATAGAGGTGATAAAGTGGAGATGACTTCTCCAGTTTATCACCTCTACAGTTCCTATGTTATTCTATAGAGCCTATTCACTAACAGCTCCAAAGATGAAGAAACATTAGAGCATAGGCGCTATAGAATAACATAGGAATTGGGGAAGTGATATCAGTGGAGAAGTCATCTCTACTTCATCGGGAGAGATTCACTAAGTGGTGATAAAGAGGTGATAAAGTGGAGATGTCTTCTCCAGTTTATCACTTCTCCAGTTCCTATGTTATTTTATGGAGTCTATGCACTAAGATTTCCAGTGCTGAAGAAATCTTAGTGCATAGGTTCTAAAGAATAACATAGGAACTGGAGAAGTCATCTCCACTTTATCACCTCTTTATCAGCGCTTAGTAATCTTAACCCACCCTTTTCTTCATTTAGTGCTGACTCATTTTTTTAGATTACCCCCTCCCCATACAGAGAATTATATTCAAAGGATAACATTAAACACAAAGTAGACCCTTATCAAGATAAAAAATATCTATGTGAAGGGCATTTGAAGTAAGTGTATTCCCAGAGCTGGAAGATGCTTAGAGGCAGGTCCGCCTAGGACAAAATTTAGATGAATGCAGCAGAATGTTAGTAAAGGAAGATAAAACAGATCAGTGATTTTATATTTATCACATCTCTTAACCCCTAAAGTGCCAGGTGGGTACATAGTATGAGTTTGGACAGCTGTACCCGCTGTGCCAAGCTCATACAATGAAACCACTAAATGCGGTCACTGCATAAGCCGGTATAACCGGCATGCAGTGGCCGCATTAAAAAAAAAAATAAAAAAAAAATGCCTGGCATCCATGGGGGGACATGAGGATCACTCCTCATGTCCCCCCTGTTATTGATCTCCCAGCCGATCGCGCTGGGAGATCAATAACACAAGAGGAGAAGCGCAGCTTCTCCTTTCCCCTCTCTCCTACCCAAACTTTCAGGTAGGAGTGGGTGGGACTGGGGGAAGCCTCCAAATGTCATTGGTGACATGATCACCAATGACATTAGGGAAGTTTCCCCAGTCCCGTTCACTCCTACCGGTGGTAGGAGAGAAGGGCAGGGTCCAACTCAGATCCCGCCTCTTGTGGCACACACAGGGCTTTTTTTACTATTACTTTATATTGAAAGCTTGTTGGGGAGCCCTGAGGCCCCCCAACAAGCTATGAATAAAGAATAATAATTTTAAAAAAATTAACCCTATGTGTGCCACAGGGGTCCAATGCATTGGACACCCCTGCGGCAGACAAAGGATTTTTTTTTTCATTTTTTTTTTTCCATTTTTATTTTATTTAGACCTCATTGGGGTGGCATCAGGGGTCCTGATGTCCCCCAACAAGGTGGAAAAAAAAAAAGTAAAACTATGCGTGCACCACAGGGGGGTCCAACGCAGTGCTTTGCAATGCGTTGGACCCCCTGTGGCACACACATTTATTTATTTTTTTATTCTGCCCTTGTTGGGGGGTCATCAGCAAGGTATGAATAAAAAATAATAGAAAAAAAAATTGCCACAGGAGGTCCAATGCATTGGACACCCTGTAGCAGACAAAGTATTATGATTATTATTATTTTTTTTAATTTTTATTTTATTTAGACCTCATTGGGGTGGCATCAGGGATCCTGATGTCCCCCAACAAGGTGTAAAAAAAAAAAAGGATAGTGCTTCACATTGCATTGGACCCCCCTGTGGCACACATATTTATTTTTTATTCTGCCCTATGGTATGCCCTAGGTATGAATAAAAATTACTAAAATTGAAAACATTAACCCTCTGTGTGACACGGGAGGTCTAATGTATTGCTTTGCAATGCATTGTACACCCCTGTGGCATGCACACAAAATTCCTCCAACCCACCCCCCCCCACACACACACACACATACCCTAGTCACCAGCCTAGTTCCACAGCCCACTGGCAGTCCCATTCCCCCAGCCTGGGTCCACTGCCTACTGGTAGCCCCAAGTGCCAGTACGCACTGGGTTCAGGCTGGGAATCAAACAGTGTATGTGGGGGACTTACAGTGCACACTGGTTGTCACAGATCCCCCATATGTACTATCTTACCTCCCCCACCACCACCACCATACTTGCTCACTGCCCACTGGTAGATATACCAACATACACTGCCTGACCCCTCGTACCTGGTTTCACTAGCAGTCACAGGTCCTCACGTACACTGACTGACCACCGATAGCCATAGAATCGTACATACACTGTTTACTTCCCCATCCTTGTTCCACTGGTACCCATGCTCCTGGCACCCAATATGGTATGTCAACCCACAGCAGTGGGGTACCATTTTTCGTAGCCTGGCAGGAGGTCCTTCTAGGAAATCCCATGGTGTTGAACCATTTTCTTATCTTTGAAGTGACTGATTTGTAAAAAAAAAAAAAACAAATTTTTTTTCTGTAGCACCACATTCTGGAAATAGTTGTATAGACTAACTTAGGCGTAGAAAGGCAAGTGACCCCTCATTAGATGCTGCAGGTTATCTTCTTTCCAAAATGGTATGGTTTCTCTACCTTTTCTTCACTTCTATAGCTGTTATAACCATTTTCATACACGCAAGAATGTTTGAGAAAATGTTAGAGAAATCAGAGGTTGTAGCAGGTGTAGTTTTGTACTTCTAGTGTGGTGAACTAAAGACGCCAAAACACATATGTGGTGCACGGGTTGTGAATTTATGTGCTTGTAGTTGCACGGCTCGTGACGCCAGGGTAGTGTTTTACACCACACTCCAGGGGTGAAGCAGGTCTCCTGGGCCCAGCGCTGGGGCAATAAAACACCAGACTGCAGGGTTACGGATAACTGCGTTTACTGGAGAAGCAGGACAGGTGAAATAGTCATGGGGTGCCATTCTTCTCCTAAGAGCACCAGCTAACAAATACAGTTGGAAATCCCATAGTTTTCACAGATTTCACAACATCTGAAGGGACAGAAATGTAAAAAAAATTTTTTTTTTCCTATACCGGCTCCTTCTGGAAACATTTATGCACACCAGGATTGGGGTAAGAAGGCAAGTGACCCCTCATTAGATGCGGCAGGTTATCTTCTTTGCAAAATGGTATGGTTTATCTACCTTTTCTTCACTTCTGAAGGTGGTATAGCCATTTTTGTACAGGCAAGTCAGGTTTGAGAAAATGTTAGAAACATCAGAGGTTGTAGTAGGTGTCTTTTTGCACTTCTACCACCCCCTGAGGTAGGTCAACTCATACCAATGTGGTGTCATTTTTCTCATAAGACCACTAGCTAATGAATACAGTTGGAAATGCCATGCTTTTCACGGATTTCAGTACATGTGAAGGGGCAGAAATATAAGAAAATGCCTTTTTTTCATTAGTGCCACTTTCTGGAGGCATTTGTGCACACCAGACTTGGGGTAAGAAGGCAAGTCACCCCTCATTAGATGCGGCAGGTTATCTTCTTTCCAAAATGGTATGGTTTATCTACCTTTTCTTCATTTCTGAAGGTTTTATAGCACTTTTTGTACAGGCAAGTCAGGTTTGAGAAAATGTTAGAAAAATTAGAGATTGTAGTAGGTATCATTTAGCACTTCTAGCGTCCCCTGAGGTAGGTCATCTCATACCAATAGGGTGTCATTTTTCTCCTAAGAACACTAGCTAATGAATACAGTTGGAAATTCCATGGTTTTCTCAGATTTCAGTATATTTGCAGGGGAAGAAATGTAAGAAAATGCATTTTTTTCCTATAGTGCCACCTTCTGGATGCATTTGTGCACGTCAGGTTTAGGGTAACAAGGCAAGTAACCCCTCATTAGATGCGGCAGGGTGTCTTCTTTCAAAAATGGTATGGTTTGTGTACTCTTTCTTCACTTCTGTAGTTGTTATAACCATTTTTGTAGAGACGAGGTTTGTGTACTCTTTCTTCACTTCTGTAGTTGTTATAACCATTTTTGTAGAGACAAGTAATGTTTGAGAAAATGTTAGAAAAATTAGAGGTTGTAGTAGGTGTCATTTTGCACTTCTAGCGCCCCCTGAGGTAGGTCAACTTATACCAATGGAGTGTTATTTTTCTCCTAAGAGCACTAGATAATGAATACAGTTGGAAATGTCATGGTTTTCTCAGATTTCAGTACATTTGAAGGGGAAGAAATGTAAGAAAATGCAATTTTTTTCCTATAGTACCACATTCTGGAGGCATTTGTACACACCAGGCTTGGGGTAAGAAGGCAAGTCACCCCTCATTAGATGCAGCACGTTGTCTTCTTTCCAGAAATATATAGTTTTATATAGTTATTCCACTGTTTAGGGTAGATTTACCACAAAAACACTAGAAGGTGCATATTAGCTCATAAAGTTGAAAATGCTGGTGATCAGGGTTCTACGCTAGCCATGGATGTAGGTAAAACTACACAAATTTGGTATCTTTTTACTCTGGGGACTCAGGGATTTTTCAAATAATTGAAACTTTTTCAATCAAGGCAAATGTTTTTGATACATAATATGTAATTTTAGCAAAATGAGTAAATTTTAACTTTTTTTGTCATTATGACATCATAACTTTTTGCATGATGCAAATTTCTCTTCATGTAAGGTACCACAAGAAAGCTCAATTCATTCTGAAAAAAAACAATATATAGTTTTCCATATGTAACATATGTAAATTCCCAGAGTAAATCAAGCCTAAACAAAAGGATAGCAAAAATGCTGAAAAAGTGCCTGGCCTGCAGGGTACAGGAAATGACCCAAGCGTCTGGCACTGAAGGGGTTAAGCTATAAAAAAAACACATTGACATGCTTTCCAAGCTGTTAGAGCAGCCAGTAGAGTACATTTTTTATTTAAGAGGTCTGTACATGTGTTATAAATAAATGAGCCCTATGCTTAGAAGATCAGTGGCTAATTAATACAGAAGGAAATTCCATGCTTTTCAAAGCTGTCAGTATATTTGAAGGTTTTGAAATGTAAAACAGTTCTACTTTTTTTTCTCGCTATCTTGGCTCTGCTGAACAGCCACCAGCAGGTCCCGGGACCAGGATCTCAGGCTGTCATCTAGATAGATGGTGACGTCCGTGAAAGGGGAGGGAAGGGGAGACTTTAGAGGCCTATATCTCTCAAAAGATACATGTATGAGAGCTCGGACTGGCAACAATTAATGTATTTTTTCTAATAGCTACAAATTAAATTTACTTATAATAATCCATTACTATCCCTTTAAACAAACAAAAATATGTAGGAATAGTTTAGTTCTCCTGGAGACCTGTACAGTAAGTCAACCCATACACATGGGGTACCATTTTTTGTTGACATGGCAAAAGGCACTTAATACTCTAGACCAGAGGTTCTCAATCCATGCCCTCAGTGGCCACTAACAGGCCAGGACTTAGGAATTTGCCTGCTAGAACACAAGTGCGTTGATCAGAGGCTCAGTCATATTGATTAACTCACCTGTGCTCTTAAAAGGAAATTCCCAAATCCTGGCCTGTTAGTAGCCACTGAGGACACAGGTTGAGAACCACTGATCTAGACAATTCCATGGTGTTGAAAGATTTAGCATCTTTGAAGTGACTAAAGTGCAAAATGTTGTTTTCGCACTTCCGCTATAAAAATGTTATATTTTTGCTGATGGCAGACACAATAGAAGCAGCTACAGAGCAAGATAGACGTGCTATGCTGTTCTCTTGTGATATTTTGCAAAAAGTGAGGCAGAAGAGGCTCATAGTGGCTCCTATCACTATAAGAAGGGTAAAAAAATCAATGGAGGAGATAGAAGGACCATTGTGTGTCCACTGGGTCTGAGGAGGAGGAGGAAGGGGCCACTACTGTCCTAATGCTGTCCAGTCCCCCTTAATCACCCCAAGGGATCTTGGATAATTTAACGGGAAGGGAGGGAGAAAAGGGAATGGGAAGTGAGGGATAAAAGGGTAGTACTAGTGAGAGCAGGACAGGTCAGCTGCCTGTGCCTGCTGCTAGACGTGCCCTCAGTGGCCACTAACAGGCCAGGACTTAAGAATTTCCCTGCTAGAACACAAGTGGAAAGCGGAAAGTGCCATTTTTCGCCGATTTCATTTTGAGGTGGAAAGTTTCACCCTTCCCTAGACATGAGCTCTCTTGGTTGCCAGACCCCTTCACAGCTGCATCCTTTTGCAGCCCCCTGTATTTACTCCCCCTGTCTGCAATGCATTGTGATCATCAAAAACCAAAGTGCATACGTTAGGTTAATGAGCAATAAAAATGTCTGTATAATCCCAGAAATGTCAGAAAACTTGTAACTGGTTTGAAAATCCATTACTGGAAAAAGATGATTTATGATTACAAGAGAGACCTTCACCTGCTCATTACTGTCTCCTAGTGGCTGCAGTTTGACATTAGGTGAACATCATTCTTTAACTCTCTAAGTGCCAGAGATGATTAATCTTAAAGCTGTAGTAGACCAACAAGATCTGGATACAGAGAAGTTGTTAGGTGATATTTATCTTTGTAGGATGTCAGGTCATTTTCAGTGTGCCCCTTTTCAAGATTTCAAGGTATCACCCTTCGATCTGCTTCTCGAAATGCGTTAGGTAAATTCCAACTCATTCATCCCCTCTTTTTTCCGAATGGAGAGTCAGTAAACTACCGAATAGGCAAGAGGGGAGGTAGGGTTCAGCATGCGGCATTTTCCTGCACCTCATTACTAGTTAGGGTTAATTGGGAGACAAAGGCATAACTAGAAACCACCGGGTCCTGGTGCAAAAATTGCCATGGGGTCCACCGACACCACCATGCAACTCCACCCCAGAAATGCTACTTATACATATTCCACCTCCACATTGCCCCCATTGTCCATCTTTACACTGCATGCCCTATTGTCCACCTCCACATTGCCCCCACTGTCCACTTCCATACTGCCCCCGTCTACTTCCACAATGCCCCCACTATCCACTCCACTACTACATTTCCCCCACTGTCTATCTCCACACTGCCCCCACTGTCCACTCCATTTCCACATTGCCCCCATTGTCCAACTTCACAATGCCCCCATTGTCCACTTCCACACTACCCACTGTCCATCTCCACAATGCCCCCATTGCCCACTTCCACATTATCCATTTCTGCATTGCCCCCATTGTAAATTTCCACTTCCACATTGTCCCCAATGTCCTCCTCCACAATGACCCCACTATCCACTTCCACACTACCCACTGTCCATCTCCACAATGCCCCCATTGTCCACTTCCACATTATCCATTTCTACATTGCCCCCATTGTAAATTTCCACTTCCGCATTAGCCCCATGGTCTATCTCCACAGTGCCCAGCAGTCGCCTGGAGGACAGAACATTTCTGTTTCCCCTATATCCTGCGCATTCACAGTCAAGACACTATGCACATGCATGCAGAACAGAGGCAGAGGGTGGAAGGATGCATGCATGGGTAACGGGCCCAGTCGCAGTGGCAACCCCTGCGACCACAATAGTTACTCCACTGCTGGGAGAAGTTGGTATCCTGACTCAATATCAGACTTGACAAGAAGACAGCCATGACCTGCCACTCTGAATGTTCTTTTGAAGTTCTGTTTTTCATTACCATGTTCTTGCCTATGGGTTGTGCCAGTTGCTTTTCGTTCCTTGACTGAGTAATGAGGCAGCAGACTGGCTTTCATTCTGCTTTGCAGTAACTTGTAATTTATCTTCAGCTTTAAAGGGATAGTAAACTTTAACCCTTTGAGTGGCAGAGAGGTACGCAACGCATTGCTCTACAATGCAATATGTACCCCTCTGGCACTCAAGGGGCTAATATGCAGATAACTATATATTGTAGGCTTTATCCTCCAGAGTAAAACAAGAGTGCTCCCAGTGTTAAGCAGTGTTTTACTCAAAAGTTATTGCATATGAAATGTTACTATATCTCTTTAAGAACAGCAGCATATGTACAGCTCTACTGGTGGGGTTTCAGGAGGTTATATGTGGTTTTAGCGTTCTGGTTGTAGAAGAAAATACTGAAGGCCCTCATCCTATCATTTCATTCCTAAGCACAGAGATTGATTCGGTCTCAATGGTTTTCCATTTGCTGCTTGTGTTGTCATTAGAGACTACGGACAGATGCAGTACCTTATTGTCACTTATAGGTAGCCCTTAAATGGAGTGTGATGCCCATGGGGATAGCATTTTGCCATTGACTATCCCTTGTTAAGTAACTGATAAAGTCACATTGTCACTACACTTGAGTGGGTGCTCCCCTAAAAGAAAATTTGGCACTTTTGGAATCCTTTTTTGGCATAGTCCAATGGCCAGACGTGTTGACAGTGTGACAAAGCTAATCAGTCTCAAATGGAGCTGTGTTAGTATTGGTTGGCTTATATATGTATAAAATATAAAATATGTAAAATATACCTGTTATCCTTAATTGCCTGACTTCACTCATTAGATTTAGTTAACTTAATTAATTACTTAAACTAATGTAAAAAATATTTCCTTGTTTGTATAATGAATCTTTATAAATTAATATTTAAGGCAAATTTATAACATTTTCATGTCTGATTGATGTTTGGTACCTTTTTTTACCTTGTTATTATGACACTAGTAGGACAGTACATTAGAATTGTGCAAGATAAAAATTTTTGGTAAAATTCGACTTCGGACGATTTTTTTTTTCATTCAGAGAATCCGCATTTCGGACCAGACCTGTTCAACTCGGACGAAATTTTGCGACAGTCCGAATTATCCGTCGAATTTAAAATACTTTAAAAACTACAATAAAAATTCAAATTAAAAAAATAAAAATAAATGGAACCCTTTCCAGGGTCTAAATGAAGATGGCGGAAGAGGGTAAGGTGGGGATTTAGCCTTATGGTACTATGGATGTAGCTAAATTCTAAGGAAGAAGGAAGACTGAGGATGACTGGCGCAGGGCGGACTCAGGATGATTGGAACACTGGAGATCTATCCAGCAGCAAACAGGAAGAAAAATCATCATCAGCAAATTTAGGGGAATCCTGCTGAATTGCCTCTTCTGTCTGGTGGCTACCAGGAAATGGTAAACAACTATCTCCCTCACCCTCAATGATATTTTTTGGAGAAGATATGCTCTCAGTGGCAGTGACAGTGCCGGCAGGAGGAATTTTCTCCAAATATTGCAATAATTCATGTTTGAGCTGCTTATATGGACGTTCACTGTAAAAATCCTGCATTGATACTGACCGCAGTTTCCAACCAGTAGTATTAAACACACTAGGTGACCCCAGGTCTATAGAACTGGCTGTGGTGGAGGTGGTGATGGAACTGGCAGTGGCACTACTCATTGTGCATGTGGTTCTGGGGGGATCATCATGAAACAGCTGACAATGAGAAACAGATGCTGGCTGCTTCATGATCTCAGAGGAGGGCCTGGACCTCTCTACCTTGCTAGTAGAGGTAGAACGACCTGCAGTTCCCTTCTTATGTTTACTTTTTGGTTTGGAGTGCTGCTGCTGAGTCTGACTAGTACTACTGACAGTCCTCTTCTTTAGCCGCCTGCTGCTGCTAGCTCTGCCTGAAAGCAATGGCACTGTTGTGGTGTTGGTGGTTGCTGGGTTACTACAGCTGGTACCAGGAGGAGCAACATCAGGTTGTTCACTAGGACTCAAATCCTTCACAGATAGGTTGGTAGTGTACTACAATAATTTTAAAACCTGGCCAAAAGACCTGTGTCACTCTGGAAATCATTTACTCAAATTCCTAATAGTTTTAAACAGAAACAAAGATGACTTGCGGTGGCAAAATGGCACTTTTGCTGGATGCCTGCCTAAACAACAACTGTCAAATTGGCTGTGTAACTTAGCCTGGCTATAAAGCACTAGACTGGCTAGTAAGATCACTTATCACTTATGTCTGGACAATCTCTCTCTCCTTCTGCTCTCTCTGAGCTCCAACAACAGACTAACAGGAAATGCAGCCTGTCTGGGTGTCTGTGTCATTAGTCCAACCTCCATCATGAAATGAAGAAGCTAATTGGACTAGAGAGGACCCCCATCATGAAATGAAGAAGCTAATTGGACTAGAGAGGGAGTGAAAGTAGCACGCACGTACGGGAAGCCATCGTCCGAATTCTCGAAATTTACACTGAAATTTTGGACCAGGGCTTTTTAGATTAGGGTCTTTTTTTTTTTAAGAACAGACCTTACCATTCAGCCGGCCCGAATGATCCTTATTCGTCTGAATTCCGAATTTGGACAAATCGATTTGCACAAGTCTGTTCACCATAATCTCAGACATTAGTGCATCTTCCCCCTCGTCACAAGTACTGGTATGTTGCTCTGCTGGACTGAATTAATGGAGCATTGCACTACTGTTCTCCTGCAATATTCCTGCAATCACAAGTAATGGATTACTGCCCTGCTTATCTCATATAATGGTGCATTGAACTACTAGCTCTGTCTAATACTTTTGTTGTCTCAAATACTGGTATGTTATCCCGATGGTTTCCTGTAAATATGCAGAGACCTACTGTAATAATCTTCTGGTTTCAGTTATAGCACTTACCTGGTCTCACGCAATAGTGTATTGCACTAACATGTTTATGTAATGCTATCCTGGTAACATGAAATCATTGTGCATTAAACTATAGTTCTGATCTCGAGTAATGGTATTGCCCTGCATGTCACATGTAATGGTATATTGCCCTGCTTTTTTCATGCAATACTTTTAGACTCTATAATGATGAGGGGGGTAACTAAAATCTCCTGTGCCCTGGGCTGAAATCTGAAGTTCCCTCCATGGTCTAGAGCAATTAGAAAATGACAAAGACCCAAGGAGCAATTTACCACAGGAAGAATCTATAATGTTTTCACATGACAGGGGAAGAAAGAGAGAGGAAAAGCGATTTTGTTTGTGGCACACTAGAGCTGATGCATTATGATTCATAACCCATACTCACAGTTAACCGTTTTAGAGCCAGAGGAGTGTCCAGTACATGGCTTTTCAATTCATTGGACACCTCTCTGATACTCAAATGGTTAATCAAGACAAGGGGCTCACACACCCTATTCTTATCCTATTCCTATTCTGTCAGTGGAGTGTGATGTTAGCATCTGTCAGCCACAGTAGAAACCTGGTCTTATTGTAAGGGGGTCTCATAATAGTGCAGAGAGGATGGACCCCCTTGGATTCTGGGCCCTTCACATCTTCACTTTCTGCAATGCCTGTAGTTAAGAACTTACAACCCTGGTAACTATATATTCCATTGATAGTCTCATAATACACTACTGATTTCATGTAATGGTGTATTGCTCTGCTGGTTTCATATATTGCAGTACATTGACAATATATAGTGCACACAGCCACCTCTCCCCTTCTTGAGCCTATATAACCCAGAGTAAACAAGTCTTTGTTAGAGGGTCACTTTTAAAAATAGAATTTGTGCATAGAGGTGGAGCAGTCACTTACATACACACACATTCACATTCACACACTCCTACACTTATTAATGAATATATATATATATATATATATATATATAAATATAATATATTTACTTAGAGGGAAGGTCCCCTGCATACTGATGCAGCTTGTGTCTTTACCAATGCCCCATCGTGTCTCCAATAGAGTCGACCTGTGTGATGATGTCACTGTGTCATGCTGGCCCCATTATACATGATGAATCTATCACATTGGACAATCTCCATCTTTTCTTGTATGTGAATTATATTGTAGCACATTGTGAATACAAGGTGTGGTGTTTTCAGGCATCTGACCTGAATAAGTGAGTATGCCTTATTTTGGGGGTCGCACTTTATTCGGGCTGCCTGGTGTATGGGAAGAAATTCCCATCTGGTAGGTATCCCTTTACATCATTCTCCATTTACCTTTTTACATTGCAGTACTGGTAAGAGGTAGAAATGCAGGCGTCAAAGGAGACCAGTCCATTGCGCTGCATGCCTTATTTTGCCACCTGCCTCTATGCTGATATTTTCCCTCCACACTGATGTTGTCCTACTACTCTGACATTGCCCCTCCATGCAAAAACTCTCTATTAATATACTTTGAAAGGTCCTTCCAGGACCTTTCTATCAATGTGCATATGAAAGGTCCTGCATGGATGGGCAATGTCAGTGTGGAGGCCAGTGACAAATTCAAGCATTATTATTATTATTATTATTCTTTATTTATATAGCGCCAACTAATTCCGCAGCGCTGTACAATTGGGGAATAGACATACAGAGGTATTAAATAGTACAATCAGATGTGTAGAACAGGAGGATCAGAGGGCCCTGCTCGTGAGAGCTTACAGTCTAGAGGAAGGTGGGTTTGATACAGAAGGTGTAAGTGCTATTGGGTGTAAGTGCCTCCTGCCACATGAACTGCCAGTCAGTGGGTGGGAGTGAGAAGTGCCATTGAGTGCAGTAGTCCGTGCAAGGGGTGAATCTTGGTGATGATGTTTATGGAGGCAGTTGATAGGCCTCCCTGAAGAGGTGAGTCTTCAGGGAGCGTCTGAAGATTTGAAGGCTGGGGGAGAGTCTGATGGGGCGGGGGAGGGAATTCCACAGCTCAGGTGCAGCACGGGAGAAGTCCTGTAGGCGGGAGTGGGAGGATGTGATAAGAGCTGTGGAGAGCAGAAGGTCATGTGCAGAGCGAAGATGGCGGGCGGGAGTATATTTGGAAATGAGAGATGAAATATAGGGGGGTGCAGTGTTAGTGAGGGCTCTATAAGTTAGCACCAGAGTTGCATGCCACCCATTTGACCATTCTCCTGGAAGCCTGCATTTTTTACCTATACTGGTACTGCAGTTTAAAGGTAAAGGAAGGGAGAAAGAGAACGGGAGGAGAGGTTGCCTTATGTTCTTTTATTTATTTAATCCATTAAGGTTAAAAGTTGGGGAGGTTGCCCTACATTAAGGGTCATCTTATATGCAGGCAAATATGATATTGCAAAGACTTCACAGTTAAAAAACTGGATTAATAACACACTTTGGAAGCCAAAAATCAGTTGACCTGCTACCATTTAACTTTCTTTTTAGAAAATCCCTCCTACCGATAACACACTACATCTGCTTCTGTAAATGCTGCTTCACATACTATAATCAGGGCTTATAATTTTAAGTCCTTTGCTACTAGCCAGACCTGAAAAGTTACTCGCCACTGCAAGCCATATCATACCGACCAGGGCTGAATTTCTACTCACCAGGGCTAAATTTTCACTCGCCCTTGGCTAGTGGTGAGTGGAAATTTTGAGCCCTGATATAATTGTTCTTGATTCCTCATTCCAAATACTCAGCATGAAGGAAATATTTCTATATGCTGAACACACAGTTTTTCTTTAATAGGACAGTTTCTTCGCCATTTAACCCTCTGAGTGCCAGAGAGATATGCAACGCATTGCTCTGCTATGTGTTGCATACTTCTCTGGGACTCAAGGGGTTAACCCTTTGTTAATGGACACCAGTGCGACACAGTGATTTACTACTTTTACAGTGGATTGAGATGGTTTATATGCAGTTTAGTTTATCCTAGCAGAGGTCTGGAATGGAATGCAGTTGATAACTTTATCAAATTTGTTCAGCATTTTCATATGCTTCTGGTACAATAGCTGCTTAATCTTCCCTTTCTAGGGTCACTGAGCACATCTGCTGGGTTCTGAGTGGGTTGCTCATAGCCTTGCGGCTGGTTGCTCTCCCTCTTGCAGATCCACACAATTATAGTAGTAGAGACTGCAGTCAACATCAGTGAGTTAAGATTGATGAGTAACCCACTGTACAAGGGTGTCCAGCCTCCAGCAACCAGTGCTGTTCCCATGGAACGGATTAGATCACTTATATTCAGTTCAGGTGAGTCTTTGTAGACACCACTCATGTTAATTTGGAAATCTTTATCCTTCTATGTAGTTTCTATACTACACCTAGCACTACACGCAATTCAATAACTTGTTAGTTACTGGCAGTGAAGTCTTTGGTGTCCTTGCCATCAGGCACTGTGCTGGACTACTTTCCATGCCCACAGCTGGTGTGTTCTTCCAAAGCAGGATAGCTTTCCTTTAGAGATTTATTGCTATTCAGTCTTACCATTACTTGTGGGTACCATGGTGAAGAAACAAGATACGCAAATTCAGAAACAAATTGATCTCAATCTGGATTTAATCAATTCAGACCTTTATCAGAAATCACAATGTCCAGTTGACCATGACATGCAAATTTTGTTTTACAATGGCTGATCCTGGTTTCAGTAGACAATATACCAGAAGTCAGAATAATGGTCAACAAGCAGTAGATGCACAGATTTCTTATTAATTGACTTTGTGTATGTAGCCAGCATATAGTTCTTGCAGCTCTCTTGGCCACTCACATATCACTATTTAAATACTATTGAAAATGCTAATCTGAGCTCCGCCGGAACCTGTAGAGTATATTTTTTTGTATGAATTTTGGGAGGTTTTGGCTTCACCCCTCTTGGTTGGCCGATCCCTGTATAATCGGGTGTTTAGAATTAATTAGGGAAGGTATAATACCTCCCTTTCTCCCCTCACAAGGGTTTTGTTCACAGTAGATGTAAGGTGGTGTCACTGCCTTTTAATTGCATTATACTAAATACATGTTCACTTGGATTTGAGGCAGGCAGAGACTTTCCTAAATCTGGGGTTCCTTGATGTAGCAGGCAAGCTTATCATGGATGTGGCCAGAACCTGTAACTAAACCCCACTGCTTGCTAGGGTAAGTCACTGGTTATTTATTGGTAAAGGTCAGTATTTGATGGTCAGACTTCTTTGTTTACTAAGCAGTAGGCACACTTGCCCTGAATGTGGCCATGCTCGCAAGACCTGGCAGGTAGCACATGGGACATCATGGGTGTTTTCACTGCAGGTTTAACTGACAAAGCCTTTGCTCTCATTTTGCATGTAAGGCTAGGTGCAGGGTATTTCACATAGTGCCCATCTCTGCCAATATGACTTGTGTGTATACATGTCAGCATCTGGTCTTAGTGATTTATAGAATGAAGACCATAAGCCCAGGGCTGGATTTACATCTCAGAAGCCTGTAGGCACAGAAATCTGAAGTGCCCCCCCCCCATTTGCCATCTCCACTGGACACCTCCACAATGCTCCAAATCTCAACATTACCCCCATATCCATATAGCCCTCACATTGCCCCCCATCAGCTCCAACTTATCCCCATCAGCTCCATATTGCCCTCACATTGCCCCCATCATGTCCAACTTGTCCCCATCATCTCCACATTGCCCCCATCATCTCCACATTGCCCCCATCAGCTCCAACTTGTACCCATCATCTCCAACTTGTCCCCATCATCTACAACTTGCCCCCATCATCTCCGCATTGCCCCATCAGCTCCAGCTTGCCCTCACATTACCCCCATCATCTCCACATTGCCACTATATCAGCTCCAATTTGCCTCCACGTTGCCCACATCATCTTCACATTGCTCACACTTTGCCTCCCACATAAGTTTCCTACCTCCCTGGTGGTCCAGAGGCAGATGTCTGTTCCTCCTTCTGTAGCTGCTGTTGCTCCCACGCGGTCTCTTTAGGAATGCAGAGCACTGGGAGATGATATCTCCCAGTGCTCTGCATTAGAGCCGACGAGGGAGCAACAACAGCTACAGGTCTGTGCCTTCTGTCTGAGCCAAAGAAGGCACGGACCTTACACTGTGAACAAATATATTTTTTATTACAATGACAGGCGCCCCTCTGTGGGGTGCGCCTGTAGGCAGATGCCTACTCTGCCTTATGGCAAATACGGCCCTGCATAAGCCCTTTGTACAGTATGCCATTCTGAATACTGATTTCATCCCTGAATGTACACTATTCTATTACAATTAAAAAAACTTCTTCATTTGAATCTGTCGGCCAACTAACACAGACTTAAGTGCCTGCAAACTTTCCTCAATTTGTGTTCTTCCTTATCCAAAGCAGTGTCTGATCTATGATGTTTAGTCAGCTTGATTTAATATGCTCTATGTCATACAGCCCCTGCTGTATATTGCAAACTATGTCTTTCACATTCTGCACTCGATATGCCTTCTGCTGATTTTCGTCAGTTTAAGTGTGTTACTGATGGATTTCTCACAGCCAAGTTTAAACATTACATTTGAGCTGTCTCTTCTCTCCGGAATGTTGCCATGCAGATGCACTCATCACCTTAATTACATTGCAAAAACTCATCACAAGCATCGACAACTGTTAACATACTGTGCTTGCTTTAGGTTTTTTTTGTACAAGTCATCCTCAAGTGTTGGCATGGTGTAGTGAGATAATTTCAGTGCTTGGTATAAAAATGCTGGATCTGTGCAGATTCTCTGATTTTCAGTCACTGGTGCAATATGTCCATGTGCCTCATACTTGAACAGCTTTTCTTTTACTGTCAGATTGATGGCCACCTGCATAGGGCATCGTGTCTTGTGAACAGGAGTCACATTTATGTCAAGGTTAAAATGAACCTCTCCTAGTACATATTCTTTTGGCACATTCAGACTTCTTCATTGTCGTTTCTTAGCAGCTGTTTTGTCCCTTCAGTTGATGATCCAATTTGTGGAGCTCAGCAGGGGAAAGGTGCATTAGCCTAGGGTCATGGGTTCCAGGAAAAGAACAATTGGTGAGGCACCACCATCTTGTTAGTGTTGCACCCACTATTTGACCCTACCCACTATTTTCTTCCTCTTTGCCATTAAAGGCACACTAACACTACCTATGTAAATAATAATTCCTCCTACCAATAAAATTTCTTATTTAAAGGGATAGTAATACTTCGTTTTAACTTTATTTTATTTTGTAGGCATTAAAAAAACATGAAGAATGATATAAGTCATATCTCTCAAACCTTTATGGTTTAAGAGATATTCACAGGCAAAGTTTCCCCCTCCCGCCCCTTTTTCCTAGTGTAAACAATCTCTTCTCAGATGTGAATCTGGTTGTAAGACCAGACAGATAACAGAAGGGGACAATCTTCTTCCTATGAGAACAATGAAAGCCCATCCCCCCTTGACAAGTTTTTCAGGTTTTTCCCTTATCTTAATTGAAGATTGTCCCTCTCTGCAGTCTACCTGGGCACCTCCCTTCTGCTTTGGCTGAACGGGGGGGGGGATACTTTGCTTGTGAATATCTCTTAAACCATAAAGGTTTGAGAGATAAGACTTATATCGTTCTTCATGTTTTTTTAATGCCTACAAAATAAAATAAAGATAAAACGAAGTATTACTATCCCTTTAAGACTGGAGCAACACTCCCCCATGTCCTCCTTTAGTGGCAGCCCTGCATTAGCCCAGACATGTACATGTTGACCTGGACAACAGCAGCTTCTGTCTGGCTTCACAATTTCGAAATCCTATTACAGTAACACTTTCCTGAAGGTTCCCAGTCTTTCTCAGCTCAGCTGAGTACAACTTTAGTCTGATGTCTTTCTGGCAGGATCCAGGTTCTAAGCGCTAATTTAATTGCTCTCAGGATCATTACATTATATGTAGTCCCAGAATCAAGTTAGCAGGATTGGGATGTGTTATTTGAATTTAAAGTGACAAACCATTTCTTTCCATGATGCACCAGTGCAGTCACTGCTGTGTGTGGATCTTCACTTGAAGATGTGACCTCCTGAGTTGTAAATCTGTCTTGTTGTTGATTGCCTGTAACCTGACAGGCATACTCTAGCAAAAATGATTAATTCCACTACAAGATCTGCACGACTTCCCATAATCTGGAAACTGTATTTTCACTTGTTGGTTTGCATTATCACAGTGGTTACACATTGTAGTGTCAGCTGCATAAGTGCTGAGCAGGTGGCCATGTTGCTACAGTTCATCTGTGTTGCCAGCTCTGGGACTAGATTCTGTTGTCCCTGTTAAAGGGATAGTAATACTTTAATATTACTATCCCCCATATTGTAGATATTTGAGAAAGAATTTGATAGCCCCCAGGTTCATCTCTCAAACCTTTATGGTTTGAGAGATAACCGAACACAAAGTTCCCGTTAGTGAAAAATACTTATTTCTCTGAAACGGTCTTCTACGTGTGCTTGCAAACCAAACTTAGCGTTCAGTTATCTCTCAAACCATAATGGTTTGAGAGATGAACCTGGGGGCTATTAAATTATTTTGCAAATATCTACAATATGGGGAATAGTAATAATAAAGTATTACTATCCCTTTAAACCATGCATTAGTGCCAATATGAGTTCCGGCTGGCACACA
This sequence comes from Rhinophrynus dorsalis, assembly GCA_037306005.1. Lineage (NCBI taxonomy): Eukaryota > Metazoa > Chordata > Amphibia > Anura > Rhinophrynidae > Rhinophrynus > Rhinophrynus dorsalis. The sequence goes on along the minus strand of CM074720.1, from coordinate 519,671,638 downwards.
CATCATTGTACTTTCCAAATTCTATTTCCTAGCTAGCATCCCCCATAATGAGCGGTGGCTGCATGAACTCGTATTGTGGCCAAACTCTTGTCATGGCTTTCTGTTCCCACAACACTCTACAAGTACCTTTCCCTACCTATATAACTGCTCGTACAGCTAACACTCACCTATGCTCCATGACACTACACCCCAAGTACATCACTTACCTTGATGTTGGAGGACTGGTGGTGTCCTTAGCACCCTGGTCCTCCTGCGTTTTCTGCAAAACTAAAATTCTAATTACTAAAAAATCCTTAATTGCCCACCGCCACTGTCACCTCTATTAAATAACACCCCCCATCTGCCCACCTTTAGTCATGCCTGGGTTATTGCCCAAGCCAGTGTATGAAAAAATTGAACAAGGATTGGCTTTTATTTGGCCAATCCCTGTTCAAATTAGTTTCCACACATTGGCTGGGAAGTGGGGTTAAAGCCAATTAGCATCTAGATGGTAGGGTCACAAATGCTTGTGATGTCATCACTCCATCTGTTCAATGATTGGCTAGAGGGGTGATGTAGCGTGCATTCATGACCCTTCAATCATGAGGCAATTGGCTTAGAGGTGAGGTTCCTCTTGGGCACATTCCATGACCAACATAACCCCACTTTCCAGCTAAAAGGAGCAAAGGAACTATTTTCAACAGGGAAAAGCCTATCCCTGCTCATTTTTTCCTCACACTGGCTTGTGCAATGGCCCAAGCAGGACTAAGGGGGATAGGGGGATTTTATTTTTAATTTCTAAAGGAGGCAATGGTGGTGAGAGATTTTAGGTTTTTTTAGTCATTCTGATTTTTAATTTTTGCAGAAGCTGCTAGAAGACCAGGGAGTCGAGGACACAGCTGGACCTCTGACATCAAGGTATGTTATGTACCTGTGAAACATATGGGTAGGGGCATGGAACATAGGTGAACGTTGGCTGTATGGGGAAATAACTAATTGGTGCAAGAGGAATATGCAATGCATTGCTTTTCAAAGTGTTGTATACCCTTCTGGCACGCAAAGGGAGGGTGGGTTGTTAGGGGACTCACTTTTGTTTCTTTTTTTGAGATTTGGATGAATTGATATTTAGGCTTTAGATGTGCATGTGTTTGTGTGTGCTTTGACTGCTTTTCTATTGTTTGGCAGTGGTTTGTAACATGCGTTAGGACTCAAAGCCTATGCTTGGTATTACTGGCAGAAAAATCATCCCCTTAACACATACTAACAGTCGCTGCAATTGAATGGCGAATGGATGTGAGGTTCCATTGATTTCAATGGGCCCTAGTGTAGCACCTGCTGTGCATTTTTAACATGTGGCAGTTCATCACAGCTTAGGTACTAGAATACCATACTGTGAGTTGAAAATACCAACATTGGTTTAGTTTCGTTAACAGCCATAACCCACTGAGTTCCAGAGGGATATGCAACGCATTGTTCTGCAATGTGTTGTGTAACCCTATGGCACTCAAAGGGTTAATAGACTCAAGCCCCTGATGTGCTGTCACTGGATTGCAGTGTTTACATTGTCAGTCTGCTGTTTGTCCTTCTCCACAGCTTTCATGTGTCTGTGAGCTCTGCTGAGAAGCACATTTCAATAGCTGTGTTCAAGCTTAATCCGCATTCTTTTAGGGAAAGTAGAAAAGTTCTCTCAGTAGTTATGACAGTGACAATGTTCTCTTTGATTAAGGGCTAGATTCTATTACCACCCGTAAAACTGGCGGTAATGTTAAAAAAAAGACCGAACTATAAACTCAGCTATGTATCTCGGCTATTCTATAGCTGGCAAGGTACATGGGACAACTAGTGTTGGTCGTTGTTGGTTTTTGTTGCCACAACTCATGGGAAATAGCGTGAATTGTGTGAACATCAAAGGGAAAAAGCCAACTCTCGTTGTTTGACACAGTGATGATGATGTGAGTAGGCCTTTAAGGTAGTCAAACTCAACTCTATAGGTTAGTGAATGCCAGGATGAAGAGGGAGGGAAGAAGGGTAGTAAGTGCCTTCTGTGTTACATTACTCATCACTTATCATGACTGGATAGACAGTCAATACTGGGTGACATCAGGTGGGTCCTGATGGACCTGTAAATTGATATGATCCCTATTGAAATGAAGGTTTGGGAGGAAGGGTGAGGGGAAGATCGTGTGCCAGGAGGACTACTTAATATGTCCTTGGACCTGTGGGGACATTTTTGTGACCATATTCTGTACATCCTTGGCATTCAAGGGGTCATCTCTGATAACCTGACTCTCTGGGTTACAGGCATGCTAATATGCAAAAGGAAAGGGACTTTATACACAAAACGGGAAGCAATTTATTTTTTGTTTTTGCCTTCCACTGGATCAACAGGGGTGTTTTTTGTCATGGGCTGGACTTGATGGACGCATGCCTTTTTTCAGCCTTGTCAACTATGTTACTATGTTACAATCCAATTGCACTAACAAGGAGAAATAAATATCTTATTTAAACCAATGGGTATTTTAACTCCTTAAAATCATTGCTTTCCAATGAGGTTAAAATGCCCACTTAAATCAGAGCAAATATATATTGTCTCCTTAGAACATCAGACTCACTAAATCCTCTCTGTGCTGTATGTAAGGCTGCCGGCCATGGCATTCTCTCCATAGACTTAACATTGGACAGAAGCCAATTTTTTTACCGGCCTGCAGGTAAAATACTGGCTAGGTGGCAACCCTAGCTGTACGTTTCCTTGCCTGGCAGTGAAAGGGTACTGATCACTGCTTGATTTCCATATAAAAACTCAACTTTGCAAGTCATAGGCCTAGATTACATTGCAGCTAATAACTTGTTTTATCAAGCAGCTTCCCTTTGAAGTCTATGGAGAAATACGGTATGTAAACAAAACCCTTGCTGAAAGGGATAGTAATACTTGCAAATTACTAATCCCCATATTGTATCTTTGTTAAAAAGAAACTTATTGCCCCCCAGTGTCATCTCTCAAACCCTTATGGTTTGAGAGATAATAGCGCTCAAAGTTCCCCCCTCCCTCCCCCTTCCCTGTCTGAACGCTGACTGCAGGGATATCCGGTATTACTTGCATCAGGCGGCTCTGCAGCATTGCCGAGATCGCATTTATAAAAAATAAATCTTTCACTAAGACGGTCTTCTATGTGTGCTTGCAAACCGTTTCAGTGAAAGAATTATTTTTTATAAACGCGATCTCGGCTCAAATGCAGAGCCACCTGATGTGCATAAGACTGTCATACGACAGCTTCCCCTACAGTCAGCGGTCACAGTTCAGTCAGGGAAGGGGGACTTTGAGCGCTATCATCTCTCAAACCATAAGGGTTTGAGAGATGACACTGGGGGCAATAAGTTTCTTTTTAACAAAGCTACAATATGGGGCTTAGAAATTTGCAAGTATTATCTCTTGAAGTTATCAACTGCAATGGAACTCAGGACACAATTCAAAAAACATTTAGTTTGTTTGAAAATTGCAGGTCAGACCCACTAATCTCTTCCTACTGTTGTCTTGCCCCTTCTATATATACTTCTGTTCACCTCCACTACTTGAGATGTCTCACATTCAGCACCCTACATTCAAATAGAATCAACATATTAGGGACTACCACTCTCTCCGAATTTGAATGAGGGTTAATCGGGTTTTCCACTGCTTTCTTCTGTTCCAATTGAGTTTGCAAATCCTGTGTAGTTTACACTTCCTGTGCCATACACATCTACTTAGTGATACAATATAGAGTCCACGCGGTATGTAATTGTTAAGTAATGAATTGTATAATTCTTTTTGGTTGTGCTGTTTGTAATTAACTCTTTTGTATCTGTACTTCTAATTTCCTCAATAAACCTTTTGAAAAAAAAAAGAGTGAAAATTGCAGGTCAGAAATATTTGACAAGGAAGAATTTGAAGATGTTCACAGCATTTACATAAAATGGACAGGCCATGAATTTACTACACCCAAAAAGGACAAGTTTACTCAGTATTAACATTTTAAATGAGGTATTTCTCAACAGCAGGTGTAGCTCTCTTATTTAGCTGTTAAAGTCCTATAAAATATCTTTTTACATGATACTTTCCCCTTAAGGCATTTTCATTATGTTCCCTGCAAAACAGAGATAAGACTGATGCTGTTATACACCCCCTGGACTGATTAAACCTTTATACAAAAGCCATTTGACACAATGTATATATTATCACTTTAAAGCAAAAAGTGGAAACCCTTGTTGTCGTTTGGTACATTGTAATAGTCTATTTATCATACAAAAATGTAGTTAAATCACATATTGTAAAAATGCAAACTATAAGTAATATACAATTAAGCATGTAGGAAAATAAAAGCTGAGGAATTTCTTAGTCATTGATAATCGCTCTTTATTTTTAAAGGAACACCAATACCACCTAATAATAAAAATCCACCTAAGTTAAATTTGGCCAAAAATCCTTTTTTTAAATAATGGTTACATGACTCAAGGACCCCAGAGTTCTCCCACTGATTCCTTCCTCACTCCATTCAATCCCTCTCATCCTTCCTTCCTTCCTCTTTCTTCCTTCCTTCCTTTCCCCCTTCCTTCTTCCTCCTTGCTTCTTCCTCTCTTTCTTCTTTACTCCCTTTCTTCTTTACTCCCTTTCTGCCCTCCCCTTTCCTCCTTTCTCCTCCCCCTCTTTCTTCTTTACTCCCTTTCTGCCCTCCCCCTCTCCTCCTTTCTCCTCCCCCTCTACTCCTTCTTCTCCCCATCTTCCTTTCTCCTTCCCTCTCCTCTCTCCTTCTCCTTTCACCTCTCCTTCTCCTTCCCCCTCTCCTACACACCCCCTCCTCCTTTCTCATTCCCTCTCCTCCTTTCTCCCTCTCCTCCCTTTCCTCTTTCCTCCCTTTTGTCCTTTCGTTGCAGGTCAGCCCTATTTTTCCTGCTTTGAACCTCTCTCCTTCTGGTTATTTTCCAACTATAAGTGTGCATAGTACATTGCCTCACATTTACACTTACTCACTACAACTAATACTAATCAAAAATCATACCTAAATTAATAAAAAATAAAAAGTACAAAGCCATTAATACACTGCATATCAGTGCCTTTAAAATGAAGTTCCCCTCATTAGAATGACTTCGACTATGTGTGGTGGAATGTCCTATGGGAGATATAAGAATGTGCCAAGTTTTATGCAATTTAATGACTTTTCTTCTAATGTCATTAGTCCAGAGAAAGCAGTGGGTGCCTTCCTCATTGAACAAATTTTGGCCACAAATGACTGAACTGAACAAAAATGGAAACAGAGTGTTTTCTGCTAACAAAAAAAAATCTAAAATTTTTTGTAAATATGTATTTTCTTCCTTCGCACGTCTTCTATTTAACCCCCTCTAGGTTCCTACGGTTCTTCCATTTATTGGGTGCTGCTTTGGGTCTAGTGATACACTGATCATTGTTCTCCATTCGTTGTTATGATAAGCTGTTTTACTGATTGATAATCACTGCTTTGTCTATAAGCTCTACCATTCAAGTGGTTGAAAACCGTATCTAAATCAACAAGTCTCTCCTGGAGCCTTCCAGAAGGTCCACTGAGAGGGACTACAGTGAGAGGAGCGAGGGATTCCTCTTGGACAGGATGACATCTGGTGCACAGGCCTGGGGTGGAGAAGTCAGCTTATCAGGCTTAGCATTCTTCTCCAGAAGCAGATGTTCCAGTACTCGGCAGATGGCAGCAGTTATTTTTCAAGTGCAGGAGTTAGTTGGTCGTTTGAATGCTTTGCTATAATATGAACGGCTTGCTACAATGTGTCTCTCTCATATACATCCAATCTTCGCAAGCACGGCCTATTCAGGGGTATAATACAGTGAGTGGACAGAGCTTTTCACTTGCTCATATATATGTGAAATGGAACGTTCTCACCGGTATATCTCGGTCCCGTTCTGTTCACCACTCTCTTCCACACCAGACTCGGGCTCACTTGAACGTCCACAAAGTGTCACTCCACTTCCCCTCTTATGGCTGTTTGCTGCATGTATGAGACTATTCAGTGTCTGGAATTTGTCTCTTTGCTCTGTATTAATATAAAGGTGTTCGTATTTGATATTGCCACTTCACATTATTCCTTACACCATACTGATGTCAAAGTGAAATAAAATTCAGTTCAAATGTGACTCCTATTGCCACTTTTCTCCAACGCGTTTTGAAATCACCTGATCTCTTCCTCATCTCCAATATCCAATTTGAACACCTTTTATATTGATACGACGCGAAGAGACAAGTTCTGGATGCCGAACAATCTCATACACGCAGCAAACAGCCATAAGAGGGGAAGTGGAGTGATACTTAGTGGACGTTCAAGTGAGCCCGAGTCTGGTATGGAAGAGAACGGTGGACAGAACAGGACCGAGATATACCAGTGAGAACATTCCATTTCACAAACATATATATATATGAGCCAGTGAAAAGCTCTGTCCACTCACTTCACAATGCTTGTGAAGATTGGATGTACATGAGAGAGACACATTGTAGCAGACCGTGCACATAATAATAAAATATTCATTGTAGCAGTCTGTGCATGCTACAACTAAGTATCTTTAGAGGTTTTGAATATTAAAACGGCATGATATATAACTAAACATATACTGATGTAATGTGGTTAAACTGTATTATACACGTATTTTTTGTGGTTGGTGTTTGTTTCCTAAGATATGCATGGAGCGAGTCTCATGCATTGAATAGGGTCTACAGAGCAAAATTTGGGGATAGATTCAGAGATTCCTTATTTTATTAGTGATTTGGAACTTTGAATGTTATGTTGGCTACCCAATTACATGATAGGTAGGAATTTATGAAAGGAAATATTTAGTCAACAGCAGAATAATAAATTAACTCATTGGGAGGTTTTTCTAAACGTATCGCAGCTGTAGTGAAATTTCCTGAAAATCAGCATCATTTTAATACCATTTTGATGTAATACAGAAATATGTGAAAGTTATTGTGATTTCTATCTCAAAATAAAACATTTATCTTTTTATAAGGGATTGATGTTATTTTAAATTGTGTGGTTTGTACAAATTGTTCTTAGTTTATCTATGGAAGCATGCCAGGGATCATGAATCTGTAGACAAATGCAGGATCAAGTTTAATAGAACATTTTCAAAGTTTGTTCTTTCTTTGGGGCGTGTAGTGGTTCATCAAATGGCTTTTGAGGAGGAGAATCATGCCCTGTTTCAGGATGATGGGGTCCACAACAAAGACACTGATCTGGATTTCTTCAACCTAGAATTTGATGGATACGGCTGAAAGGGCCATGTCATTGTTGGGGTGGCGGGGGTTTAGACCTGGCTGATACAAGGTGTTTAAACAACTGGGTCTGTGGAGTTGATGCACTTGACAAGCAGGGAGGTTATTACTAGTGATGAGCGAGCACCCCAATGCTCGGATGTTCGGGTGCTCTGACCGAGCACCCCCTGAGGCTCGAGTGCTCGGCCGAACACCCGAGCCCCATTGAAGTCAATGGGAGGACTCGAGCATTACACCAGGCACCCCCTGCTCTGATGAGGGGAGGGTGCCTGGTCCATAGGAAAAGGGCAGAAAAAGATGGAAACACTACAGAAATGGTTCAGGGACAGCATAGGGAGGATGTCTGGATGCACCTTGGACTCCAACATCGCTGCTGGGAACGATCTTTCGCCCGTAGTATGCCATTTTTACAGACTGACCGTAAAACACACAAAAAGGAAAATAAAAACGACTTTAGGCGAAAAATTGTTACCAAACAGTATTTGCTGTATATTTACTTGTATATCATCTGCAAATTCTCCCAAAAATTTCATCGATTTTCTGAAGTGAGGCCATGATTAAGAGGGAAACGTGCGCAGAGGCAAATTATCCCAAAAATTTCCTTGATTTTCAGAACTGAGGCCATGATTAAGAGGGAAACGTGCGCAGAGGCAAATTCTCCCAAAAATTTCCTTGATTTTCAGAACTGAGGCCATGATTAAGAGGGAAACGTGCGCTGAGCTGACCATCTAAAACATTATGGGTGAGGGTCTGCTGCAGAGCTGACCATCCTAAACATTATATGCGAAGGCCCGCTAGTGAGCTGACGCTATAAAACATTATATGCGAAGGCCCGCTAGTGAGCTGACGCTATAAAACATTATATGCGAAGGCCCGCTAGTGAGCTGACGCTATAAAACATTATATGAGAGGGCCCGCTAGAGAGCTGACCCAATAAAACATTATATGAGAAGGCCCGCTGGTGAGCTGACCTATATAAAAATTGTCAAACAGGGCCCGCTGGTGAGCTGGCCCTATATAAAAATTATATCACAGGGCCCGCTGGTGAGCTGGCCCTATATAAAAATTATATCCCAGGGCACGCTGGTGAGCTGGCCCTATATAAAAATTATATCCCAGGGCATATGGAAGAGGAGGAGGAGGATGAGAACATTAAGAGTCAACCATATACCCGTTTTTGGGGTGGAAGGGGTGAATGGGAATACAGAGTATTCCCATCATTGTAAATAACATATATAAAGTGAGTTTATGTTCCCCCGGGGCTTTCCTCCAGTGGAGTGGAGAAGTCAGGGGAAATCCAGGCCTTGTTCATTTTTATAAGTGTCAACCTATCAGCATTGTCGGTGGAAAGGCGGATACGCTTATCTGTTATGATGCCACCAGCAGCACTAAATACCCGCTCAGACAGAACGCTGGCGGCAGGGCAGGCCAGCACCTCCAAGGCGTAGAGTGCCAGTTCATACCACGTGTCCAGCTTGGACACCCAGTAGTTGTAAGGCACAGAGGGATCATTGAGGACGCTGACACGGTCTGCTACGTACTCCTTCACCATCTTCCAAAACTTTTCCCTCCTTGTGACACTAGGCTGCGCATCAGGGTGAGGGTGCTGGCGGGGTGTCATGAAGGTGTCCCACGCCTTGGAGAGTGTTGCCCTGCCTTTCTCGGAACTGCTGTGTGCTCCCCTTTTCTCCCCTTCTCGGTTGGCCAAGGTAGCACGTACTCTGCCGCCAGCGTTGTCAGATGGAAAATTTTGGAGCAATTTTTCAACAAGAACCTTCTGGTATTGCACCATTTTGCTTGTCCTCTCCACCGGAGGAATGAGAGATGAGAAATTCTCTTTGTAGCGGGGGTCCAGAAGGGTGAACACCCAGTAATCCGTGTTGTCTAAAATGCGTACAACGCGTGGGTCACGGGAAAGGCAGCCTAACATAAAGTCAGCCATGTGTGCCAGAGTACCAACAGTCAAGATTTCGCTGTCCTCACCAGGAGGCTGACTCTCAATATCCTCATCCTCTTCCTCCTCTTCTGCCCACCCACGCTGAAGAGATGGAACTAAAGTTCCATGGCTACCCTCTGTAGCGGAGGCAACCGTGTCTTCCTCCTCCTCCTCCTCCTCCTCCTCCTCCTCCGCCTCCTCCAATTGTCGCTGAGAAGACGAAGTGAGGGTGCTCTGGCTATCACCTTGTGTAAGCTCTTCCTCCCCCATTTCCACCTCTTCCACATGCAAAGCGTCGGTTTTAATTGTGAGCAGCGAGCGTTTCAGTAGACACAGAAGTGGGATGGTTACACTGATAATAGCGTTATCGCCGCTCACCATCTGTGTCGATTCCTCAAAATTGCGTAAAACCTCGCAGAGGTCTGACATCCATTCCCACTCCTCACTTCTGATTACAGGAAGTTGAACGGAGAGGCGACGACCGTGTAACAGCTGGTACTCCACTACTGCCCTCTGCTGCTCACAAAGCCGGGCCAACATGTGGAAGGTGGAGTTCCAGCGCGTGCTCACGTCACACAGCAGCCGGTGAGCTGGCAATTGTAAGCGCTGCTGCAGCTTCAACAGGCCGGCCGAAGCTGTAGATGACTTACGGAAATGTGCACACACGCGGCGCACCTTGGTCAAGAGATCATGCACATTGGGGTAGGTTTTTAGAAATCGCTGCACCACTAAATTAAATACATGCGCTAGGCATGGTACGTGTGTGAGCTTGCCGAGCTCCAAAGCCGCCACCAAGTTACGCCCATTATCACACACAACCATGCCTGCTTGCAGGTTGAGTGGCGAGAGCCACTGCTCGGTCTGGTGACTAATCCCCTGCAACAGCTCTGAGGCCGTGTGCTGTTTGTCCCCAAGGCAGATCAGCTTCAGCACGGCCTGTTGACGCTTCCCCACTGCAGTGCTACACTGCTTCCAGCTACTGGCTGATGGGGGAGTGGCGGTGTGTGTAGAGAATTCGGAGGTGGAAACGGAGGAGGAGGAGCCAATAACGTAGGTGCTGGTGGAAACCCTGATGGAGGTAGGGCCCGCAATCCTCGGCGTGGGTAGCACCCGTGCCATCCCAGGGTCCGAGTCGCTCCCAGCCTCCACGACATTCACCCAGTGTGCCGTCAGGGAAATGTAGCGTCCCTGGCCACAAGCACTTGTCCATGTGTCAGTCGTTAAGTGGACCTTCCCAGTAACTGCGTTGGTCAGGGCACGGGTGATGTTACGGGACACATGGTGGTGTAATGCGGGGATGGCACACCGGGAAAAGTAGTGGCGGCTGGGGACCGCGTACCGAGGGACAGCTGCTGCCATCAGGCTGCGGAAGGACTCAGTGTCCACAAGCCTAAATGGCAGCATTTCGATGGCCAGTAATTTTGAAAGGTGTGAGGTTAGTGCTATGGCCTGTGGGTGGGTGGCTGGGTATTTTCTCTTGCGCTCAAATGCCTTGGGTAACGACATTTGGATGCTGTGCTGGGACAGGGAAGTGGATGTGGTCGCTGATGGTGCTTCAGATGGTACAGGTGCAGGGCGGGAGGTATGCGGGCCTGCGCCTTCGACAGGCGATTGGCCGGCACCGAAAACAGGGGAAGAGGAGGCAGTGGTGTGGCCTGCAGACACAGATGGGCGATCCAGGCGTTCCTCCCACTTACTACGGTGCTTGGATGCCATGTGTCGGATCATGCTGGTGGTGGTGAGGTTTCTAGTGTTCATGCCTCGGCTCATTCTGGTGTGGCACAGGTTGCAAACTACAAATCTTTTGTCGTCCGCACTTTCCTTAAAAAAACGCCATACCGCGGAACACCTACCCCTTGGCAAGGTAGATTTACGCAAGGGGGTGCTCCGTGGAACATTTGCGGGCCGGTTTGGTGCGGTCCGCCTTCTTTCTGTAGCCACACCACTGCCTCTTCCAGCCTGTTGCGGTGCTGCAGATGGCTCACCCTCAGGACTGCTGTCATCGCTCGGCTCTACACCTTCCCAGGTGGGGTCAGTCACCTCATCGTCCACCAAGTCCTCCTCCACTTCCTCACTCTGATCATCCTCCTCAAGTCTTGATCCCACCACATACTCGGTCATTGACAACTGTATAACATTCTCCTCAACAAGGTCTTGAGAAGGAAATAGTGGTTGATTTAATGGCAACTGTGTCTCATCATCATCATCATCATCCACTACTTCCTTTGACCTTAAATGCCGTTCACATCTGTCATCTTCTTGTGATTGGGTAGCCTCTAGAGGTTGTGAATCAGGGCACAAGATGTCATGTTCCTCTGCAAGCGTGCTTGGAGAGAGGGTCAAATGAAGGATTGGTGATGAGACGAGCTCATCACTATATCCCAGTGTGGGATCACTTCTTTGACCAGACCGTCTATGGTGGGAGGAAGGATGATCAGAGTGAGGATTATGTTGACCAGACTCTTGGCTACTGAGAGTGGACTTGGTGGAAGACAGGGTGGTGCTTAACCGACTGGAAGCAGTATCAGCTGTCATCCAACCGACCACCTGTTCGCACTGGTCGGACCTCGAGAGTGATGTCCTGCGACGCCCTGTGAAATCAGACATGAAGCTAGGTATGGTGGATGTCTTTCTTTCTTGTGCTCTGGCACCAGGCACAGTTTCTCCGCGTCCTGACCCGCGCCCTGAACTTTCAGGATCACGTCCACTTCCCCGTCCCTTTTTACCCGCCTTCTTCATCTTACACGATATATATGACTTTAATATATATGAGTTTGAAAACTTAACAGTATTTCTTACTATTCTGCAACTCTGCAGAGTACACAGAATAGGCTGCTAAACGGCGGTGAAACACACTGAATGGAATATGTGACTTTAATATTTGAGTTTGAAAACTTAACAGTATTTCTTACTATTCTGCAACTGTTCAGAGTACACAGAATAGGCTGCTAAACGGCGGTGATACACACTGAATGGAATATGTGACTTTAATATTTGAGTTTGAAAACTTAACAGTATTTCTTACTATTCTGCAACTCTGCAGAGTACACAGAATAGGCTGTTAAACGGCGTTGAAACACACTGAATGGAATATGTGACTTTAATATTTGAGTTTGAAAACTTAACAGTATTTCTTATAATTCTGGAACTGTACAGAGTACACAGAATAGGCTGTTAAACGGCGGTGAAAGACACTGAATGGAATATGTGACTTTAATATTTGAGTTTGAAAACTTAACAGTATTTCTTATAATTCTGGAACTGTACAGAGTACACAGAATAGGCTGTTAAACGGCGGTGAAAGACACTGAATGGAATATGTGACTTTAATATTTGAGTTTGAAAAATTAACAGTATTTCTTACTATTCTGCAACTCTGCAGAGTACACAGAATAGGCTGTTAAACGGCGTTGAAACACACTGAATGGAATATGTGACTTTAATATTTGAGTTTGAAAACTTAACAGTATTTCTTATAATTCTGGAACTGTACAGAGTACACAGAATAGGCTGTTAAACGGCGGTGAAAGACACTGAATGGAATATGTGACTTTAATATTTGAGTTTGAAAAATTAACAGTATTTCTTACTATTCTGCAACTCTGCAGAGTACACAGAATAGGCTGTTAAACGGCGTTGAAACACACTGAATGGAATATGTGACTTTAATATTTGAGTTTGAAAACTTAACAGTATTTCTTATAATTCTGGAACTGTACAGAGTACACAGAATAGGCTGTTAAACGGCGGTGAAAGACACTGAATGGAATATGTGACTTTAATATTTGAGTTTGAAAACTTAACAGTATTTCTTATAATTCTGCAACTGTACAGAGTACACAGAATAGGCTGTTAAACGGCGGTGAAAGACACTGAATGGAATATGTGACTTTGATATTTGAGTTTGAAAAATTAACAGTATTTCTTACTATTCTGCAACTCTGTAGAGTACACAGAATAGGCTGTTAAACGGCGTTGAAGCACACTGAATGGAATATGTGACTTTGATATTTGAGTTTGAAGACTTAACAGTATTTCTTCCTATTCTGCAACTCTGCACACTACACAGAATGTGCTGCTAAACTGCGGCGAAGCACACTGAATGGAATATGTGACTTTGATATTTTAGTTTGAAGACTTAACAGTATTTCTTCCTATTCTGCAACTCTGCACAGTACACAGAATGTGCTGCTACACTGCGGCGAAGCACACTGAATGGAATATGTGACTTTGATATTTGAGTTTGAAGACTTAACAGTATTTCTTCCTATTCTGCAACTCTGCACAGTACACAGAATGTGCTGCTAAACTGCGGCGAAGCACACTGAATGGAATATGTGACTTTGATATTTTAGTTTGAAGACTTAACAGTATTTCTTCCTATTCTGCAACTCTGCACAGTACACAGAATGTGCTGCTAAACTGCGGCGAAGCACACTGAATGGAATATGTGACTTTGATATTTTAGTTTGAAGACTTAACAGTATTTCTTCCTATTCTGCAACTCTGCACACTACACAGAATGTGCTGCTAAACTGCGGCGAAGCACACTGAATGGAATATGTGACTTTGATATTTTAGTTTGAAGACTTAACAGTATTTCTTCCTATTCTGCAACTCTGCACAGTACACAGAATGTGCTGCTAAACTGCGGCGAAGCACACTGAATGGAATATGTGACTTTGATATTTGAGTTTGAAGACTTAACAGTATTTCTTCCTATTCTGCAACTCTGCACACTACACAGAATGTGCTGCTAAACTGCGGCGAAGCACACTGAATGGAATATGTGACTTTGATATTTTAGTTTGAAGACTTAACAGTATTTCTTCCTATTCTGCAACTCTGCACAGTACACAGAATGTGCTGCTAAACTGCGGCGAAGCACACTGAATGGAATATGTGACTTTGATATTTTAGTTTGAAGACTTAACAGTATTTCTTCCTATTCTGCAACTCTGCACAGTACTCAGAATGTGCTGCTAAACTGCGGCGACGCACACTGAATGGAATACGTGACTTTGATATTTTAGTTTGAAGACTTAACAGAATGTGCTCTAATCTGCAACTTTGCACACTAAACAGAATGTGCTCTAATCTGCAACTTTGCACACTAAACAGAATGTGCTCTAATCTGCAACTTTGCACACTAAACAGAATGTGCTCTAATCTGCAACTGTGCACACTAAACAGAATGTGCTCTAATCTGCAACTTTGCACACTAAACAGAATATATATATTTTTTTTTTTTGTTTTTTGTTTTTTTCCCCCCACACCAAATAACCTGCTGCCCCCACACACAGTAGTCCTAAAAAGGACTTTTGGTTCTTTTTTTTTCACAATTTTTGTTTTTTTCCTCCCTACACTGCCTTTCCCTTCCTATCCTCAGCTCTCCCTGGCTCAGACTGAGCCGAACTCGCTGGTCAGGTGCTATACAGCACCTGACCACGGGTTCTGGCCAGCCAATCAGTGTAATGCCAGCAGCCAACATGGCTGCTGGCATTACACTGATGTCAGAGCCTCCCTGCACGTTTATTGGCTGCGCAGCAGCCACAAAACGTGCGGGGAGGAGACCCGAACATGGCGGGCGAGCACATGCGGTACTCGTACGAGTACCGCCATGTGCCGAGCAGAGCGATGCTCGAGCCGATCCGAGCATCGGCCGAGCATGCTCGCTCAACACTAGTTATTACAATTGTTTAGTAAAATTGTTGAGAAGCACTGGCTGAGGCCTGTGGCCTATGGATGTATTCTTCTCTGGAAGCAGACCACGGGTAATGGGGGACGTGCCTATTGTACTTACCATGTTCAGCTGATGTGGTATTATGCGTTAATACCTTATTAGGTGTTTAAGTTGGAAAAATGTTATGGTGGGTGTTACTCTGACTAGTGGGAAACACATAAAGTTTATAAACTAGTTGATTATGTTGTATTGACTTTCAGTAATGCTGTGGCCTTTTGAAACCACTTGCTAGTTGTGTCTATCATTGCCTGGGACACACACACTGTGCATTTAGTTTGCAAATTCTAGCTGCCAGGCCTTGATTTACATTTTTGGCACCCCTAGGCAAGTCACTCTGTGCCCTTGGCCCTGCCCCCATTCTATAATTAACCCCACCCCAATTTATGTCAATGCCCACTAATCAATTGACATGTTAACCCTCATAGTGGATATGGAAGTTTTCAGAAGACCTCTCAAACATACAAATGGTTGACACACACACACACACACACACACACACACACACACACACACACACACACACAATGTAGTTAATCCTTTACATGCCAGGTAAGTGTCACTATTTACTGTTTACACCTCTCCAGTGCTTAAAAGATAAAGGTCAGGGATAGTTAGGCTGTTTACAACACAGATTAATTGACACAGTCTACAATACTACTAGTCCACGACCCATATTATGTATGTATGCATATGCATTTTTATTTAAACAGAGTGGACAGGTGCACTTCCAGTATGGAAGGGATACAATAAGTGCAATAGGTAAGTTGAAATACAGAAGATTATCATAAGAGGAACATTATGTGTGCGTTTGTTAGGACAGAAGGTCCCCCTTCCTCATAGAGCTTACAAATGAACTATAGGATGGGTGACATACAGTTACAGTCAGGTAAATGAGGAAGTGCACTGCTCTACCTCGCACCTGCCAATCCATACCAGCTATATGTTGAATTCCACACTGATCTCCCTCCCATCTTCCATTCTCTGCTGTCCAGTACTAACTCATCCAAATTATGTCAGAATGGAACCTCACACTGAGATGGGAATGTGGGCAGTTGACAGCTCCACTTAAAAGATGAAGTAAAAAGGAGAAACTCCACGTTTAAACAAATGTAATTGACTATGGCTACCATTTTTTTTAATACGATGAATATGATACAGATGAAAATTTTGGTACGGTTAATATGTCTGTTATGCAGAAAGGAAAAGAAGTGCAATTCCAGAGCAAACCAAATGCACTATAGGAAAAACTGGCAATTTTTAAACATTTAAATGAGGTATTTCTCAACAGCAAGTACATCTCTTATTTAGCTGTTAAAGTCCTATAAAATATTTTCTTCCAATTACGTGATACTTTTCCCTTAAGGTATTTTAATTATGTTCCATTGCTGCAAAACAGAGATAAGACTGATGCTTACATACCCCCCGGACTGATAAAACCTTTGCACACAATGTATAGATTATCACTCTAAAGCAAAAAGTACAAACCAGAGCTGTGTTTTGGTACATTGTAATAGTCTCTATATCATACAACCATTCATTAAATCTCATATTGTAAAAATGCAAAATATCCTATATAATAATTCACTAAAATGTGTGTAACAATGCAGTCATGCACAGTAGAGACTGCCCGCGCCGCAGCCGACACAGAGCTGGACGCTCCAGTCTGTATCAGCTGCGGTGCGGGCAGTCTCTACTGTGCATGACTGCCTCGCGACCGGCTGTTGTCACTCTGAATCAGTTCTGCAGTGATTGATTCCCCAAAATATATCTAGGAGTGAATATAGTGGCCATGAAGAAGAAGGACGTGTTCTTTTTTTTTTTTAAGATATATATATTTTTAAATAATTGTTACTGTACTCTAGGACCCCAGAGATCTCCCACTGATTCCTTCCTCACTCTCCTCCCTCCATTTCCTCCCTCTTCTCCTTCCTCCCTTCCAATGTTTAGCTGCCAGGCTTACATTTACATGTTAGGCTCCTCTAGGCAAGTCGCTCTGTTGCCCTTGGCCCTGTCCCAACCGCGTAATTAACCTTACTCTGTTATATGGCAATGCCCACTAATTCATCAACATGTTAGCCCTCAGAGTGATATGGAGACCTCTCCAACATACAAAGAGTTAACACACACACATATAGATAGATATAGTGTAGTTAACCTTTTACATGCAAGATATGTGCACTATTATTTTTTGTACCTCTCTGGTGTTTGAAAGGTAAATGTCATGGATAGGTAGCCTGTTTCCAACACACAGATTATTGACACAGTCTACAATACTACTAGCCCACAATCCATATTATGCATGCATATTTTTATATATACAGCGCAGACCGGTGTACTTAGAACTTTTTAGTTTACATTTAGTACAGCGAGGATACAATAAGTGCAGTAGTTAAGTTGTTTTACAGACTATTATAGTAATGGGAACATTAGGTGTGCATACATTAGAATAGGAGGTCTCTGCCTTGTAGAGCTTTACAGTCAACGTATAAGATGGGTGACATACAGACACTATCAGGTAGAGGAGGAAGTTCAATTTATGACAGTTCTGCATATTAGTAAACTTGTGCACAACAAAAATTTTCGGTAAAATTAGATTTCGCCAATTTTTTTTTTCTTCATTTGGAGGATCCGCATTTCGGACCAGACCTGTTCAACTCAGATGAAATTTGCAATAGTCTGAATTATTCAGCTGAATTTAAAAGGCTTTAAAATATTACTCTCCCTTGCGGTGGCATAAGGTACTAGGCCTGTCTGCCCACACAACTGTGAGACTGGCTGATGTGTCACTCTGAAAATTATGAAAACTAATTCCTAATAATTTTTAATTTTTTTTTTTTTGCACAGGAACAAAGATGACTCTCCCTTGCAGTGGTAATAAGGCACCCTGTCTGCCTACACAACTGTCAGACTGGCTGATGTGTCACTCTGAAAACTATTAAAACAAAGTCCCAATATTTTTAATATTTTTATTGCACTGGAACAAATGACTCTCCCTTGCAGTTGCAATAAATTGCTAATGCTGGCTGACTGCCTAAGCCTAATGCTACCTGCATGCTTACACAACAACTGGACACACTCTGTCTCCTTCTTCTCTCTCTGAAGTACGACCTTTGCCTTTCGGCTGGCCTGAATGTCTCAGAATGACCCCTTATTTGACGAATTCTGAATTTTGACGAATTAGCTTGTGTAAAAAGACCTCCTTTCTAGCATTCATGGGGTTAGATGCCCCATTTAAATGAATGAGAGCATTTATTTGTTTGTTATAAAGCATTTGGTTTGCTTTTGCATGTCCTGAAGAAGACTTTACGCATAGAACCAAAGTGGACTAGCTCTTCTGGACCAGAATCAATGCAGCAAAGTGGAATATCTCATTGATTTTATGGCAAGACACGAAGGCTCTTATTATGCTTAAATCTCCATCTTTTCTACTCAGCAGCAAAAACTTTATAACATTAAAAGTAAAGACAAACTTGATGAACAGGTAACTCCACCCCTATATATAGGGAACCAATCCCATTCCTCTTCAGGTGTATAACTGCATTAACATGTAGAACTAGTTCCTCTTTCTTTGCTGCTCAAGCAAATGAGTGTCAATATTGCACTAAAACTGTATTAAACTTATGTGGTTTTGTTTCCTTCACTAATATTTTATCATTGTGTATATTGTATATCTCCATACAATGTTTCCTTGTCATGGTTTAGTCCATATACACCTACACCTCCTGCTATATTTACTTTTACCTTCGATATTATCTCTCTCCACCTTTCTTTTTCATTGCTGTGCTGCTCGTGTCTTATTCCCTTTACTTTACTTTATACCTGGGCCCAGTCCACTCCTTATATGTCCGTCCAGTGTTAACCCCAAATGCTGTCGCTGCTTTGTTGGTGTGCACTCCTTTGTTGCTTACCTTATTCAATATACCCATAGCATTTTCGCTATTACTGCTTCACCTTGCTCTGTGTGGACCACCGCTAGACTACTCCGTTATAGAGGCTTCAGTCTAGACGCAGCAGCCATCTTGCGTGTGGGAAGATTTCCCTCTCAACCCCATATACGCATGCGGGCCTCCGTTAGGCACCAATTCTCACTCTGTGGTTTCCTGCTTCTTGTCAGATGCTGTTACTCCATTACATTAATTCGCTTTGTAGTGACATTTTCTCTTAGAACTACAGTACTACAGTAATATGTGTAGCCTAGTGGTGGCAGACAGCTTTCAAACGGTTAGTCTGAGTTCAACTCCCAGTGAAGCTGACTTCTCTCCATAAACTAAATTATCATATTATAGATAATATATATATATATATATATATATATATATATATATATATATATATATATATATATTATATATATCATTTAGTATATTATTATATTATTTTATTTTATAGATTCTATACATTAAAATTCATAGGACCACTAATTATTTTGGTATTATTGTTATAATATGTCTCACAAACATCTGGTCTCTCCTCATACCCCCTTGAAGGGTAATAAAATTCCCCCTCATTTCTTGGTGGAGGACAATGTGTCGGTGAATTCCGACTCCCAGGACAATATGGTCTTGACTCCAAAATCAAATGTAGAACATATTCAACACATTTTGGACCAATCAGTGAACCATATCCTCCTGCATGGGTCAGATGACCGAAAAATGTAGCCAAATCCCTGGAGGAAGTTTTACAACACTAAACTATAAATAGAACCCAATTAGAAATACAATCTCACTCTATGGGGGAGACTATGTTATCCAGATCCACTCCTACTGGGGACGGGTAATTACATGTTGAGGAAAAGAAAGAAGAAAACCAAAGAGTGTCCCACTGAAATGGAATCTAAATGTTCTTACCTTGACTTGCCCAGTAAACCTGACACCCAGACATGTGGGTCATCCCCACAACTGAGAACCTCTGCTCTGGAGGATAGAATACTGAGAACACGAAATCAGAAAAGGTCTAAACCTGATTCTTTCTGTTTAGCCTTATCCTCTTATGACTCTGACACTAAATCAGAAAATGTATCAAGTCAATCCTCTGACCCTGATTATTCTGTTGAAAGTGAGGATAATGATTTAGACCTGGAGGACAATGTTTTGGTTGCAAATACTGTATTGGACGAACAGGGCCAACCCCTATTTGACCCGGGCAGCATAAAGCACCCAAGATCCACAGAGGGGATACCTAAAGATCCCTTATCAAAGTATATGATTTATGGGTTCATAAAGCTTTAGACCCAAAGGCCCGCAATAAGTTAAGGTCTGAATGCCCCAGACTGTCAATTAACAAGACATGTGAGAAGCATGTTCTAGACCCTCAAATGGCACACTATATGACAAAATCAGGGAGAGACCCCAGAAAGAGCGTAGAATACTCACTGAAGCAATGCCAAGACAAACTCTTGGATATTGTGGGCCATCTGGCTAAGATATTCAACATGACCAAATAGTCCATCTCTTCCACATCCCATATTGATGTGCATACACTTAGGGGTTGGGTTCAAAGGACATTATGCCTCTTAGGAAATGCCAATATTGCTCTGTCTACAGAGAGTCGTAGAGTGATCCTTATACGAATAGACCTCAAACTATCAGAAATCCCCAGTGAAGCAGGTCCTGAAATGAATGGTCTCCTGTTCGGTGACCCTTTTATAACAAATATGAGGGAAGTTTGTTGGAACCTTCACGGGCCTCAACAAAGCCCAAACATCCATGAAGAAAGTCTTCAATAGACAGGTTTTTGTCAGAGCAGGGAAGGGTAGAGGTCGACATCGCAACCTAACTGCGAGTTCCTTCAAGGGTCAATTCCAGAACTCTCAAGACCCAAATCAATTTTTGAGAGGCAGATACTCACAAGAGACCAGGCCACCACCTCCTTTCTGTACCCCACATGGCAGAGTATGGAGAGGAAAGACTTCGAGGGGTTTTCCACATTCCAGACCCTTATCAGGTAAGTGTCCTTCCCCTTCCCTTACAGGAAAAAGTGGGTGGCAGACTCACCCCTTTTTCCAAGCCTTGTCTCAAATAACCTGAGATCAATGGGAACTTCAAATTATTCGAGGTTATTACATAGAATTTTATACCGAACCCTTCCAACTAAAAAACCCACCTTCTATCCACTTCACAAAAGAAGATTTCCACCTTGTGGATTTAGAGATCCTAGAACTTCAAAAGAAAGGAGCTATTATACGAGCCCTCTGACAGAATCAGGCTTTTTCAGCAACATCTTCCTGGTTCACAAAAATAAGATTCAGGGGTATGCCTGGTTATAAATCTCAGAAACCTAAATGTCTTCGTACTCTACAGGCATTTCAAAATGGAGGGCATTCATTGCCTAAGGGATCTCGTGATGCCCTCAGATTGGATGGTCAAGTTAGATTTAAAAGACACTTATCTAACTATCCCCATTGCCCAATATCAACAACACCTTCTTCAGTTTGTCTGGAAAGACATAACATGGCAATTCACCTGCCTCTTATTCGACTTTTCGTCAGCTCCTTGGTGTTTCATGAAGGTCGTGAAACCAGTAGTCTCCTTTCTAAGGAGCAGAGAAATACGTATGATCATATATCTGGATGATATGTTGATCATGTCCCAAGATCTACAATCACTTAGAGTACATCTTCAATTAACAATCCAGACCTCTACTGATCTAGGATTCCTTATAAATTGGAAAAAATCGATAATCCAACCGACCCGAAGTATAGAATTTCTGGGATTCATTGTAGATTCCTCAAACTCCACCCTGAGCTTAACTCGCAACAAGTTGAAGAACATTCGTCGGGAAATAAAAAACATTCTAAGAACCGATCCTATATCCCTACGAATGATAACGAGGATTGTAGGACTTGTTACTTCAAAACCAACTTCATCTTTTAGCTTGGCAAATCTCGGGAATCAACGATTTATCAACAACCTTTCGGAGTCGGCTTGGTTCCTTATCTCCAAAGCCTGAGCACCAGGTACCAAGTTATGCTACCAATCCTGTTGGAAAGTTTGGGTTTGTTGTTGCCTGGAACGGAACCTCGATCCCTTTCTTTCAGATTTAAGTTCCACTGTAAATTTCTAATCTGATTGTTTCCAACAAGGTAAAATTTATAGAACCATCAACTGCTATAGGTCATTTCGGCGGCTCATGAATATATCGAGGGTTCCCCTGCAGGTCAACATCCTTTTGGTGTGCAAACTAATGAAAGGGATCTCTAGACCTCCTGTCCCCAAATACTCCAGTCTTTTTGGCCTCCTAATGAAGAACTTTCCCTTAAACAGCTTTCCGCAAAACTAACAACGCTTCTTTTTTCCTTATTTCGTTTTGCAGAGTATCCGATATTCACGCTCTAGACATAACCAATAGGTCTTTTGAACCGGGTGGGGTACGATTCAGGATTACTAGGAGAACTAAATCCTAAACCAAGGAAATCTTTTACCCAAACTTTTCTCAGAAACCACAACTGTGTGTAGTTCTTTGTTTAAAAACCTATGAAACTGTTACCTCTAAATTTAGACCCCCTGACGCTCATCAACTACTAATTTCCTTTGTAAAACCATATTTACCTGTATCATCTGCTACTCTGGCTAGATGGGTCCACTGGATCATGTCAGCTGCAGGAATTAATACTGATCGATTTTGGAGCTCACTTCTCTCAGAGAGCTATGGCCTCCAAGTCCTTCTTTACTGGCGGTAGGCTTAAGGATATCCTCAAGGCGGTGGAATGGTCCAACAAATCCACAATCAAAACGTTTTATTTTAAACCAATTGATCATGTATCTAATAATGCTATACAACCGCTTTAAACTAACATAATATGAGCCTCCTTGTCTTGCCATAAAATTCAAGAATTTTCCTAATTTTGTGAAGGAAAGTCAGGACTTTAATAAAGACACGGAGGCAAGTATTATCCCTCCCTATGTTTAACCCCCCCTTTTGTTTTTTCATCTCTTTATCTTCCTTTAGGTTAATCAAATCTTCGGCTGAAGTTCGTATTTGGGAGTATTCCATATATTATGTTTTGAGATGAACTTTGAATCTTCCAAGGCTCAGTGTGACTTTACTCCATCAAAGAACGAGGAACTAGTTCTACATGTTAATGCAGTTTTACACCTGAAGAGGAATGGGATTGGTTACCTATATGTAGGGGTGGGGTTATCTGTTAATCAAGTTTGTCTTTACTACTCAGCAGCAAAAACATTAAAAGTAAAGATGGAGATTTAAGCATAATACTCACCTCTGTAGTAATGTCTAGCAAAAATGTTATCACAGTGCCTGTGATCTTTCTGTCACTCTCATCTGTGGCAGACTGTGATTTGCTCGGTTGGTTTGGCCCGCCCCTTGGTGACCTTTTTATACCTGACTCTTACATCTGTCAGATGCCCTTTCGTGGTGTTTCTGAGCCAGACTTGTTGTTGCTGTGTTCCTGAATCCGGATTCCTGTGTACCGACCTTGGCCTATTCTGACTACTCTCCTGTGTTCCTGATCGTGTATGACCCGGCTTGTCTGAGAATCCTCTACGTGCTACGACCCGGCCTGTCTGAGAATCTTCTACGTGCTACGACCCGGCTTGTCTGAGAATCCTCTACGTGCTCCGACCCGGCTTGTCTGAGAACCTTCTACATGCTACGACCTGGCTGGCTGACTTCCTGCTTCTAGATCTTCGCGGCTGCCTGGCTTGTTGTCGCCGCCGCGACATTCTGAATCTTGCGTTGCTGTGCCGAGCTAGTGTGACCATTACCCTCCTGGGTAACCCATCCATCTGTGCAGAGTTCCTTGCCGACTTGCATAAGCTGTGCCTCTTGTACAGAGCCTTTGCACGTTGCAGAGCTAAGCTACCATACCAAGCCTGGGAGATTCAAACGTACCTATTAACCCTTGCACTGCCGCTTCTCTCTGACCGGACCTCCTATCTATATATATAACCGTTACCTTGTAAGTCTACTGCTGCTGAGTTGGCCGCTACTTGGACGGCGACTCTCGGTTACGTTTGCAGAGTAGTCAATCCTGTTAGGCCGGTTGGGCGTTCCTGGTTCTTGGTCTCATGGTTAACTACGGAGGTGTACGGTGCGGCTATCGGTGGCAAGGTTAGGCTCCAAGCTCTTGCTCAATCCTTGGCTCGTGTTGTGCTTACAGTGGTCTCCAGTTATACGCCCGTGGGGGCTAAAACACCAGCTTCGCATCTCAGGCTAGTCTCGATCACGCCCGTGGGGGCTACATACTCTTGCACTTGCAGACTCACTGGTCTATTGACGAACGCCCGTGGGGGCTATCTTGGGTTACTGTGCTGCTATAACTTACATTGGTCACTGAACATCTACTACTCATCTTTATATGAACTCTGTGCTATGCACACTTGCTCAGTTTATATCTACACCACACGGGCGTGCCAGACCCCACAGCTGAGACTGACAGATTGTTCTTATATACCCTTTAGGGTCCTGTTCCCTATTCTCTGTTCCTATGTTGGGTGCCTTCTGTATATTATATTAAAGCTATGTGTACTGTGTAATAGCTTGCAATTGTTGCTATCAACTGTAGAGGGCGGTCCTTTGTATTTTATTTCTTTCAATAAAAGATTGTTTTATTTTACCTACTGGTCTGAGTGTCAAAACAAACCGTTACAAATGTGTCCTAGTTTGATTAAAGTTTTTTAGTAGGTATGGCCCTGGTTTTAATGCCTGTACCTCTATCGTCCGAAAATTGTTGTTGAAGTCTTCCCCTCCCGCCCCTTTTCATCAAACAGCCTGTAATTCTGTTAGAGCCGACTTGGTGTTGGCCAACACGACGGATCCTGTAGAGGAACAAATTTCAATGCAGGCCATGTGAAAGCCTGCCCCCTCTGCAGTGAAGTGTCGCTTGCTCTGCAGAGCCGGATCTACTTTTGTTAAAGTGAGCGGTGTGGCTCATTTGCTTCCTGGTTGGGACGAGGAGCGGAGCAAGCTGTATCATGTCTTGTGAATCTATCCGCTCGCTCTGAAGCTAGGAGTGATGTAGGGGGGGGTATGGAGCACTTCACCCCCTCCCATCTGGTATTTCAGTGGAGCACGCATAGGAGAGACAGACTTCACAAGCACACGCAGGATCAGAAGATTTTTAAAGATGGCTGTCGGGCTTCCAATGCCAATAAACTTTGAAGGGTAATATCTCATGAATGAATGAACTCTGAACAATACAAATCTTAGTGATAACCTTTATTAAGCAAGGAGAATCATATATGGTGTTTAAATATGAGGACCTTACTATAACTTTAATAAAATCCTGACTTTCCATCACGAAGTTAGGAAAATCCTTGAATTTAATGAGGGCATTTATCTACTTCAATGCTAGAGCTTTTTAACATTTAACCCTTTGAGTGCCAGAGGGGTACGCAACTAAATGAGGCACTTCTCATCATATTGTGGATGGGGCTTAAACTGGTGGGTGTGGGTGCTTTAAAGGAGGTGTTTACCATGAAAAGGGTATTAGGCAGAATGGGGCGGGACTGGGCAGAACAAACTGGGCAGTGGGTGGGGATATAGCTGAAAGGAAAATCGGTCTTTGTTCTCAGAGACCTGGTAATTCTATCTGAAATCCCAAATCCCCAGGGTAGATCTGGAGAGTTTCCTGGGTTGGATTTAAAGGGACAGTAATGTTTCACAAAAACAGCAGCTTCAATTAATCTTCATAGTATCTGAGCCATAGTGTTATTTCAGTACTGTCAGAGTTGTAGTTCAAGAGTAATTGAATGATAAAGTATCCCCCTCCTGCCCCTTTTACCTAGTGTAAGTCACCTCCCCTCAGATGTGGAATCTGGTCTTAAGACCACACAGCTCACAGCAAGGGACAATCTACATTCCCTTATGCTCACTGAAGATTGTTCCTCTCACTGATCCATCCAGACAGTCTTGTTGCTCTGAGGTGAGCAGTGTTACATCAGTAAAAGGGGCGGGAGGAGGATACTTTATCATTCAATTACTCTTGAACTGGAACTCTGACAGTACTGGAATATCACTTTCCACAGCCTAAATACTATGCAGATTGATTGGAACTGTTTTTATTATGAAACCTTACTATCCCTTTAAATCTCAGGACCCAATAGGAAAAACAACCTGGTGGGTTTAGTTTCTCCAGAGACACTCTGCCAGCCCCCTCCATCAGTTCATAGCACAGTAAGGCATTCCCTCACCCTAAAACATACAAACACAAAAAAAATATTCACGTCTTGGCTGCTACAGATACCTACAGTGCATACTTTCACAATGATACATTGAGTTTTACATATAAAAGTGGTGCAATTTGGGTGCAAACCAACTAAACCATAGCGGAAAAATATAAAAATTCCAAAACTGGTATTGATGGAGACCTCTCTAGTATTCAAGGGGTTAAAAACTCCCACCTAACTCAATATGACATTTATATTTTTCTCTCTGGCACAGTTGGTTTGTTCCAGAATTGTTCCAGTTTGCTTTAACATATAAGGCCGACAGAAACAAATGTTATGACAGCAGATAAATGGCCCATCAAGTCTGTCCATTTCCCTATGTAGATAAAATGCTGTCTCATACACAAAGGACTATCCCAGGCATATCTTGAGTTACCTTACAGTTACAGTGCAGTATTAGTCCCTACCACAGGTGCAGCTAATTTTCTGTATGTGGACCTCAGCTCCCTATTTATGTGGCTGCACTCTGGGGGTATGTACTGGAGCGTGCATGGGCATTCACAGGAGGTGGCAGCACATAACTGCAGACATGGACTTTAGAACCTACTCTGATTTTGGCTTTGCCACCCCCACCCCCAATAAAAATATATGCAAACACCCATGGGAGAACCCAGTTTATTTTGTGCATACAGGTGCACAAACACTCTACTGCCCTTAAAACTTTGATGCCAGCCAGCTCTGAACACTTCCCCAGCAGCATGCACAGATATATGAAGCAAATTTGTCACTTTCCTCTGTGCCTTTTTAGTAGATAACATTAAACATGGAGCAATGGTCTGAAATGCCCCTGCACTGTACCACTGCCCTCTCCATGGTGCTATTCTAGCAGAGTATAAAGAACAATTTGCTTAGTAAATTAAAGGTGCAGCACTAAAAAATCAATTTCAGCTGGTTCTTAGCAAAAAATCATATTGTACAGTCCCATACTGAACCTATGTATCATTCACCAAACTCTCCTTAACCCCCTAAGTGCCAGAAGGGTGTCCACCACATTGCGGCACTCCTCTGGCACTGAAAGGGTTAAGTCCTTGAATACTAGAATACTATCAAACATGCTGAATAGCATCTAAAACATTTGCAAGCAAACAATCAACAATTTTTTGGTTTTGATAAGAAACACTGTTTAACCCTTTCAGTGCCATAGGTCTATGTGTTGCCACACCTCTAGCACTCAAAGGTTTGAATATTGTGACCCTTCAAAATGGATTTAGCCTTGCAAAAACTCACCATTGTCTTTGTACATACAAACATTGGAATGTGGAACTCCGTCACCACACATTAAATGGTGCATTGAATTTCTGAGGATTAGTGTCCAGAGGGTATTCTGCTGATTTTATAATTAGACAGAAAACCGATAATGTTGTTCTCTGTTCTGCACAGCTAATCAGACATATAGTCATGTAATGACAGTGATATTGAACAAAAGTATGAGGGGCCGTTAGGGACATAATTCATGGTTGCTTATACAGTGAGAAGTATGTATCATATAATGAAAAGCATATATCATATACTGAAATACATATACTTTATAGTGAAATCTATATGTAATATAATGAAATACATATAATATATACTGAAATACATGTCATATACTGAAATACATATAGAATATACTGAAATATATATATTATATGCTGAAAATGATATTATATACTGAAATCCTTGTCAAATAATGAAATCCATATATTATATATTAAAATCTATATGCTATATAATGAAATCCATATATCATATACTGAAATGCATATGTTATATAATGAAATTAATATGTTATATAGTGAAATCCATATGTCAAATACTGAAATTCATATGTCATATACAGAAATACCTGTTATATACTGAAATTAATATCATATACTGAAATCCATGTCATATAATGAAATACATATATTATATATTGAAATCTATATGCTATATATTGAAATCCATATATCCTATAATGAAATCTATATGGTATATAGTGAAAATCATACATCATATAATGAAATCCATGTCATATAATGAGATCAATATTTCATATACTAAAATACATGTCATATAATGAAATCCATATAGTATATATTGAAATCTATATTCTATATGCTAAAATCCATATATCATATACTGAAATGCATATGCTATATACTGAAATCCATATGTTATATAGTGAAAACCATATATCATATACTGAAATCCATGTCATATAGAGATCAATATATCATATACTAAATTGCATACATCATATAATGAAAGGCATATATCATATATTGAAATCCATATGCCATATGCTGAAATCCTTGTTTTATACTGAAAGCTACATGAAAACCATATGTCATATATTGATATTTGTTTTGGTATGAGGGGCCGTTAGGGACATAATTCAGCTTTGCTTATACATTGCTCTAATGACTGAACCCATTATCTTATAGAGTGATGACATGTATTTCAGTATATATTATATGTATTTCATTATATTACATATACATTTCACTATAAAGTATATGTATTTCAGTATATGATATATGCTTTTCATTATATGATACATACTTCTCACTGTATAAGCAACCATGAATTATGTCCCTAACGGCCCCTCATATATCCATGCAAAAATAAATATGATTTTATTTAAATATAAAATGTTATATATAGTAATCGGTGCAACTGGCATATAGGTGAACACAGTGACTCAGTGATATATCTTCTAATATGACCATCATATACTAAGGTATATAAATTAAAATAAAATACGGTAAAATATTTCAGAGGATAGTACAAGGTAACATGCCCAGAATATATAGGGTTAAACCTTACATATATGTGTCCAGAGGTATTAGCTAGCAATATTTGAACAGAGCAGCATAGCAAGGGGTAATTTTTCCTTACAATTAATGTACCTGCCCCACCCTGTATCTGCTTATGGTATTTAAGGTGGCACAAAATTCCCTCTCCCTCCCCAACTAGTCTTAACTCCAGACATTGCCCTCACTGTTAACAGAACAACCATCACACCAACCCCTACAGCACGCTGCCTGGAGGTCAGGCAAATCCCCTCCGCACGAGAGAGACCGCAAAACCACAGGCATACGTTTCAGCCTATGTGGGCCTCGTTGGTGTGGTGCAGCTGAATCCCTCTAGGCACATGGAAGCAAGGGCCCATGCCTGGTACGCCCTTATATATGTGCTTAGAGGGATTCAGCTGCACCACACCGACGAGGCCCACATAGGCCAAAACGTACCTCTGTGGTTATGCTGTTTCTCTCATGCAGAGAGTATTTGCCTGACATTTCGGAGCTGGACTGTCTGCAGGCAGGACCAGTGTGATATGAATATGGAAATTTCCTCTCTATAATGGCACATGGGAGTCAAACGCATGAGTTGTAGCACCACTGAGAAGCTACCATGCCTAGAAAAAGACACTCTATCTTGTTCGGGCTTGATGGGTGCTTCTCACAATTGTTTGTCTCCCAAAGTATAAGGGTATCCCAGGCATGGGCCCTTGTTTCCCTGTGCCTAGAGGGATTCAGCTGCACCACATCAACAAGGCTCGCATAGGCCGAAACTTACATCTGTGGTTGTGCTGATTCTCTCGTGCCGAGAGGATTTACCTGACATTTCAGAGCTGAGTGAGTGTGGCACCATTGAGAGGCTACCATGCCTACAACAAGACACTTTATCTTGTTCACATTTGATGGGTGCTCCTCACAATTGTTTGTTTCCCACAGTATGATGAAAATGGTGAGGTCAACTGCCCATTAGTCAATCCAGTCTATTATTCAGTTTCTTATTTTCACAAGTCATTCGCTGATCCATTGATACAGTGCAGGGCAGTGTTATATACATATATAGACTTCCTAACACTGCTTTATTAATTATGTACTTTATTTGTGTTCATGTTTTTCTTTATTATTATTTTAAAAATTACTTGATAAAGATTATTTTTAATCCCCAACTCTCTACTGGTTCACATCACAAGACCATTAGGGGCTCTTTATGAGTGCATTCTGAAGCTAATGTATTTTTTCTCAGTCTATAAGTGCTTTTGGTCTCCAGTTTTCTTTACGTTTGCAGCCATTTGTCTAATCTATATGAAAGGCATAACCCCCATTTTCATGTAGATGTCAAGGTTTTGCTGAGCAGCTCTATTCTGCCTTTTGATTCTGATGTCTGAGCTAATCTAGTGCTCTGCTATCCACTGCTGCTGTCTTCTGAGTTTCTGGCTCAGGCTGATCAGCTGACCTCTGTAATTTCTCACCTGACTGTTATCAACCAACCCTCCCAGGGTATTTAAAGCAGCTTGGCTTACTTCCCCATTGTCCTTGTGTTTGTTGCTGACTGACTTCTGTGATTCTACTGAGCTCCTGTTTACCCGTGTATGACCTGGCTTCCACTGACGACCCTTCTGGCTCCAGACACACTGGCTTGTTCCTGACTTTGCAGACTTCTGTGCTCCTTACTCCGGCTTGGCTGAGTACCTGTCCTGGTTCCTGATCATGGCTTGTCATTTGGTTTATGCTCCTGGATCACAATTCTGTTTTGTTTATTTTTTTGTTACTTTAATAAAGGTGTTTTGCATTTTATCTTTTGTGTCCTGTCTGGTTCCTGGTCCATAACAGTAGATAGTGCAATCTATATCTCTTTTTCCATCCATTTATACTGGCTGGGATGGCCTCACATTTCCTACCAATGGTATACAGTATTAATGTCCGAGTCTGGAAGAAGAGCCTGCATTTCCCACACATATCACACATGGATAAATACAAGGTAAAGTGATTTCTAACACCCGGAGGTTCTTGCTGACGACACAGGGATGTATTTGGGAAGTTAAAGAGGAGCAGTTTTGGATAAAACAAACTACTCCATAGAGAACAAATAAATATTCCTAATGATTTAAACTGGGCATTTAGCCCAATAAGGGATTGCAATGCTCTGTCCTCTGGTCCTTACAGGGTTAAAGCACTGATGTTAATCTGCAAAGTGTCATTTATATGGAAAAGTATGATGCAGAAGTCACATATATACAGTATTTGCATGAATATAAGGCTAGCTTTTTTTTCATGCATTTTAGACTGATAAGGCAGCCTCTTCTTATATTCAGGGACACCCTTTAGTCTAATTGCCCAGAAGAAAATCCCATCCAGTGGGCAGTCCAGTAGATCTCTCTCCCTCCATATTTAGGCCTCAGTAACGGACCCTGCAGTCTTCTTGGAGTGAGGTCTTCCTCAATGAAGATGCAGCACTACACAGAAAGGTCCTTCCAGGATGTTTCTATCAATAAGCAGACACCATACGCATTAATAGAAAGGTACAGGGAGGACCTTTTATGCATCATCGTGAGGTGCACTTCACTCCAATAACACTGAGTGCTCGATTCTATTACCAGCGCTAAAAATAAAACAGGCTCTATGTTTTTTTTAAAGTCAGTTTTTGCTATCCTATTACCCGACTTGTGGAAGCAAAATCAGCAGTAATTATACTTACTGCCAGTCTGAAAAAAGCCCATAGGAAACAACTAAAAACAACATGCAATTATTATCCTATTACCCACGCTCAGTATTAGCGCCTGTTTTCTGGTTACATTTAAGTCAGAAATTCTGCGCCTCAGAGGTTGAGGTGTAGAAGCCATAACAACAGTTTCAAAACCATCGTTGTTCGAACAAAAGCAGTGCTGAATACAGTATACAGCATAGAAATCTGACATAAAGTGCCCCCTAGATATATTAACCCCCCTTTTAAAAGTCGACTTAGAGTGCTTTCTTACACCACATTCATCCAACAAATATTGTTCATAGTTGACAATTAACCATTCCCATTCCAAAGTTGAGTTACAGTGCTTAAATGATGGGACCGCAGAGCTGTCATTCATTCATTCATTCATTCATTCTTGTTGCTGCCGGCTGCTGTAAAGCCAACAGCTACAAGAATGCTGTACATGCCTTTGGGGTTCGCCTCATGTGTCAGCTATCCTTTTGGATAGCTGATACATGGTAGCGGGGCTATCAGGAGAGGTCCTGATGCCCCCCATTGAGGTCTAAAGCATGTAAGAAAGCCAAAATGGATCAAATATGATTTATAACAGGGGTTTGTCTGTGGAGATATATATCTGTGTTTATGTATGTATACATGTCTTTATCTCTATGGATATGGACATTGTATGCAATTTATTATGTGTGTGTGTATGTATGTGTATATATGTACACATGTGTATGGTTAAATGTCTGTATTATGGCTTAGGAATATACAATTGGATATAAGTTTCTTTAATTAAGAATCCAGTGCCATTTCAGCTGTCCCAAACAGCAGGGGGTCACACAATGACACAAATAAAGGTTGTTTCAAGTGGCTTGACAGGATGCATTCCTTATTTAGCCATTTGATGACTCAAAGGAAGCTCTCTCTTGGTCATATAAGAAAGGAATGAGGACAGATGTAAAAACGTTCTCTGTTTGTCAACTAAACAAATATTTCAGATAGAGGAACACATGCTTCTGATACACCTGTTTCTGGAGCCTTCTCCCATCAGTAAGATCTCTGAGGCCACCATGAAATGGCAAGTGGGTGTGGGGAGAAAAGTCAGTTGAGCTGACCAGTTTACACCAGACCTAAGTGATGTGAAAATGGTATAAAGGAGCAGTATTTTTTGGGGGTGGGAGGAGACCTTAAGGAGAACTTCAGGAGAACTGGAGGAGAGCAGAGGAGAAGAGAATGAGAGCAGCCTGAGCACAGCAGTCCTGATCCCTGTCCAGATGTGAGCCCAGCAGATAAGACACCAGGAACCAAGATTTGTGCTGGAGGGTGTGAGGAGATTTTCATCATATAATTTACTGGTATCCAATTCAATTCCATCTTTTCCATACCTGTAATCTATGATATTGTTCAATTCCTGTATATACCACCCAAACTGTAACAGTATTTTGATTCTGTACATAATACAAACATTTTCAATATTATCCCTTATCTGTGTATGATCTTCGTCATTACCAATCCCCAAAGAACAATTGTACCCTTAGTAAGAGGGGCTAGGTAGAATTTCTTACAAGCACATATAGACTATATGGAACATAGCCTATATGCACTTCATGTTTTTATAGTACAAATGTCGGCCTCGTGTTAGGGGCATGTCATGAGGGTTCATGACACCCCCTTGAGGTCTATTGTGTATATATTTAATTCAAAACCGTTTTTTAATAAAAAATATATTTTTCAAACACACACACACATATACAGGAAAGCTATGTAGTCCATACCTTGCCTGTTAACCCTATGAGTACCAGAGGGGTAGCAAACACATTGCAATATGTTGCTAACTCTCTGGTACTCATAGGGTTAATCTTGCAATACAAAATACGAGGGTATGTCGAGCATAATAGGATAAGAAATATGCCAGATAAAAATGGTGAAAGAAAATCATGGGAGCACTGTAGTCGACTTTTCAGTGGGGAGGGGGGTTAAAATGTTGGATGTACAATATTCGTTGAATTAATATGGTGTAAGAAAGCACTGTAAGTTGACTTTGGAAGGGGAAGGGTTAATTGACGACTATGAACAATGTTTGTCTGATTAACGTGGTGAAAGAAAGCGCTGTAAGTCGACTTTTAGAAGGGGGGGTTAATATGTCGAGGGGGGCATTCTGTCGGATTTTGTTATGTCGAGAACACATCTAACACTAAAATTGATCTTTCTGTCATCAAATGTACGCCTGTTTCCTTGACATTTTGCGCGTTTTTTGTAGGCGGTAGTCGGAAAAAAGCAGACAGTGCGAGTTTTGTTACTACTCTGAAAAGTGCTGTCTACGTCAGTTTTGTTTTACCGTGGTTCAGCAATAGAATACTGACGTAACACGTGTTTGCAAAATTCGTGCTACTTGTTTTTCTTGTAACGCCGGTTTTAGCGCAGCTAATAGAATCGAGCCCTGAATCCATTACTGATGCTTAAAAGAAGAGGGGGAAGAGCACATTGGGAGTGAAAATAAGAGATGTTTGACAAGTTGTTGGGTCGCCTTATAATCAGGCTCATCCTGTTTGTGGGAAAGTGTGGTATTTAACAATTCCATACTTTTATTATATTGTATGTGCTGGGAGAAGCCATTTTCCATTGTGCTCCTCGTTTCTTTCTGTATATTACAGCCTCCTGACCAGGAAGTGAGCAATGCAAAGGGAAATTACTTCCCCCAGCCTGAAGAATAACAGCAGATGCAATGTAAAATACCTTAAAGGGATAGTAATGTTTCATAATAAAAGCAGCTCTAATTAATCATCATAGTATTTGGACTTTGGAGAGTGTTATTTCAATTCTGTCAGAGTTGTAGTTCGAGTAATTCAATGACAAAATATCCCCCTCCCGCCCCTTTTACGGATGTAACACTGCTCAGTCAGAGCAGAAGGGAGGTGCCCAGGTAGACTGCAGAGAGGGACAATCTTCAATTAAGATAAGGGAAAAACCTGAAAAACTTGTCAAGGGGGGCAGGGCTTTCATTGTTCTCAGTGTAGGAAGATTGTCCCCTTCTGTTATCTGTCTGGTCTATGGCCTGCATTCCACACCTGAGAAGAGATGGCTTACACTAGGTAAAAGGGGAGGAAGGGGAAACTTTGCTTGTGAATATCTCTTAAACCATAAAGGTTTGAGAGATAAGACTTATATCATTCTTCATGTTTTTTTAATACCTACAAAATAAAATAAAGTTAAAAGGAAGTATTACTATCCCTTTACGTTCCATCGAGGTACCTTTAAAGATGAGAGGATTTTGTTTTTAACATTGGTAAAAAAAAAAGGGCTTAGACCGCAAAAGTGTGTCATATAGATAATGATACAGTGTGCATACAGGCAATCAGAATTCATAAGAGACCACTCAAGTATCCAAAGAATTAATGAGGAACCATACCCCAGAGACTTGTAGCTCTTACTTTTGTTTAACTCAATGTGAATCCCTTTGAGAGCCAGAGAGGTATTGTGTTGGATACTTCTCTGGTACTCAAATGGTTAAATAAGTAAGTACCATTTATACAGCCGTAAGGTATATATTTTGCATTATATTTGTAATTTACAGTGGATAGTGAACTAAATTCAGCTTGCCCCTAGATCAAATTGCAAATAAAAAAAAAGTATTTCATAGACAAGAATGTGACAGCCTTTACTTAGCAGGGATCAAATGCAAATAAAAAATAAAATGACCTACATCCGCTAAGGGACCAAACAGCACTGCACCCTGGGATAATATATAGAGGTACTAAATAATGACACATGGCAACCTACTTACATATATGAAAAATATACTCAGAAAACATATACAAAATAAAGATAGTCAAAATCAATAAATCAAAAACAAACAGAAGTCTATGAAAGCTAAAGATTAAATAAACTTCCTTTGCTCGTTGTTTCCAAATTTTTACATGGATCCAGAGCGTAATTGTGTATATATTAGTAGCGTGGCAGAAAAGTAACCTTGTAGCAATGGTTAATATTAAAAATTAAGTATAGTCAGCAGCTGAGAAGTTAAGTGGTTAAGAACAAGTTAAGTTCCATGTGGTGCAGGGTACAGTCTGCCCAAACAATCACTTTGTACATACAGTTCTAAACACATATCCCATTTTCTTTACCTCCACCAGTCCTCTCCCACGTGCTCCTCCAGGCAGGGCCAGGCTCCGGTAGCTGTGTCCAACTCTGCAGTGAGTGCACTAAGCACTCATGTCAGTGGACTCCCTCCTAATGGACCTCTGTAGTAGCTGCAGTGTCTGAGCGAGGTGTTGTGACACATGATGGCGGACTGTGTTCTGGTGTGCTATGTGTTCCATTCCCCAGGCAGAATTGTTATACATCACGTACTCTTGCGGGCCGTGATGACATCACAGGCCAGAAGGTTGCGTACACATGTCCAGTTAACAAATAGCTTCCCTTCAATGAGTCTCAATAGACTCAATGAAGAGAAGCTTATGTTAGTGGCAGACAGCATTCTCTGACTCAGGACTGGCACCTGAAAGTACTACAGTATTGAAATAACACTCTCCATGGCCCAAATACTATGAATATTAATTGGAGCTGCTTTTAATATGAAACATTTCTATTCCTTTAACACTGTCAGTTTATTCTGCAGGACTGCACAGGAAGCAGTTTAATCATGCGATGTGTGTAATTCATTAAAACGACAATCTGATCACAACAGTTTTACATAAATATGTGACTGTTCTAAAAAACTTTTTTATGTAAAAGCAAATTTTGCAATACTGGGTATTACGTATCGTATTAACCCTTTGAGTGCCAGAGGGGTGTGCAACATATTACGAAGCAATGCGTTGCATACCCCTCTGGCACTCAAAGGGTTAAACCAAACTGAAGTAATTCAGGAGTATACCAGCAGCATTAGGGAGATGTTAACAATCAAAACATTCCCATTGATTTAAATGGGATTTTTAATCTCTTGAATGCTAGAGAGATTTCCAGACATTTGCAAAGCAATGCATTTGAGACCTCTTTGGCATTCAGGGGGTTAACAGGTCC
This sequence comes from Rhinophrynus dorsalis, assembly GCA_037306005.1. Taxonomy (NCBI): domain Eukaryota; kingdom Metazoa; phylum Chordata; class Amphibia; order Anura; family Rhinophrynidae; genus Rhinophrynus; species Rhinophrynus dorsalis. The sequence goes on along the minus strand of CM074720.1, from coordinate 519,635,038 downwards.
TTTCCTTTTAAATTAATGAGGCTATTTTTTATGTCCCCTATGCTTCAGTTGGTTTATCCCAGAATTGCTCAGCTTTGCTTTTATAAATAAGTCCTACTGTCCCTTTAATCACAGACCTGACAACTGAGCACGGCAATTAGATCACCTCATTAGTAGGGATTACAATATTTTTACTTGGAATAACAGGGTATTGCTTGTCTGTTACATAGCAGTGATTGTATAATGATGGGCACTGTGATGTAAAGGATATTTAGATACAAGTGATACAATGATATCAGCGCTGAAATCCTTAGGATGCATTCAAACTTCTCCTGTCTTGTTCTAGGACATTACTCTTGGATCAATTCACTAATTTACCGTAGAAAGGAATGTAACTTTATTCTGCTGGAACAGAGAAGCTTTGGAACTAGAACCCCTGTGCTTTCTTTTTAGGCACTAATGAACATTGCAGAAGAATGGAACACAACAACAGCTTTCTGGAGGACAGAGGGTATATTCCACATTATGAAAGAGAAGATGATCCCTTTGTATCTAGACTCTCCAAGGAAGCTGACATTGTGGCTGGAGTTTACCTAATAACAATTGGTAAGTGTTCATTATTTTAGGGATTGAAGCTATTTTACAATGTTGGTTAGTAAAATATTAGACCATCAGCTGTTGGAGACTACAATGGGAGCTATAGTCACCAACCCCGGGTGGCCCAATAATTGATTTCCCTTTCATTACGGGATATGGTAGTTCATTGATTTTCAGACCATGTTCGGCAGAACATCAGAGATGTCAGAAGAAGAATGAAGTTCCAAAGAACCAATTCAAGTGATGTGGACAGTACAAGGAGGCTAGGGACGGCATAGAGCCTTATGTACTTGGATATGGGTCTTCGACTGCATTCCTACAAGGCCAACGCACTGCCAGTATTTGAAATAGTCTGTCATTTTCATTGTGTCTCCTGTTCAAAATCAAGGATATCCCAGAAATAGGAAAGCAGTTTAAGACCACTGTACTTAAAGGAACTGGAGTAATTCAGGAGAAACCCAACTGCATCATAGGGGAGAAATTTAAATCCCCATTGATCTGAATGGGTGATTTAACTCATTGAATTGGGTAAAAAGCACTATTAGGATCATTGGAACTTTGGGAATATTTATTTTCAGGTTTCAGTTGGCTTGCTCCAGAATTACTCCCGCGTGAGAAGGCCTAAGTTGTGATAAAGATGTGATAAAGAAGATATGGTTCTAGAGTGTAATAAACACCAAATTCATATGTTATTCTAGAGCAGTAGAGTCAAAGTAATACCATTTTGTTGGGTGTCTTCTGTGTGCAAGCTTTCAAGATTACCTGGGTATCTTCGTTAGACACATTATACTCCTGATGAAGAGACCTAAGTGGTCTTGAAAGCTTGTTCTCTAAAGCTATTCTGTTAGCCAATAAAGGTATCACTTTTACCTTGCTAGTTTCCTGCTTTATACATTATTAACATCCTTTACCTATATTATTCTTAGACTCTGCACTATGATCTCTCAAGTTGGAGAGATGTACATAGGTTCTACAGAATAACATGGGGATTGAATAGCTTATCTCATGGGAGTGGTTATCTCCTTTTTCCATAACCCCTTGTTATTCTGTGGAACAAACCAAATGCACCATAAATAAATGTTCCCAAAATTCCATCTAATGGAAATGAAGCTTGGGTGCTAGACAAATCTCAGTCCTAACCCTTAAGCACTAGAGAGTTTCTTGTTGGAGACCTCTGTCATCACAGGGGATCCTATTGTTTTAGATGGGGACTTTAAAGGGATAGTAATGTTTCACAATAAAAGCAGCTCAGATTAACCTTCATAGTCTTTGGGCCATGGACAGTGTTATTTCAATACTGTCAGAATTGTAGTTCAAGAATAATTGAATAATAAAGTACCCCCCTCCTGCCTCTTTTACTGATGTAACACTGCTCACCTCAGAGCATCAAGACTGCCCAGATGGATTGCAGAGAGGGACAATCTTCAGTGATCATAAGGAAAAACATGAAAACCTGTCAAGAGGGGCAGGGTTTTCTTTATGCTTACAGTAAGAAGATTGTCCCTTGCTGCGACCTGTCTGGTCCCAGGACCAGATTCCACATCTGAGGGGAGGAGTCTTACACTAGGTAAAAGAGGCAGGAGGGGGGATACTTTATCACTCAATTAGACTGTATTGAAATAACACTCTCCATGGCCCAAATAATATGAAAATTAATTGTCGCTGCTTTTTTTGTGAAACATTACTATCCCTTTAAAGCCCCCATTTAAAGGGATAGTAATGTTTCATAATAAAAACAGCTCTAATTGATCATCATAGTATTTGGACTTTGGAGAGTGTTATTTCAGTTCTGTCAGAGTTGTAGTTCAAGGGTAATTCAATGACATAGTATCCCCCTCCCTCCCCTTTTACTGATGTAACACTGCTCAGCCAGATCAGAAGGGAGGTACCCAGGTAGATTACATTGAGGGACAATCTTCAATTAAGATAAGGGAAAAACCTGAAAAGCTTGTCAAGGGGGGAAGGGCTTTCATTGTTCTCATAGGAAGAAGATTGTCCCCTTCTGTTATCTGTCTGGTCTTACAACCAGATTCACATCTGAGAAGAGATGGCTTACACTAGGTAAAAGGGGCGGGAGGGGAAACTTTGCTTGTGAATATCTGTCAAACCATAAAGGTTTGAGAGATAAGACTTATATTGTTCTTCATGTTTTTTTAATGCCTACAAAATAAAATAAAGTTAAAACGAAGTGTTACTATCCCTTTAAAACAATGGGATCCCCTATTGTACAGTTGCTCTACTTCTTCTATAGCAGGTTCTGGCAATGAAGGGTTAATGCATCCAGCTCAGTGTGTGTATGTTTGGTTCTGTGACCTCCAGGGGAAGATTGTTGCCTTTTAGCCAGTGCAATAATGTTTTCTGTTATATTTCTCATGTAATACGAACAATAATTTAGACTTCATTAAGAGAAGAAAACAATACCAGATATAATTAATGATCTAATTAGTTTTCACACTATAGGTCTCACTGTACAAACCTAAATAGGAAAAAAATCTGGGTCAAACCAAACCCATGACAGGGGGCAAATAAAAGGTTTAATTCATTTAAGAGGCTTTTAACCCTTTGAAAACTATAGAGATCTCCAAGTTCCAACACATTGCTTTGTTAGGTATTACACTAACTGATTACATGAGGTTTCATTTAAATGTAACAGGTTCCATCACAGCAAAAAGCAATGCTCTAGTCAAATTGGATGTGTTTAGATTAGATAAGGCTTGTCAGCTCTTATAAGTACTTTAATATTGCATATTTTTTATTCCAGAGTAGTACAATAAACTTTACTGAAAGGGCTATACAGAAAACAGGCAGTGGGGGGACCCATTAAATATAGAAGACTGAGGCTTTCAGCTTCAACAAAGGCAAGGGTTTTTTTACTGTAAGGACAAAGACAATGTGACATTCCTTGCCTGGAGAGGCTTTATCAGTAGATATTGTAGCTAAGTTCCAAAAAAATATTGGATAACTTCTTATCAAGGTGCCATATAGAGGTATCCTTTTAAAAGTTTTCAAGCAAAAGAGCGTGAGACCACAAAACACATTAATCACGTTGCCATAATAAAAATGGCATCATGAGATTCTTGCCTACAGAAAGGTCACAAGAAAAGGCTGTCCCAGACCATCGCTGTAAAAAAAAAAAATAATAATTAAAAAAAAAAAAAAAAATATATATATATATATATATATATATATATATAAATATATACACAGTGGATATAAAAATTCTACACACCCCTGTTAAAATGCCAGGTTCTTGTGATGCAACCAAGTTATTGTGAGTTTTTTATTTTCCTCAACGGTTTCAGTTTTGCAATTGAATTGTTCACGTTATAGGTCATATTAAAGGTGGAAAAAGTTCTGACATGATTTATCTTTGTCTCATTCTTTAACCTCACAAGAACCTGGCATTTTAACAGGGGTGTGCAGACTTTTTATATCCACTGTATATAAATTACTCAGCAAGGCTGGTACTTTAGATTCGGGAGATAGAGCCGGGGCAGCGGAAAGAAGAAATACACTGACCAAAGAGGAGGCAGAGGAAAGGTATGAACAAAACAAAGTACCTCTCCCATCTCAACTATCCAAACATGATGTTAACAATACTGTGATGGCTGACCACCTATCCACACACCATTTCTCTTGATGAATAGTTGCCCCTTCTGGTCTGTACGGCTCTGTAGAAGTTGAAGGTCCAGAGCAGGTGGCAGCAAATCTCATCTGAGTGGGGAGATGGAGCAGGGGCAGCGCTCAGCAAGACTCAGAAAGCCTGGAATGCAACCTTTCAGTAGGCGACATGAGAATCTCACCCTGTCATACAGTGCGATATTCTCATGTCGCCATTTTTATTATGGAGACAAGTGGTCGCATGCTTTTTTGCGTGCGACCATTTAAAAGTAAACCCATATACAGACCTATGACGATTTATTTTGACAGCAGTAAGATATTGATTCAGAAAGAAATCCAGCTGCCATTTTGGAACTGGCAAGGCATTATTACCACACATGAGGTAAAATTAGAAATAAGTTCAGTGGTATTTGGTTTGACTTAATCTGGACCAAGGGACATAGCTGGGAACTCCCCAGGTTTGCCCAGGGACTCCGGTTTTGATTCTGCCTTACAAGGTCTCCGGGGCAGAGTGTGATTCTCAGGGGTGTGAGCAATTCCTTAGGAACCTCTGCCCATTTGTGCTACTTCCCTATCTGCTCCACCCACTGCCCACCTACTTCTCCTCCTTCCCTAGCTTATTTGCCTATAGTTTTGCAAGTTTCTGAAATCCTGCCCCCATTTGTGATTAAGCCCCACCCCTTTTAATGCAAAGTGCGTCATTTGTTTCCCTCAACGGCACCACAGGTGTCCCCCTCTGGGGACTCCAGAAGAAAAAGCTCCCAGGTATGTCAAGGGAATACATCATTTTGGCTTTACAGCTATTGGAAATTTGAGCTGCTTGGGAATTATGAGAGTTGTAGCCCAGCTGTAGAGCCAACGGTCAGTGACCCGTGATTTAGGTAAACAAAGACCTTGATAGACTTGTGCAGTCCTCAGGGAACACCAAAACAGGTTAGGTTTTCAGGATACTCCTAATTAAGCACAGACAGAACATTCACATTGACAGTAACTCACCTGTGATTAAGCGGACATATCTCAAAAGCCTGACTTGTTGTTGTGCCCAGTGGACTAAGGTTGACAAATACTGAACTTGCCTCTAACATGCTAGAAAGAATTCCAGTTCACTGATGCATTTCAGTGGGTTAGAGGAACCATTCACAACATTTATCTTCTACCTCTTGTTTGATCTGTGACCAGAGAATGTTATAGATTATGATTGTTACAACAACATACTCTTTCAAAGAAGAGTAACTTCTATTTTCTTTTAACAAGTGTCAAACAAGTAATGAAAAACATATCTGAAAAACATATTTGAAAAAAAATACTGCTTTTGTTTTTTAACCCCATTAATTCTAAAGATATTGTCAACATTCAAGGTGTTAAAGATCATATTGCAGCATATTAAAAAACATGACATTGTCATGATCACATTTTTACCTACAGCCCCACTTATTGCCTTCCTATTGGTCCCTCTTGTCTTTATGTACCTGTCATCTGGACAGGTAAGCACAGTTTCTTCAAGACAGTATCGTAGCTGCTTTGTGAGTGCCATTGTCCCTAACAAGGTTTGTCTTCTGACTCTCCCTCCAGTTTTGACCTCTGCCTGGTTGTTGACATTCTGCTTGTCTGACTTTCAGTACCTCTATCTCCTCGTCTGGTTTTGATCTTGGCTAGTCACCTTATTCTCTAAATTATCTGCCTCTTTTTGTACCTCACTCAGCTATTTTACTGGTGCTGACCCTGCCTCTATCCTGGATTTCTCTCCAGCTCCAGTGCTCCAAATCTCCATGGACTAATTGCTATTACTAAGACTTACCTAAGGGATTGCTTCCCAAGGTTACCCACTGCAATAGACCCTCTCTTTCTTGAGGGAAGTTCCTTCCACTTATTTGCCCTCTCAGCAGGTATTTTCTCCATTCCTGTCACTGGAGGTCTGTTTTGTTCAGTATATCCTGAGCTATCCTTAACCTTTGACATTACCAGTTGCTTCACCTCATGCTATTTGGAGACCTCTAGTGGAGCAACTTGGAAGTCCTGTACTCCGCTAACTAGAGCTTCTATAGACTAGTAACACCATTCCTTGTCATATGGTGATAACTAGTCATGAAACTAATTATTTTCTGCTCTGCTGCAACTCAATGTACTTATTTACTGAAACAGACTTTGTACTACAAGAATCCTGCCACAGATTCAGGTGGGGGCTTCTCCCCTTATCACTCTATTTCCAGAATTCAGCCCTTCACCTCAGCAGCCCATGGATATTAGAGCTTTTACTAAACCGCTAAATGAAGAAAATCAAAGAAATCTGACCCTGGGCCTTCTGTATCTACTGTGGGGGGTAAAAAGGTAATCTCCTTCTGCAGTATCCCATGTGGTCAATAAGGCGTGATTTATTTATGATACCAATATGTTCCCAGAAGTTTTCAAATTTATGATCTTAAAATGGTGCTCCATTGTCTGCCTTGTGAAATTGACATAACAAATTCAGTAACTAGTATACATATTCATCAGTCACAACTAGAAAGTAGTGGCTGTTCTTTAAATGTTCATAGAAAACATTAACTAGCTCATCCTAGAGGTAATTAGGACATACCTGAAAACAAAATACATTTCAATGGATTTTTCCTGGTAAAACACTTTTAAAAATACTTTGGGTAGTGGCGTCATCAATCATCACCAATTCTAATGCACTAAGATCTCTCCCACTCTGCCACAAATCTTAGCACATAGGCTCCATTATAATTGTCATTTCCAAGAGAACTTGATTTCACATCAATATTTCTGACAGTCCCTTGGTTCTTAATGTAATGAGAAATAAAGTTTGGTTGATTTGAAAATTAATAGGTTGGTTGTCTTAACTGTGTGGTATGCTGCCACAAATCGCCCCCTCCCCCAAAAAAACTTTGCATATTGTACCTACTGTTAGGTAGGTACCTGGACGTGTCGGAAAAAGTATCTATATTGAAGTCGGCGCTGACTTTCGTACCTCTCCAAAGATGCCCTTAAATACATATATATGCAAATATATTGTTCTATGATAAACCCAAGAAAAAACATAAAAAATATGAAAAATAAAACAAAAATAGACTATAAACATAAACTCAAATATATAAAAAATATATGTATTTATTCCATCCAATCGTGATGTTTCAAAAAATATAAAAATACAATATTAAAATATAAAAATGATAATACACTTACATTGATATACAGAATTCCAAATGCACAATGTAACTCCCGGCCAGGAACGTAAAAACACTGCAACGAGTTTCACACTTTAAATCGTACTTTATCAAGCGGAATACAAACTACACTGTGCGTGACTTATTTAACAGCTTTACAAACTCATTTGGTCCCCCTTCTATTGGTTAGATAATAATGTAAAACTAAGGGTTCTCATTTCAATCAAGCTTCCTCTGGAACAGGGACTAAAGCTTTTTCTTAAAATTAACCCACAAACACCAGTCTTAAAGGTATACATCCCATTTTAGCGCTTATCACACAATCTCCTATATATTCATTGTTCATTGGCAAAAATATATCACGTATAGTTACAAAAAGGATGCCAACTCCATGTTCTTGTTCAGGCCCTCTGGATGGAGGGTCCCCAACGTGAACATCCAATATGCCTCCCATTTCTTTAAAACTTTTTTTTCAAAGTTCCCCATATAAGAACTGGGACTATTTTCTCTATCACAAATCCCTTCAATAATTTATCATTACTTGCATGACATTCAATAAAATGCCTGGATACCGAGTGATTGACAACATTGTTCCTGATGTTTATTTTATGTTCATAAAAACTTCTTTTTAAGGCTCTTTTACTTCTTCCTATATAGGATAATATAATTACCTGGATGTGGATATACATGTCTACATTTTTAACATGAATGCATAGTAGATTTGCTTGTGACATCTGTTTGTGGTATACTCTCTCTTGCAGTCTGTTGCAGACTTGTGATTATTTTCTTTCAGGAGTGAGGGCATATCTGTATCTTCTCAGAGTGCATGTTGGTGTAAATTAGAGGATATTCCTTATGTTCTAATTTTGGTGTTATTTCATCACCCACATCATGGAACTGACATGTTCTTGCTAATGATCTTAGTCTGTTTGCAAGTTCATCTGTGGGTTCAGATGACCTGTGTCTCTGTGCTGAACATGTACCTAGCATGAGGGACATTGATTCTTGAGGCACAATAGTCAGCATTCACTGCTCGCATGCTGTGGTTCTATCTGCAGATAAAGATTATTTACAGTACTTTGGCCCCTGCAGAGTAGAGAAAATTGCATTTTATCCTTTTATCTTCATGCATTCCCATGGCTTCTAGAAAATGTTTATATTTCTAGCCATTTACTCCACAGCTCTGCTGCATTTGGTGTATCTATGCCTTCAAATGAGGGTACAGATGACTGAAATTCAGACATGTTGCTATATATTAGTTATATACATGTCTTTGTTCCTAGATTGACTGCTTGTCTCTCAGCAGAGGGGTTACTTTGCCACTTTCAGTATCACCTGTCCTGTGCAGTTTGTTCTGAGTGTCTGTGGTTGTATTATTGCAAATAATAATCAAATAGCCTTTTATCAGCTACAGCTCAAGCTCAATTGCCTGCCATCTGTTACAAATCATTTTCAGGTGCACACCGCTTCTGAATTTTACAGTACACAGCAGTAGTGGGCAACATGAAATAATATGTATGTATGTGTGTGTGTGTGTGTATGTTATGCACCATTAATGCTGTGTTAATTATTGTGAAAACGTTGTTTAACCTCTTACGGACGGCCGATCGTGCATGTAGCAGTCACTTAAGGACCACGGACCACAGCGTGAAGCAGCGCGGGGAGCCCTGAATTCCATGACAGTCCTGACACGTCATGGGTCCTTAAAGCAAATCTACCCATGATGTGCCAGGACCGTTAAGGGGTTAAAATGTTACATTCTTATTTTTACTTAAGGTTACTTAAGGCATTAAAACTTTCATATATTTATTTTAAGGATTATTTTTTTTTAACTCTGTTACCCCTTTTACTGTATACTTAAAAAGAAAGTAATGTTTCACAAAAAAGGCAGCTCTAATAATCTTTATAGTGTTTGGGTCATGGAGAGTGTTATTTCAGTACTGTCAGAGTTGTAGTTCAAGAGCAATTGATTGATAAAGTATCCCCCTCCCTTCCCTTTTATCTAGTGTAAGCCACCTCCCCTCATATATGGAATCTGGTCTCTTGACTGGTCATCTCGCAGCAAGGGACAATCTTCCTACTCTGAGAACAATGAAAACCCTGCCCACCTTGACAGGTTTTTCAGGTTTTTCATTATGCTCACTGAAAATTGTCCCTCTCTGCGATCCATCCAGACAGTATTGCTGCTCTGAGGTGAGCAGTGTTACATCAGTAAAAGGGGTGGGAAAGGGATACTTTATTATTCAATTATTCTTGTACTACAACTCTGACAGTACTGAAATAATGCTTCCACGGCCAAAATACTATGAAGATTAATTGGAGCTGATTTTTTTTTTTTTTGTGAAACATTACTATCCCTTTAAAGAAGATTTTGAATGCTATTTTCCAAAAAGCATTAACACTTTGGAATCTGGAAACCTTTAACCCCTAGAGTGCCAGCTACTTACGCCGTACGAGTGGACACAGCTGTACCTGCTGTGCCACGCTCGTACGGCGTAAGAGTGAAATGCGGTTATACCGGTTATACCGGCTCATGCAGTGGCCGCATTAAAAAAGAAAAAAACCCTGGCACTCATGGGGAGGCATGAGGATCACTCCTCATGCCTCCCCAGTTATTGATCTCCCAGCCGATCGGGCTGGGAGATTAATAAACACACAGGAGAAACAGAGTTTCTCCTTCCCCCTCTCTCCTACCCGAACTTCCGGGTAGGAGTGGGCGGGACCGGGGGAATCCTCCAAACGTTATCGGTGACATCAGTGGTAGGAGAGAAGGGCAGGAGAGCTCTTGCTCTCCTGCGGTTGCATCATTGATCTCCCAGCCTATCGGCTGGGAGATCAATGACTGGGGGGACACCAGGAGGGGTCCTGATGTCCCCCACGAGGTCTGAAAAGTATTTAAAAAAAAAAAATAAATAAATAAATTAATTTAAAGTAACCCTGTGAGCGCCACAGGGTCCCAGCACATTGCTTTGCAATGTGCTGGAGACCCCTGTTGCACTCACAGGGTCAATTCTTTGGGGGGGATTTTTTTTTTTTTTTAAAGACCTCATTGGGGGGATCAGGGGGGATCCTGATGCCCCTCAATGAGGTCTATAATTGGGAAAAAAAAAAAAAAATTAACCCTGTGTGTGCCACAGGTGGGGGTCCAATGCACACCCCCCCCTCCTGTGGCACACACAGGGCTTTTATCATTGTTTTGTTACCAGAGATTGTTGGGGGGTAGTTTTACCACAAAAACCCTAGAATGTGCATTTTAGTTTATAAAGTTGAAAATGTCATTTTGCGCTGCTGGTGATTAGGGCTCTACGCTAGCCTTGGACGTAGGTAAAACTATACAAATTTGGTATTTTTTTACTCGGGGGACTCTGGGCTTTTTCAAATAATTGAAACTTTTTCAATCAAGGTAAATGTTTTTGATACATAGTATGTGATTTTAGCAAAATTAGTAAATTTTCACCTTTATTTGTCATTATGACATCATAGCTTTTTGCACGATGTAAAATTCTCTTCATGTAAGGTATCACAAGAAAGCTCAATTCGTTCTGAAAAAAACAATATATAGTTTTCCATATTTAACTAAAAATCCCCAGAGGAAATCAAGCCTAAACGGAAGGATAGCAAAAATGTTGAAAAAGTGTCTGGCCTGCAGGGTTCAGAAAATGGCCCGAGCCTCTGGCACTGAAGGGAACACACAAATAGGGAGTCAAAAGGTATAAAGAACCTAGAGACTACCCATAGCAGAGACCTTAACCCTTTGAGCAATGTTTTGTTTACCTCTCTGGCACTCAAAGGGGTACTTAAGCAAGGCACACTGAAGGTATCACAGAGTATACAATGCATACACAGTCAAAAAATACACAGGCATGGAAACAATTAAAAACACTACAGACTGGCCCTGATATCAAAATGATATAGCAATTTGTGATTGGTTTCATTGCATTGTTTCAGCAGTCCTCTGGACATTTCTCATTACCCCTGACCAAGCCGAATCTAGGCGCGTTGGGTGTTTGATTTACTTATTTTTGTTTATTCATATTTATGCACTTTAGGTATTTGTGTATCTAGTACTCATTATACTTTATTATCGGGGCAAATATTTTGATATCAGGGCCAGCCCATGGTGTTTTTAATTGTTTTCATGCCTATGTATTTTTTGACTAAATAAAGTTATTGTTTACTTTGTGATACCTTCAGTGTGCCTCACTTTATTAAAGGGATAGTAATGTTTCATAATAAAAGCAGCTCTAATTAATCATCATAGTATTTGGACTTTGGAGAGTGTTATATCAATACTGTCAGAGTTGTAGTTCAAGAGTAATTCAATGATAAAGTGTCCCCCTCCCACCCCTTTTACTGATGTAACACTGCTCAGCCAGATCAGAAGGGAGGTGCCCAGGTAGATTGCAGAGAGGGACAATCTTCAATTAAGATAAGGGAAAAACCTGAAAAACTTGTCAAGGGGGGCAGGGCTTTCATTGTTCTCATAGGAAGAAGATTGTCCACTGCTGTTATCTGTCTGGTCTATGGCCTGCATTCCACATCTGAGAAGAGATGGCTTACACTAGGTAAAAGGATCAGGAGGGGGAAACATTGCTTGTGAATATCTCTCAAACCACAAAGGTTTGAGAGATAAGACTTATATCGTTCTTCATGTTTTTTTTAATGCCTACAAAATAAAATAAAGTATTACTATCCCTTTAAGGTCTCTGCTATGGGTAGTCTCTAGGTTCTTCATACATTTTGACTTCCTATTTGTATTTTCTCAGTGTTCTTATCCAGTCTGTCTTTTTCCTTCTTAAATTCAAATGAGCAATCTTACATAGTTATCAGAAGAAACTCATATATGTCACATTTTTTTCATTCCTTTATAGTGTTAGCACCTAATTCCCTTACAGTATTTATGCACCACTTAGATTCCCAACCTCTAACCTTAGGTCATATCCTCTGGTTATAGTATTCCTGTTCTTAAAAATGCTTACCTTCTGAATTATATTAAATTGTTTACTATACTATACATGCTATACATGTCAATCTCTTTGGCCGAGATGCACTAGGTCGAAGAGAGCTCAAAATGTTAATGTTCTGTCAGAGCAGTGTTACAGACACATTGTTTGTATGCACTAAAGTGTCTTAGACATCAAATCCCCATCAGTCTGACAAAGATCTGCCCACATCGACATCCGACAGGTTTATGAATTTCCACTCCTCACACTGACAATGGTCTGTTTTCATAAGGAAGTACAGTATAATGACTCCTTTCCATATGCAAACGCAGGATAATGAGCCATTAGCATATTCATAGGGATGTGTTTATATGTTAATGAGGAACTTCATCACATGCACTAAACTCCAATAGCAGCTTCTGCTGTTGGATTTCACAGTCTCATTTCGTCTACCTGAGTCTGGCAAAGTTGGGATCTCCCTCTAATTTCCTATGCGGAACCCACAACCCACAATCATTTAGTAACTTGCCAACCTTGTGCAGATCCCCATGTACACTGTCTAACACCAACCTTCAGCCTTTTTCCCTTGCCCAGACAGTGCCCATGGGAATTTGTGGCTACCAGTAGACAAGGTAAAAAGGCTGGGGGGGGGGGGGTCATACAGTGTGTGGGGGGATCTGTGGCTACCAGTGGGAAAGGGAACAATACTAGGGGCCAGGCAGTGGACATGGGGTTCTGTGGCTACCAGTGGGCAAAGGGACAAGACTGGAGGACAGCTGCTAGCCGCAAATCCCCATGGACGCTGCCTGACCCCCAGCTTTGTTCCCTTGGGAGTGCACAACATGTATCATATATGATACAGAACTGAGGGGATAATTGTGGAGTGCTTTGTGTCATTTTTTTTAACCCTTTGAGTGCCCTATGGCACTCAAAGGGATAAGGGAGTGATGCTGTCCATGGTGCTGAAAGTATACTCTCCACCCACCTACTGGCCAAGTGGGGAAGCAGACAGAATGTTCTCAGACTTCAGGATTGTCGTACTGTCGGTGATGTGTGAGGGAGGACAACCCTTCCACATCGACAGCACTTCGATAATCCTGTATGCAAATGGGGACCTTCTCCTCCCCGCCCCTTGCATCCCTAAATTTTAGTGCATATGGAGATGTGTGTTTAGATCGAAAACTCAAAGTGCTTTGAAAACATCGACAAAATCATATTGCCACGGCATCGACCTTTAGTGCATCTCCTCTTTGGGTCTTTTCTGGTAGCTTTTGTCCTGAAGACTTTGCACCATTTTTGTGGTTTTTCTTCTTCTTAACTCTTTGAGTGTCAGAAACAATACATCGCATACCCCTCTGGCTCTCAAAGGATTGATGTCCTTCTGGGGAAGTAGTCTTCAGAACCATACACAGTACTCCAGGAGAGGCCTTACCAGTGATCCATAAAGTGGCATTAGTATCTCTCTCTTTCTGCTGCTAATACCTTTTCATATGCAGCCTTCTTATAGATGGAGAATAGGTCTTCCCACTCAGGGCTGTCTTAGAAAAGCATGATAAAAACAAAGTAATATTCACTGTTTTGTCCTTTATATTGAGTTAGGGTGTTGCAGCCAACGCTTCCCATAAAGCAACAACCATCCCACTTCTTTCCTTATTTTATGATGAAATTGACAACTGAACATTGGAAAGGAAAAAACCCACATCCATGGTTATGGATTCTATCTGATTAGAATAGTTACATTAGTGATAGTGCACAAATATGAAATGCATTAAAGGAACTCCACAAATCCCTAATTAATTAACCTCCATGGTTAAAGGATATTTTAGTCAAAAGTTATTGCAGTTTACACTTTTCTTGATTGCCTTAGTTCCTTGGCAGGTGTGGTAGATAAGTGGAATAGTCTACCAGCAGAAGTGGTAGAGGTTAATAAAGTGCGGGAACTTAACCAGAGAAGTACACAATGCGTTGCATATCTCTCTGGCTCTCAAGCGGTTAAGCATGTATTGGATAGGCATAAGGCTATACTGAATTAAGACAAGACCAACAACCATATAAGCTTATTACAGTATGAAAAAATGGGTGGACTAGATGGGCCAAATGGACCATCTCTTCCATCAAATTCTGTTTCTATTGCCTGAAATATTATTAACCCTTTGAGTGCCAGAGGGGAACGGAATGCATTGCAAAGTGTTGTTGCTACAAGTCAATGGACAGCTATTGCCACAATAACCCTGCAGAGGCTGCTGTAGCAAGAGCACAATGCATTGGAGATGTCTAGCTTTGAAGGGGTTAAAAGGGGTTTTACCTTTTCATTCCCTATCGTGTATTTGGTTTGTAACACTTTTTCTTAACAGATCGGCTTTACTGCCTGAAAACTGCCTCTGGTTGAAAACGAGGCTCCATAAATTGTTGCTGGAATTAGAGAGCTTTATCAGTGCTTAACCCTTTGAGTGCCAGAGGGGTACGCAAAGCATTGATTTGCAATGCATTGTGTACCCCTCTGGCACTCAAAAGATTAATGTATGGTCAATTGCGTATAATTGGCTCTTGTAATAAATAGGGAAACAATCAGCCAGCAGGGACTGTATTTTATTGTAGTCATTTTACAGTGATTGTATAAAATTGAAATGATTGGACTTCTTCAAAATAGCCTGTGTATTGAGGTTAAAGAAAGGAAGTCAATACCCAGTAATTCCATGTGCTTAACATGTACGTTTTTCCTTTTATAACATTCATTTACACAGGAAAGCCATTATTCTTCAAAGAGAAATACTTGTGTAGTACTCTGTACCGTACTGATTAGATACTAAGGGCAGAAAGCAAGAAATATGTGCAATTGCTATTTACAGTGTACTTTTGATGGCAGTGATTAGCACCAAAACGTTACTGAACTGTGAATGCTTTCTCAACTGGCGAACGTTCGCTAATTTTTTAGCAAATTCATCACAAAAAGTGAGCACGGCTAAAATGCCCACCGTTTTGTGAGATGATTAGCAATTACTCCTAATTCAGCAAAGCAATTAGCACACATTTTCTGACATCTGGCTAATTTTACAGTTAATTCAGCAGTGTTTCCTAACATTTGCTGTTAATATAGGAGCATGTGTACTGCTATTCAGTATCAAAGCGTTAATAGATTTCCTGCATCAATATGTGAGCAGTCACGAATAGCACATAAATGTATGGCTTAAATAAAATAATGCTTTTATAAAATAGCTCCTCTTTCTTGCCTTAAGAGCTGTATTCAGTAATATAAAGACGTGCAATTCTAAGGCAAACAAAGTGCAAATTAGGGGACCAATTATATTTTTCTAAATTCTAATTGATTGAAATCAAGCTTTTAAATAGACAAAACCACGGAATTCCCTCCATCATTTACGTAGTGGGTAAAATATTAGAAGGGTTACTAACTGACAGTATTCATAATTATGAGAAGGCAAACAATATCATTAATAGGAATCAGCATGGTTTCATGAAGAATAGATCATGTCAGACTAATTTACTTGCATTTTATGAAAGCGTAAGTAGTCATTTGGACAAGGGAATTGCTGTTGATGTAGTATACCTGGACTTTGCAAAAGCCTTTGATACAATGCCTCACAACAGGTTACTGCATAAATTAAAAAGCTTAGGTTTGGGCGGTGATATCTGTACATAGATTGAGAACTGGTTAAATGATAGATGACAGAGAGTTGTTTTAAATGGAACCTTTTCAAATTGGTCTAAAGTTATAAGTGGGGTGTCACAGGGTTCAGTCCTGGGCCCAAGTTATGCATTTTGGGTATAATAAAAAAAATGCAACATTTAGTTTAAATGGTGTTTCTGTGGCGAAATCCACTAATGAAAAGGATTTGGGAGTAATGGTAGACAATAGACTTAGCAGTAGAGAGCAGTACCAGCTGGCAGCTGCAAAGGCCAATAAGATATTGGCATGTATTAAAAGGGATATTAACTCACAGGAGGAAGATATTATTCTGCTTCTTTACAGGTCCATGGTAAGACCCCACTGGGCGCCTTTTCTGAAAAAGGACATTATGGAACCAGAGAGAGTGCAGAGGAGGGCTACAAAACTAATAAGGGGAATGCAAAGTTTTAGGTATGAAGAAAGGCTAGTAAAGTTAAACTTGTACACACTAGAGAAACGGCGTGGGTGTCAGGAGGGGTCCTGGTGTCCCCCTCTTGGCCTGAAATGTTTATTTATATTACAATAAAAGAGCATATAACCTATGGTACACATAGGTTATATGCACTTTATTTTAAAAAACAGCAGTGGTCACCTGCATGGATAACCTATCCTAAAGGATAGGTTATTCATTATTCATGCTAGGGGGTGTCAGGAGGGATCCTGATACCCCCTTGAGGTCTGAACTATTTATTTGAAATAACAGTTAAAATAATAATAATAATAATAATACATATTTATTTGAAATAAAATTCTAAAAAATATATTAGTACACATATACAGTCAAGCTATGCAGCTGCATACCTTGCCTATTAACCCTATGAGTACCAGAGATGTAGCAAACACATTGCAATGCATTGCTACCTCTCTGGTACTCATAGGGTTAATCATACAATACAAATACAACAAGGACATGTCGTAAAAAACAGGAGAAGAACAATGTTGAATTTCAATGGAGAAAAAAAAAGTCATGGGAGCACTGTAAGTCGAATTTTCAAGGGGAAAGGTTAAAATGTTGAATGTGAACAATATTTGTCAAATTAAAGTGGTGAAAGTAAGCACTATAATTTGAATTTCAAAGGGGGGGGTTAATGTGTCGAAGTGGGCACTCTATGTTGGATTTTGATAATGTAGGGAACACATCTAACGCTAAACTTCATCTTTCTGTCACCAAATGTACGCCTAAGTTCTTGGACTTTGACATTCTGCGCATTTTTTTTTTTTTACTTGAATAAAAGCAGACAGCGCCAGTTTTGTTAGTTAGTAGAAATGTGCTGTCTACGTCATGTGCATATTTGCACATGCTGCCAGTATTTGTGCGCACATTAACCATTTGAGTGCCAGAGTGGTAAGCAACACATTGCTCTGGCACTCAAAGAGTTAATACTGGCAGCATGTGCAAGTATGCATGCACTAAAGAGATCATACACACTAGTACACACCCTGAAGTGCAATCTCATGATTTGGATGCTAACCTGTCGGAGCAGAAAATGAGTTATGCTTGCAGATTCATAAATTCTTAGCATTGTAATTGGTGGTGCATGCACAAACCCTACCATCCTCAGCCAGCCAGCAGGTGCCTCAGAATGATGGTAGTTTTTGTTTAACAGCAGCTGAAGGAAAGCAAATTGCTAACTCCTGGAACAGTACTACAAGAGTAATAATGATCCTTAATAGTTAGATGATAAAGCTCTGTTTCTCTCTGAATTCACAAGTGAAAAAGGTATCACCAGGGTTTATTGGGCAAATGGAAACTGTCTCCCTGTTGGACCTTGGGAGTTGGTGCTGTAAGAAAATACTGCTTTGCACTGATGCACAGTGCTAGTATAATGAGTCTGCTTTTCCACAGGAGTGATGTACCAATCAATTTCTGCTACAAGGTAAAAAATGGTGATAATTGCAGTAAATTGCATGAGAGAGATTTCCAGAGTTAAGCAGGAATTTAAAAGGATTTAAAGGAACATTTCATATTAAAATCTAACTTACTGTTACATAAAAGTATTCTAACATTTTAAGAAACACACACACACACATGCACATGCACACAGTGCTATGGAATTGAGAGGTTTGTGAGCAAATACTACTTAAACCTTTAAGGACCAGATCAGTGTGCAATGCATTGTTTTTCTATGCGTTGCACGCACAGTTTTTCCCTCCTTGCCTTAGTAGAAAAGGGTGCCGTGGGAAGGCTGTGTTGAAAGTGTGTGCTAGGAAGAGGAGAGAGCTAGAGGTGTGACAGCCCGTGTGTTGGATAGCTATAGGGTCAGGTGTTGCTTAGGTGCTGCATAGGTTCTGCTGAGATGCTGCATATTAGGCTATGTTAAGCCACTTTTGCAATACTGATTTCTTTAAAAAAAAAAAAAAAATCATATTATTTTGCCATATGTTTTGATATAGAGTGTATGTCAGATAAGTACTTTTACACCTTTAGCAGACATGATGATTTATGACTAGTAAGTGGGAGAAAAGGATTTCTTGGATGTCATCATGGTGGTTATATGAAATATTCTGTAGAGATGGCTACGGCCGCTATTCATAATGAAGTTACTGCATACAAGCCAGATACTAGTACAACATGTGATGCAGAAAGTCATTCCAAATAACATCCAGATAAAGGTGGTAGGATGAGATTAGTGATGAGCGAGCACCCCAATGCTCGGGTGTTCGGGTGCTCTGACCGAGCACCCCCTGAGGCTCGAGTGCTCGGCCGAGCACCCGAGCCCCATTGAAGTCAATGGGAGGACTCAAGCATTACACCAGGCACCCCCTGCTCTGATGAGGGGAGGGTGCCTGGTCCATAGGAAAAGGGCAGAAAATGATCGAAACACCACAGAAATGGTTCAGGGACAGCATAGGGAGGATGTCTGGATGCATCTTGGACTCCAACATCGCTGCTGGGAACGATCTTTCGCCCGTAGTACGCCATTTTTACAGACTGACGGTAAAACACAGAAAAAGGAAAATAAAAACGACTTTAGGCGAAAAATTGTTACCAAACAGTATTTGCTGTATATTTACTTGTATATCATCTGCAAATTCTCCCAAAAATTTCCTCGATTTTTCTGAACTGAGGCCATGATTAAGAGGGAAACGTGCGCAGAGGCAAATTCTCCCAAAAATTTCCTTGAATTTTCTGAACTGAGGTCATGATTAAGAGGGAAACGTGCGCAGAGGCAAATTCTCCCAAAAATGTCCTCGATTTTTCTGAACTGGGGCCATGATTAAGAGGGAAACGTGCGCTGAGCCGACCATCTAAAACATTATGGGTGAGGGTCTGCTGCGGAGCCGACCATCCTAAACATTATATGCGAAGGCCCGCTAGTGAGCTGACGCTATAAAACATTATATGAGAGGGCCCGCTAGAGAGCTGACCCAATAAAACATTATATAAGAAGGCCCGCTGGTGAGCTGACCTATACAAAAAGTTGTCAAACAGGGCCCGCTGGTGAGCTGGCCCTATATAAAAATTATATCACAGGGCCCGCTGGTGAGCTGGCCCTATATAAAAATTATATCACAGGGCATATGGAAGAGGAGGAGGAGGATGAGAAGATTAAGAGTCAACCATATACCCGTTTTTTGGGTGGAAGGGGTGAATGGGAATACAGAGTATTCCCATCATTGTAAATAACATATATAAAGTGAGTTTATGTTCCCCCAGGGCTTTCCTCCAGTGGAGTGGAGAAGTCAGGGGAAATCCAGGCCTTGTTCATTTTTATAAGTGTCAACCTATCAGCATTGTCGGTGGAAAGGCGGATACGCTTATCTGTTATGATGCCACCAGCAGCACTAAATACCCGCTCAGACAGAACGCTGGCGGCAGGGCAGGCCAGCACCTCCAAGGCGTAGAGTGCCAGTTCATACCACGTGTCCAGCTTGGACACCCAGTAGTTGTAAGGCACAGAGGGATCATTGAGGACGCTGACACGGTCTGCTACGTACTACTTCACCATCTTCCAAAACTTTTCCCTCCTTGTGACACTAGGCTGCGCATCAGGGTGAGGGTGCTGGCGGGGTGTCATGAAGGTGTCCCACGCCTTGGAGAGTGTTGCCCTGCCTTTGTCGGAACTGCTGTGTGCTCCCCTTTTCTCCCCTTCTCTGTTGGCCAAGGTAGCACGTACTCTGCCGCCAGCGTTGTCAGATGGAAAATTTTGGAGCAATTTTTCAACAAGAACCTTCTGGTATTGCACCATTTTGCTTGTCCTCTCCACCGGAGGAATGAGAGATGAGAAATTCTCTTTGTAGCGGGGGTCCAGAAGGGTGAACACCCAGTAATCCGTGTTGTCTAAAATGCGTATAACGCGTGGGTCACAGGAAAGGCAGCCTAACATAAAGTCAGCCATGTGTGCCAGAGTACCAACAGTCAAGATTTCGCTGTCCTCACCAGGAGGATGACTCTCAATCTCGTTATCCTCTTCCTCCTCTTCTGCCCACCCACGCTGAAGAGATGGAACTAAAGTTCCATGGCTACCCTCTGTAGCGGAGGCAACCGTGTCTTCCTCCTCCTCCTCCTCCTCCGCCTCCTCCAATTGTCGCTGAGAAGACGAAGTGAGGGTGCTCTGGCTATCACCTTGTGTAAGCTCTTCCTCCCGCATTTCCACCTCTTCCACATGCAAAGCGTCAGTTTTAATTGTGAGCAGCGAGCGTTTCAGTAGACACAGAAGTGGGATGGTTACACTGATAATAGCGTTATCGCCGCTCACCATCTGTGTCGATTCCTCAAACTTGCGTAAAACCTCACAGAGGTCTGACATCCATTCCCACTCCTCACTTCTGATTACAGGAAGTTGAACGGAGAGGCGACGACCGTGTAACAGCTGGTACTCCACTACTGCCCTCTGCTGCTCACAAAGCCGGGCCAACATGTGGAAGGTGGAGTTCCAGCGCGTGCTCACGTCACACAGCAGCCGGTGAGCTGGCAATTGTAAGCGCTGCTGCAGCTTCAACAGGCCGGCTGAAGCTGTAGATGACTTACGGAAATGTGCACACACGCGGCGCACCTTGGTCAAGAGATCATGCACATTGGGGTAGGTTTTTAGAAATCG
Source organism: Rhinophrynus dorsalis (assembly GCA_037306005.1). Classification (NCBI taxonomy): domain Eukaryota; kingdom Metazoa; phylum Chordata; class Amphibia; order Anura; family Rhinophrynidae; genus Rhinophrynus; species Rhinophrynus dorsalis. Next base: position 519,614,007 of record CM074720.1, on the reverse strand, counting down.
CTGAACCACTAAATTAAATACATGCGCTAGGCATGGTACGTGTGTGAGCTTGCCGAGCTCCAAAGCCGCCACCAAGTTACGCCCATTATCACACACAACCATGCCTGGTTGCAGGTTGAGTGGCGAGAGCCACTGCTCGGTCTGGTGACTAATCCCCTGCAACAGGTCTGAGGCCGTGTGCTGTTTGTCCCCAAGGCAGATCAGCTTCAGCACGGCCTGTTGACGCTTCCCCACTGCAGTGCTACACTGCTTCCAGCTACCGGCTGATGGGGGAGTGGCGCTGCGTGCAGAGAATTAGGAGGTGGAAACGGAGGAGGAGGAGCCAATAACGTAGGTGCTGGCGGAAACCCTGATGGAGGTAGGGCCCGCAATCCTCGGCGTGGGTAGCACCCGTGCCATCCCAGGGTCCGAGTCGCTCCCAGCCTCCACGACATTCACCCAGTGTGCCGTCAGGGAAATGTAGCGTCCCTGGCCACAAGCACTTGTCCTTGTGTCAGTCGTTAAGTGGACCTTCCCAGTAACTGCGTTGGTCAGGGCACGGGTGATGTTACGGGACACATGGTGGTGTAATGCGGGGATGGCACACCGGGAAAAGTAGTGGCGGCTGGGGACCGCGTACCGAGGGACAGCTGCTGCCATCAGGCTGTGGAAGGACTCAGTCTCCACAAGCCTAAATGGCAGCATTTCGATGGCCAGTAATTTGGAAAGGTGTGAGGTTAGTGCTATGGCCTGTGGGTGGGTGGCTGGGTATTTTCTCTTGCGCTCAAATGCCTGGGGTAACGACATTTGGACGCTGCGCTGGGACAGGGAAGTGGATGTGGTCGCTGATGGTGCTTCAGATGGTACAGGTGCAGGGCGGGAGGTATGCGGGCCTGCGCCTTCGACAGGCGATTGGCCGGCACCGAAAACAGGGGAAGAGGAGGCAGTGGTGTGGCCTGCAGACACAGATGGGCGATCCAGGTGTTCCTCCCACTTATTACGGTGCTTGGATGCCATGTGTCGGATCATGCTGGTGGTGGTGAGGTTTCTAGTGTTCATGCCTCGGCTCATTCTGGTGTGGCACAGGTTGCAAACTACAATTCTTTTGTCGTCCGCACTTTCCTTAAAAAAACGCCATACCGCGGAACACCTACCCCTTGGCAAGGGAGATTTACGCAAGGGGGTGCTCCGTGGGCCGGTTTGGTGAGGTCCGCCTTCTTTCTGTAGCCACACCACTGCCTCTTCCAGCCTGTTGCGGTGCTGCAGATGGCTCACCCTCAGGACTGCTGTCATCGCTCGGCTCTACACCTTCCCAGGTGGGGTCAGTCACCTCATCGTCCACCAAGTCCTCCTCCACTTCCTCACTCTGATCATCCTCCTCATGTCTTGATCCCACCACATACTCAGTCATTGACAACTGTATATCATCCTCCTCAACAAGGTCTTGAGACAGTAATAGTGGTTGATTTAATGGCAACTGTGTCTCATCATCATCATCATCCACTACTTCCTTTGACCTTAAATGCCGTTCACATCTGTCATCTTCTTGTGATTGGGTACCCTCTAGAGGTTGTGAATCAGGGCATAAGATGTCATGTTCCTCTGCAAGCGTGCTTGGAGAGAGGGTCAAATGAAGGATTGGTGATGAGACGAGCTCCTCACTATATCCCAGTGTGGGATCACTTCTCTGACCAGACCGTCTATGGTGGGAGGAAGGATGATCAGAGTGAGGATTATGTTGACCAGACTCTTGGCTACTGAGAGTGGACTTGGTGGAAGACAGGGTGGTGCTTAACCGACTGGAAGCAGTATCAGCTGACATCCAACCGACCAGTATTTCTTCCTATTCTGCAACTGTGCAGAGTACACAGAATGTGCTGCTAAACTGCGGTGACGCACACTGAATGGAATATGTGACTTTGATATTTTAGTTTGAAGATTTAACAGTATTTCTTCCTATTCTGCAACTGTGCAGAGTACACAGAATGTGCTGCTAAACTGCGGTGACGCACACTGAATGGAATATGTGACTTTGATATTTTAGTTTGAAGACTTAACAGTATTTCTTCCTATTCTGCAACTGTGCACAGTACACAGAATGTGCTGCTAAACTGCGGTGACGCACACTGAATGGAATATGTGACTTTGATATTTTAGTTTGAAGACTTAACAGTATTTCTTCCTATTCTGTAACTCTGCACAGTACACAGAATATGCTGCTAAACTGCGGCAAAGCACACTGAATGGAATATGTGACTTTGATATTTTAGTTTGAAGACTTAACAGTATTTCTTCCTATTCTGCAACTGTGCAGAGTACACAGAATGTGCTGCTAAACTGCGGTGACGCACACTGAATGGAATATGTGACTTTGATATTTTAGTTTGAAGACTTAACAGTATTTCTTCCTATTCTGCAACTGTGCACAGTACACAGAATGTGCTGCTAAACTGCGGTGACGCACACTGAATGGAATATGTGACTTTGATATTTTAGTTTGAAGACTTAACAGTATTTCTTCCTATTCTGCAACTGTGCAGAGTACACAGAATGTGCTGCTAAACTGCGGCGACGCACACTGAATGGAATATGTGACTTTGATATTTTAGTTTGAAGTCTTAGTCTTTAGTTTGAAGACTTAACAGTATTTCTTCCTATTCTGCAACTGTGCACAGTACACAGAATGTGCTGCTAAACTGCGGTGACGCACACTGAATGGAATATGTGACTTTGATATTTTAGTTTGAAGACTTAACAGTATTTCTTCCTATTCTGCAACTCTGCACAGTACACAGAATATGCTGCTAAACTGCGGCGAAGCACACTGAATGGAATATGTGACTTTGATATTTTAGTTTGAAGACTTAACAGTATTTCTTCCTATTCTGCAACTGTGCAGAGTACACAGAATGTGCTGCTAAACTGCGGTGACGCACACTGAATGGAATATGTGACTTTGATATTTTAGTTTGAAGACTTAACAGTATTTCTTCCTATTCTGCAACTGTGCACAGTACACAGAATGTGCTGCTAAACTGCGGTGACACACACTGAATGGAATATGTGACTTTGATATTTTAGTTTGAAGACTTAACAGTATTTCTTCCTATTCTGCAACTATGCACAGTACACAGAATGTGCTGCTAAACTGCGGCGACGCACACTGGATGGAATATGTGACTTTGATATTTTACAGTTTGAAGACTTAACAGAATGTGCTCTAATCTGCAACTTTGCACACTAAACAGAATGTGCTCTGATCTGCAACTTTGCACACTAAACAGAATGTGCTCTAATCTGCAACTTTGCACACTAAACAGAATGTGCTCTAATCTGCAACTTTGCACACTAAACAGAATATATGAATTTTTTTTTTGTTTTGTTTTTTTCCCCCCACACAAAATAAACTGCTGCCCCCACACACAGTAGTCCTAAAAAGGACTTTTGGGTGTTTTTTTTAACAAATTTGCTTGTCTTCTCCCTACACTGACTTTCCCTTCCTATCCTCATCTCTCCCTGGCTAAGACTGAGCCGAACTCGCTGGTCAGGTGCTATACAGCACCCGACCACGGGTTCTGGCCAGCCAATCAGTGTAATGCCAGCAGCCAACATGGCTGCTGGAATTACACTGATGTCAGAGCCTCCCTGCACGTTTATTGGCTGTGCAGCAGCCGCGAAACGTGCGGGGAGGAGACCCGAACATGGCGGGCGAGCACATGCGGTACTCGTACGAGTACCGCCATGTGCTGAGCAGAGCGATGCTCGAGCCGATCCGAGCATCGGCCGAGCATGCTCGCTCAACACTAGAGGAGATCTATGAGTACGCCAGTGCCTTCCGCTAAAAGAAGTAAGAGGTGAAGTTAACAATAACACTACACCTTTCGCCTTCTACAACATAACATCTAGCCATTCAGAAATAGTAGTGGCCCCCTAGGCTAGTAATGGAGACACAGGAGGAAGGACAGAATGTTAAGGTGTTGGCACATCATTAATAGGTGAAAGTGGTTTAGCTTTGTTGGAGACTGGGACCAAATTTCAGGAAAATGAGCATATAATAAAAAGCAGAGAGAAAGAACAGACTGAATTTACCAGTAAGGAGATGCTTGGTGGTAAACTTACTTCATCATCATCTTTGCTGATACCATCAGCATCAGCATCATTTGCTTTAGCCCTGACAGAGTCACCAGCATTGATAATGATGATTGTTTAGACTATGACACAAAGCAAAAGATAGATGCTATGGCGCTAAAAGATAACTATACAGAGCTAAAACGTGGTTAATGTATCATTTCTAATAATGCTGCTACTATCCCTGTAAGTGTGAGAAAAGAATCTACAAGTATAAAGCAAACGAGGTAGAGCGCTAAAATAACTAAAATAAAATAAGAGTTAATACGAAACTCCTTGAGAAAGTATAGTTGTACAAAACACGTTGGAGTTGTTATTAGGAGACCATACTTCATTAGTCCAAAGGAACATTAAGGGACATCAGGTGAATACTTTTTTACACTGTTTGGGAAACAGAGAAGCCTTTGCCTGCTGACCACCCATATCCTAAAACGCACACCCTACCGCTACAAACTTGGAAAATACCTGATCACGTTGCAGTGAGGTAGGACTGAAGCAGCTGAAACACCTACAACTGGATATAGTGGGTAAGAACCCAGCTTTACACTGTGGGCAAGAATATTGCTGAATACCTACACCAGGGAGGTGGACAGGTTAATGAACATAAGAACTCTAGCACTTAGCCCCGTAAGAGACCAACAGCCGGAGTTCCCCACAACCAGCTGCACACTAACGCCATCAGGGGGTGAGTAAAGACCTTTTGTGGACTGACGCGGTCTCATAGTCAGGAAAGATAAATGTTTCTGCAGTCTTCAATATTGGGACATATACTTGACATAATAACGAGACCCTTCACCTGAATATACAGCCCATAATATATTTGATGTGATGGTTAGAGACATTAACAGTTATTGCTATATCGTTATATGTAATTTCTAAATGCACTTTTAAGAGCATATTGTTTTTAAAGATACAGTGTATGCATTGAGCATTTTATAACTATTTTGTTACCCATAATAAACTACAGTGTTTTACCATTTAGACACTCATTTGGGTTCTCTGCCTCATTGTCCTACATTTTTGTACTTATAGGATAGATAGATTCTAGGCGGGGTTCCCCTTGAAGGATATAATTTTTGGGGGGTTGTGTAGAATCGGCAGTTGGTTCCTTGGGAGCAGACAGGCATGTGTACATGCATTAATTTAGCTGTACTGGCGGTTGTCTGTGTGTTGAGTGCACTTAACTGGGGATTCTCTGGTATATCATTAATTTATATTTTTCAGTTTTATTATAGTTTGTTATTTTAGAACTCTCCCTTGTTTTCTTTCTTTAGAATATGTCCTTCCACTTAGATGCTCCTCCCTAATTGCTTCTTAAAATACTAGCGATGATGATAATTTGCAGCCAAACTTATCTGCTGCATCTGAAAGGTAAAAGTTTAATGTTCCTCTTCCACCTCTGCAAAGGAGCAAAATGTCTGCTTTTATACTTTTTGAGAGAGTAACTTAACCCCTTAGGGACCCTTGACGTACCAGGACCGTCACGGTCCTTGAACTACTCAAGGACCGATGACGGTCATGGTACGTCACGTACTTTTTACTTACAGCGTTCTACCGGGAGCGCTGTAAGTAAAAATAGGGCATGAAATAGACCGCTCCAAGATCGGAGTGATCTCTTTCAAGCCCCATAGTGACGCGCCGATACACGTGACAGGTCACGTGTACCGGCGCGTCAAAGTGCCCCTATGCGGTCGTTATGGGATGGAAATGTCCCATAACCTCCGGTCCTTAAGGGGTTAAAATAGTTGAAATGTTAAGATGCTCAAATATACATCATCATCATCCTCATCATCACCACTTCCTCCTAATTCCACCTAGTCAAAGCAAATTCCACAGAGGTCAAGCCTAGGTAATATTGCTTCTGCTTTTATGAGAAAAACGTCTAGTTGCTCTGGCACCTAGTTGTACTACCTGGCAAGAATTGTAATAATTGCTTGGCATCGGACTTAAGAGGACTCCCTTATTCTGAACAGAAATCTAAAATATGAAGATGCTTCAATCTGGATGCAAAAAAAACCCCAAACATATTACCATTTTTTGTTTGTCAAAAATTGTGAGCAGAGGTAAAACTGGATCTCTTCTAGGCATATCCTGTTTAAGGTTACTCATGAAACCTAACCATAGGTTTGAGTGGGAAAAACTGCAAAAGGTCAGTGATGGTGTTGGAATTGGCAGGAGGACTCCAAAAAGTGGTGAGGGCAGGCAAAGTGCAGGTAGTACTAGTGTTTTAGATGTGTCTGCAGGGAAGGAGGAATCTTTTTCATCAATAGTATTATCCCAGTCACCCATTTCTCCTCATGTATTGTTATAACTTATGATGATGAGTTAGAAGTTTGTGTAGATGACCAGCTTCAAGTCACCTAATCACCTCCACCAACACTATTGAGAACAGCTCTCCCACCATCACCTGTTCACTGGCTGTTACCACTAGTACCCCATTGACTAATAGTCATTATGATTATGTGCATAGGCAGATAAAGTTCCTACAGAGACCAATGTGCTGTCAACTCACAATTGTGTGGCCTTCAAAGGAGTCCAAAATGTTATCACATTCATCTAAAAGTATGCCAGTGGAAAGACAAACTTGCCAAATTGTTGGTTGTTCACATGCTGCCCTTTTCATTTGTTTAGAAAAATCAATGTTATGTGTTGCACTCCTCAGGCAGATTCCAAGCAACATACCCTAGAACAGCTATGCCAGAGTTATACAAACCTGTGCTTGTTATAGTTGCCAAGGGGTTGCAGAAACCGTATGGTAGAAAAATTCACCTGACCACAGAAATACTAGAGACTTTATGGCAGTCACAGGTCACTGTATATACTTTCCATCAGTGGGCAGCATGCAGCAGGTTTCCTCCAGTGCCATCACCACCACCAGCAGTGCTGCACATGCCAGTAAATGCCATCAGCAGGATGTATTTCATTGCCATGCCAGTTTATGAATACAGAGCTTTGAGAGACAATCCCATAAAACAGCTGATGTTTAATCAGACTGAAGCAGGTGATAGCCAAGTGGCTTATATCTAGATCATTGAAAGGTGGCTTTGCATCCACTGACAATTACTCTAATATGGCCTCCGTATAGTTGTTACTTATTTCCTCTGTGAATATGAATTTGAAAGACACATGCGCACAAGATCTCTGCATATTTTTAAAAGATCCTACAGTGTGCGCAATGCCTTCCAAGAGAATAACCATCTGCCACATCACCAGCTTAAAATGAGGTCCCAGCCTGGTGGATTTCCACATTGAACATGCTGGAGAACCTGTATGAACAGTACAAAGCCATCAATGAGTAAACAACAGTTCACGGTAAGTAAAAGGAGCTGCTTCTGAAGAAATTTTAGGAGGCCACCTTGTTGGTGACTTCTCCTAGAGCAGGTCTCAGTGAAATCCTTCCACACATTTTTTACTGGAGAAACTAGTAGAAAGCATGTAGCGAATTACATAATGGAAAGAGCCAAAGTGATGAATAATGTTACCTTTGTTCCACTCCAGCATGATCCCCACACAGCCTCTATTATAACCAGCGAGGGGTACAATTCTGCACTCTCGCTTTAGGCCTTTGCATTCCAGAAAAATATCCAATGGATTGTGTTGCAATTCTCTGGATACCTCTCTGGCACTCAGGGTTAAAGCCAAAATTGGCACATGTGTGCCAAAGAATGGGCAGCAGTATTTGGAGTATTGTGTGAAGGGATACACAAAAATTCTTGTGCAATGAGTGGATGAGTGCAGAGGAAGAGAGAGCCAGATATAGGGGCACTAGCCTACAAGTTGAAAATTAAGTAGGCCAAAGGGTTTTTACTTTTGAAAATAACCCAGCAGTTGGTAGCAGATACAGTGGCACTGACAACAAGACAGAATTTCTTGTGTCTCAGCAGGGGCAGTCTGACATTTGTTGCTGTGGTTATGACACTGCTGATGGTGATGGTGATAGCACTGGTAGTGGTGGTGGGGACAGGCTGAGCACTTGCTTCTTGAATATGGCTCTGTGATTGATGCAACGGAACATCATTTACCTCCAAGGCATGGTCGCATGGTTATGGCATACATGCAGCACAATTATGTTCTTAGCCCTAGCAATGACAACTTGGGAGTACTGGCAGACAAAAGCAGTGTGTATCAGACCTGCAGTTTGCTTACTGCTGTTGAAAGTCTTGGCTGCTCACCAGCTCACATTTTTAGTGCCGCAGGTTTAATTTTAAATGCATGTACGACATGTCTATCCAGAAGTAATGTGGAGAGGCTTACATTCATAAAAATTAACCAGCATCTAATTCCACAGAACTTTGTACCAGAGATTGAAAGTTCTCCCCCCAAACACGACAGGGAACTGCATGAAACACCAACAATTACTTTAGTCATCTTGGTCTTTAACCAGTTATATAAAACATTTTGATTTATTTAAAGTAAACTAAAAATAAAATATGTACTTTACTTTTTATATATTTTGTGAGTTGGGTAGGGATGTTTGTGCTTATTCACTTGTTACTTGTTACATTGTTACTAGTGTTGAGCGAGCGTGCTCGGCCGATGCTCGGATCGGCTCGAGCATCGCTCTGCTCTGCACATGGCGGTACTCGTACGAGTACCGCCATGTGCTCGCCCGACATGCTCGGGTGAAGAGGATCTGTGCCGGAAGAGGCACAGATCCGAAGACGCTCCGCTGGACCACCAGGGAATGGAGGTACGGGGGCATTGCGGAGATGAAGGGGGCATTGCGGAGATGAAGGGGGACATTATGGAAGAGGGGCATAGACTCTATGCCCCTCTTCCACAATGTCCCCCTTCATCTCCGCTATGCCCGTCTTCCACAATGTGCCCCTTCATCTCCGCTATGCCCCTCTTCCACAATGTCCCCCTTCATCTCCTATGCCATAGAGGAGATGAAGGGGGACATTGTGGAAGAGGGGCATAGCGGAGATGAAGGGGGACATTGTGGAAGAGGGGCATAGAGTCTATGCCCCTCTTCCACAATGTCCCCCTTCATCTCCGCTATGCCCCTCTTCCACAATGTCCCCCTTCATCTCCGCTATGGCATAGGAGATGAAGGGGGACATTGTGGAAGAGGGGCATAGCGGAGATGAAGGGGGACATTGACCAGGCACCCTCCGCTCATCAGAGCAGGGGGTGCCTGGTTTAATGCTCGAGTGCTCCCATTCATTTGAATGGGGCTCGGGTGCTCGGCCGAGCACTCGAGCATCAGGGGGTGCTCGGTCAGAGCACCCGAGCACCCGAGCATCGGGGTGCTCGCTCATCTTTAATTGTTACTAAACGGTAGACAGAAATGGGTAAAACACATTGCCTACCAATGGTGTAAGTGGAAAAGGATTGCTGGCAGCTTCTTGGATGCGGTGGTGATGATGTGTCCATGTGAAATTTCAGATGCTGAAGATAATGCTCTAAATAACGTAATCCCAAAATAAGAGGTGAGAGGCATGGCAAGTTGATCACACCCTTTCCCTTAAAGGTATTAAGCAAAATATTTAACAACATTATAACTCAAGTGCTAACCATCTCCTTGGGTCACTTAAAACATTTATTACTAGAACCTGATAAAAAAGGTTATCAGAAAAAAAAATGGTAAACCTATATTAGACAAATATAAAACAATTTTGGGGCCCCAATATAAACACTGAATACTATATAACAATAATCCCTAACCTTCATATGCTGTTTACTATACTAAATCACCAGTGGCGTAATTATAGGGGCCGCAGGGGTCGCACCTGTGACCGGGCCCGTGCACTCCAGGGGCCCAGCCTCCCCCTGCGACCCCTCCGCCTGGTGCCTGCAATCTCCCGACGGCGCTCTAGTAATGCAGAGCGCTGGGAGATGACATCATTACTAAGTGGACCGCGCGGGAGCTCCAGGTAGGAGATGGGGGCATTGTGGAGGGGGTCAATGTGGTGGGGGGGGCAGTGGCACTTCTTGTATCAGGGCCCGAAGGCTTCTAGTTACGCCTCTGTAAATCACACAGTTATTTCTGGTACCTGCAGATATATAATCTCCGGTTTCCTGATGTACACGAAGAGAGATTGAATAGAGCATCGATTTTCCGACTCTCAGACAAATAAGTAACGTTTTGCAATCTCCATTAATACAAAATCCAATACATACATATTGATCTTAGATAGCAACTAATAAAACTGTGCCGAGCATTCTCAAAGACAGTTAAAAACATAACTCTACCATGGCAGCATACTCTTTATTTCCTCAGTCTATGTGCACAGCCAGTAAGCAACTAGACATAATCTGGACCAGGCTTGAAAAATGTGCAAGTCTTTTACCTATTACTTTGAGTATAAAAAAAATGAGATCTAAATAATTAAATACAATGGAAATAAAAGTGGGAGTGTATCGTTTTCTGCTTTGCATAAACTGTAAAATACGGGCAAATATACAGATATAAAGACTTTATTTTTCATTCGGTCATGCCAGTTAGGGAATATTGATTAATTATAATGGTATCTTCACAAGCATTCTAATGCCACTTTAGGAAAATCCACTTTCCCACAGTATAGACAACTAGCGGTTTATATTCAGCATGGATTAAAGATATATGCATGGACTTAAAGGGATAGTAATGTTTCATAATAAAAGCAGCTCTAATTAATCATCATAGTATTTGGACTTTGGAGAGTGTTATATCAATTCTGTCAGAGTTGTAGTTCAGGAGCAACTCAATGAAAAAGTATCCCCCTCCCGCCCCTTTTACTGATGTAACACTGCTCAGCCAGATCAGAAGGGAGGTGCCCAGGTAGATTGCAGAGAGGGACAATCTTCAATTAAGATAAGGGAAAAACCTAAAACACTTGTCAAGGGGTGCAGGGCCTTCATTGTTTTCATAGGAAGAAGATTGTCCCCTTCTGTTATCTGTCTGGTCTATGGACTGCATTCCACATCTGAGAAGAGATGGCTTACACTAGGTAAAAGGGGCGGGAGGGGAAACTTTGCTTGTGAATATCTCTCAAACCATAAAGGTTTGAGAGATAAGACTTATATCGTTCGTCTTGTTTTTTTAATGCCTACAAAATAAAATAAAGATAAAACAAAGTATTACTATCCCTTTAACTGTATGCCATTATGGTTATATTAAACCACAGATTATCCATCTTATTTTAGTTTCATATTTTGTTTATTCTTCCCCCCTCCCTTTTTATCTTTTAATTTTTTTATTAATTGAGGCAGTAGCATTTTGTGTGTTTGTGTTTTGATGTTATCATAAAATATTTTTATTCTCATTAATTATATCTTTATATTCCATAAACACTTATTATGCCATATACTGGCAGGTGTTGGTGCTTCAAGTATATGTAATATATCTATCTATCTATCTATCTATACACACTACTGTTCTAAACTTTGGGATCATCTAGAAATGTCCTTGTTTTCCATCAAATGAGTTGCAAAATGAATAAGAAATACTGTCAAGATGTTGACAAGGTTAGAACTAATGATTTTTGTTTTGCCTAAGGCAAACTATAAGTGAGTAAGCACTCTATCAGCGCTGCCAGACAAAATGTGACTAGGGGTGTAGTCTGCATCCAGCCCCCACTATGCCCTTGCAATGCAGAGATTTACAGCTTTACAGACATGACAGGGTGATCCGGCACCTCAAAGCAAAGTGGTCAGATATCGAGAAACAGAGCTCCAAAGCAACCAGATCCAGTGTGGGAATTCAGAATGTCCTGAACAAGTGTTGTGCACTACAGAATCTAAACATGGGAGTAATGTAACTCAGAGACCAGAAGGATAATCCACAGAGACCATCTGTCTACCTTCTCACCCTAAAGGAAAATCCAGTGGAGAATCTATTCAGAAACCAGTTACAGTGAGCAGTTTAAAAGCAAATTTAATCCACCACAAATCAATGTTCCTTGGAAGGTTTTAGTAGAGGTAAGTGACACTCCTGTGGGAGAGTGGTTCTGATTATTTAAGCAAGACTGATCTGGGTGGGATGGTGTTCTTGGAAGGTCTCATATTATTGATGGCAGCAAGCTGTGCTTGAGGAAAATGCATTGCCAGACCAGAAGATCTGCCGATTTTAAATCTTTTTGGCCTGTTTCCTGCACCCTAGTCTGATATGTCTATCACGGTGCCCATGATTCGTGCTGGTCTGTGTCTGTCATTTGCTGAGGATTCCTGATTGGCTGTCTGCTTTTAGCCCTCCTCACACAGCCTTTTTAAACCCAGGTTGAGCACTTCCAGGTTGCCCTTTCGTGGTGCTTTTGACTTCACTTGTCCTGATCTGCATGTCAGGCTTCTGGGCCTGCTGTTCCTGCTGATCCTGCGTTCCGGTATTCCAGTGTTCCTGTATGCTAGTGTTCCGGTGTTCCTGTGTTCCAGCACCGAGCGGGTTAATCTTACTGAGTTCCTGAGTCTCCTGCCTGCCGCTTCTCCAGCCGGTCCGCTCTGCACCAGTGGTTCCGGTAGTTCCAGTCATCTGTCTGTGCATCAGTCTCACCCCTGTGGACTCCCCGTTGGAGTGTAGGGCTCCTGCTCTAGCCCCGTCGCTCCGGCGACATTGTTCTTTTCGCTGCTGCTTATCATTGTTGGTTCCAGCGTTTGGACGCTGGTTTACTCCATTAAACCTGGTTGCGATATACACAGTTGGTTCCAGCGTGTGGACGCTGGTTTACTCCATTAAACCTGGTTGCGATATACACAGTTGGTTCCAGCGTGCGGACGCTGGTTCACTCCATTAAAACCTGGTTGCAATATACACTGTTGGTTCCAGCGTTCGGACGCTGGTTTACTCCATTAAAACCTGGTGGCGACAATTACTGTTGGTCCCAGCGTGAGGACGCTGGTTTACTCCATTAAACCTGGTTGCGATATACACTGTTGGTTCCAGCGTGCGGACGCTGGTTTACTCCATTAAACCTGGTTGCGATACTCTGTTGGTTCCAGCGTGCGGACGCTGGTTTACCCCACTAAACCTGGTTGCGAGACTCTGTTGGTCCCAGCGTGCGGACGCTGGTTTACTCCATTAACCTGGTGGCGATATTTATTGTAGGTCCCAACGTGCGGACGTTGGTTTGCTCCTGATCTATCCAGTACTGAGGCTAGGTCGCTGTCCACTCCAATGCAGTCGTCCGATTTTCCCTGGCAATAGACTTCTGCTGAGTAAGACCTTTGTTCCTATTGCTCTCTGCTGTCATAGTCATCTGACAGCTGGTCTACTCACTCAGGCTGCCTTGCCCGGTATTGGTAAGGCCGGTAGAACCTTTGTCGTGACCATCCTTAAGGTTGCCTTACACGGTATTGGCAGGGCCGGTAGAGCCTACTACAGTGTTCCTCAGGCTGTCCGGCCCGGTATTGGTAAGGCCGGTAGAACCTTTTGCATTACCATCTTTAAGGTTGCCTCACCCGGTATTGGCAGGGCCAGTAGAGCCTACACTCAGTACTTCTTTGGGTTGCCTTGCCCGGTATTTTAGGCAAGGCCGGTAGAACCTATTGTATGGACTAATATTGTTGTATTGTTATGTATGTTTCCTTATGGGGATTGCCTTAACTTTTCAATAGGGTTACGTTTTTACTAGTGATGATCGAGCACCCCAATGCTCGGGTGTTCGGGTGCTCTGACCGAGCGCCCCCGGAGGCTCGAGTGCTCGGCCGAGCACCCGAGCCCCATTGAAGTCAATGGGAGGACTCAAGCATTACACCAGGCACCCCCTGCTCTGATGAGGGGAGGGTGCCTGGTCCACAGGAAAAGGGCAGAAAATGATGGAAACACCACAGAAATGGTTCAGGGACAGCATAGGGAGGATGTCTGGATGCATCTTGGACTCCAACATCGCTGCTGGGAACGATGTTTCGCCCGTAGTACGCCATTTTTACAGACTGACCGTAAAACACACAAAAAGGAAGATAAAAACGACTTTAGGCGAAAAATTTTTACCAAACAGTATTTGCTGTATATTTACTTGTATATCATCTGCAAATTCTGCAAAAAATTTCATTGATTTTTCGGAACTGGGGCCATGATTAAGAGGGAAACGTGCGCAGAGGCAAATTCTCCCAAAAATTTCCTCGATTTTTCTGAACTGGGGCCATGATTAAGAGGGAAACGTGCGCTGAGCCGACCATCTAAAACATTATGGGTGAGGGTCTGCTGCGGAGCTGACCATCCTAAACATTATATGTGAAGTCCCGCTAGTGAGCTGACGCTATAAAACATTATATGAGAGGGCCCGCTAGAGAGCTGACCCAATAAAACATTATATAAGAAGGCCCGCTGGTGAGCTGACCTATACAAAAATTGTCAAACAGGGCCCGCTGGTGAGCTGGCCCTATATAAAAATTATATCACAGGGCCCGCTGGTGAGCTGGCCCTATATAAAAATTATATCCCAGGGTATATGGAAGAGAGTCAACCATATACCCATTTTTTGGGTGGAAGGGGTGAATGGGAATACAGAGTATTCCCATCATTGTAAATAACATATCTAAAGTGACTTTATGTTCCCCCGGGGCTTTCCTCCAGTGGAGTGGAGAAGTCAGGGGAAATCCAGGCCTTGTTCATTTTTATAAGTGTCAACCTATCAGCATTTTCGGTGGAAAGGCGGATACTCTTATCTGTTATGATGCCACCAGCAGCACTAAATACCCGCTCAGACAGAACGCTGGCGGCAGGGCAGGCCAGCACCTCCAAGGCGTAGAGTGCCAGTTCATACCACGTGTCCAGCTTGGACACCCAGTAGTTGTAAGGCACAGAGGGATCATTGAGGACGCTGACACGGTCTGCTACGTACTCCTTCACCATCTTCCAAAACTTTTCCCTCCTTGTGACACTAGGCTGCGCATCAGGGTGAGGGTGCTGGCGGGGTGTCATGAAGGTGTCCCACGCCTTGGAGAGTGTTGCCCTGCCTTTGTCGGAACTGCTGTGTGCTCCCCTTTTCTCCCCTTCTCGGTTGGCCAAGGTAGCACGTACTCTGCCGCCAGCGTTGTCAGATGGAAAATTTTGGAGCAATTTTTCGACAAGAACCTTCTGGTATTGCACCATTTTGCTTGTCCTCTCCACCGGAGGAATGAGAGATGAGAAATTCTCTTTGTAGCGGGGGTCCAGAAGGGTGAACACCCAGTAATCCGTGTTGTCTAAAATGCGTATAACGCGTGGGTCACAGGAAAGGCAGCCTAACATAAAGTCAGCCATGTGTGCCAGAGGACCAACAGGCAAGATTTCGCTGTCCTCACCAGGAGGATGACTCTCAATCTCCTCATCCTCTTCCTCCTCTTCTGCGCACCCACGCTGAAGAGAAGGAACTAAAGTTCCATGGCTACCCTCTGTAGCGGAGGCAACCGTGTCTTCCTCCTCCTCCTCCTCCTCCTCCGCCTCCTCCAATTGTCGCTGAGAAGACGAAGTGAGGGTGCTCTGGCTATCACCTTGTGTAAGCTCTTCCTCCCGCATTTCCACCTCTTCCACATGCAAAGCGTCGGTTTTAATTGTGAGCAGCGAGCGTTTCAGTAGACACAGAAGTGGGATGGTTACACTGATAATAGCGTTATCGCCGCTCACCATCTGTGTCGATTCCTCAAAATTGCGTAAAACCTCACAGAGGTCTGACATCCATTCCCACTCCTCACTTCTGATTACAGGAAGTTGAACGGAGAGGCGACGACCGTGTAACAGCTGGTACTCCACTACTGCCCTCTGCTGCTCACAAAGCCGGGCCAACATGTGGAAGGTGGAGTTCCAGCGCGTGCTCACGTCACACAGCAGCCGGTGAGCTGGCAATTGAAAGCGCTGCTGCAGCTTCAACAGGCCGGCTGAAGCTGTTGATGACTTACGGAAATGTGCACACACGCGGCGCACCTTGGTCAAGAGATCATGCACATTGGGGTAGGTTTTTAGAAATCGCTGAACCACTAAATTAAATACATGCGCTAGGCATGGTACGTGTGTGAGCTTGCCGAGCTCCAAAGCCGCCACCAAGTTACGCCCATTATCACACACAACCATGCCTGGTTGCAGGTTGAGTGGCGAGAGCCATTGCTCGGTCTGGTGACTAATCCCCTGCAACAGCTCTGAGGCCGTGTGCTGTTTGTCCCCAAGGCAGATCAGCTTCAGCACGGCCTGTTGACGCTTCCCCACTGCAGTGCTACACTGCTTCCAGCTACCGGCTGATGGGTGAGTGGCGCTGCGCGCAGAGAATTCGGAGGTGGAAACGGAGGAGGAGGAGCCAATAACGTAGGTGCTGGCGGAAACCCTGATGGAGGTAGGGCCCGCAATCCTCGGCGTGGGTAGCACCTGTGCCATCCCAGGGTCCGAGTCGCTCCCAGCCTCCACGACATTCACCCAGTGTGCCGTCAGGGAAATGTAGCGTCCCTGGCCACAAGCACTTGTCCATGTGTCAGTCGTTAAGTGGACCTTCCCAGTAACTGCGTTGGTCAGGGCACGGGTGATGTTACGGGACACATGGTGGTGTAAGGCGGGGACGGCACACCGGGAAAAGTAGTGGCGGCTGGGGACTGCGTACCGAGGGACAGCTGCTACCATCAGGCTGCGGAAGGACTCAGTCTCCACAAGCCTAAATGGCAGCATTTCGATGGCCAGTAATTTGGAAAGGTGTGAGGTTAGTGCTATGGCCTGTGGGTGGGTGGCTGGGTATTTTCGCTTGCGCTCAAATGCCTGGGGTAACGACATTTGGACGCTGCTCTGGGACAGGGAAGTGGATGTGGTCGCTGATGGTGCTTCAGATGGTACAGGTACAGGGCGGGAGGTATGCGGGCCTGCGCCTTCGACAGGCGATTGGCCGGCACCGAAAACAGGGGAAGAGGAGGCAGTGGTGTGGCCTGCAGACACAGATTGGCGATCCAGGCGTTCCTCCCACTTATTACGGTGCTTGGATGCCATGTGTCGGATCATGCTGGTGGTGGTGAGGTTTCTAGTGTTCATGCCTCGGCTCATTCTGGTGTGGCACAGGTTGCAAACTACAATTCTTTTGTCGTCCGCACTTTCCTTAAAAAAACGCCATACCGCGGAACACCTACCCCTTGGCAAGGGAGATTTACGCAAGGGGGTGCTCCGTGGAACATTTGCGGGCCGGTTTGGTGCGGTCCGCCTTCTTTCTGTAGCCACACCACTGCCTCTTCCAGCCTGTTGCGGTGCTGCAGATGGCTCACCCTCAGGACTGCTTTCATCGCTCGGCTCTCCACCTTCCCAGGTGGGGTCAGTCACCTCATCGTCCACCAAGTCCTCCTCCACTTCCTCACTCTGATCATCCTCCTCATTTCTTGATCCCACCACATACTCAGTCATTGACAACTGTATATCATCCTCCTCATCAAGGTCTTGAGACAGTAAAAGTGGTTGATTTGATGGCAACTGTGTCTCATCATCATCATCATCCACTTCCTTTGACCTTAAATGCCGTTCCCCTCTGTCATCTTCTTGTGATTGGGTACCCTCTAGAGGTTGTGAATCAGGGCACAAGATTTCATGTTCCTCTGCAAGCGTGCTTGGAGAGAGGTTCAAATTAAGGATTGGTGATGAGACGAGCTCCTCACTATATCCCAGTGTGGGATCACTTCTTTGACCAGACCCTCTATGGTGGGAGGAAGGATGATCAGGGTGAGGATTATGTTGACCAGACTCTTGGCTACTGAGAGTGGACTTGGTGGAAGACAGGGTGGTGCTTAACCGACTGGAAGCAGTATCACCTGAAATCCAACCGACCACCTGTTCACAGTGGTCTGACCTCGAGAGTGATGTCCTGCGACGCCCTGTAAACTGAGACATGAAGCTAGGTATGGTGGATGTCTTTCTTTCTTGTGCTCTGGCACCAGGCACAGTTTCTACGCGTCCTGACCCGCGCCCTGAACTATCAGGATCACGTCCACTTCCCCGTCCCTTTTTACCCGCCTTCTTCATATTACACGGAATATGTGCTGCAAATCTGCAACTTTGCACACTAAACAGAATGTGCTGCTTATCTGCGGCTAGGCACAGTGAACAGAATATGTGACTTTTATTTTTAACACTTTGCACACTAAACTGAATGTGCTGATAATCTGCAACTTTGCACACTAAACAGAATATGCTGCTTATCTGCGGCTAGGCACAGTGAATGGAATATGTGACTTTTAGTTTTTACACTTTGCACACTAAACTGAATGTGCTGATAATCTGCAGCTTTGCACACTAAACAGAATATGCTGCTTATCTGCGGCTAGGCACAGTGAATGGAATATGTGACTTTTAGTTTTTACACTTTGCACACTAAACAGAATGTTCTGCTAATCTGCAACTTTGCACACTAAACAGAATGTGCTGCTTATCTGCGGCTAGGATCAGTGAACGGAATAAGTGACTTTTATTTTTTACACTTTGCACACTAAACTGAATGTGCTGATAATCTGCAACTTTGCACACTAAACAGAATATGCTGCTTATCTGCGGCTAGGCACAGTGAATGGAATATGTGACTTTTAGTTTTTACACTTTGCACACTAAACTGAATGTGCTGATAATCTGCAACTTTGCACACTAAACAGAATGTGCTGCTTATCTGCGGCTAGGATCAGTGAACGGAATAAGTGACTTTTATTTTTTACACTTTGCACACTAAACAGAATGTGCTGATAATCTGCAACTTTGCACACTAAAAAGAATATGCTGCTTATCTGCGGCTAGGCACAGTGAATGGAATATGTGACTTTTAGTTTTTACACTTTGCACACTAAACTGAATGTGCTGATAATCTGCAACTTTGCACACTAAACAGAATATGCTGCTTATCTGCGGCTAGGCACAGTGAATGGAATATATGACTTTTAGTTTTTACACTTTGCACACTAAACAGAATGTTCTGCTAATCTGCAACTTTGAACACTAAACAGAATGTGCTGCTTATCTGCGGCTAGGATCAGTGAACGGAATAAGTGACTTTTATTTTTTACACTTTGCACACTAAACAGAATGTGCTGATAATCTGCAACTTTGCACACTAAAAAGAATATGCTGCTTATCTGCGGCTAGGCACAGTGAATGGAATATGTGACTTTTAGTTTTTACACTTTGCACACTAAACTGAATGTGCTGATAATCTGCAACTTTGCACACTAAACAGAATATGCTGCTTATCTGCGGCTAGGCACAGTGAATGGAATATGTGACTTTTAGTTTTTACACTTTGCACACTAAACAGAATGTTCTGCTAATCTGCAACTTTGCACACTAAACAGAATGTGCTGCTTATCTGCGGCTAGGATCAGTGAACGGAATAAGTGACTTTTATTTTTTACACTTTGCACACTAAACTGAATGTGCTGATAATCTGCAACTTTGCACACTAAACAGAATATGCTGCTTATCTGCGGCTAGGCACAGTGAATGGAATATGTGACTTTTAGTTTTTACACTTTGCACACTAAACTGAATGTGCTGATAATCTGCAACTTTGCACACTAAACAGAATATGCTGCTTATCTGCGGCTAGGCACAGTGAATGGAATATGTGACTTTTAGTTTTTACACTTTGCACACTAAACTGAATGTGCTGATAATCTGCAACTTTGCACACTAAACAGAATATGCTGCTTATCTGCGGCTAGGCACAGTGAATGGAATATGTGACTTTTAGTTTTTACACTTTGCACACTAAACTGAATGTGCTGATAATCTGCAACTTTGCACACTAAACAGAATATGCTGCTTATCTGCGGCTAGGCACAGTGAATGGAATATGTGACTTTTAGTTTTTACACTTTGCACACTAAACAGAATGTTCTGCTAATCTGCAACTTTGCACACTAAACAGAATGTGCTGTTTATCTGCGGCTAGGATCAGTGAACGGAATAAGTGACTTTTAGTTTTTACACTTTGCACACTAAACTGAATGTGCTGATAATCTGCAACTTTGCACACTAAGCAGAATATGCTGCTTATCTGCGGCTAGGCACAGTGAATGGAATATGTGACTTTTAGTTTTTACACTTTGCACACTAAACTGAATGTGCTGATAATCTGCAACTTTGCACACTAAACAGAATATGCTGCTTATCTGCGGCTAGGCACAGTGAATGGAATATGTGACTTTTAGTTTTTACACTTTGCACACTAAACTGAATGTTCTGCTAATCTGCAACTTTGCACACTAAACAGAATGTGCTGCTTATCTGCGGCTAGGATCAGTGAACGGAATAAGTGACTTTTATTTTTTACACTTTGCACACTAAACTGAATGTGCTGATAATCTGCAACTTTGCACACTAAACAGAATATGCTGCTTATCTGCGGCTAGGCACAGTGAATGGAATATGTGACTTTTAGTTTTTACACTTTGCACACTAAACTGAATGTGCTGATAATCTGCAACTTTGCACACTCAAAAGAATGTGCTGCTAATCTGCAACTTTGCACACTGAACAGAATGTGCTGCTAATCTGCAACTTTGCACACTAAACAGAATGTGCTGCTAATCTGCAACTTTGCACACTACAAAGAATGTGCTGCTAATCTCCAACTTTGCACACTAAACAGAATGTGCTGCTAATCTGAAACTTTGCACACTAAACAGAATGTGCTGCTAATCTGTGGCTAGGCACAGTGAACGGAATATGTGACTTTTTTTTTAAACTCTGCCCCCCAAAACAAAATATATCTGCTGCCCCCACACACAGTAGTCCTAAAAAGGACTTTTGGGTCTTTTTTTTGTTCAAACGCGCTTTTTTTCTGCCTACACTGACTTTCCCTTCCTATCCTCATCTCTCCCTGGCTAAGACTGAGCCGAACTCGCTGGTCAGGTGCTATACATGGCTGCTGGCATTACACTGATGTCAGAGCCTCCCCGCACGTTTATTGGCTGCGCAGCAGCCGCGAAACGTGCGGGGAGGAGACCCGAACATGGCGGGCGAGCACATGCGATACTCGTACGAGTACCGCCATGTGCCGAGCAGAGCGATGCTCGAGCCGAACCGAGCTTCGGCCGAGCATGCTCGCTCATCACTAGTTTTTGCCAAACCTTACTTCTGAGAGTATTTAAAAACCTTGACAATGTCTTGCTCTGGGAGTTATCCTAAATCACTGTACAGATAAAGATACATGTTATGTACTGTGTAAAGAAATTCTTTGTAGGCTTGATGGCTGTATTGATAGAAGTATAGTAGACTAGTTAGTATGTGGAAGACCCAGTTATCTGTCTGTGTGGACTGATCTCTGGGGTTCCCATCTGGAAGGGAAGGGTGCAAATGTGATGGAATGGTTGTACCCCTGAGATTGAACCCTGTCTGTTTTCAGTGACCTCCATTGTCTTCACCATGTGTGTTTTTCTACCCCTGTAGCAGATATCTAGGCTTTGTTATTGGGGATGGGGATTGTAAACACTTGGCCTGTGTAGCCAAAAGCACCTTTGTTAAAGGCAGTTTTGTGACATCAGGGCAGTGGGGTTAGTGCCTGCCTGGTGGAGATGTTGGTGCAGAGGGGACAATACCTGCTCCACAGCAACAGGCAGACGGATTAATACCAGCCTGGAGGAGGTGTTGGAGCAGGGGAAGAGGATACCTGCCAGGAAGTACCAGAGTAGAGGGGATAGTGAATGCCTGGTGGAGACTTTGGAGCAGAGGGGACAATACCTGCTCTGCAGTTACCTGTTCCATGGGTAGTAGTGTGAGTCCCTACCCAGGTCACTGCACTAAGCGGTGTGACAATCCGGTTGACCGCCTCTCCTCTGAGTGGTGCAACTAGATCCAGTGGCAAATGGCCCAGGCCTGTCTGGTGGTCCCTTGAGGCCAGTCCAGTGTAAATGACTGGTAGGTAACCCCCAATCTACAGGGTCGGAGACTGAGGACATCACACTATTAAAATCCACATGCACTCAGGTTGTTATGTACTTAATAGCATGTAACACACAATGTAGCATTCAATACACTTGGAAACTCAATGCTTATTGTTAACTCAGTGTAATTGTCTTGTTGCACAGTGTTGATGTCATCATTGATCTTTTCCCGCAGTGCTGATGAGGTGGATTTCTTCTTTATTGAAGACAACCACCTCCTCGCATTATACCTAACCTGATCAATACAAATATTACTGTTTAAATTAACCCTTTAATTGCCAGAGTGGTACGGAATGCATTGCAAAGCAATGCATTCCGTACCACTCTGGCACTCAAAGAGTTAAGGTAACACACTTCAGTGGCTGATTCAGAAGGGTAATCATCAGCACAGTGGGAAAAGATCAATGAGGACAATAAGGCTGTGCAATAAGAAGATTAATAACAACACAAGCGCATATGGATTTTAATAGTATTTATCAAAGATTCATCCAAAACACTTGTAGTGAGCTCCATACTTTAAAGACATAAATCCATGATATCGGAGTAGTCGTGGTAATGACAAATGGCCGGATTGCTTAACGTTATGTAAATATGAGTGGTAGGATGTGGCTATAATCAGATAAGTCCTCTTTATATAATGTAATTCTAAAAACCCCGGTACTGGGTATTTGTTCATCTGCAGCAAATATTGACATTGTATTTATGAAGTGTTAGTTGAATGATCCATTTGATATAAGAATTTTTTATATATTCATTTTTTTACGGTCACATTTTAGGTTTGGTGTTATTTATTGTTGATGGTGTAATATATATATATATAATGTAGCTGATGTTGCGCACCTATCCAATTTTTCCTCAGTATGTTTCGGTGAGATCAGTCCACACTAGCAATGTCAATGTCATATGTGCACCTTATAAAGCTATATGTTTTGGTGTTCATATCCCAGTGTTCCACGGTATATATTGGACACAGAGTGTTATACAGTGATAATATTATTCCATATATAGCTAAACACACATACTAGATGATAATTCTGGATGATGTTTCTGTGAAAAATCAGCATGATTAATCTCAATTCAATACCGTATGTATATTCTACAACATTATATTTTCTGGTAAACATGCAATAACAATTTATTTTGGTTACACCAGATTGTATTTTTCCACCAGGTTATCGCTGCACACGCTTGAGTTTAGCAGGGTACCTCCAGGCTTACAAAACAATCAGTAATTCATACAAATACGTAAGCCGAGCTCCCATTAAGTAAAATGTTACTTTATTAATACATGTTAAAACCTTTTAAAACAGCATACTGCCGGATTTGTCCGACGTTTCAGTCCACTCTGGGACTTTCATCAGGGACTGTTGACCTTGGGAGCTAGGCTTACGTATTTGTATGAATTACACCAGATTGTAAACATTTGGATATTTAGAATATCAACTTGAAGGATTCTACAGTATTAATATAATTGTACCAGATAATCATATATGTATAAAGAGACAATTGGCTGCAGAGGCATAACTAGAAGCCTCCGGGCCCTGGTGCAAGAAGTGCCATGGGCCCCCCCTCGACCACATTGGCCCCTCTTTGACTACATTGGCCCTCTCCACAATGCCCCTCAATCTCCACAATGTCCCCATCTCCTGCCTCCTACCTGGAGCTCCCGCATGGTCCTCTTCAGTAATGCAGAGCGCTGGGAGATGATGTCATCACTAGAGTGCCGGAGAGAGAGATTGCGGGCGACGGGTGGAGGGGTCGCAGGGGGAGGCCGGGCCCATGGAGTGATGGGCCCAGTCGCAGGTGTGACCCCTATAGTTACGCCACTGATTGACTGCAGTAGATTTCTGTAAGGATTTGGATTTTTTTATTTTGTATGTATGTCTTAAAGATATATTGATTCTGATACATATACAGAGGTGGCATATTGGTGTAATCTGCTTCGTAAATATTAGCATCATCAGGTTAAGTTATGTTAAGTATTATAATGAGTTTGGAATGTACTGGAGACACTTTGTCAGTAGAAATGTATGGTATGTAATAGTGATGAGCGAGCACCCCAATGCTCGGATGTTCGGGTGCTCTGACCGAGCACCCCCTGAGGCTCGAGTGCTCGGCCGAACACCCGAGCCCCATTGAAGTCAATGGGAGGACTCGAGCATTACACCAGGCACCCCCTGCTCTGATGAGGGGAGGGTGCCTGGTCCATAGGAAAAGGGCAGAAAAAGATGGAAACACTACAGAAATGGTTCAGGGACAGCATAGGGAGGATGTCTGGATGCACCTTGGACTCCAACATCGCTGCTGGGAACGATCTTTCGCCCGTAGTACGCCATTTTTACAGACTGACCGTAAAACACACAAAAAGGAAAATAAAAACGACTTTAGGCGAAAAATTGTTACCAAACAGTATTTGCTGTATATTTACTTGTATATCATCTGCAAATTCTCCCAAAAATTTCATCGATTTTCTGAAGTGAGGCCATGATTAAGAGGGAAACGTGCGCAGAGGCAAATTATCCCAAAAATTTCCTTGATTTTCAGAACTGAGGCCATGATTAAGAGGGAAACGTGCGCAGAGGCAAATTCTCCCAAAAATTTCCTTGATTTTCAGAACTGAGGCCATGATTAAGAGGGAAACGTGCGCTGAGCTGACCATCTAAAACATTATGGGTGAGGGTCTGCTGCAGAGCTGACCATCCTAAACATTATATGCGAAGGCCCGCTAGTGAGCTGACGCTATAAAACATTATATGAGAGGGCCCGCTAGAGAGCTGACCCAATAAAACATTATATGAGAAGGCCCGCTGGTGAGCTGACCTATATAAAAATTGGCAAACAGGGCCCGCTGGTGAGCTGGCCCTATATAAAAATTATATCACAGGGCCCGCTGGTGAGCTGGCCCTATATAAAAATTATATCCCAGGGCACGCTGGTGAGCTGGCCCTATATAAAAATTATATCCCAGGGCATATGGAAGAGGAGGAGGAGGATGAGAACATTAAGAGTCAACCATATACCCGTTTTTGGGGTGGAAGGGGTGAATGGGAATACAGAGTATTCCCATCATTGTAAATAACATATATAAAGTGAGTTTATGTTCCCCCGGGGCTTTCCTCCAGTGGAGTGGAGAAGTCAGGGGAAATCCAGGCCTTGTTCATTTTTATAAGTGTCAACCTATCAGCATTGTCGGTGGAAAGGCGGATACGCTTATCTGTTATGATGCCACCAGCAGCACTAAATACCCGCTCAGACAGAACGCTGACGGCAGGGCAGGCCAGCACCTCCAAGGCGTAGAGTGCCAGTTCATACCACGTGTCCAGCTTGGACACCCAGTAGTTGTAAGGCACAGAGGGATCATTGAGGACGCTGACACGGTCTGCTACGTACTCCTTCACCATCTTCCAAAACTTTTCCCTCCTTGTGACACTAGGCTGCGCATCAGGGTGAGGGTGCTGGCGGGGTGTCATGAAGGTGTCCCACGCCTTGGAGAGTGTTGCCCTGCCTTTCTCGGAACTGCTGTGTGCTCCCCTTTTCTCCCCTTCTCGGTTGGCCAAGGTAGCACGTACTCTGCCGCCAGCGTTGTCAGATGGAAAATTTTGGAGCAATTTTTCAACAAGAACCTTCTGGTATTGCACCATTTTGCTTGTCCTCTCCACCGGAGGAATGAGAGATGAGAAATTCTCTTTGTAGCGGGGGTCCAGAAGGGTGAACACCCAGTAATCCGTGTTGTCTAAAATGCGTACAACGCGTGGGTCACGGGAAAGGCAGCCTAACATAAAGTCAGCCATGTGTGCCAGAGTACCAACAGTCAAGATTTCGCTGTCCTCACCAGGAGGCTGACTCTCAATATCCTCATCCTCTTCCTCCTCTTCTGCCCACCCACGCTGAAGAGATGGAACTAAAGTTCCATGGCTACCCTCTGTAGCGGAGGCAACCGTGTCTTCCTCCTCCTCCTCCTCCTCCTCCTCCTCCTCCGCCTCCTCCAATTGTCGCTGAGAAGACGAAGTGAGGGTGCTCTGGCTATCACCTTGTGTAAGCTCTTCCTCCCCCATTTCCACCTCTTCCACATGCAAAGCGTCGGTTTTAATTGTGAGCAGCGAGCGTTTCAGTAGACACAGAAGTGGGATGGTTACACTGATAATAGCGTTATCGCCGCTCACCATCTGTGTCGATTCCTCAAAATTGCGTAAAACCTCGCAGAGGTCTGACATCCATTCCCACTCCTCACTTCTGATTACAGGAAGTTGAACGGAGAGGCGACGACCGTGTAACAGCTGGTACTCCACTACTGCCCTCTGCTGCTCACAAAGCCGGGCCAACATGTGGAAGGTGGAGTTCCAGCGCGTGCTCACGTCACACAGCAGCCGGTGAGCTGGCAATTGTAAGCGCTGCTGCAGCTTCAACAGGCCGGCCGAAGCTGTAGATGACTTACGGAAATGTGCACACACGCGGCGCACCTTGGTCAAGAGATCATGCACATTGGGGTAGGTTTTTAGAAATCGCTGCACCACTAAATTAAATACATGCGCTAGGCATGGTACGTGTGTGAGCTTGCCGAGCTCCAAAGCCGCCACCAAGTTACGCCCATTATCACACACAACCATGCCTGCTTGCAGGTTGAGTGGCGAGAGCCACTGCTCGGTCTGGTGACTAATCCCCTGCAACAGCTCTGAGGCCGTGTGCTGTTTGTCCCCAAGGCAGATCAGCTTCAGCACGGCCTGTTGACGCTTCCCCACTGCAGTGCTACACTGCTTCCAGCTACTGGCTGATGGGGGAGTGGCGGTGTGTGTAGAGAATTCGGAGGTGGAAACGGAGGAGGAGGAGCCAATAACGTAGGTGCTGGTGGAAACCCTGATGGAGGTAGGGCCCGCAATCCTCGGCGTGGGTAGCACCCGTGCCATCCCAGGGTCCGAGTCGCTCCCAGCCTCCACGACATTCACCCAGTGTGCCGTCAGGGAAATGTAGCGTCCCTGGCCACAAGCACTTGTCCATGTGTCAGTCGTTAAGTGGACCTTCCCAGTAACTGCGTTGGTCAGGGCACGGGTGATGTTACGGGACACATGGTGGTGTAATGCGGGGATGGCACACCGGGAAAAGTAGTGGCGGCTGGGGACCGCGTACCGAGGGACAGCTGCTGCCATCAGGCTGCGGAAGGACTCAGTGTCCACAAGCCTAAATGGCAGCATTTCGATGGCCAGTAATTTTGAAAGGTGTGAGGTTAGTGCTATGGCCTGTGGGTGGGTGGCTGGGTATTTTCTCTTGCGCTCAAATGCCTGGGGTAACGACATTTGGACGCTGTGCTGGGACAGGGAAGTGGATGTGGTCGCTGATGGTGCTTCAGATGCTACAGGTGCAGGGCGGGAGGTATGCGGGCCTGCGCCTTCGACAGGCGATTGGCCGGCACCGAAAACAGGGGAAGAGGAGGCAGTGGTGTGGCCTGCAGACACAGATGGGCGATCCAGGCGTTCCTCCCACTTACTACGGTGCTTGGATGCCATGTGTCGGATCATGCTGGTGGTGGTGAGGTTTCTAGTGTTCATGCCTCGGCTCATTCTGGTGTGGCACAGGTTGCAAACTACAAATCTTTTGTCGTCCGCACTTTCCTTAAAAAAACGCCATACCGCGGAACACCTACCCCTTGGCAAGGTAGATTTACGCAAGGGGGTGCTCCGTGGAACATTTGCGGGCCGGTTTGGTGCGGTCCGCCTTCTTTCTGTAGCCACACCACTGCCTCTTCCAGCCTGTTGCGGTGCTGCAGATGGCTCACCCTCAGGACTGCTGTCATCGCTCGGCTCTACACCTTCCCAGGTGGGGTCAGTCACCTCATCGTCCACCAAGTCCTCCTCCACTTCCTCACTCTGATCATCCTCCTCAAGTCTTGATCCCACCACATACTCGGTCATTGACAACTGTATAACATTCTCCTCAACAAGGTCTTGAGAAGGAAATAGTGGTTGATTTAATGGCAACTGTGTCTCATCATCATCATCATCATCCACTACTTCCTTTGACCTTAAATGCCGTTCACATCTGTCATCTTCTTGTGATTGGGTAGCCTCTAGAGGTTGTGAATCAGGGCACAAGATGTCATGTTCCTCTGCAAGCGTGCTTGGAGAGAGGGTCAAATGAAGGATTGGTGATGAGACGAGCTCATCACTATATCCCAGTGTGGGATCACTTCTTTGACCAGACCGTGTATGGTGGGAGGAAGGATGATCAGAGTGAGGATTATGTTGACCAGACTCTTGGCTACTGAGAGTGGACTTGGTGGAAGACAGGGTGGTGCTTAACCGACTGGAAGCAGTATCAGCTGACATCCAACCGACCACCTGTTCGCAGTGGTCGGACCTCGAGAGTGATGTCCTGCGACGCCCTGTAAAATTACACATGAAGCTAGGTATGGTGGATGTCTTTCTTTCTTGTGCTCTGGCACCAGGCACAGTTTCTCCGCGTCCTGACCCGCGCCCTGAACTTTCAGGATCACGTCCACTTCCCCGTCCCTTTTTACCCGCCTTCTTCATCTTACACGATATATATGACTTTAATATATATGAGTTTGAAAACTTAACAGTATTTCTTACTATTCTGCAACTCTGCAGAGTACACAGAATAGGCTGCTAAACGGCGGTGAAACACACTGAATGGAATATGTGACTTTAATATTTGAGTTTGAAAACTTAACAGTATTTCTTACTATTCTGCAACTCTGCAGAGTACACAGAATAGGCTGTTAAACGGCGTTGAAACACACTGAATGGAATATGTGACTTTAATATTTGAGTTTGAAAACTTAACAGTATTTCTTATAATTCTGGAACTGTACAGAGTACACAGAATAGGCTGTTAAACGGCGGTGAAAGACACTGAATGGAATATGTGACTTTAATATTTGAGTTTGAAAACTTAACAGTATTTCTTATAATTCTGGAACTGTACAGAGTACACAGAATAGGCTGTTAAACGGCGGTGAAAGACACTGAATGGAATATGTGACTTTAATATTTGAGTTTGAAAAATTAACAGTATTTCTTACTATTCTGCAACTCTGCAGAGTACACAGAATAGGCTGTTAAACGGCGTTGAAACACACTGAATGGAATATGTGACTTTAATATTTGAGTTTGAAAACTTAACAGTATTTCTTATAATTCTGGAACTGTACAGAGTACACAGAATAGGCTGTTAAACGGCGGTGAAAGACACTGAATGGAATATGTGACTTTAATATTTGAGTTTGAAAACTTAACAGTATTTCTTCCTATTCTGCAACTGTGCAGAGTACACAGAATAGGCTGCTAAACGGCGGTGACACACACTGAATGGAATAAGTGACTTTAATATTTGAGTTTGAAAACTTAACAGTATTTCTTACTATTCTGCAACTCTGCAGAGTACACAGAATAGGCTGCTAAACGGCGGTGACACACACTGAATGGAATAAGTGACTTTAATATTTGAGTTTGAAAAATTAACAGTATTTCTTACTATTCTGCAACTCTGCAGAGTACACAGAATAGGCTGTTAAACGGCGTTGAAACACACTGAATGGAATATGTGACTTTAATATTTGAGTTTGAAAACTTAACATTATTTCTTATAATTCTGGAACTGTACAGAGTACACAGAATAGGCTGTTAAACGGCGGTGAAAGACACTGAATGGAATATGTGACTTTAATATTTGAGTTTGAAAACTTAACAGTATTTCTTATAATTCTGGAACTGTACAGAGTACACAGAATAGGCTGTTAAACGGCGGTGAAAGACACTGAATGGAATATGTGACTTTAATATTTGAGTTTGAAAACTTAACAGTATTTCTTACTATTCTGCAACTGTGCAGAGTACACAGAATAGGCTGCTAAACGGCGGTGACACACACTGAATGGAATAAGTGACTTTAATATTTGAGTTTGAAAACTTAACAGTATTTCTTACTATTCTGCAACTCTGCAGAGTACACAGAATAGGCTGCTAAACGGCGGTGACACACACTGAATGGAATAAGTGACTTTAATATTTGAGTTTGAAAAATTAACAGTATTTCTTACTATTCTGCAACTCTGCAGAGTACACAGAATAGGCTGTTAAACGGCGTTGAAACACACTGAATGGAATATGTGACTTTAATATTTGAGTTTGAAAACTTAACAGTATTTCTTATAATTCTGGAACTGTACAGAGTACACAGAATAGGCTGTTAAACGGCGGTGAAAGACACTGAATGGAATATGTGACTTTAATATTTGAGTTTGAAAACTTAACAGTATTTCTTATAATTCTGGAACTGTACAGAGTACACAGAATAGGCTGTTAAACGGCGGTGAAAGACACTGAATGGAATATGTGACTTTAATATTTGAGTTTGAAAAATTAACAGTATTTCTTACTATTCTGCAACTCTGCAGAGTACACAGAATAGGCTGTTAAACGGCGTTGAAACACACTGAATGGAATATGTGACTTTAATATTTGAGTTTGAAAACTTAACAGTATTTCTTATAATTCTGGAACTGTACAGAGTACACAGAATAGGCTGTTAAACGGCGGTGAAAGACACTGAATGGAATATGTGACTTTAATATTTGAGTTTGAAAACTTAACAGTATTTCTTCCTATTCTGCAACTGTGCAGAGTACACAGAATAGGCTGCTAAACGGCAGTGACACACACTGAATGGAATAAGTGACTTTAATATTTGAGTTTGAAAACTTAACAGTATTTCTTACTATTCTGCAACTCTGCAGAGTACACAGAATAGGCTGCTAAACGGCGGTGACACACACTGAATGGAATAAGTGACTTTAATATTTGAGTTTGAAAAATTAACAGTATTTCTTACTATTCTGCAACTCTGCAGAGTACACAGAATAGGCTGTTAAACGGCGTTGAAACACACTGAATGGAATATGTGACTTTAATATTTGAGTTTGAAAACTTAACAGTATTTCTTCCTATTCTGCAACTCTGCACAGTACACAGAATGTGCTGCTAAACTGCGGCGAAGCACACTGAATGGAATATGTGACTTTGATATTTGAGTTTGAAGACTTAACAGTATTTCTTCCTATTCTGCAACTCTGCACAGTACACAGAATGTGCTGCTACACTGCGGCGAAGCACACTGAATGGAATATGTGACTTTGATATTTTAGTTTGAAGACTTAACAGTATTTCTTCCTATTCTGCAACTCTGCACAGTACACAGAATGTGCTGCTAAACTGCGGCGAAGCACACTGAATGGAATATGTGACTTTGATATTTGAGTTTGAAGACTTAACAGTATTTCTTCCTATTCTGCAACTCTGCACAGTACACAGAATGTGCTGCTACACTGCGGCGAAGCACACTGAATGGAATATGTGACTTTGATATTTGAGTTTGAAGACTTAACAGTATTTCTTCCTATTCTGCAACTCTGCACAGTACACAGAATGTGCTGCTAAACTGCGGCGAAGCACACTGAATGGAATATGTGACTTTGATATTTTAGTTTGAAGACTTAACAGTATTTCTTCCTATTCTGCAACTCTGCACAGTACTCAGAATGTGCTGCTAAACTGCGGCGACGCACACTGAATGGAATACGTGACTTTGATATTTTAGTTTGAAGACTTAACAGAATGTGCTCTAATCTGCAACTTTGCACACTAAACAGAATGTGCTCTAATCTGCAACTTTGCACACTAAACAGAATGTGCTCTAATCTGCAACTTTGCACACTAAACAGAATGTGCTCTAATCTGCAACTGTGCACACTAAACAGAATGTGCTCTAATCTGCAACTTTGCACACTAAACAGAATATATATATTTTTTTTTTTTTTTTTTTTTGTTTTTTTCCCCCCACACCAAATAACCTGCTGCCCCCACACACAGTAGTCCTAAAAAGGACTTTTGGTTCTTTTTTTTTCACAATTTTTGTTTTTTTCCTCCCTACACTGCCTTTCCCTTCCTATCCTCAGCTCTCCCTGGCTCAGACTGAGCCGAACTCGCTGGTCAGGTGCTATACAGCACCTGACCACGGGTTCTGGCCAGCCAATCAGTGTAATGCCAGCAGCCAACATGGCTGCTGGCATTACACCGATGTCAGAGCCTCCCTGCACGTTTATTGGCTGCGCAGCAGCCGCAAAACGTGCGGGGAGGAGACCCGAACATGGCGGGCGAGCACATGCGGTACTCGTACGAGTACCGCCATGTGCCGAGCAGAGCGATGCTCGAGCCGATCCGAGCATCGGCCGAGCATGCTCGCTCAACACTAGTATGTAATTTTTATGCTGATCTTATTAAACATAATTTTAGAATTTTTTTGGTTGTATTGTTATTTGGGTGTTAGCGTTAAGTCTCTTTTCTGACATACTTTGTGTACATTTCTTAATCTTTTGGTATGGGAACTGTGATTTGACAGCTTTTTTGCATTGCTCTCTTCCATCTGGTGGGCAAACTATTGGATATTGGATCAAAAAATTATTATTAAAAAATTATAAAGCATACAAAAGCACTGTAAAAAAAAAAGCTTTGTAAAAAGTATTTTAACAAATTATTAAAAAAACAAAAAAGGTAGTATAAAAAAGTGTTAATAAATAAACACATCACTCACGCTAACTACACTACGCATTTCACTGACCTTCACTGCTTTACACTAACTCACACAACTGACTGACCCTAACAGCCCTAACACTAACTCATACAACTGACTGACCCTAACAGCCCTAACACTAACTCGCACACAAACTTCAGTAATTGCACTTCTCTACTATCAAAACCTATGCTGAAACACGGAAAATGGTTTGCTTTTATAGTATGGGGCAGTGGTAAATTAAAGGGTATTTCTATGGTGGAGGAAGTTCTCGCCTCCAATAATCAATAATATAGGGCTGTGGAAAATTTGGTGTTGCGAGAAATTCCTGCCCCTAACAGCCTCTAGTGTGGAAAATTTTGTGAGAATTTTCCATGGGAAAAGCAGAAATTACAATACAGTTGTAAATTTTCCCCCATAATAAAATTTAACTTTTTTCCCATCCCTACTCAAGATTTGCCTTAACACTGGTGTATTAAATTAATTACAATGAATGGCATGAAGACAGACAAGGATAAATTGTGGAACAAAGCAACTGCACCACAGGAATACCTGTATCTCAAGGTGAAAGGGCAAATTCTCAGGTACAGAGAGTCCAGTGTTACTTTCATGGCAACATACATAGTAACATAGTTGATGAAAACCCCAACAACAACAAGAAAACCCCTTTGAATTAATTTCCAGTAAAGCCCCAAGTAGGGAAAAATAAACTTGTTCCTGGCAGACAGATATTTTTCTGGATCAATATTCTATCTACTTTGAAACCAATAGTTATAATTCTCAATATTGTTCTGAGCTAGAAAGGTATGTATTACTTTTTATAAATCGGCTAGATTATCTGCAAGCACAGCATCCTGGGGCAAAGAAATCCTTAACTTTATGCCCTTACTGTAAAAAAAAGTTCTTGTCTTTGTTTCAATCAAAAACACCTTACTCTACACTTAATGGATGACCTCTTGTTTATTGCTCAGCTCTTTGAGTAAATAGTTATTTGCAATGACCCTGAATATATTTGAAAATAGTAATCATATGACCCTTTAGACATCTCTTCTCAAATACTAGCCAAACTGGGTTTGTTTATAACTTAAATCATCTGATACCTTTCTCAATTTTGTTGCACATCTCTGCATTTTTTTTCAAGTTTAGTAATGTATCTTTTGAGAACTGGTGCCCCAAATTGTGCTCCATATTTCAGGTGAAGCCTAACCAAGTATGTGTACAGAGAGAGATTTATTTCCGCATTCCGCTCACCCAGTTTTATACAGGATAGTCCCGTATTGGCCCTTGCAGCAGCTGAGTGACACTGACACTGCTGTGAAGTATATTGTTTATCAGTACTCCTAAATCTTTCTCTAACAAGGATTCCTGTAGTAGTTTCCCATTTAGAGTATATGTAGCATATTTGTTTCTATAGTCCAAAATGCATAACCTTATATTTTTCTGTATTAAACCTCATCTGCAACTTTCCTGCTCTACAGTATATGTATTTCTTTATACAGCTTAGTGTCCTCAATGAAGCATGAGTAATGCCATCCAATTCCCACTTCTAGCTCATTAAAAGCATTATGCCCAGGACAGATCTCTGTGGCATCCCACTTACAACCAGGGGCAGACTGACCATACGGGCATTCGGTCACGGACCGAGGGCCCGTGACCAAAGGGGGCCTGCCGCCGCTTCCAGCGCTGCTCAGCAGCTCTCCAACAACAGCCGCCGGTGCGCCGTTCTAGTAATACAGAGCGCTGGGAGATGACATCATCTCCCAGCCTCTGCATTACTAGAGGTGCGCGGGACTTCGCACAGTATTAAGCCGCTAGACCACCAGGGACTGGAGGTAGGGGCAGTGTGGAGATGAAGGGCATTGTGGAAGGGGCAATGTGGAGATGAAGGGAGCATTGTAGAAGGGGCATTGTGGAGATAGGGGCATTGTGGAGATGAACGGGGCAATGTGGAGATAGGGGCATTGTGGAGATGAAGGGGCAATGTGGAGATTTCTGCAGGGGGCCCAGACCTCTTTTTGGACCAGGGGCCCTGGGTCCTGTCAGTCCGCCCCTGCGTACAACTTTACACCACTTGTAAAAAGGTTACATTTACAACAACTCTGCCATCTATCGTTTAACCAGTTCTCTATCCATGATCAGATTTCCTCCCAAACCGAAGCCTTTTAATTTGCTATTCCACTATGTAATATGTTATTTTGAATGGTCAAATTCTCAGATAAAGAGTCCATTGTTATTGACTGGCTAGTATTTAAATTGGTGTACATATACTGTTTGACACCCCTGCCTCGTTCTACTGTCTACTGGTAGTCGCAGAGCCATACACAAACACTGCATGACATCCCAGCCTTGTTCCACTGTTCACTGCTAGTCACAGATCCACACACACAGTTGCTGTCTGACAGCCCAGTGCTCTTTTATGGTGCACTAGTAATCACAGAGCTACACATACACTGACACCTTAGCCTTGTTTCACTGTCCACAGGTATTTACAGATACCCACATGCCCCCACAGCCTAATTCCACTGCCCACTTACAATCACAGATCCACATATAAATTGTATGACCTCTATGCTTTGTTTGATGGGTAGGAGCAGATCCCCAGCCTTGTTCCATTGTTCACTACTAGTTGCAGATCCATACATAGACAGCCAGACACCTCAGCCTTTATCTGTAACAGCTTCTCGGCCTGTTCTCTCCCCTTATAGTTTAACTGCAGCAATAATTTTAAATTTCCCAACCCATTCAGTACCACATGCAGTGCACATCCCATTGGCATTGAATGAGTTAAAGGAGGGCAGGTATTGTCTCTGCTCTCCAGTCTAGACATCAGATTGTTTTCTGGCTCTACAGGGAGCTATAGGAAGATCCCAAGTTCACCAGTCTAAGGTTGGCGGAGTTGGGACTGTGAACTCTGACAGAAGAGGCATCTATGAGAGCTTAGTGCACATGACTAAGTGCTACATTAACATATAAACACACTCATATGATACGACAATGGCTCATTAACCTGCATTTCAGTATTCAAATGAGCCAAGAACACTGCAACATTGTAAATCTGGAGATCAGGCTGATTCATGGCAATGATGGAGTACTTACAGTGGATTCACTTTGATCCTCTACAGATTAGAAAACTCTCATAAAACAGAAATTCTGTGAGCTTACGTTAGGGACATAAGTGTTAAAAAAAAAAAAAAAATAGATGAAGCTGGAAAAAAATAAAATACGAGCAGTTTACTGTACTTATTATTATGTACATGCAGAATATGTAAAAATCAAAATACAGGGATACCATTTTTCAAGATAAATATGGTTATTATTAGGAGCATGCCTTTAATTTTTAAAATGGCAAATATTAACTCTTTAAAGACTAGAGGAGTGTGCAACTCGCACCCCTCTGGTACTTAAGCACTTAAAGGGATAGTAATACTTAAAATGTAAAAAAATATATGTTGTAGGCTTTATCCCCCTGAGTAAAACAATGGTACTTTCACTGCTGGGAGATATTTTATTAAAAAATTATAACAGCTCAAACTTTAATTTTTAAGTTGCAATATCACAGTGGCCTGAAAATTTACGCTGTTGGTATACCAACCTATGGAGATTTATGGTCTACAGACCAGTGCAGTCCATAGGATGGTGTAGCAACAGCGCCAATGTAAATTTTCAGGCCACTGTGACATTGCAACTAAACAATTCAAGTTTGAGCGGTTATAAGTTTTTAATAAAATATCTCTTAGCAGTGGAAGTACCCTTGTTTCATTCAGGGACATAAACCCTACAACATATATTTTTTTTACATCTTAAGTATTACTATCCCTTTAAGGACCGGCTGCATGGCAGCAAGGCTGGCAGTTAACCCTTTGAGTGCCAGAGGGGTACGCAACACATTGCTTTGCAATGCGTTGCGTTCACTTCTGGCACTTAAAGGGTGAAGGACCTTTTTTTTTTCCCTCACGATCAGATTCATGGCTCCCCTAACGGAGTGCACCCACGTGGGGAGCCCTGAATTCCAAGACATGCCAGGACCATCATACGTCCTTTTGGCAAGTCCACCCATGCCGGTCCTGCCACTTCATGGGTCCTAAAGGGGTTAAAGTGCTGATTGTTTACAATACATTTATAACGAATCCACTGTTTGGGAAAGGTAACTGACTGATTTGCCTCATTCACATATAATATATGAAATCATTCACTACTCAACTGAACAGGAAAAGGCTATGACCCATCATGTGATCTGCATGCTTTCTTAATGTGCTTGTTAGAAGCATAATACATCTTTGTTTTCTTATTCCCATTTATAACAAAATTACCAATTTGTACTTTATCTGACACCATATAATGAAAAAGAGTTTGTAAAAAGGAATGGATGGACGGATGCAGAGAGAGAGAAAGAAAGATAGAGAGAGAGAAAGGAATATAGCCATCCTCAACTGCCATCTTTCTTAGTTAAAGGGGATGTATCCTCTTATAAAAATTTGTTTCCATGTGTTTTGTTAATAAATGTAATAATAGGAAAGCGTTTGTTACAAAGATATTTCAGTTTCAAGCTTTGCCGGTCAGCATAATGGGACACACAGATTCTGCTACAGATCAGTAAAATGCTAACCAGAGATTGGTATAATGCTAAAAGACATTCACAGCACACCAAAGGGAAGCATGAACGAGCTCCCTGGGGCAGTTGAGAGGAGAAACAGGATGTGAAGAGCTATGCAGTGCACATTATGCGGATGTGCACAGCACAGCACAGAAGATATAATATCTTTTAAGTGCTTACATTAAAAAAAAAAATTCCTATTACTACTTTTATTAACAAAGCATATGGTAACACAGTTTTAGAATGTGATACATCCCCATTAAGTCATTTTCCTCTGCTAAGCAATGTCCATTGACTTGACTAGGGATCTTTGTCTATCTGACTGAGAACTGTATATGAATGGTATAAATCTGTCTTAAAGCGGAACTAACACCGCTAAGAACTTTGTAATAATTCTGCGCAGACGTCACTAGGGCAAGATGTCCGCACTCCGTCCTGCCTGTCAGCTGAGGATGACTGCATACTTCTCCATAAAGAGGTAATAATTCTGGCGACTAGCGCTACTAAGCAGCTAGTCGCCAGATAGGGAATTATTACAAACAGTTTCTTAGCGGTGTTAGTTCCGCTTTAACTGAGGAATGTTAGTTGCTAATCAGAATAAATTAACTGCTTATCTCTTAAGTAGGGGTGGGCGAATAATGGATTTTTTTCCCTTTTCTCACAAAAGTTTTCTCCTTTTCTCCAATTCAAAATGTTCCTCATTTTTGCCTATTCAGCTCATTTTTCACATATTCCAAAACGTTTTTCAATGTTTCTTATGGGGCAACATTTCCCAGCATAATATTACTTCTTCTGAGGGCTGTAGTGGAGAAATAAGTATCTGGACATCAAAGCTGTGAGTCCTACAGTAACATATACCTGAAAAATGTGTTAACATGCAGAGTGCATTTGTCCTTTGCCCACAACACTAACTTCCTGCTTAAGTGACACTGGCACATATTCATGATGATGTCATGTGATTAAAAATAAAATAAGGTACAACCTACAATGTGACAGATGTGTATGGTAGTGCTTCCAGTGGACAGGAGTGGTGTGAATGGTGGGACCTTGACAAACTGCATCCACCCCAGGAGGAGAGGGGTCATCATCATTTATTGCACATACTGCAGCAACCATTGCTGTATTCAGTTTTTGAACTACCACTTTACTCCCATGTCCCTGCACTCTTTCATCTTTCCCCCTGCCTCTTGCACATTTGCTAGACATTACTCAGCTACTGTGTGTGTTTTTACACAACTGATGGAGTGTGATGTCTTGCCTTATCCCTCAACAAAATTCTCAGTGTCGTCTACTGTCTATCAAATCTGCTTCAGTCACAGAGCTCACATCAGGCTCCCAGTCATCTGTCTGTCACCTAATATAGTGATTTGTTTAATTATTTATGTATCAATTTTTTAATGTTTTAATTTTATTTATTTATTTTAAGTTGTCCACCCTATCTTATCACAGTCAGTTCCCCCCAAAAAATATATAACTAAAACAACTTCTTCTTTCCCCAGACTTCCCCAGCACAGAGACAATAACAGCAAGATCAGCAAGCAATTTGGTCCCTAGCTGCCTGTATCTTGCCAGTCAGTCACTAACTGAATTTTGGGGTATTTGGGGTCAGCGTCCTTCCTCCCTTCTTCTCCCCAGAGTGCCCCCAGACTCCCCTAATACAGAGGACAAATGTCCTACCTAAAAGACTCCCTAAACTAATCTTCAGTTCCCTTTATGTGCCTATCTTCTCTAGCTCAAAACCATGCTGGTTTCTCCTCTCACAAACACAGAATGGCCGCTGTGAGAGCCTGATATATAGTTCTGTTTGAGGGACATTTCACACACAGGATGAGGTAAACAACATTAGGTGAGCTGCAGGAGGATTTGACATCGATACTGTGGTATGAGCATTTATCTGTGGTACACGTGCACAGATTCCATGTGTCTCTTGCAGACATGAAGAAATACCATTTTCTGTTGCATTTTAAGGGAGCTCTTTACCACCAGTTGTTTCAGGTTGCGGGACTGTTTATAGAGGAGGGGTGGAGGTCTAGGGAATATCCTTTTTAATCTGCCATCAGTATGTAGTATTGTTTGGTGCTATTTTGAATTTTTGTGGGTTGTAGGTGACTATTAATTAGGGGTGGGTGAAAAAAACTGGCACTTTTTGCCAAGTGTCACAAGCTAGGACTATAGGCCCTTCTGAGACAGTGGGGAGAGTGCGGGAGTGAAAGGGTTAACAATACCAGACCCCTGGTTACCTGTTACTATTCCTAGCAACCACCACATTAACCCCTGAAATCCCTCCTGCCCAGTACTACAATTTGCTGCCACCACCAAGACTTTATATCTGGGCGTCTCCGGTTACCCCAAACACAACAGAATTACAGTATAAAATCACCTTAATAAGTAGACATGTAGAATTAACCCTTTAATAGCGTGTTCGAACTGAGCTTCCTTCAGAGTACTGAGTTCATATTAGAGAACAGAGACAAGAGCTGATTAATTGAACATTTAATCTGAAAAAAGGCTTCACAGTGCTGGTTACAAAAATACAGAAATAAAGGACATACACAAATAAAGATTACACATAAGCAAAACAGTCCATAAAATAAAATGGGAGAAACACAAGAAATCCTTAAATACAATTACCGGTATTTTAAGAGTCCTTCGGAACTTCAGATGGTATACCCCCCTTCAGTTGTTACAAAGAAATTCGCTGTTTTATCCAAAAAACACATATTACATAGTTTCCACAGTTCCTTCTAAGAGGCCAACCCCCTTCAGTTGTTACCTGGGAGGGTTAGGGGTTTGGCTTGACCATTTACAGCCCACTCAATCAGACCTGTCAGGGATCTTACTGGAGAGTTCTACCTGAAAAATCATAAGGCTTTCCAAAACATGCAACACACAATACACCTCTATAATGTAATAATAATCATATTCTTCATATCCGTGTGAACATCTGAACACCAAACATGCTGGGTCTAACTGGTTGCAAAGTGGCTATTCTTGTAACTCATAGCAGGAACAACGCCCCCTGGCATGTCTGGTACCCACCACAAGGGTAAAACCTGGGCATTCTGAATATATAGTTGTATTGAACCATTTTACACTGTATATACATGTTCCCCCTATTTCATAATATTTGACTGTCCTCTGGGTGAACTCAATCAGAGCAGAGGGTCCAATATAGTTTATGACACTCTGTTCTGCTCTGGCGATGCTCATTCAGTTTCTGGTAATGTTATCTACTTAGCTAATTTTATGGCCTAGGACTGGTGCACTTTGAATAACAAACAAACAAATTATACAACCCAGAGGGCCAACTCATGCCTTGGCATGACACCAAACTGGACATTTTTTGCAAAAAGTGACGTTTTTCAAATTTTTTCACCTAGCTCAATGCGTTGAGATCAATGGGAAGAAAATCATTTCCCCACTACATGAAAGTTTCTCTTCTTTTCCTGCAGGCATATAAAATGGTGTCAGGCCCTGACAGCCTGCCATTCTGTGTTTGTGAAAGGAGAAGGCAACACGTTTTTGAGCTAGGGAAGAGAAGCTAATACAGTGGACTTAAAGCTTAGTTTATGGAGTCTTGTAGGACTGATTGAAGATGTTCTCTTCAACAAAAGTAAGAAGGGAAAAATTCATAGGGGCTGTTATGATGATCTGGTTATGGTAAGATAAGTGATTAGTATTCAGTGCTGTTGCTTCCCTTTTTTATTTTTTCTCCAATGGTTAGTTTGCTGCAGAATTGTTTCTTAGTCCATCAGCCTCACTGTTTTCTTTGGACAAAGGCCCACTCAGATATTTTTCTATTAAACTGGAGAGAAAAGATGAAGGAATTTAACTCACATGACAATTTGGAAGTAATTGATTTTTCTCTCAGCATTTGACAAGGAACCTTGGACTCCTCTCAGCCGCCTTATCCTGCTTTGTCCAAGATATGTAATGAATGAAAGACAGCTGTTAGCCAGCGAACTGGATTCCGTGACTAACACAGATACATGTCAGATTATTTCTAGGACACTTATTATAACTGCATTGTGCTGGCTATCATCAGTTATCGGTTTATCTTTAAATGGCATTATCACTTATTATTATTATTGATAATGATAGACTCTAATCAGTATGATTGTATCTGTAAAACATAGAAAAAACAGCGCACTAAGAGATCTCTGTGGAGTATTTATTGGACATACGTTGAAAATAATGACTCTGAATGTAAGATATATTGGAAATACCTCGAAGAATTCGAATAAAATCATGGATCATGTTGTCTGTCTCCTATTACCCATCTAGACTGTAAGCTCCTTGGGGCAGGAACCTCTCTCCTATTGTTTCTATGAATGTAGCTCTTATTTTATCCCCTCCTATTTACTGTAACATACATCTATTGTAAGCCACTGAGTACACTGTGTGGCACCATATAAATAAAGATATACATACCGTAAAATCTCAGGTATAATACGCACCTGTGTATAATACGCCGGTGTATATTATACCTAATATTTTAGGGGAAAACAAGAATGCCTATGTATAAAACGTATCCTTCTTTTCCCCCCTTACTAAAAAAAAAAAAATAGGGGTAGCAGATATCTTTCCTCCCTCCCCCGAAGCTATCCTCTTTGTAAAATAAGGCTTATTTTGTGCAAATGAAGTCCCCACTGAAGCAAAGAGAAGGCAACACTTCTTCTGAGTCAAAACCTTCCACCTACAGTATTGCCCTGTGAGGACCTTGAGATCCTCACAGGGCATTACCATTGGCTGGAGGCGGAAGATCCTGAAAGTCCATTGAAGGAAGTGGGTGGCAAGTGCAAGCATGCCGTCCGCAGGGAAGATTTACATAGAAGAAGTTTTGCCTTCTCTTCTCTTCTATTTGCTTCAGTGGGGACTTCACTTGCACAGTAAGCCTTATTTTCAAAGCGGTTAGCGCTGGGGAGAGAAGATATCTGCTACCCCTAATGTTTTTTTTTTTCGTAAAAAAAAACTCTCGTGTATAATACGCATCCCCCACTTCACATAAAGTGAAGTGGGGTAAAATTGTGCGATTGTGAGATTTTACGGTATATACATACATACATAAATGGCCTATCAGTGCAGTTAGTGAATGCAGCTCACCACATATCCACTTGATTGTTAGCTCATCAACAGGATAAAAGGATCATTATTTACTTTCATTGTTTCTGTAATTTCACCCTGTACAGAATGTCCGCTATCACAAATATGGCCATTTTACCATTAATGTTGATCTGTGTGATTACATTTTTTTCTGTACACAGGAGATGACAACCGTCTCTGCATGTGCCTCTGAAAATCAAAATAATAAGAATGATATTAACCTTTTGAGTGTCAGAGGGGTACGCAACAAATTGTAAATCAATGCAGTGCATATCCCTCTGGCATTCAAAGGGGTTAATATTAACCTCTAAATGCCACACCCGTTCTAGAAGCAATGATCTCAGTTGGATCCAGACATATGCAAAACAAAAATAAGTAGGGTAAAAAATGAGTAGTAATAAAATATATTTCCTAGAAATAAATAAACAATGACTGGGTTGAATTCACATATCCCCAAGGGGTGCCATAGTCACCGACAGCGGAAAGTCCAAACACTATGTGAGTGTGACAGAGTGTGAGAACACATCATTTGGTACTCAAGACAGACAAGACAGCACTTCAGGTCTGAAAAGGATAATGGTGGCTGCAAACAGCCAGGGATGGGAAAACACTAGTGATGAGCGAGCACCCCAATGCTCGGATGTTCGGGTGCTCTGACCGAGCACCCCCTGAGGCTCGAGTGCTCGGCCGAACACCCGAGCCCCATTGAAGTCAATGGGAGGACTCGAGCATTACACCAGGCACCCCCTGCTCTGATGAGGGGAGGGTGCCTGGTCCATAGGAAAAGGGCAGAAAAAGATGGAAACACTACAGAAATGGTTCAGGGACAGCATAGGGAGGATGTCTGGATGCACCTTGGACTCCAACATCGCTGCTGGGAACGATCTTTCGCCCGTAGTACGCCATTTTTACAGACTGACCGTAAAACACACAAAAAGGAAAATAAAAACGACTTTAGGCGAAAAATTGTTACCAAACAGTATTTGCTGTATATTTACTTGTATATCATCTGCAAATTCTCCCAAAAATTTCATCGATTTTCTGAAGTGAGGCCATGATTAAGAGGGAAACGTGCGCAGAGGCAAATTATCCCAAAAATTTCCTTGATTTTCAGAACTGAGGCCATGATTAAGAGGGAAACGTGCGCAGAGGCAAATTCTCCCAAAAATTTCCTTGATTTTCAGAACTGAGGCCATGATTAAGAGGGAAACGTGCGCTGAGCTGACCATCTAAAACATTATGGGTGAGGGTCTGCTGCAGAGCTGACCATCCTAAACATTATATGCGAAGGCCCGCTAGTGAGCTGACGCTATAAAACATTATATGAGAGGGCCCGCTAGAGAGCTGACCCAATAAAACATTATATGAGAAGGCCCGCTGGTGAGCTGACCTATATAAAAATTGGCAAACAGGGCCCGCTGGTGAGCTGGCCCTATATAAAAATTATATCACAGGGCCCGCTGGTGAGCTGGCCCTATATAAAAATTATATCCCAGGGCACGCTGGTGAGCTGGCCCTATATAAAAATTATATCCCAGG
Source organism: Rhinophrynus dorsalis (assembly GCA_037306005.1). Taxonomy (NCBI): domain Eukaryota; kingdom Metazoa; phylum Chordata; class Amphibia; order Anura; family Rhinophrynidae; genus Rhinophrynus; species Rhinophrynus dorsalis. The sequence goes on along the minus strand of CM074720.1, from coordinate 519,570,299 downwards.
GCATATGGAAGAGGAGGAGGAGGATGAGAACATTAAGAGTCAACCATATACCCGTTTTTGGGGTGGAAGGGGTGAATGGGAATACAGAGTATTCCCATCATTGTAAATAACATATATAAAGTGAGTTTATGTTCCCCCGGGGCTTTCCTCCAGTGGAGTGGAGAAGTCAGGGGAAATCCAGGCCTTGTTCATTTTTATAAGTGTCAACCTATCAGCATTGTCGGTGGAAAGGCGGATACGCTTATCTGTTATGATGCCACCAGCAGCACTAAATACCCGTTCAGACAGAACGCTGGCGGCAGGGCAGGCCAGCACCTCCAAGGCGTAGAGTGCCAGTTCATACCACGTGTCCAGCTTGGACACCCAGTAGTTGTAAGGCACAGAGGGATCATTGAGGACGCTGACACGGTCTGCTACGTACTCCTTCACCATCTTCCAAAACTTTTCCCTCCTTGTGACACTAGGCTGCGCATCAGGGTGAGGGTGCTGGCGGGGTGTCATGAAGGTGTCCCACGCCTTGGAGAGTGTTGCCCTGCCTTTCTCGGAACTGCTGTGTGCTCCCCTTTTCTCCCCTTCTCGGTTGGCCAAGGTAGCACGTACTCTGCCGCCAGCGTTGTCAGATGGAAAATTTTGGAGCAATTTTTCGACAAGAACCTTCTGGTATTGCACCATTTTGCTTGTCCTCTCCACCGGAGGAATGAGAGATGAGAAATTCTCTTTGTAGCGGGGGTCCAGAAGGGTGAACACCCAGTAATCCGTGTTGTCTAAAATGCGTATAACGCGTGTGTCACGGGAAAGGCAGCCTAACATAAAGTCAGCCATGTGTGCCAGAGTACCAACAGGCAAGATTTCGCTGTCCTCACCAGGAGGATGACTCTCAATCTCCTCATCCTCTTCCTCCTCTTCTGCCCACCCACGCTGAAGAGATGGAACTAAAGTTCCATGGCTACCCTCTGTAGCGGAGGCAACCGTGTCTTCCTCCTCCTCCTCCTCCTCCTCCTCCTCCTCCGCCTCCTCCAATTGTCGCTGAGAAGACGAAGTGAGGGTGCTCTGGCTATCACCTTGTGTAAGCTCTTCCTCCCCCATTTCCACCTCTTCCACATGCAAAGCGTCGGTTTTAATTGTGAGCAGCGAGCGTTTCAGTAGACACAGAAGTGGGATGGTTACACTGATAATAGCGTTATCGCCGCTCACCATCTGTGTCGATTCCTCAAAATTGCGTAAAACCTCGCAGAGGTCTGACATCCATTCCCACTCCTCACTTCTGATTACAGGAAGTTGAACGGAGAGGCGACGACCGTGTAACAGCTGGTACTCCACTACTGCCCTCTGCTGCTCACAAAGCCGGGCCAACATGTGGAAGGTGGAGTTCCAGCGCGTGCTCACGTCACACAGCAGCCGGTGAGCTGGCAATTGTAAGCGCTGCTGCAGCTTCAACAGGCCGGCCGAAGCTGTAGATGACTTACGGAAATGTGCACACACGCGGCGCACCTTGGTCAAGAGATCATGCACATTGGGGTAGGTTTTTAGAAATCGCTGCACCACTAAATTAAATACATGCGCTAGGCATGGTACGTGTGTGAGCTTGCCGAGCTCCAAAGCCGCCACCAAGTTACGCCCATTATCACACACAACCATGCCTGGTTGCAGGTTGAGTGGCGAGAGCCACTGCTCGGTCTGGTGACTAATCCCCTGCAACAGCTCTGAGGCCGTGTGCTGTTTGTCCCCAAGGCAGATCAGCTTCAGCACGGCCTGTTGACGCTTCCCCACTGCAGTGCTACACTGCTTCCAGCTACTGGCTGATGGGGGAGTGGCGGTGTGTGTAGAGAATTCGGAGGTGGAAACGGAGGAGGAGGAGCCAATAACGTAGGTGCTGGTGGAAACCCTGATGGAGGTAGGGCCCGCAATCCTCGGCGTGGGTAGCACCCGTGCCATCCCAGGGTCCGAGTCGCTCCCAGCCTCCACGACATTCACCCAGTGTGCCGTCAGGGAAATGTAGCGTCCCTGGCCACAAGCACTTGTCCATGTGTCAGTCGTTAAGTGGACCTTCCCAGTAACTGCGTTGGTCAGGGCACGGGTGATGTTACGGGACACATGGTGGTGTAATGCGGGGATGGCACACCGGGAAAAGTAGTGGCGGCTGGGGACCGCGTACCGAGGGACAGCTGCTGCCATCAGGCTGCGGAAGGACTCAGTGTCCACAAGCCTAAATGGCAGCATTTCGATGGCCAGTAATTTTGAAAGGTGTGAGGTTAGTGCTATGGCCTGTGGGTGGGTGGCTGGGTATTTTCTCTTGCGCTCAAATGCCTGGGGTAACGACATTTGGATGCTGTGCTGGGACAGGGAAGTGGATGTGGTCGCTGATGGTGCTTCAGATGGTACAGGTGCAGGGCGGGAGGTATGCGGGCCTGCGCCTTCGACAGGCGATTGGCCGGCACCGAAAACAGGGGAAGAGGAGGCAGTGGTGTGGCCTGCAGACACAGATGGGCGATCCAGGCGTTCCTCCCACTTACTACGGTGCTTGGATGCCATGTGTCGGATCATGCTGGTGGTGGTGAGGTTTCTAGTGTTCATGCCTCGGCTCATTCTGGTGTGGCACAGGTTGCAAACTACAAATCTTTTGTCGTCCGCACTTTCCTTAAAAAAACGCCATACCGCGGAACACCTACCCCTTGGCAAGGTAGATTTACGCAAGGGGGTGCTCCGTGGAACATTTGCGGGCCGGTTTGGTGCGGTCCGCCTTCTTTCTGTAGCCACACCACTGCCTCTTCCAGCCTGTTGCGGTGCTGCAGATGGCTCACCCTCAGGACTGCTGTCATCGCTCGGCTCTACACCTTCCCAGGTGGGGTCAGTCACCTCATCGTCCACCAAGTCCTCCTCCACTTCCTCACTCTGATCATCCTCCTCAAGTCTTGATCCCACCACATACTCGGTCATTGACAACTGTATAACATTCTCCTCAACAAGGTCTTGAGAAGGAAATAGTGGTTGATTTAATGGCAACTGTGTCTCATCATCATCATCATCATCCACTACTTCCTTTGACCTTAAATGCCGTTCACATCTGTCATCTTCTTGTGATTGGGTAGCCTCTAGAGGTTGTGAATCAGGGCACAAGATGTCATGTTCCTCTGCAAGTGTGCTTGGAGAGAGGGTCAAATGAAGGATTGGTGATGAGACGAGCTCATCACTATATCCCAGTGTGGGATCACTTCTTTGACCAGACCGTGTATGGTGGGAGGAAGGATGATCAGAGTGAGGATTATATTGACCAGACTCTTGGCTACTGAGAGTGGACTTGGTGGAAGACAGGGTGGTGCTTAACCGACTGGAAGCAGTATCAGCTGTCATCCAACCGACCACCTGTTCGCACTGGTCGGACCTCGAGAGTGATGTCCTGCGACGCCCTGTGAAATCAGACATGAAGCTAGGTATGGTGGATGTCTTTCTTTCTTGTGCTCTGGCACCAGGCACAGTTTCTCCGCGTCCTGACCCGCGCCCTGAACTTTCAGGATCACGTCCACTTCCCCGTCCCTTTTTACCCGCCTTCTTCATCTTACACGATATATATGACTTTAATATATATGAGTTTGAAAACTTAACAGTATTTCTTACTATTCTGCAACTCTGCAGAGTACACAGAATAGGCTGCTAAACGGCGGTGAAACACACTGAATGGAATATGTGACTTTAATATTTGAGTTTGAAAACTTAACAGTATTTCTTACTATTCTGCAACTGTTCAGAGTACACAGAATAGGCTGCTAAACGGCGGTGATACACACTGAATGGAATATGTGACTTTAATATTTGAGTTTGAAAACTTAACAGTATTTCTTATTATTCTGCAACTGTGCAGAGTACACAGAATAGGCTGCTAAACGGCGGTGATACACACTGAATGGAATATGTGACTTTAATATTTGAGTTTGAAAACTTAACAGTATTTCTTACTATTCTGCAACTCTGCAGAGTACACAGAATAGGCTGTTAAACGGCGTTGAAACACACTGAATGGAATATGTGACTTTAATATTTGAGTTTGAAAACTTAACAGTATTTCTTATAATTCTGGAACTGTACAGAGTACACAGAATAGGCTGTTAAACGGCGGTGAAAGACACTGAATGGAATATGTGACTTTAATATTTGAGTTAGAAAAATTAACAGTATTTCTTACTATTCTGCAACTCTGCAGAGTACACAGAATAGGCTGTTAAACGGCGTTGAAACACACTGAATGGAATATGTGACTTTAATATTTGAGTTTGAAAACTTAACAGTATTTCTTATAATTCTGGAACTGTACAGAGTACACAGAATAGGCTGTTAAACGGCGGTGAAAGACACTGAATGGAATATGTGACTTTAATATTTGAGTTTGAAAACTTAACAGTATTTCTTATAATTCTGGAACTGTACAGAGTACACAGAATAGGCTGTTAAACGGCGGTGAAAGACACTGAATGGAATATGTGACTTTAATATTTGAGTTTGAAAAATTAACAGTATTTCTTACTATTCTGCAACTCTGCAGAGTACACAGAATAGGCTGTTAAACGGCGTTGAAACACACTGAATGGAATATGTGACTTTAATATTTGAGTTTGAAAACTTAACAGTATTTCTTATAATTCTGGAACTGTACAGAGTACACAGAATAGGCTGTTAAACGGCGGTGAAAGACACTGAATGGAATATGTGACTTTAATATTTGAGTTTGAAAACTTAACAGTATTTCTTATAATTCTGGAACTGTACAGAGTACACAGAATAGGCTGTTAAACGGCGGTGAAAGACACTGAATGGAATATGTGACTTTAATATTTGAGTTTGAAAAATTAACAGTATTTCTTACTATTCTGCAACTCTGCAGAGTACACAGAATAGGCTGTTAAACGGCGTTGAAACACACTGAATGGAATATGTGACTTTAATATTTGAGTTTGAAAACTTAACAGTATTTCTTATAATTCTGGAACTGTACAGAGTACACAGAATAGGCTGTTAAACGGCGGTGAAAGACACTGAATGGAATATGTGACTTTGATATTTGAGTTTGAAAAATTAACAGTATTTCTTACTATTCTGCAACTCTGTAGAGTACACAGAATAGGCTGTTAAACGGCGTTGAAGCACACTGAATGGAATATGTGACTTTGATATTTTAGTTTGAAGACTTAACAGTATTTCTTCCTATTCTGCAACTCTGCACAGTACACAGAATGTGCTGCTAAACTGCGGCGAAGCACACTGAATGGAATATGTGACTTTGATATTTGAGTTTGAAGACTTAACAGTATTTCTTCCTATTCTGCAACTCTGCACAGTACACAGAATGTGCTGCTACACTGCGGCGAAGCACACTGAATGGAATATGTGACTTTGATATTTGAGTTTGAAGACTTAACAGTATTTCTTCCTATTCTGCAACTCTGCACAGTACACAGAATGTGCTGCTAAACTGCGGCGAAGCACACTGAATGGAATATGTGACTTTGATATTTTAGTTTGAAGACTTAACAGTATTTCTTCCTATTCTGCAACTCTGCACAGTACACAGAATGTGCTGCTAAACTGCGGCGAAGCACACTGAATGGAATATGTGACTTTGATATTTTAGTTTGAAGACTTAACAGTATTTCTTCCTATTCTGCAACTCTGCACACTACACAGAATGTGCTGCTAAACTGCGGCGAAGCACACTGAATGGAATATGTGACTTTGATATTTTAGTTTGAAGACTTAACAGTATTTCTTCCTATTCTGCAACTCTGCACACTACACAGAATGTGCTGCTAAACTGCGGCGAAGCACACTGAATGGAATATGTGACTTTGATATTTTAGTTTCAAGACTTAACAGTATTTCTTCCTATTCTGCAACTCTGCACACTACACAGAATGTGCTGCTAAACTGCGGCGAAGCACACTGAATGGAATATGTGACTTTGATATTTTAGTTTGAAGACTTAACAGTATTTCTTCCTATTCTGCAACTCTGCACAGTACACAGAATGTGCTGCTAAACTGCGGCGAAGCACACTGAATGGAATATGTGACTTTGATATTTTAGTTTGAAGACTTAACAGTATTTCTTCCTATTCTGCAACTCTGCACAGTACTCAGAATGTGCTGCTAAACTGCGGCGACGCACACTGAATGGAATACGTGACTTTGATATTTTAGTTTGAAGACTTAACAGAATGTGCTCTAATCTGCAACTTTGCACACTAAACAGAATGTGCTCTAATCTGCAACTTTGCACACTAAACAGAATGTGCTCTAATCTGCAACTTTGCACACTAAACAGAATGTGCTCTAATCTGCAACTGTGCACACTAAACAGAATGTGCTCTAATCTGCAACTTTGCACACTAAACAGAATATATATATATTTTTTTTTTTTTTTTTGTTTTTTTCCCCCCACACCAAATAACCTGCTGCCCCCACACACAGTAGTCCTAAAAAGGACTTTTGGTTCTTTTTTTTTCACAATTTTTGTTTTTTTCCTCCCTACACTGCCTTTCCCTTCCTATCCTCAGCTCTCCCTGGCTCAGACTGAGCCGAACTCGCTGGTCAGGTGCTATACAGCACCTGACCACGGGTTCTGGCCAGCCAATCAGTGTAATGCCAGCAGCCAACATGGCTGCTGGCATTACACCGATGTCAGAGCCTCCCTGCACGTTTATTGGCTGCGCAGCAGCCGCAAAACGTGCGGGGAGGAGACCCGAACATGGCGGGCGAGCACATGCGGTACTCGTACGAGTACCGCCATGTGCCGAGCAGAGCGATGCTCGAGCCGATCCGAGCATCGGCCGAGCATGCTCGCTCAACACTAGAAAACACTACTAAAGCTCTCATTAGCAAAAGATATCAACAGCACCACCTGTTGGCACAAATGAAAATGGCAGTTTAATAAAATAAACACTGAAATATAATTTGAATGAAAAATGTGCCAGCTATAGAAGTACTCTTATACTTAGCAGGACAACATAAGTCAATGCTCCTTTATCATTTCTAGTGTGCTAATTAGGGACTAAGGATAGTATATTACAAAAATGTTGTTTTTAATGTAAATCGATTGGTATCTCTTTAATTTTAATGTTATTGTATTAACAACCACCTCACAGCTTATGAAAGTGAATTTGTTATGTTCTAAAGTCCCATACATTGCACACTTATTTCCTCCTGCTTGTCGCTCTATGACCCTTCAAATGTATTACTGTTCCCTCGATATAAATATTTACTGCCACATCAGCTAGTTACAGGAAGATTACGTTGCTAGTGCTGTACTGCTTGAATATTTATAGCATTATAATGAGATGTTCACATAAGAATGAGGTTCACAGGGCATTGTATGGCCAATTTGTTTATCCTGTGCCACTCAGCTTGATACATTTTGTAGATACACACACTTGCATATAAATGCACATACACACATACATACATACGTACATAAGCATACACACATTCATACACACACACACACACACACATACATGCATACATACACACATTCACACACACACACACACACACATACATGCATACATACACACATTCACACACACACATACATGCATATACATACATACATACAATCACATAATACATACATAAACATACACACATATACACACACATACATACATACATACATACATATGCAGTTTTTTTACAAATGCTAATGACGGGTACTGGCACAGAGATGTAACAACAGGGATTGCAGAGGGGGCAATTGTAATGGGTTCAAGCATCCAAGGGGACCTGTAGGCTCTGCACTATCCTGCAACCCCTTAGTTTTTTATCATGGCTGGTGACCATACAAGGCCGCTGTCATCCAGTAAGACAAGAATAGTGTACAACAGCTGTTCTCAACCTTTCTAGTGCCTCGACCCTTTGATAAAATTTCCCAAGTTGTGGGGACCCCTAACAGTAAAATTATTTTCATTGCTCCTTCATCGCTGTTATTTTGCTACTGTCATGACTCGAAATATAAATATCTGGTGGTTTTTAGGTGACCCCTGGCAAATCATCATTCGACCCCCAAAGGGGTCCCGACCCACAGGTTGAGAACCACTGGTGTACAATGTAAACAATGCTTAAGAACTTTAACCTGACCTGGCACAGACCATTTTTAATCAGCCTTGCTCCAGACCATGTGGGTGGGGGGCGGCCTTAGATTTCACCCCAGGATGAAGTTAGCTCTAGTTACATGACTGCACTAACACCAACCTTATTAAAAGATCCGGAGCAAGTTATAAGTCTCACAGAGACAGACCTAAGGTGGATCTCAGATGTCCTTCATATGGCAGGGAAAGAAACAGGAAAAGCAATCCGCATGTAGCACCAGTAATCTGCTGCATGATTCATGCTGGCAATGAATCTAATATATTTATTTATATGTTTAATTATTTATGGGGTTTTTTAAGCTGTCCACCTTAACTTATCACAGTATATATATATATATATATATATATATATATATATATATATATATATATATATATTTATATAACAACGAAAAGGTCTGCACTCACTGTTGAATAGTCCTTTGATGTAACCTGGGTGCTCATCAATAAATGTAGGCTATGTACACAGAACAGATGGCTGAAAGCACTCACAGGATTCTTTTCAGCGGGTTGAAATCAATAAAAAAAAAAAAAAAAAAGAATAAATTTGATTGATTTCAACCCGCTAAAAAGTCACACCAAATTTTGGGGTATTTGGGATCAACCTCCTTCATCCCTTGTTCTTACCCAGACTGCCCCCAGACTCCCCTAATACAGAGAATAAAAGTCCTACCTAAGCTAAGCTTCAATTCCCCTTTATTTACTTATCTTCAAAAACATGCTGATTTCTCCTCTCACAAACACAGAATGGCTGCGGTGACACCATTTTATATGGCTGTAGTGGGGAACATTTTTTCTTCCAGTTGATTTCAATGCAATGAGCTAGGTGGAAAAAGTGGGAAAATGGCACTTTCCACTGGAAATTTTTCTCCAAGCAGAAAGTGCCATTTTTCACCAATTTTGGTTTGAGGCAAAAGTTTTTGCCCATCCCTAATAAATAGATAATATAGCATAGATAACTTCTCCAGTGATATTACTTCTCCAGTCCCTATGTTATTATATATGGTCAATGCATTTTCTTCTCTCTCACTTGAGAAATCTTCATGCATAGCCTCCATAGAATCACACAGGAATTTGAGAAGTGATATCACTGAAAGTTATGTCCTATTCATCACCTTTTTATCATAACCCCCAAGGTGTTGTTGACACTGGGATATGGACCAGCTTTTCAAAGCTACACAGTCAGGACATTGCTGGCAAGATCAATTAATTAACTAACTAAGCCATCCCTTCTCTCAAATGGTTGCTGCAGCAAAATGTTTCAAAACCCTGTTTTCTTTTGTGATCTATTATATGTGCAATTCTGTAGTACATAAAATTTAACCATTTCAGATCACTGGTCACTTTAAATATGTTTCTTGTTTTTACAGGCATTCTATCAACACTAGGAAATGGATATGTCATATTTAAGGCATGTAAAAAAAAGAAACTGAGGCCATCTGAGATAATGACAATCAATTTAGCGGTGTGCGATCTGGGGATTTCAGGTAAAGCAACTCAAGAAAGTATGGAAAAGGAATTAGACATGAATTGTATTTATGTGATACATGGCAACATGCTCCATCAACTTGCAATCTCTTTAACCCCTTAATGACCCACAACGTGACAGGTCCATCATGGGTAAACTACACATAAGGACCCATGATGGTCCTGGCACGTTATGGGTTAAATTATAGCAACACGCCTCAGTGCACGCTGCTGTCATGCTTTACAGGCTGAAACGGAGCGCTCCAGGACTGGAGAGCTCCATTTCAGTCCTTCTCTTTTCTGCCGGTACACGTGATCACTCCAGGAGCGATCACATGTACCGGCATTTTCATTCCCAAAGACAATGTGTCTTACAAATTGCCTTTGTGACTGCTCTCTGCATCTCTTTTCCTTACTGTTAAAGTAAGGGAGAGAGAAGCATAGAGCAGACACACACACACAGAAATACAGGCCAGAGTTGGGGGTTTTAACCCCTTCAGCGCTGGAGCATTGTTCAAGATCACTACAGGTTAATTTTTGACCTGCTAACAGCAGCTTGCTGCCTCCCCTGAGATGTGGAATCTGGTCTCTTGACTGGACAGGTCACAGCACAGGACAATCTTTATACTGTGAGCATAAGGAAATCCCTGCCCCCCCACCCTTGACAGTTTTTTTAAGGTTTTTTCCTTATGCTCACTAAAGATTGTCCCTCTCTGTAATCCATCCGGACAGTCTTGCTTCTCTGAGGTGAGCAGTGTTACATCAGTAAAAGGGGCAGGAGGGGGATACTTTATCATTCATTTACCCTTCAACTACAACTCTGACAGTATTGAAATAACTCTCCATGGCCCAAATACTATGAAGATTAAATGGAGCTGCTTTTTTACTTTACTTTTGCTTTTTTACATTACTATCCCTTTAATGAATTGGCAAATGGAAGAGACAATCACTCAACTGAAAGGGAAGGTTGCCCTGAGCACAGCAATCTATGTTTTAATCTTTATCCCTGTACTTAAACCTTAAAGGAGCAGTAAATCTTTTTTTTATGAAAACTTATAAGTTATACAGCTTTTCCTGCTTAGTAAAACAAGGTAATTCCCATTGCTGTCAGTTGTTTTATTCAAAAATTTTATTTGTTCAAATAATCAGGAAGCAAATTTACTGTGTTTACTTCCTGATAGTTCTTACAGGAAGTGACTGGGCAGTTTCTATCACATTCCATGGAGAACTGTATGTCACAGACTTTCCTCTCTCTATTAGATTGTAACAGAATATCTAATTGGAATTTGACTACTAGAGGGAACTGCTACTGTAAAAAAACACAGGTTTAAAGGGATAGTAATACTTTGTTTTATCTTTATTTTATTTTGTAGGCATTAAAAAAACATGAAGTACGATATAAGTCTTGTCTCTCAGACCTTTATGGTTTGAGAGAGATTCACAAGCAAAGTTTCCCCTCCCTCCCCTTTTACCTAGTGTAAGCCATCTCTTCTCAGATGTGGAATGCAGTCCATAGACCAGACAGATAACAGCAGGGGACAATCTTCTTCCTATGAGAACAATCGTCTTAGAGGGGATATGATAACACTATATAAATATGTTCAGGGCCCATACAAAGGGCTCTCCAAAGACCTGTTCATTAACAGAACAGTACATAGGACAAGGGGCCACCCGGTTAGACATGAGGAAAGGAGATTTAATCTACAACAGCGGAAGGGTTTCTTTACTGTAAGGACAATAAAGGTATGGAATTCACTGCCTGAGGAGGTGGTGCTATCAAATACATTAGATGCCTTTAAAAAGGGCCTGGATACTTATTTAAAATAGCATAACATAGAGGGCTATGTACGTTAGTATTGGGATTAATATTTACTTAGGGCTTGTTGATCCAAGGAGAAATCTGATTGCCATTTGGAATCAAGAGGGAATTCCCCCCCCCCCCTATTCAAGGCAGAATTTGAAATTGCTATATTGAGGGTGTTTTTTTGCCTTCTTTTGGATCAACAATGGTAAACAGGAATAGGAAAAGGGTTGAACTAGATGGACGCAAGTCTTTTTTTCAACCTAAATTACTATGTTACTATGTTACTAATGAAAGCCCTGCCCCCTTGGCAAGTTTTTCAGGTTTTTCCCCTTATCTTAATTGAAGATTGTCCCTCTCTGCAATCTACCTGGGCACCTCCCTTCTGATCTGGCTGAGCAGTGTTACATCAGTAAAAGGGGCGGGAGGGGGATATTTTGTCATTGAATTACTCTTGAACTACAACTCTGACAGAATTAAAATAACACTCTCCAAAGTCCAAATACTATGATGATTAATTAGAGCTGCTTTTATTATGAAACATTACTATCCCTTTAAATAGTAATAATTATGGAGATATGCATCTCTCATCAGTGGGAGTACCCTTATTTTACTCAACAGTACACATCCTACAATATATTATTTTTTTCATAAAAAAGTTTACTGCTCCTTTAAATTATCTAACACAAAACCCCATACTGTTATTTTAACTCCTTAATGACCAGATGGGGATGTGCAAGGCATTGCAAAGCAATGCCCAAAAGTTATTTTTCTAGAGAATACATCACCCATATAGAAATAAATACACTGAAGCTAATTTATTTTTCGAGGTGTGCAATTATTAATTAAAAAAAACAGAAACCCTTCTATTACAATGTATTAATATGGCCATTTATTTTGCGCGAGGTTGTTTTAACTCTTTACTGCTCCTTTAACCCCTTAGATGCTGGAGAGGTCTCTGATGTATTTCAAAGCAATGGTGTGGAGACCTCTAGTATCTAAGGGGGTTAAAGTATCAGTAATACCCATATTTCACTTTATTCAATATTGTAGATGTAAAAAAATAAAATATATGGAGAAAGTTCCATCTCTCAAACCCTTAAAGGGATAGTAAAACTTACAATGTAAAAAAATATGTTGTAGTGTTTATCCCCCCGAGTAAAACAAGAGTACTCCCAGTGCTGAAAGGTGTTTTATTCAAAAGTTATTACAGCTCAAAGTTGAATTTTTTAGGTGCAATATCACAGTGGACTGAAATTGTACAGTGGCGCTGTTCCTACACCATCCTATGGAGATTTATGATCTTTGGACCAGAGCTGTCCATAGGATGGTGTAGCAACAGCGCCACTGTACAATTTCAGGCCACTGTGATATTGCACGTAAAAAATTTCAACTTTGAGCTGTAATAACTATTGAATAAAACACCCTTCCGCAGTAATAGTACCTTTTTTTTTTTTACTCAGGGGGATAAATACTACAATATATATATATTTTTTACATATTAAGTATTACTATCCCTTTAAGGTTTGAGAGATATTTGGTGCTAAAGTATCCCCCTCCCTCCCCTTCTCCTGATGTCAGTGCTGTGCTGACAGTAGGAGATGCCAGTCCTGGGACCAGCCGGCGGCTCATTTTGAAAGATGGGACTTTCTCCATATACTTTATTTTTTTTACATCTACAATATTGAATAAAGTGAAAAACGGGCATTACTGACCCTTTAATTAAACAAAGCTACTACTTCATTGTATTTTGAATATTAATTTTATTGTTATATCAAAGTGAGTAATAGAGATCATTGGCCCATATTTATAATAATAATAAATATTATAATATTATACACTAGTGTAAAAGCCTGTGTACACGGGCCAAGGTCCGGGTGATGTTAAGAGGCCGGTCCTGCTCTGTGTCCTGCCACCAACGCAGTCATGCACTGTAGAGACTGCCCGAAAGCACAGAATACTCCCAGCACAGAACTCCCAACATTCTGTGCTCCCAGCATTCTATACGCTTGGGCAGTCTCTACTGTGCATGACGGCTTCTGGCAAACATCCTTAGTGAATTATTATATAGGATTATGTATAATATATAAATATATATTATAACTGCAGTTGCTCTGGAGTAAACCAACTGCACTATAGGGGACACATTCATTTTCCTAAATTCTTATACACTTGAATAGAGTTTTTTAACCCCTTAATTGCCAGCGAGGCCTCCAATGTATTAAAAAGCAACGCATTTGAGGCCCCTCTGGCAATTAAGGGGTTAAAAGCCCAGTTTAATTTGTCCCCATGGTACGGTGGTTTACTACATAATAACTCCAGTTTGCATTTATAAATATGGGCCATTGTCTGTAAACCTCAAGGCACATTCTATGATTTTGCCAATAGTTTTATTTGCCTTGTGATTAATTTTTTAGCAAATGAATAAAGTTCTCATGTTTAAAAAAAAAAAAATAAAAAAAAAAAATAGAATCTGATTCACAAGTAAAGTGTTGTTTTATTGCTAAAGCCTTAAACAACCCTTGATGGCATACTTTTAAATTACTAGTGGATCACATGCAAGACATGTGAAAATATCTTGGAGATGTGGATTAAAGAAGGTGCTGGGATGATTTAATCCTTTGATGGGTACCCCTCTGGCTCTCAAATGATTAAACTGACTATTTTTTCCACAAAAAAAACACATGTTCAGGTATCCAGGAGTCAGGACAACTGAAGACAGATAATACATTTCCATTTTTATTGCTTGCCTTTCAGTCTAGCACACAAACCTTCCTCGAAATTTAAATATGTGCGCTTTCCTCTTATAGAACTTGTTCTGCTGAATAAAATAAGTCCCATTGCTGGTCTATTTTTCATTACAGAGATAGTAATGTTTCACAGTAAAACAGCTCCAATTAATCTCCAGAGTATTTGGGCCATATACAGTGTTATTTCAGTACTGTCAGAGATGTAGTTCAAGAGTAATTGAATGATAAAGTATCCCCCTCCCACCCCTTTTACTGATGTAACACTGCTCACCTCAGAACAGCAAAAGCTGTCCGGATGGATCACAGAGAGAGACAACCTTATGTGATCATAAGGGAAAACCTGAAAACCTGTCAAGGGGGGCAGGGTTTTCTTTATGTTCACAGGAAGAAGATTGTCCCTTGCTGTGACCTGTTCAGTCAAGAGACCAGATTCTTCATGTGAGGTGAGGCGACTTACACTAGGTAAAAGGGGTGGGAGGGGGATCATTTATTATTCAATTACTCTTGAACTACAACTCTGACAGTACTGATGTAACACTCTCCATGGCCCAAATTCTATAAAGATTAATTGGCGCTGCTATGTGAAACTATCCCTTTAAAACATTTTTACACCTCAAACCTTATTTTTTTTAATTAAACTGCACTTTTCTGTTGTGACCACAAGCTGTCATTGTTTCTATGACTTACTATGAGGAGCCAAAGTCTATGATTTTCCCTTCTTACATAGCTCTCTCTCTTTTTCTCTCCTATGTATTTATTTTGTAGCATTTATAACATAGTAACATAGTAATTTAGTTTGAAAAAAGACTTGCGTCCATCTAGTTCAACCTTTTTCCTATTCCTGTTTACCATCGTTGATGCAAAAGAAGGCAAAAAACCCTCAATTCAGCAATTTCAGGTTCTGCCTTGAATGGGGGGAAAAAATTCCTTCTTGATTCCAAAGCACTAACTAAATATTAATCCCAATACTAACGTACATAGCCCTCTATGTTCTGCTCTTTTAAATAAGTATCTAGGCCTTTTTTAAAGGCATTTAATGTATTCGATAGCACCACCTCTTCAGGCAGTGAATTCCATACCTTTACTGTCCTTACTATAAAGAAACCCTCCCGCTGCTGTAGATTAAATCTCCCTTCCTGAAGTCTAAGCGGGTGGCCCCTTGTCCTTTGTACTGTTCTGTTAAAGAACAGGTCTTTGGAGAGCCCTTTGAATGGACCCTGAACATATTTATATAGTGTTATCATATCTCCTCTAAGATGCCGTTTTTCTAGTGTGTACAAGTTTAACTTTTCTAGCCTTTCTTCATAACTAAAACTTCCCATTCCCCTTACTAGTTTTGTAGCTCTCCTCTGCACTCTTTCTAGTTCCATAATGTCATTTTTCAGAAAGGGCGCCCAGAATTGAACAGCATATTCTAGGTAAGGTCTTACCATGGACCTGTAAAGAGGCATAATATCTTCCTCCCTTGAGTCAATACCCCTTTTAATACATGCCAATATCTTATTAGCCTTTGCAGCTGCCAGCTGGCACTGCAAACTACTGCTAAGTCTATTGTCTACCATTACTCCCAAATCCTTTTCATTAATAGATTTCCCCAAAGAAACACCATTTAAGCTATATGTTGCATTTTTATTTTTATAACCAAAATGCAAAACTTTAAACTTATTGATTCTCATTTGCCATTTGCCTGCCCAGTTACTCAATTTGTCCAAATTTTCTTGTAATGAAGACACATCCAGTTCAGACTTTATTACCTTACTTAATTTTGTGTCATCGGCAAACACTGATACATGGCTCCCTATACCCTCTGTGAGGTCATTAATAAACAAATTAAAAAGAAGAGGACCCAGGACAGATCCCTGAGGTACTCCACTTATCAGGTTTATCCAGTTGCAGAACTTGCCATTTACTACCACTCTTTGCATTCTTTCAGCCAATTTCCAATCCAAGCACAAACATTTTCACCTAAGCCTATTTCATTCAATGTATACAGTAACCTCTTGTGTGGAACCATATCAAATGCCTTGGCAAAGTCTATACAGATCACATCAACCGCCACTCCCACATCTATATTGTTACTCACTTTTTCATAAAATGCATTCAAGTTAGTTTGACAAGACCTGTCTTTCACAAAGCCATGTCGCCTCCTGCTAATGATATTCCTTTTCAAGCTGAATTCTTGAATATGTTCCCTTAGCAACCCTTCAAACAGCTTCCCTACCACAGATGTCAAGCTTACAGGTCTGTAATTTCCTGGCTGTGATTTTGATCCCTTTGTAAATATGGACACCACATCTGCTTTACTCCAATCCGTGGGCACCATACCTGAAATAAAAAAATCCCTGAAAATCAAAAATAATGGTCCGGCCAGGGCCTGACTTAGCTCTTTAAGTACCCATGGGTGTATACCATCCGGCCCTGGGGCTTTGTCTACCTTAACACCATTCAATTGTTTTAACACTTTTTCTTGTGTTAGCCAATCCCATGCTTGCTGTGACTGTTCTGTAAAAGTAGTTTGCAGATTCTTGTCCATTGTGTCTTCCTTGGTAAAAACAGAAGAAAATAAATTATTTAAAATATCTGCTTTCTCTCTGTCCCCACTGACCATCTCACCCGTTTCAGATAAAAAGGACCCAACATTAACAGACTTTAATTTTTTGCCATTAATGTATTTAAATAATTTTTTTGGGTTGCTCTTGCTTTCCTTAGCAATAATTTTTTCAGTCTCCAGTCTAGCTAATTTAATCGCCTTTTTACAGGTTTTGTTGGCATTTTTGTATTATGCAAATTCCTCTGTTGATCCCTCAGCCTTATAATGTTTAAATGCCGCTTTCTTGTTATTTATTTCATGAATTACTTTACCCGTTAGCCACATTTGTTTTAATTTGCTTCTTTTATATTTGTTTCCAACGGGGATAAATTTATATGTGTATTTTTGCAATGTTATTTTGAAGGCATTCCACTTACCTTCTGTGTTTTATCCTGAAAATATTCTATCCCAGTCAACGAGACCACGGGATGAATTAAACCTGCTAAGGTTAGCCTTTTTAAAATTCAGTATTTTGGTGGAACCCATACCAAATTGCTTTTTTGAATTAATTTCAAATGATACCATGTTATGGTCACTATTCCCCAAGTACTCCCTTACTTGGATGTTAGAGATAAGTTCTTCAATGTCCGTTATTACCAGATCCAGACACGCATTCCCTCTGGTTGAGGTCTGCACTAATTAAGATAAAAAAATTGTCATTCAACAAGTTCAGAAACTTACTGCTTTTAGCAGAATTAGTTGTTCCATTTTTCCAGTCTATTTCTGGATAATTAAAATCACCCATAATTATAGTTTTCCCTATTTGAGAAGACTTTTTTTATTTGCATTAATAGCTGTGATTCTTCAAGGTCACCAATGTTTGGTGGTTTATAACAAACACCCACTAATATTTTCTGGACAGTTTTACCCCCATTGACTATTTCAACCCACAGGGATTCCACATGTTCGCTACTGTTATCACGAATGTCTTCCCGCAAATGAGGCAATAATGTGGGTTTGACATAAAGACAGACCCCACCATCTCTTTTGTTTGACCTATCTTTTCTAAACAACATGTAGCCCTCCAAACTGATTGATCAATCATGTGTGTCATCCCACCATGTTTCTGTTATGCCAATCAAGTCATAGTTTTCGATTTCAGCTACCAGCTCCAATTCCCCTATTTTACCAGTTAAACTTCTGGCAATTGCGAGCATACACTTTATGCCACTGCTATGTTCCATTTGTGATTTAATTTTGATGTGGTTTATAGGCTTCTCCCTATCAGCTGTACTAACCCAGCCCCCAGATCCACCCACCTGGTTATTAACTACATCGCCTTCCCTTTCTATACTATCTAGCCCAGTATTTATTCCCCCCTTTCCTAGTTTAAAATCTCCTCCAACCTTCTAGCCATCCTTTCCCCAAACGCTTAAGCCCTCTTGCATTCAGATGCAATCCATCCCTACTATAGAGATTGTACCCCAACACAAAATCAGCCCAGTGCTCTAAAAATCCAAAGCCCTCCTTCTTACACCAAGACTTCAGTCATCACTGAGCTCCCTAATCTCCCGCTGTCTCTCTGGCGTAGTGCATGGCACAGGTAGTATCTCTGAGAATACTACCTTGGAGGTCTAGTTCCTAATGCTACTCCCTAAATACATAAAATTACCTTTTAGGACTCTCCGCCTTCCTCTTACTTTGTCATTGGTACCAATATGCACCAAGACAGCTGGATCCTCTCCAGCCCCTCCCAATAATCTGTCCACCCTGTCTGCAACGTGCCAAACCCGGGCACCCGGGAGACAGCAAACCATTTGGTTGCTGCGATTAGAGCCACAGATCACCCTATCTGTTCTCCTAATAATAGTGTCCCCAACCACCACAACCTGCCTAGGCTTCACTTTCCTCTGGATCCCCTCTGTGCTAGAGGAGCTGTTATCCCGGCTGTTAAGGAGAACAGTCTTCTCCAGCAATTCCACTTCTGGGTCTGCCTCCCCAACATCTTCACTTAAATGAGCAAACTTGTTGGGATGGAAAAACTCAGGACTGGCTGCCCTCTTCCATCCCCCACTGTAACCACTTCTAACTGTCACCCAACTATGTGCCTGGTTCCCTTCTATCTGATCTCGTCCCTCTTTGCTAAGTGACCCAGCTAGACTCTGCTCAGTTAGCAAGAGACTCCTCTCAAGGTTGTCAATATCTCTTAGTGTTGCAATATGACTCTCCAGAGCTCCAATCTGAGCTTCCAGAAGGGCCACTTGCTCACATTTGCCACAGCGGTATGGACCCTGGAACTGCTGTTCCAAGAATGCATACATATGGCAAGATGTGCACTGAGTGTGATCTCTAAGCTTGCTCCTCATGTATGGTGCGAATGTGAGTTCTTAAAAATGTAAACAATTAATTTACCTTAGTTTCTCTAACTCCTGTGTTGCACTAACTTCTGTGTTTCATCAACTGTCCACTTATTACAGAGCACTTAGTAAAGAGCACTCTGTATTTCTGAGCAAGCTCTGTGAGTCCTGTACCTAGATTTATACAGGCCTACACAGGCAATTGTTCACAAACCACCACCCTTAATTAATTACACACACTTCCAGAACAAACAACCTTTTAAACTTTAACCCTATAACCTTCTTACTGCAGGTTAGGATGTAAACCCCAAATCAGTATATTATAACACTTTTCCAATGCTGTGATGTCCAAGCTGTTCACTTATTCCAGAGCACACGATATTTGTGAGCAAGCTCTGTGAGTCCTGTACCTAGATTTATACAGGCCTACACAGGCGATTGTTCACAAATCCCCACCCTTAATTAATTAAGTATACCCAGCCTCCATTTTCAGGAGTACCTCAAAGGTCCCAATTTTTTTTTTTTTACAAGGAGCCAATTAATCCTATGATTAAAAAGGAGAGAGGTAGTTCTGTGTGCACAATGTACCAATGTGGCTACTTTCCGCACAAGTATTAATGAGCCTAACAAAGGCAACAACAAAATGTAAAGTTATCTTAAAATAGATCTGCCACCTTAACCCTTTGAGTACTACAGGGTTATCCAACGCATTGCTTTGCACTGCATTAGGTACCCCATGGAGTTCAGAGGGTTAAAATGAGTTTAGTTTGGTGTATAGACAACTAAAGATATTGTAACCATTTATTTATATTTTGCATATTATCTAAGTGCATAATATGTACAGTGGAATTTTCATCTGCATATTTGTACACTTTTATGTTTCCAGAGAGCTTTCTGGTCAGTCGACCATAAAAGTAGGATAGTGATACTATAAACACTGTCCCTGCAGCGCTGAGTGCTCTGTATGCTGTCTTTTCTTAGATACTCCAATCCATAGTTGTTACAGATAACACTGAAGGACCCACCTGTTACTAAGTCAAGGCTGACGATGTGCATTTGCAGTTATGGCAGTGGCTGCCAGCTGCAATGAAAGGTTGAGAATATTGTTGCATACCCTTCTGGAAAAAACTCTTACTATAGCTCCTGCACTCACCTGTATATTGAGCAAACACAGTCTTAGTATGGAAACAATAATATATATCTAAATATATGTTATCACAGGCATAAAAAGCATCCTATATAATAATTAGCTAAAACGTGTGTAACGTCGCGACATTTGCAGTAGACACTGCTGCGCGTGCTGCAGTCATGCGCAGTAGAGACTGCCCGCGCCGCGGCTAATACAGAGATGGACGCTCCAAAGGAGTTTACTGAGCGTGACTGCCCTGCGACCAGGTGGCAGTGGCACTGTGGCCCGTGTAACGGGCTGTTCAACTAGTGTGTATATATATATCAGTCAGGAAATGTATCTATTCCAGAGTCCCATATATATTAAAAGTTAATCAATTTCCATATTTCTCACTGATCCTGTTCAACTTATCTTTATCACGGTGCCCATGCTATGTTGGCGACATTCTGTCAGTCTTTGTTTACTGCTGACGCTTATTGACTGAAGTGACTTTGTCCTGCCCAGTATTTGTCCTTAAATACTGGGCCTTGTCACTTCTCCAGTGCCCTTTTGTGGTGTTTCTGTTTCCAGCGCTTGTTCCAGTTCTTGTGTGATTCCTGTGAACTGATCCGGACTGCCTGATTACTCTGCTGTATTAGTTCCTGCCTGTGTACTGACCCTGACTGCCTGACTACTCTGCTGTATCCGTTCCTTCACTGTGTACCGACCCGGCCTGACTGACATTCCTGCTCTGTGTACCGACTCGGATTGTCTGACGTTCCTGCCTGTGTACCGGCCCGGTAGGGCTACATCTCCTGTGTATCTCTACTGCCTGCGGTCACATTCCGGTCCTTGGTTTGGGTTTCTCCTCCGGGCTTCTGTCTCCGGACAGTACTATTGTGCCTTAGTGCCACTCCTGCAGTCTAGTCTCGGTTCAGTCTGTGCCACAAGGGTGACATTCCGGTGTCTATTTCCCATCTGTGCACCACGGTACGCTTGACCCTCCTTCCTGCCAATACGCTGAGGTTGGTCTTACATTGGGCGGCTCAGGCTGTGCTTACGATCGGGCAGTCGACATTGGTCTTAGCGTTCGTTAACCCCTTTGGGGAAGGTGCCATTATTCACTGGCTATTCTACGTGCAGTCTCCATTGAGTGCCCTCCCGGGCATACTGTCTCAGTCCTCCATTACTGCTACGGCAGTCCATAAGCTTATCCTGGGCCTCCGTTGTCTTCTGGGCGTTTCTCTGCAGAGTGAGAATCTTAAGGGCCTCGCACTATTAGGGCCTGTCAGCATTCTTGGCCTAATAGTAACCCGTTCGTTGCTGCCTCGGCTAAGTTTCACACGAACTTTGCCTGAACTGTGTCAGTATATTGCAATTTCTGTATTGTACATATACTGGACCCGTGTGGGTATATATTGCTGTAACCTGTCCTGTGTCAGTACTATATTGTGTATATATATACTAGTGGACCTGTGAGGGTTATCATTTCTGAGTCTGTTCAATAAAACTGTGTTTTATCTCGCCAACTGTGTCTGAGTGTCAAATAAAACCATAACAATCTTTGAGTCTGCAGCTAGTTTCCAAGCAGTAGGTAGGCTCTTGGCATACATACAAAACAGAAAAAACAGAAACAGCGCTATCTCCTCTAAGTATAGTTTCTTGTATGTATGTATGTATGTATATCTTTATTTATATGGCGCCACACAGTGTACGCAGCGCCTTACAATAGACATATGTTACAATAAATAAAAGGGGATGAAATAAGTGCGACATTCATAGAAACAATGGGAGAGAGGTCCCTGCCCTAAGGAGCTTACAGTCTAAATGGGTAAAAGGAGACATACAATGGGGTAAGAGGGTGTTAAGTGCTGAGATTACAAGTGCTGAGGTTGGCCAAAGGCAGTGCATGGTCCTAGTGCTCCAGAAGATAAGATATCAGGGTAGACTTAAAGATAGAGGGGGAATGTTCTAGACGTAAGGAGAGGGGTATGGGGTTCCATAGGTATGGAGCAGAAAGCGAGAGAGGTTTGAGACGGGAGAGGATGTGGATGGTGCAACAAGAAGTGCGTTGTGTGCTGAGCGAAGGAAGCAGCCAGGAACATAATAGGAGATGAGGGAAGAGATGTAAGGAGGGGTAGCAGTGTGGAGAGCGTTAAAGGTCAGAAGAAGGACTTTGTAATTGAGGCGCTGCTGAATTGGGAGCCATGACAGATGCCTGAGAATTATGTGGGCAGGTTCAGTTTTTGGGGAGAGTGTGGTGATTCGTGCAGCTGAGTTTAAAACAGATTGCATAGGTGAAAGATGAGTAGCAGGGAGGCCAGTTAGTAGGATATTGCAATAGTCTAAGCGGGACAGAATGAGGGCATGTATAAGAGTTTTAGTAGTTTGTTGGGAGAGGAACGGGTGGATTTTAGCAATGTTGCGGAGAAAGAAGCGAGATGATCTAGCCACGGAGTTAATGTGAGGGGAGAAGGAAAGAGAGGAAACAAATGTGGCCCCAAGGCAGCGTGCTGAGCTGAACGGATCAGTATCAATTCCATCAACTGTAATGGTGAAGCTAGGTGTTAGGCAAGGTCTCGGTGGGAAGATTAGCAGTTCGGTTTTGGCCATGTTAATCTTCAGCTGACGTTTCTTCAGGAATCAGCCACACATTAAAAAATGTAAAAAAAAAAAAAAAAAAAACACCCTTACAAGGTACTCGCATGTACCAGAGGCTTGACCTGCCTCTAGGATGGATAGCCTCGATTGGATTTGACCTCCATTCACGGGGCGTCCTGACAAAGTAGCATAGTGCTACGAAATGCGTAGGTTGTATACTATATGAGATTTGTTAATATAGGTATGGTTCTTGTATGTTTTGTTATATATTTTTTCAAAAAATCTAATATTGATTATCTACGAGAGCTCATTTCTCACAAAAGTGGCCATCAACCATAAGTATCTTACCTATAGATAGTGTATGTTACACTAGTCCAGATACGAGGTCTTTTCCTTTTGGAGTAAGTATATTGACATTGGAATATCTGGATGATCTGAAGGAGGTAAAGAATTCCCTGGTTTGGGAGGTGGAACTACCAATGGCTGGTGAGGAGTCCGGAGGTTGACCATGACTGGGGGTCAGATCCAGTCAAGGCTATCCATCCTAGAGGCAGGTCAAGCCACTGGTACATGTGCGTACCCTGTAAGGGTTTTTTTTTTTACATTTTTTAATGTGTGGCTGATTCCTGAAGAAACTACACTTAGAGGAGATTGCCTATACCCTTTTGGCATTGTTAAGGTTAAAGTGTGGCAAAAATGCTTGTAATGTAAGTAACCCCAGAATTTTTATGTGGGTGTCTGTCTCTCTCTGGCCCCCGCCCCAGCATATTTCATTCACTGCCCAGTCACAGTAAACCCCCACCCTTGGGTATGGCTGCCACTGATCCAGAAACCAACCAGTTCTTCCCAAACAGTCCTAGCCTTTTATATCTATGGAATCCTTCATGTAGCATATTGTGAATGGAACCACCGTGTTTTAGAATTTTGCACAGTAGGAATGAGCAATGAAATCACCATAATGGGCGATTAATCCCACAGATGCTATAGCTGTCTCCGATGCAAGTACTTATTCAGTGTATCTCAACAGAAAGAAAATACAGACAAGAACAATACACAAAATTAATGCATACATTTCATAACAGAAGCTACTCTGATAAAGAGATTATTGGATTGCATGAGTATTATGAGTAATATGAGTGCTTTTAAATTAAGCAATAAAGTTTTACTTTTAT
Organism: Rhinophrynus dorsalis; assembly: GCA_037306005.1. NCBI lineage: Eukaryota > Metazoa > Chordata > Amphibia > Anura > Rhinophrynidae > Rhinophrynus > Rhinophrynus dorsalis. The sequence continues at coordinate 519,546,379 of CM074720.1, read as the reverse complement.
CACACCAGTTGTTTGCAAGCCTTTGATACGAGTGCCGCCCATTCCTTTGTTTTGTGTTAAAGTCCCATTAGACCTGCTGAATTGTGCTCTCAAGCCTGAGACAATTATTCAGGGCAGGAAACTGAGCTCAAGTTCATTGGCATGCAGTGGAGATCTCTGATTCTTGACTAATCCAAATCTCTGTATTAGAAGTGAACCAGCCTTACCTACAGCTCACCATTGATAATTCAGTAACCAATTGGCATTGTGACTTTCAAGCTGGCTCACCACTTGCAAACTGGCCCATCTACAGAGCAAAGTTGAAAGAAAGCGGTTCTGGAGCAATCTATCTGCAACAAAAGGGACAAATTTAAAATTCCCCTTGAGTGAAATTAGGCTTTTATCCCATTGAAAAACCAGCTAGTTATAGGCATTGAGCAGAGCTGTTTAAGACCTTATGAGGTCCCCACAAAAACAAATTGTTCCCATGCCCACTGGTAGCCACAACATTCCCAAGTACATGGCCTGACACCCCTTTCCAACCTTGTTCCCCTGCCCATTGGTAATCACAGATTCCCAAATACACTATCTGACTCCTAAGCCTTGTTTTCTTGCCTTCTGGTAGCCACAGATCCCTGTCACAGTACCTCTGCGGCGGCTGCTCGAGCAGACCACAGCTTTCATCCGGCGGCTCCTGATGCATTTTTGACCTGGCGGCTCTAACCGCATGCTGCTTGTAGCGGCTCAGCCGCTCCGGTGCCTTCCTCCTCTGCCGCGGCCGGATGATGTCATAATGGGAGCACATCCAAGAGCATGGACGTACGCTCCATTTAAAGGGACAGCTGTGCAGCTGATGGCTACTCCTCTTCCTGGGTCTAAGGTACTTATACTGCCTGGACACAATGCTCAGTCACCCTTTCGTGGTGTCCTGTGCAATTTGACTTTAGCTTAGTGTATTATCTGGTTTGTCTGACTACCCATTCTCGTGCCAACCTCTGGCTCTGTCTGACTACTCACCTTGTGTATGACCCCGGCTTAGTCTGATATCCCTTCTGGTGTAGACCTGCAGCTCTGGTAGACTACTTCCTCTGTGTATGATCTCTGGCCTGGATGACTATCCGTTCTGGTGCTGACCTGTGGCTCTGTCTGACTACCCGCTCTGTGTATGACGCTGGCTAGTCCGATAACCAATCTGGTGCAGACCTGTGGCTCTGGTTGACTATCTGTTCCATGTATTACCCGGCTTGTCCGACTACCCACTTTGGTGTTACCTGGGGCTCTGTCCACTGCGTACCCAGCATACCAGTGCTTCAGTGGATAACCTTTCTGGTGCTGATCAGTGGCTCTGGCAGACTTCTCCTTTGCTACCTTCCAATAACTGGTGCCTTCAGGTGTGGACCTGTGGCACAGTTAGTTCTTACTCCAGGAACGTTGATTGTGCAGGTGTGGACCTGTTGTAGACTGTTCGGTGTGGACCTGTTGTAGACTGTTCAGATGCGGACCTGTGGCTGCCTAGTTCCTCCCTAGTGCATATAGTGGTCATGTTCTGTACCCCAAGTAAGTATCTCTGTCCTTCCTGATGTTGCCGAAGATTGATTGTGTATTTACTGTTGCCTAGTATTTCTTTACGTTGTGTATCCTAATAAATATTGTGTTACCTAAAGTACTGGTCCAGTTCTCATTCTAACATTCCGTGACAATCCCCAGTTACATTGTCTGTCTCCTTAGCCTTGTTTCCCTACCCACTGATAGCTACAGATTTCACGCATACACTGTCTCCCTTCTGCCTTGTTCCTCTGCCCACTGGTAGCCACAGATCCCCAATTATACTGTCTGATGCCCCCATTCCTTCTTACATCCTGTTTTCTGTAGCTAGTGGTGGAGAGCAGCAATCCCACTCAGCCCTCCATTTCAAATAGGATGGATCCTTAGGGCCACTGCTTACAAGGTACAAAGTAAGAAGCAAGCACATGGAGAAACTACTACCTGTGCTGTTTGAAACAGTGAGCAGAATAGGAGCTCTGCTCTCCACCCCTCAAAATAACTCAACACACAGCCATTAATGTCTAAACCAGTGATTCTCAACCAGGGTGCCGTGGCACTTTGGTGTGCCACAGACATCAACTTAGGGTGCCCTATGTTTTCTATGAAGACTAAAAAAAATTGACTTTTAAATAAAGATTTATAGAAATTGTTATGCACATTATGTTTAATTGTGTTATTATGATTGTAAGACTTAAAATAACTATGTATGGAACCTTCATTATGCCCTTGATAAAGTACATTAAATATGTTAGCTGTGCCCCGTATGTTCTAGATTACGTGTTAGGGGTGCCCCGAACAAAAAAAAGGTTGAGAACCACTGGTCTAAACCTTGGCAACAAAAGTGAGTACACCCCTAAGTGGAAATGTCCAAACTGGGTACAAAGTGTCAATATTTTGTGTGGCCACCATTATTTTCCAGCACTGCCTTAACCCTCTTGGGCATGGAGTTCACCAGAGCTTCACAGGTTGCCACTGGAGTCCTCTTCCACTCCTCCATGAAGACATCACGGATCTTGTGGATGTTAGAGACCTTGCACTCCCCCACCTTCCATTTGAGGATGCCCCACAGATGATCGATAGGGTTTGGGTCTGGAGACATGCTTGGCCAGTCCATCACCATTACCCTTAGCTTCTTTAGCAAGGCAGTGGTCGTTTTGGAGGTGTGTTTGGGGTGGTTATCATGTTGGAATACTCCTCCAAAGGGAGGGAATCCTGCTTTGCTTCATTATGTCACAGTACATGTTGGCATTCATGGTTGCCTCAATGAACTGTAGCTCCCCAGCGCTGGCAGCACTCATGCAGGCCCAGACCATGACACTCCCACCACCATGCTTCACTGTAGGCAAGACACACTTGTCTTTGTACTCCTCACCTGGTTGCTGACACACACGCTTGACACCATCTGAACCAAATAAGTTTATCTTGGTCTCATCAGACCACAGTACATGGTTCCAGTAATCCATGTCCTTAGTCTGCTTGTCTTCAGCAAACTGCTTGCAGGCTTTCTTATGCATCATCTTTAGAAGAGCCTTCCTTCTGGGACAACAGCCATGCAGACCAATTTGATGCAGTGTGCGGCGTATGGTCTGAGCACTGACAGGCTGACTCCCCACCCCTTCAACCTCTGCAGCAACGCTGGCAGCACTCATACGTCTATTTCCCAAAGACAACCTCTGGATGTGACGCTGAGCACATGCACTCAACTTCTTTGGTCGACCATGACGAGGCCTGTTCTGAGTGGAACCTGTCCTGTGGACCCGCTGTATGGTCTTGCCCACCGTGCTGCAGCTCAGTTTCAGGGTCTTGGCAATCTTCTTATATAGCCTAGGCCATCTTTATGTAGATCAACAATTCTTTTTTTCAGATCCTCAGGGAGTTCTTTGCCATGAGGTGCCATGTTGAACTTCCAGTGACCAGTATGAGACAGTGTGAGAGCGATAACACCAAATTTAACAAACCTGCTCCCCATTCACACCTGAAACCTTGTAACACTAACGAGTCACATGACACCGGGGAGGTAAAATGGCTAATTGGGCTCAGTTTGGACATTTCCACTTAGGGGTGTACTCACTTTTGTTGCCAGGGTTTAGATATTAATGGCTGTGTGTGTTTAGTTATTTTGAGGGGGACAGCACATTTACACTGTTATACAGGCTGTACACTCATTACTTTACATTGTAGCAGAGTGTCATTTCTTCAGTGTTGTCACATGAAAGATAAAATAAAAATATTTACAAAAATGTGAGGGGTGTACTCACTTATATATATATATATATATATATATATATATATATATATAGGATAATAGTAGTAATGGTAACATTGGACTCCATTGTGCACTGATAATGCATTAGGTTCGTACAAGTCCCAGGTCTTTTGGGAACATAGCGACTCCCCTGGCCTCATTCCAATTAAAGGGGATGTTAATTTGTCACTCTATGGCACACATGGTTTGTGCTAGAGTCTCTGATCTCCCTTTGTGCATACCGCTGTGTGCATCTTTTGATCAGATAACCAATTAGGTAATACAAATCTAATGTAGAGACATCACTGTGTATTGATATCTCTATATTTCTTTGGATGTTTTTCTCAAGATCAAACAAAACTGTCCACTTCCTATCTTTTCTTGTGTTTTAACCCTTTATGGAACAGGCAGGTGCACAATGCATGCACCCCTCTGATCATTAAAGCGTTAAACACAGTACAGAGCCTTGACACCTCCCTTTTCCACGTCTGGTCATGCCCACACCTCTCTTTCTTTTAGCGTGAGGTACACGACAATCTTCAGTGCCTATCTGGATTCGACACCCCTTTCTCTCCTGAAATACTTCTGCTCTCCATTCTTCCTGATGCTGACCTCCCCTCCCTTCCCCTCTGAAACTCCTGACTTGGTCCTTAGTGACTACTGCTCCCAGGGCCTGTATAACCAAACTTTGGAAGTGCCCCACCTCTCCTACTATCTCCAACTGGAAGCTTCGACATGGAAAGTCTCCACCACACCTCCTTGGACAAACATTCTCACATCTCATTCCTTTTAGAGCCCTGAATACAGTTCCTCTGCCCCCTCCCTCTCCAAGAAAGTCTCCCATTTGGGATGCTCCCATTTCTCCCTCCACCCAGAGGATCACCCCCCCCTGTCTTTCTCGTTCTCTATTTTTTCACCCTCTTACTCCTCCCTACCCCACCTCCCCCTCTCCCTACACCCCTCTCCTTCCTCCCCTGCCCATTTTGCGACTCAGGCAGTCCTCTCATCCACATCCCTATATCTTGTTTTGTCACCCTGTGGAATATTGTTATCCCTGTATTTGCACTTGTGCGATCAGGGCCGGCACCACCTATAGGCGAGGTAGGCACCGGCCTAGGGTGCACATTCTCTGGGGTCACATCGGGCCCCCCCCCCCGCTCACCACTTACTGCCCAAGTCAGTGGCATAGCGGGAGGGGGGAGCCTTAGAAAATGTTAGCCTGCCCGTCTCAAAAAAAAAAAAAATACGTTTCAGTGCCCTCCCTTGGCTGGCTATTTTTTTAAATGTAGCACAGAGATGCCCGTTTCTCTCTCCCCCTCCACTCCTTCAATCCTGGACCAGGACTGAAGGAGCGGAGGGGGAGAGAGAAACGGGCATCAATGTTCTACATTAAAAAAATAGCCAGCCAAGGGAGGGCACCGAAACGTACTCACTGGGAGAGAGAGACGTGCAGCGGGAAGCACTGGTCAATATTTATTTTCAAGAGAGAGACATGCACTGAGAAGAGTAAGTGGAAGGGGGGTCAAGATGGGATAAAGAGTCACACGGAGGAGAGAGTCAAAGGGGGATCAACAGTCAAGAAGGGGAGAGAGTCAAAGGGGGGAGAGTCACATATAGAGAACATACACTCTGACACACTGATACACATATAGAGAAGCACACACACATACTGACACACACTGATATCCTTACAGAGACTCACACACACACTGACACACTTATATACATATAGGGAACACACACTGACACACACATACACATATAGAGAACACACACACAAACTGACACTTATACACATATAGGGAACACACAAACACACTGACACTTAAACACATACAGGGTGGGGCGTAACGGGGTAGGACACAAGGGGCGGCAAAATTAGGTTTTGCCTAGGGTGGAAAAAATCCTTGCACTAGCCCTGTGTGCGATCACTGTTTTCTCTTAATCTACACATCATGAATGCTTGTGTAACCTTGCATATGTTTTCTGCAATTTGACTACTGAGGCACTGTCTTGTTTTGTATTGTGCATCTTTCTAATAAAGCATTTAAAAAAAAAAAAAAAAAGTAAAAAGTATGGTGCAAAAGATCTTTCTTATATTGAAGTACTAGAGGAAACAGGTATAAATTACAAATAATTTATTGATATCTCTGTGTCCTTGAAGCAATTTAAAAGTTTTATTGGTTTATCTTATCTTTGGAAAAAATATGACAAAAATAAATAAAACAAAATATGATTTTTAGAAAAGGCAGACTAAGGTAATGCTGCCATCTAGTGGTGAGGATTTTTTTCCCAACATACTGTGCTAATGTTACAAAGAAATTAATGGCAGCTGGGGTAAATGATTTAAAATATTAATCAATGTTGACCATTAGACGTCCTTGTAAAATATCTAAGTAATCACTTTGCCTAAGGGAATTGTTTAACCCTTTCAATACCAGATGGGCACGCAACATGTTGCAAAGCAATGCTTTCACACTCCTCTGGCACTGAAACGGCAACCCTTAAGGACAATAGGTGTCCACAAGGTGTTGCATGCCTCTCTGGTCCTTAAATGGTTAAAAAAAATGCAAGCCTTCATTCAGTAGTTTAGAATATCTCTATTTTTCATCCATCATCTGTATATAATTCATATCATCATATTCCACTACATACATACATATCCCCCTTGTGCATCTTGCAGCCACACTTAGTTAACCCTAACACCTTCCCTACATTGCACTAGTGAGCAACCAAGAGGTAATTACCGCTCAAACTTTTTTATTTTATTTTAATTTTTTTTAAACTGTGGTCAACATCGCCACCTGGTGACCAAAAAAAAAAAAAAAAACACTAAAAAAAACAGACTAACATTTTTCTATTGCTCTGTATAGCACACTTTTGGGTACAGAAATTATCCAGACTGCAACAGCATTACTTGCTAAAAAAAAACATTTTTTGAACCTTAATGAACTTTTTTTTTATTGTTTTTCGAGAAATAAAGAGAATTAACACAAGTAAAGATTCCAATAACATCAGTTACAAAAAATATTAAATAAAGATCCAAACCATCAACCCATGGTAACCTAGTTATCAGTGAACATACTGGACTTAAAAAGATGTTACATCAATAGGCTACCATTACGTTGTTATCAGACTTTGTGGAGCAGATTCCACCCATGAGCATACCCTTTTAAAAAGGCAATTTGTCATTAGTACACAAGTATTTTTATGATTAAAACAACAAATCGGAGCTAAAGAGAACTACGAAACCCACCAGACAGCTTACCAGGCTATCCGCCCCCCAGATATACAGATTCCTGGTTAGTCACGTACATACTAGAGAGGTCTCCAGTTAATTTAATTATTTATCTCTCTAACATGCAAAGGGATAGTAAATGTGCATTGCTCAGCTGGTTAATGCACCAGCTGTACAATCCATTCAAACCTCAAGGTCGCAGTTTCTAGTCCCAGCAAGGTCAACTCAGCCTTTCACTCTTCTGAAGTAGATAAATAGGAGACAATCTCAATGTATCCTCCCTTGTAAAACAAGTTCATATTAGGTCTATGGTGGGAATGCCCCAACTTTTGTGGACTCCAATCATCCCTTTCTGTATATGATGAGCATTATAGCCCTCAACAACTGAAGAACCACAGGTTGCTCAAGCTTGAACTAAATGTTGAAATGAATATGAAGTTGTTCCCTTTGGTATTATGAAAGAAAATGAGTACTAGATTGCTTCTACCAGTAATACACCCATACCTAGGAATTCTCAGGGTTCTGACCCAAATCTCAGGAACTCAGGGTGAAGGGACAAATTCTCAGGGTAGTTGCCTACTACATGATCTCCACCATTTTATTGCTTCTTTATCCTCTAAATTGGTTCTATTTCTATCTGAAAGACACAGGAAGATGTCATGTCTAATTTAAGTGTGTTGATGAAGTGCAACCTCTTATATCGAGCATGTTATAAGTTAATGGAGGACTCACTGCTGTACCTTTGGGTTACAGCAAGCAGGAACATGTCCCCTATAATTTGTTACAGGGAGTGCTAAGGGTCAGCTCATTTTGAAAGTGCCCAGGTATGAATACACCTGTATGTTATTGCAGTATAAGGTAACTTCATTTTCCACCAAAAAAACTAAAGTCACCCACAAAAAGGGTCATAACTTTGATTCCGTACTTTGATGTAGTAATTTTTTACAAACAAAACTATAGAACTGGAGCACAGACGGAGTTAACCACTCTAAGCAACTTGTGATTACGTTAAATAAGTAATGCTGCGGTGCACCCGTATCTAAACCCTGATAATACACACAGAGGCACATCGAGTACTGGTGCGGTTTAGATCAAGTATCCCTATCATTTGTTAATCCTGCTGTGAAAGTAATAAAACTTAATTTTTATTAAACAAAAGAAAAAACGAAAATTCTACAAAGTTAAAAATATTCAAGATAATCCTGAACTGTGCAACAAACACCAAATGTGTATTCTAGAGGCATGGGACCAAAACAAAGCGTCTGGAGATGGTCAAATGCTTTATCCATACTGGATATAAATAGCTTGATTATGTATCTTTAAACCAAGCTATTGTAACAAGACATGCAAGATCATGAAGTACCACACATCTCGAATTGATATTAGGAAGCAATTCCTGTTAATGCTTCCCACTTTGTCCTTTGCCTCTGTTTTGAAGCAAAAGACAAAATGCAACAAACTTCTCTATTACTGCAGTCAACTCTCCTATGCTTAAACCCAGCTATAGTAGCTGGTAAGTAGATGACTAAACAAATCCCTCAGTGGCTGCCGCAGTACAAGAGTTTGTGCAAAGATTGGCAGGTCAGAACATACATAGATAAAACTCACAGCACTGATGGAGATCTCCAATGAATTACTTCGCAAGGCATTCAGACCTCTCTGGCATCCAAGAGAAAAAGTAGGTTTCAGTGCCCTCCCTTCTCATTTCCATCCTGGCTTCATTGGAGATCTCAAGCTTTCAAGCGGTTAGATGCCCACATCGTGAAGTCCAGTCTGGATCCCGTGGCAAATACATACATACGCACTGGGATTGAAGGAGCGGAGGGGGTGAGAGAGAGATGGGCAGCGCTGTGACTTTTATTTATGTTTCAATGTTATTTCATTGCGCACCGGGCGACCATGAAACAGGCGACATGAGAACCTTGCACTTATAAGCAGCGCAAGATTCTCATGTTGCCCTTTTAAACCACACAACACGTTTAATGCGGCGTGCAGCTGCGCAATATTTTATACACGACTTTTTAAAAGTGACCCATTGAACACAACAGCATAGAAAGGGTTAATTGAGCCTTGCAATTAATTACAATAAAGTTGGCAGAAGCATATATGAATACCTCTGCCCCAGAAACTTTATAAACTATTCTAATTAAGGTCTAAGGTATGTAGTTATGTGAGTGCTTTTAAGAAAACAAAACAGGTCTCATAACTATTTACTTATACCATATAAATATATCAACATTAAGAAAAACTTAATTGGAATTAAATCCCAGATTTAGATAAATATAATTTTAATATTTATCTACTGTTTTCAGTATTGCATACCTTCTGGATAAAACCTATACATTGCATTTATTATTGTCAGTAATAGATTAAACCAAGAATATACTTAGAATTAAATCTAAGAATATATGTCTAGAAAGCACCATTAAAACAATTACATTCATGCAACATATACTATAAAATGACAATAGCAATCCTATTATAACAACTACAGCACTCCTAGGGTTAATCCACAGATATATGATATATGGATGCCCCACCCAAGATGGGGGCTTCTTTTGCCTAGTGAGAGTTTAAAAGAAACTTCCACTTTACAAAAGTTAGGCCCAAACACACATGCAACAAAGAAATTCTTTGAAACACACACCAAAATAGACAAACATCAGATTAAGGGTTAATAAAAGAATACAAAGAATTCCCCGGATCAAATATAAGCTCAATAACCTTCACAGAAACACAAATATATGATTCTATAGGTATCAATAATTAGATTTAACTAATATATATATATATATATATATATATAATGCCATATAGATCTAACTGCTATCAACTATTTTACAATTATCTGGATAAATTTGCAAATTAATTCTGTTTAGTTCCAGAATTAACCAAAGCCATAAATAGTTTATTATAATACTTTGCTGTGTACAGCTGGCCAGGTCTATTTCTAGCAGAACTATTATAAAATATTTTTCCTCAATTAAAGAGAAAATATATATAAAATTCATTATAATAAAGAAAATATAATTACCAGACAATCAAAGTTTGTATCTCTTGGAATTCTTAGATGTTACTTCAAGGAGCCATTAAGAGTTTCTTTGGGCCTAACAGGAATACTTCAAGGAAATCAGCAGCTAAGAGCAAGAGAGCGATCTACAGAAAAACCTTAACGTATGAAGTGAAAATCCATAATCAGAAAGACACAGCCCAATCTCCTCTGATTGGATAGCATTATAATATGACGTCAGAATATATTATCTGTGCTTTTCTGATTAGACACTCTAAACTTAAGTTATGAATTCTTGTAGCAATGGTTCTATTATTCCTGAAGATGGAGCACCAATACCATATTAACAATTTCATATATTGGTCACTGGAATTACTGATTTATGACCAATTAATGAATTTAGGGAGTGCTATACATCATATAAACATGTCATTATAATCCTAGGTCTGAGATCTTTACATAAGATTATAGGTGTTTCTCTAGACATTTCATCTACAACTAGCTATAAATTCCCATAAAACTTCACCAAAATATTTCTACCCCCTACATTGAGGCAAAGGCCTATTGTTCTTGACATGAGCTCCTTTAAACACATTTTAAAACTTTCAGACAATTCTGGTTTTAAAATTAACCATTTACTCTCTGCCAGTGCAAAGCTTCTGACAAGTTAAAATGGCACCATTCGAAATGTCACCACTGTCTTCCACCAACTGTTAGGTCACTATCTATTCAGTTAGTTTGCCCATTTTCTGTTATGTTTGTTAGGTCAGGATCAGTATCTGTTAGGTTAGGTTACAGTCAGTATCGGTTTGGTTAGGTCACCCAGTATCTGTTAGGTTGGGGGTCAATATCGGTTAGGTTAGGGTAAAACAATGTCATCAGTGCCCGTTGGGGGTATCCTATTGAAATGTCATCCTCTATATGGCGACCAACAAAAGGGTGGGTTAAAAATGTCAAAATGTGGCCCAAATCAAAAGGGTTACATCAGAATGTTGCCCGCATCAATAGGGCAACATTCTGATGTTGCAGGCTTAAGGGTCATCAATTAGAGGGTGACTATTCTATAATACATACATCTGATGTGACACCCCACCACCTAAAATCATATATACCATGCTGTTGCTATTATATTTGTCTGTCCAAATTCATCTAATGCTGGTCCCGGTTGTGATTCTGGTACTGCAATGCATTGCCAACTCTTGCCTCTTGAATCTCCTCCTAACTCAGTCCAGAGGAGGAGGTGGCAAGGATATTTCCCATTGAAAATGAGTTTCATGCAAACTTTCAATGAAATTCTGATTAAATGAACATTATGTTTATATACAGTATTTGCTTTATTATTTTTTCATTAAAAGCAGTACTATTTTTTAAGAGCACTTCCAATAATGCAATAATACTGAGACTTACTAGGAAGACCTGGTTCAGTTACCAGTGTTACCTCTTTCTGAACTTGAGTCTGCGAGCTCAATGGTGTAAGGGCCAGTGTACCTACCTTACTGACTGCCATCTCTGCTCATCTCTGTTGTAAAATAAATTAGATGCCATTCAGGGTAATAATATAAAGAATTGCAATTCTGGGGCAAGACAAGTGCACCATAAAAGATCTCTCTCATGTCGAAAGGATTAGCAACCCCTTTAAAAGTTTTTTTTCCTCCATAAGTGTATTTCTGTTTCCCATTTGAACTTACTGTTAGGCTGAACATAAAGAAGAGTTGGCCAAAATATGTGACCATCTCTCAGTTTATGCACCATAAGAGTATACTATGGATTTTATCTAGCAGGCTTTTATTAATAATCAATGGTTCTTTTCATTTAGCATTCTGTATTTGAGCTGGGATTTCATGCTTAAACTTCTTCCTTCAAACATTAAACATTTTGTCTGCCCTTAGGTCACGATTACAATTGTTGTCTACATTATTATAGAGTTAGGAGCAACATAAAATTCTATTTAGATTGTTTACTGTCTCAGTGTTGTTCCTGGAACTAAATGAATAGAACTATCTAGTATAAATGTGTTTGTGTCACATGGTACAAAATAACCATTTAAGGATCAGATGGGTGCACAGTTCATTGCAAATCAGGGTTAAGAAGGAGTTAGATCTATCCATTCTCATATACAATTCTCCTTTCTTTGAGCTACTGCTTTAGTGCAATGGAAAGTATTTTTGCAGGATAAATACAGATAGTATAAATTCAGGTTAATTAACCCCTTAGTTGCTAAAGAGGTGTCCAACACATTGCTTTTCAATGAGGTGAAGATCTTTAGCATCCAATGGGTTAAAAATAATATTTTTATGAAAAAATATGTTCTAAGGAGTAAAATAGTGTTGAGAGATTTTAAATTCAAAAATAATTACAGCTCAACTTTTTTTTACTTGCTATCGTTGAGCAATAGTCATAGATATCCCACAGAGTGCAATATACCTTTAGGACACTAGTCTGTGCTGTTAATTAATAAAAAAGTTTGAATTGTAATACCTTTTGAATGAAAAATCTCCTGGCATTGGCAGTACCCTTGCCTTACGCAACAGGAAAAGCTCTATAACATAGAAACATAGAATTTGATGGCAGATAAGAACCATTCCGCCAATCTAGTCTGCCCATTTACATTTTATGGGCAAAAAATGAGCAGCATTTAACATAAAACACATCTACTCATAATGGACATTTAGCCAACTGGTTACAACTGAGGTCTCCAGTGCACTATAAAGCATTTAAAAGGTTAACGATTGTGTGTAGCTGTTGAACGCACAATTGCTCCACCTTTATCTAAGACAGTGGTTTCCAACCCATACTCCCATGGCCCACCAACAGGCCAGGATTCCAAGAATTCCCTTGAAGATCACATGTGCATTAATCCAATTCACCTAGCCTGTAATTAACTCGCCAACGTGCTAGCAAGGAAATCTTCAAATTCTGGTCTGCCAGTGGTCCACGAGGGCATGGGTTCAGAACCACTGAACCCATATATATATATCATACTAGTTGAACAGCCCGTTACACGGGCCACAGTGCCACTGCCACCCGGTCGCGGGGCAGTCACGCAGTAGAGACTGCCTGTGCCACGGCTGATACAGAGCTGGACGCTCCGCGGCGTGGGCAGCCTCTAATGCGCATGACTGCAGCACGTGCAGCAGTGTGTACTGCACATGTCGCAGTGTTATACACGATTTAGCTAATTATTATATAGGATTTTCATAATGAAAGTTTACTGTCCCTTTAAGTACCAATTTGATACACAGTAATAATATATGGTTACATTCTCTAACACTACATTTAATTTATGTATACAATATGACCCCAGAATTATAAGTTCAGTAATATAGATAACCAACCCTAGTTGGACCCCTGAGGTCAGACACCTGACTCTAGTGTCTCTCTCCTCCTGTCCTATAATATAAAAGACCAGACTAGAGATTCACTAAGCGGTGATAAAGAGGTGATAAAGTGGAGATGGCTTCTCCAGTGATATCACTTCTCCAGTTCCTATGTTATTCTATGGAGCCTATTCACTAAGATTTCCACAGTTTAAGAAATCTTAGTGCATAGGCTCCATAGAATAACATAGGAATTGGAGAAATGCTAACACTAGAGAAGTCATCTCCACTTTATCACCACTTTATCACCACTTTATCACCTCTTTATCACCACTTAGTGAATCTCCCCCCAGATGTCTGATGCATTCATGCGCAGTAGAGACTGCCCGCTGGGAGCATTCTGTGCGTTCGGGCAGTCTCTACGACACATGAGGCAGCAGTACGCAGAACAGGACCGGCCTCTTAACCCCTTTGTGCGCCAGAAGGGTACACAACGCATTGCAAAGCAATGCGTTGTGTACTCCTCTGGCACTCAAAGGGTTAACATCAACCAGACCTTGGCCCTTGTACACGGGCTTTTACACTAGTCACTAATAAACATTCAGCCTGAGGCTGGCAGTCTCAGACTACAATTACAGTAGAGCTTGTACCCACTGTCTCTCTAATGGAAGTAAATGCTGAGTCTTCACCTTTAGGAATTGCAAGCCAATTGCTTCTCATAAGTTTCAATGGACAGTACCCAACAATTAACTCAGTAAGATATAATCAGTCAAGATGTGATGTCAGAGACTGAATGTCTCTGACTAAGCATTTTCTAGTGATGTGAGGAGACAGCTGTTGGGGTCAGTGTTTGATCTCTAATGCAGAAGTTAGGAGATGAACAATTGCTTCATTACACAGGCTCCAGTATATCGCTCACTTTGAAGACTGTACTCATTGGTAAAAGCTTTTCTTTATGAACATATCATAGTTGTTTTGTCTTAATAGGGTTGATGTAACACAGAAAATTAAAATAGGCACTATTAGAATGTTGCTACACATACACACACACATATACACATAAATACATACAAACAGATACACCCTACACACAAACAGATATACAAAAACACAATCACATACAGTGTAAATATGTAATTTAATATTATTTATAAGTCAACTGTAATTTATTTTCACAGTTAAAGGGATAGTAATGTTTCACAGTAAAAGCAGCTCCAAAAAATGCTGTCAAAGTTGTAGTTCAAGAGTAATTGAATGATAAAGTATCCCCCTCCCCCCCTTTTACTGATGTAACACAGCTCACCTCAGAGCAGCAACACTGTCCGGATGGATCACAGAGAGGGACAATCTTCAGTGAGCATAAGGAAAATCCTATCAAAGGGGACAGAGTTTTCCTTATGTTCACAATAAGAAGATTTTCCCTTGCTGGGAGCTGTCTGGTCCCAGGACCAGATTCCACATCTGAGGGGAGGTGGCTTACACTAGGTAAAAGGGGAGGGAGGTGGATACTTTATCATTCAATTACTCTTGAACTACAACTCTGACAGTACTGAAATAACACTCTCCATGGCCCAAATACTATGAACATTAATAAGAGCTGCTTTTATTTTGAAACATTACTATCACTTTAAAATGTATAAATAAAGGCAAGGTAACATGCAGCATTATTAACCCCTTAGTCAGCCGGCACTTAGCTCCCGCCAAACTTTTTCCTCATTACTTACAATGACTTCCTGGATGTACATCTACATCCTCTGTCACTAAGTGACAGTTTCTGCGGGACGTACATGTACGTCCATTGTCGGGTAGGGGTTAATTAACCAATGTGTACAATCCACATGAAAATCTAATAGACTGTTTATAACCTTTAATATTTCAGCAATATGCTTTTGGCCATCAGGCAGTTGTGATGTAATGGAAGCTATTACTGGCTGGAAGCAAGAGCGTCCCCTGCAGTTCAGTTAGACAGTAGTGCGATCTGCCACAGTATGTGCCTTTCCCACACAGCAACAATACAAATTAGGTATACTGCACCAGGAAGAATTCATGATGCCCCCTGTTCCTTTGCATCATGGACATTCACATTGCACCATCCTGCTTCTAGTGGTTGTATAATTAAGTTTAAATTGATTAGTCATGTCTGTTCTATGCAATTTTCAAATGGACTGATCTTTAAAATAATGTTGAAATGCTATGAGCAGGATGGTACGCATCGTTTGCCCACACATGCAAAAGGTTGGAGCAAAATGGCTTCTTCCACCTCATGTAATATGTTCAATTGATACTGAAGAATATTGCATTGCATTATTGCTACAGGACACCTTAAAAGATCAGTAAAGCGTATACAATAGGGCTTTTCCTGTGGAGTAGTCAAACAAGAGTACCCCCACACAAACACACACACACTGCCAAGAGATGTTCTATTCAAAAGTTATCACATTCTGAAATCTCACAAATTTAGATGTTACTATGACATTCTATAGAGAACTGTAGCTAGACGATTCCCTCTCTCTCTCTCTTCCAATAAAATAATAACTGTATGAACAGCAGGTGAACTGTTTGAGCACTAGGTGGCACTGTTACGAACAATTCAATATAAAAACAAAAGCTGGAACTGCAATAACCTTTGAATGAAGCTACTCCCAGCAGTGGGGGGTACTTTTGTTTTACTCAGCAGATAATGCCATACAATATATGTGCTTATAATTTAAAGCAATGTGTTGCGTAACCCACTGGCACTCAAAGGGTTAATAAAACACTTGCTTCTATGTGATACATTCCCGTTATAGTTTATTCCCATACAATGCTTTTGGTTTATTGACACAAATTGGACTTTGTGCCTGGTAGAGAGATCACAGCAGCAGCAATACAACACAGTGCCTATCTGAACTCTTTGCAATCCCCTTATGGATCTCTCTTCCAGTACACTTTTATAATGATTCATCCATCATAATATAATTTCCCACATCTGCTTCCAATTCCTGGTCCACAGATCTCCAAAAGCAATTGATAAATAAGTGAAATAACGCATTTCTCTCTAGTGCTATGAAAAGAGCTATTGTTTTATATACTGATTTTGTATGTGCCCGTATTGACAACTGGCTATGTGATTGTGATTCCTGTCCTAATCTAATCTGTGCAAGTGAGGCTGATGTAAAAAGAAGAACTGGAGAAACCAGCTGAACCATATGGGGCAAGAGCGATTCTTATACGTTAGCCTCAGTGAATTTTCAGAACCTCAGTCTCCTCCTGTGAAAACCTGTACTATTCAGTCTTTTTACAGATCACCTGCTCTAAGTATAGAGCCATGTCTGCTCATGCGGAGACCATGATATCTAATTGCAGTGTTAAAAAGGTCTGTGGACCAAGTGGAGAACCTATGATCTACAGTAGTGGTTCACAGAAATTTTCACCGGATGTCCCCTATTGGTTACCAAACTGTGATGCCCCTTTCCTTTTTCTGAAATAAATGTAATTCTTTGCACATTTTTTAATATTATTTGAATTTAATTTATTTGTAATAAAATTTGAAAAAACAATTAATTATACATACTTTTCTTTCCTGCAGATATTTCTACAAACATCCTATATAATAATTTGCTAAAACGTGTGTAAAGCCACAATCATGCTCAGTAGACACTGCTGCGTGTGTGGCAGTCATGCACAGTAGAGACTGCCCGCTCCGCAGTTGATACAGAGCTGGACGCTCCAAAGGAGCATCCAGCTCTGTATCAGCCGAGGCGCGGGCAGTCTCTACTGTGCATGACTGCCCCGCGACCGGCTGGCAGTGGCACTGTGGCCCATGTAACGATCTCTTCAACGAATATGTATATATAAAATACAAACTCAGCACACTATGTTATTCACAATGATTTTTTCCAATCATTTTTTCCCAGACTTCAAAATGTGATACTTTTTGACAATTTGGATATTATGCTGGTTAGAAATACAAAAGTGTTGCTAAACTAATGGTGCTAAACTAATTTATGATGGATTTAAAAATACCATACTCTCAAACTGCTTTACAAAATATTTTACCGTTGTATTTGGAGAATGTGAATTTGACAGAGAACATAATAAATGTTCCTGCTTCACAGACATGCACAGCCTTCCAGTGTTAGACACATGCATGCACACTCACAAAAAACACATACATACATGAACATACACATTCATTGATACACACACATCTATTCACACATATACTTTTTAAATTTCAAGTTATCTTTTTTTATTTTTATTTTTTTATTTTTCATACAAGGATCTCTGCAGTGAGCTATTAATTCCGAGGCCTGATTGGTTGAACAGGGGATACCCCTTGAGATTAGAGGAAAGGAGGTTTAGACTTCAGCAGAGGAAGGGGTTTTTTACAGTAAGGTCTGTTAAATTGTGGAATTCATTGCCCAAGGAGGTGGTTATGGCAGATACTATTGGTACATTTAAGAGAAGATTAGATACATTTCTTACAAAAGGGATCATACAGAGTTATACTGTTTATTAGGAGGCAAATCAGGAAGGTTTCATAAAGACTAACTTATTTGGTAGCAGGAAAGCTATAAAATTCTCAGTTACTGGGGTATGAGGAGAAGGTTGAACTTGATGGACTTGTGTCTTTATTCAACCTAATTTACTATGCTACTATGTTATTACATTAAGAAGATACTTTTAAAAAAATATGGAATGCACTTGTTATTAAAACCTGCATATATCACAAATAGCATACTGTCAGATATTTCTTGTTTGCAGTATTCCTATTTTCAAATACTATATGAACACAAAAAAAATTAGCCCATATTAAGGTATTTTACATTTTTTCCACTTAAATGTAGACCATGAATGTTTAAATTGTGATTTGTATCTGAATGTGTATACAGTGATCGCTCATATTTCCCATATAGTATTGCATTTTACCAAGGCATCGAGTGAAATGGCAGTCAGTCTCCCCATCATGTACACCTTGTTTAGTTGTTAGACACACCTGTCCTGGATATGTTGTTGTTAGCCGTTGACTATATTCTCTTACTAATGCAAAGCTATTTAAAGGGATAGTAATGTTTCATAATAAAAGCAGCTCGAATTAATCATCACAGTATTTGGGCCTTCGAGAGTGTTATTTCAATTCTGTCAGCGTTGTAGTTCAAGAGTAATTGAATCTTAAAATATCCCCCTCCCGCCCCTTCTACTGATGTAACACAGCTCAGCTAAGAGCAGCAGGGAGTGTCCAGGAAGATTGCAGAGAGGGTCACTGTTCATTAAGATAAGGGAAAAAGCTGAAAAACCTGTCAAGGGGGGTAGGTTTTTCATTGGTCTCACAGTAAGAATATTGACCCTTGATGTGAGCTGCCTGGTCTATGAACCAGATTCCACATCTGAGGAGTGGGGGCTTACACTAGGTAAAAGGGGAGGGAGGGGGAAACTTTATCATTCAATTACTCTTGAAATACAACTCTGACAGTATTGAAATAACACTCTCTATGGCTCAAATACTATGAAGATTAATTGGAGCTGCTGTTTTTGTGAAACATTACGATCACTTTAATCAGTTTTTTAATGTGTTTATAGACTTCACTACAGGACAAGGCCACCATATGAGAAGGTTTCCTGAATTAGTCTCTGAAGCAGTTACTATTGATTCTTACCATTTTTTAATAATTTTGCATTTTTTGTAACAAATGCTTTAGACGATTTTGAAACTTTATTCATTGAATCCAGTATCCTACAACCTTTAAAGGGATAGTAATGGTTAATTTTAAGTTGATTTAATATTGTAGACATTAAAAAAAGATTAACATCAATGTAAGTCTTATCTCTCAAACCTTTATGGTTTGAGAGATATAACTTGCTAAAGCTACCTTTTCCTGGCTGTTTTACTCAAGTCTGCCATCTAGCTGACAGCTGCAGATTCCAGTCATTTGACCAGACAGAGGCTCTTCAGCAGAGCTGAAATCACGCTATTTAGAAACAAATACTTAATTGGAACGGTCCACAAAGTGTGCTTGCAAGCCAGGCACACTTTGTAGACTGTTCCAAATTAAGTATTTATCTTTAGATATCATTATATCGGCGCTGCTGAAGAGCCGCATCTGGTCAAGTGACCAGAATCTGCTTCTGACAGCTTTACAGTTCGTCATGCAGAAAGGGGAGGGACCAGAGAACTTTATTTTCCTATATCTCTCAAACCATAACGGTTTGAGAGATACAAATAAATGCAAGTATTCTCTTTTAATTGTATCTACCATATAGTTAATACTTTTTTTCTGACATTACTATCCCTTTAACTCGGTTTCCAGTCATTCTCCCTTATTTCACATATCAAGATCTTATTTATCACAGTCCTCCTTTACTTTTACCTGAGCTCCATTTTTGTCCTCTTGTAAAATATTGTATACTAGTGTAAAAAGCCCGTGTACACAGGCCAAGATCCAGGTAATGTTAACCCTGTGAGTGCCCTCTGGCACTCAAAGGGTTAAGAGGCCGCTACCTCACTGCTCCACGGGATGCAGTCTTGCGTCACCTCACTCACGTGATGCAATCATGCGCAGTAGAGACTACCCAAACGCGGGCAGTCTCTACTGCTCATGACTGCATCATGACAAACATTCTAGTGAATTATTATACAGGATTTTGGAAACCAGTCCTTTATAGAATGGCTTGCTTTTACACGCCGTGACACACACACACACACACACACACACACACACACACACACACACACAAAGCCACATGTATGTTAACACATGCACTGACACATACACAGACACATAGATGCATGCACAGATACATACCACACGTGCACATTAGACACGCATTCTCACACACACTCACATGCACACCCATGCACATGCACACATGATCACACACTCTGGCAAATTAGACACACAAACATGCACAGATATACATAAATGCTAGATTCCTTTTAGTGTCATTTCCTATTATATTTAGTTAAAAATGTTTACAATTGAGAAGATTGTACAGTACACTAGTGTGTATGACAATCAGTGGCACCAATGTTGTTGCTGAAGCACATCAACTGCATCAGAGCAGAGAGAACAATTAAGAATGACCAACAGTGCGTTTCCTGTTAATACGTTGATGACCTCTCTTCAGAGATAAGTCTCATTGAAATAAATATTTTTTAATGTTTTGCAGTTGGTTTGCCCCACTTTGTATTTATATACATGTTGCTCTGTTTCCTTTCATTGCTTGTTCTTGAACCTGCAAATACTGGTAGAGAAAGGTTTAATTTCTTTTATTCCATTTAAGTGACTGGAAAGCCCTTCGCCATAGTGTCCTGCTTGAGCCACCGCTGGATTTTTGGATGGAGCGTCTGCCGTTGGTATGGATGGGCTGGATTCTTTTTTGGCTGTGGAAGTCTTATTACAATGACAATAGTCAGCTTGGACAGGTACCTGAAAATCTGCCACTTGAGATATGGTAAGTAAACAAGACTTATATGTAATGTAACAAAACATGAAAACATCTAGTAGAAATGCAGAGCTTGATCTGCATCTAAGGCTCTCCTAGACAAACCAACCTAGGAGTTCCTAGCCCCACCCATGGCCACACCCCTATTTTTATTACTCCTCCCCCAGTTCCATCCAATGTTCCCTGCAAAAGAATACATTCTGCTCTAATACCATACAAACAAACAATTAACCAGTTATATTACATCTTTTTTTTTATTTGTATGGGATTTATTTTACAGTATTGTAAGATAAGATAATTACCTCGGTAGGTGTTCTACATGTAGCACTCAGCGGGGGAGATTCACTAATTGGGGATAAAGAGGTGATAACGTGGAGATGACTTCTCCAGTTTATCACTCCAATTCCTATTTTATTCTATGGAGTCTATGCACTAAGATTTCTCAGCTTTGGAGATCATAGTGCATAGGCTCTATAGACTAATATCCACTTTATCACCTCTTTATCACTGTTTAGTGAATCTCCCCCTGTTAGCTGCATGCCCAAAAAAGTGGAGCAATCCTGGAACAAACCAGCTACACCATAGGGGACAAATAAAACATTTACATTGATATATATTAAGTTTTTAATCCCTTTACTAGAGAGGTCTCCAATGCATTGAGAAGACCTCTCTAACATCCAAGCGGGTTAAAATCACTCCACTTTTCTTTGTGTCTATGACCTTGTGGGCAGTATATTCAAAAGAAGAGTGGAGGAATTGTGGGGCAATTCCCAAAATTTCCATAAATTTAACAGTGTCATGTATGCAACGCATTGCAAAGCACTCAAACCGTGGAATGTAGATTTAACCCTTGAATGTTAGACATGTCTTCAATGCAATGCTTTCATTTCTATTTATTTTAGAGGCTTATACTGTTAACATGTCCAGGGAGAGCTCTTTAAACTAATGCCATGTTCTGCACCTTTAAAGGGATAGTAATGTTCACAATAAAAGCAGCTCCAATTAATCATCATAGTATTTGGGCCATGGAGAGTGTTATTTCAATACTGTCAGAGTTGTAGTTCAAAAGTAATTGAATGATAAATTATCCCCCTTCCTCCCCTATTACTGATGTAACACGTCTCACCTCGGAGCAGCAAGACTGTCCAGATGGATCGCAGAGAGGGACAATCTTCAGTGATCATAAGGAAAAACTAGGCAAGAGGGTCATGATTTTCCTTATGCCCACAGTAAGAAGATGGGGGAGATTTATAAACGTGGAGTTAACCGAAAAATGTCTTACAATTGTTCTTAATAGCATAGTTGATATTTAAAAAGAACGAAACATCAATTTTAGTGGTCATAATGCTCCTTAAGTGATTTTCACTGTAAATGGTATAGGTGTAGTAATTTTTTTTGGGGCAGCGTATTTTGAAAAAAATGTTGCAATTTGTGACAGTAGCGAATGTTTGTTCACCATTTTGTTAACGCCTCTTGCATACTGTGCCGACGATTATCGTTTATAAATATCAACTAGAACTGTAGTTATTATCAACAGTTTAATAGTGAATCATTAACACATTCTAGAACACATTTTATAAATCTCCTCCATTGACCCTTGCTGTGATCTCTCTGGTCCCAGGACCACATTCCACATCTGAAGGGAGGGGCTTACACTAGGTAAAAGGTGCGGGAGGGGGATACTTTATCATTCAATTACTCTTGAACTACAACTCTGACAGTATTGAAATGGCCAAATACTATGAAGATTAATTGAGCTGCTTTTTTTGTGAAACATTACTATCCCTGCAGTAGTCGGCAATTGTGTTTATTTAAAGTAAATTTTAGCGCGTTTCCATTTAAACCATCATTATCATGTATCATTGTAAAATTTTGTAAAACATTTGATGTGTTTTGTTTATATGCAGGTACTTGGCTGAAGAGACAGCATGCTTTTATCAGCATGATATTCATCTGGTCCTACGCATTATTTTGGGCCACATTACCTTTGGTTGGAGTAGGAAACTACGCCCCAGAGCCTTTTGGCACATCATGTACTTTGGATTGGTGGCTGGCGCAGTCATCGCTCCGAGGCCAGGTCTTTGTTCTCTGCATGCTTATCTTCTGCCTCTTGCTTCCAACGGCCGTGATCGTTTTCTCATATGCTAAGATCATTGCCAAGGTCAAGTCTTCTGCCAAAGAAGTTGCTTACTTTGATACCAGGAATCAAAAGAATCACACATTAGAGATCAAACTCACCAAGGTATTGATAAGTCTTTATTGTCTTGTGTGTGCCATCTTTTAATGCTGTAAATACTATTTGCTATTATGTGAAAGGGCATGTTATAACATTCACAGATCTGCATGCCAACTTTTCATTATACTGTGGTAAAACTTAACCATTTGAGTGTTAGAGGGATGTGTAGAGCATTGTTCTACATTGCACTCAAAAGTTTCATGTGTATATGTACAGTATGTATATGTCTCTCTCTCGCTCTCTCGCTCTCTCTCTCTCTCTCTCTCTCTCTCTATATATATATATATATATATATATATATATATATATATAGAGAGAGAGAGAGTTAACAAAAAATGAGTCAGCACTCGCAGGGCGTGTTTTAAAGTGAAATTTACTCTGTGTCAACGTTTCAATGGGTAATTCACATTTTCCACAAGTCCTGAGGAAAATGTGTATTACACGTTGAAACGTTGACACCGAGTAAATTTCACTTTAAAACAAGTCCTGCGAGTGCTGACTCATTTTTTGTTATCTACATTATTTCCCAAAAGTAGAGCACTCAGGCTATAGATATGTAATTGGTGAGAGTTCTTCCCTATGGACATATTTTTATATATATATATATATATATATATATATATATATATATATATACTAGTTGAAAAGCCCATTTACACAGTCCACATTGTCACCCAGCAACTGTCAGTGGTCACGCTGCTGTCATACGTAGTACTGACTGGCCGAACACGCCGTGGCTGATACGGAGCGGGGCACTCCAAATTCACACCATAGCCTAAAGTGGTCCCAGGAAGGTGCACAGAGAGGACACCAGTATGAATTTGGGATACCCCGCTCCATATCAGCTGCGGTGCGGGCAGTCTCTACTGAACATGACTGCACGAGCATCCGTCTCTACTGTGCATGACTGTATCGCGCACATCCGTCTCAACTGCTCATGGCGGCTTCTGACAAACATCCTTAGCGAATTATTATATAGGATATATACACCCTGTTCCAAATTATTATGCAAATGATATTTTTCTCATTTACCTAAATAATTGATGTAAATAACAGTCAGCATAATTCTCATGTTTTCAACTATTAAGAGTACAATTCAAATTTTATTGAACAAACCTCCTAATGATAACAGTATTTTTTTTAAACATAAAAAACTTACAATGCACTGTTCCAAATTATTACGCAGAGAAAGTTTCAAAACACTTTATAGGTTGTAAAGAACTGAAAATTGTTGTGTTTGCAGCATATTTACTGAAGTCAAAAGCTATTTCAATCAAACTTTTAACAACATTTTAACTTTTTAAACATTTTAACAGGTCACGTTACATTTCAACATAGGACCCCTTATTTGATAGCAGCTTCACAAGTCTTGCATCCATTGAACTTGTGAGTTTTTGGACAGTTTCTGCTTGAATTTGTTTGCAAGATGTCAGGATAGCCTCCCAGAGCTGCTGTTTGGATGTAAACTGCCTCCCATCCTCATAGATCTTTTGCTTGAGGATGCTCCAAAGGTTCTCAATAGGATTGAGGTCAGGGGAGGATGGAGGCCATACCATGACTTTCTCTCCTTTTATCCCCATAGCAGCTATTGATGCAGAGGTATTCTTTGTAGCATGAGATGGTGCATTGTCATGCATGAAGATGATTTTATTACGGAAAGCATAGTTCTCCCTTCTGTACCAGGGAAGAAAGTGGTCAGTCAGAAACTCCACATACTTTGCAGAGGTCATCTGTACACCTTGGGGGACCCTAAAGGGGCCGACCAGCTCTCTTCCCATGATTCCGGCCCAAAACATGACTCCACCACCGCCTTGCTGATGTCGCAGCCTTGTTGGAACAGGGTGGCCGTCCACCAACCATCCACTACTCCATCCATCTGGACCATCCAGGGTTGCACGGCACTCATCACTGAACAGGACTGTTTGAAAATTAGTCTTCATGTATTTTTCTGCCCAATGCAGCCATTTCTGCTTGTGAGCATTGGTTAGTGGTGACCGAATAGGTTTATGCACAGTTGCAAGACTCTGGAGGACTCTACACCTTGATGTCCGTGGGACTCCAGAGGCACCAGGATCTTCAAATATCTGTTTGCTGCTATGTAATGGTATTTTAGCAGCTGCTCTCTTGATCCGATGCATGGATCTGGCAGAAATCTTCCTCAATGTGCCTTTATCTGCATGAACCCGTCTGTGCTCTGAGTCAGCCACAAATCTCTTAATAGTGCGATGATCACGTTTAAGTTTTCGTGAAATATCTAATGTTTTCATACCTCGTCCAAGGCATTGAACTATTTCACTTTTTTCGGCAGCAGAGAGATCCTTTTTCTTCCCCATATTGCTTGAAAATGGTGCTCTGCTTAATAATGTGGAACACCCACCTTTAGTAGTTTTTCCTTAAATTGGGCTCACCTGGCAATCTAATTATCACAGGTGTCCGAGATTGTTTTCACTGATCAAAAGAGCCCTGAGACACAATGCCATCCATGAGTTAAACTGAAAAACAAAATATTTAATCTTTGTGACAGTTAAATATAATTTGCATAATAATTTGGAACAGGGTGTATATATATATATATATATATATATATATATATATATATATATATATATAATGTGTGTGTGTGTGTGTGTGTGTGTGTGTATAAAAGAAGACTTCTGTGTCTGGCAACACACCCAGGGGTGGCAGTAAGGAGGAGTTATTCAAATATCCTCTATACTGCCTGTCCTATTGGTCCAATCATGGTGGCATGATTTTGACAGGAGTGGCCAGGGGGTCGTAGCAAGGAGTTGCAGGAGCTACAATGCACACACACAGTATAGGAACAAACAACAGAAGCACAATACACACTACACTACAGGCAAAATGCTGTACGCCCAACACTATGCACAAAGAGCTATATGCAAAATGCTACATGTAAAATTGTATGGCTAATACGCACCACACTATATGCCAAACATTATAGGTACAAAGCAGAACGATATACGCAATACTACAAACGAAGTTCTGTCAATAGATCCTTGATGGGGGCAGGGGCTGGCATGGAAGAAAGTTTGTGCCAGAAAGGGGGAAGCGTAGAAGATAAAGTTCCCTAGAGTGGAAGTAAAGAGATTGTGAGTGCACAGTTTTGTTTGATTTCAATGTTGGAGAACTCTTCAATAAAATTACTGTATTGTTTGTGAAAAAACCCTGATGTCTATGACTTTTTTTGTTATGCACCAGGATGCCCTGATCCTGCGGAGCCAATGCTATGGAGACAAAGATGGAAGCAAATCTGAATATTAAATACCCGAGGGAGCAGGAACCATTGGGACACACAGAGTCAGACAAGATCTTTCATTCACACACATACACACATCACTGGTATTGGATTAAGTTAAATATTTAGATACTCTGCAAACACTGAGTACTGTTTCTACCTCCTCCTGCCCCACCATCTTGGTGTGTATTTGTATAGCCCACTGGCGGAAGGGACCCCTGCAGTTGCGGAAACACTGACTATTATAAATACAGCTTAGAATCTGTTAGAATGGAAAAATAGATCAAAATACATTTTTGCCCCTAATATCTTTTGACTTATACATCTTCAACTTCAACTTCAACTTGATGTACTTTTGCTTTACTCATAAGGTAAAGCCCTACCAGTTCTATATATTGGTTATTCCCCTTTTAAAGTGTTTTAATTTGGAAGTGATATTTTTCTGCAAGCTGGAAAAAACAATTTTTCTTATCCATGCCTCACTTTCTGTTGTGTTCTACAGATGTAGTGGTTACTGCCGCTAGCATACTCTCAATATTGGAGGGAGCTCTGTGGGTCCCTCTGAGGAGGTTAGGAGTTGATGGAGGTACCATCATTATTTAGGACCTGTGGGAGCTACCATGTTTCAGTTTACATCAGCAGTATGTTGGATGTGCTTCACATGACTAAGAAACAACTATTGTGACTTGCATCCATCAAGAACAAATTTGATAAAGTGTCTTCTCCTTAGGCATAGTGGCCCCTCAATGGTGCTACAAGTCACATTTTTCACTCCATGTGTCATTGCAAAGAGTAAATTTCCATATTCATATCAGACTGGTCCCGCCCTCAGACAGTCCAGCACGGAAATGTCAGGCAAATCCTCTCTGCACGAGAGAATCGGCAAAACCACAGACATATGTTTCGGCCTATGTGGGCCTCATCTGTGTGATGCAGCTGATTCCCTCGAGGCACATGGAGAGCAAGGGTCCATGCCTGAGACAAAGAAACAAATTTTGTGACGAGCACCCATCGGGAACGAACAAGATAAAGTGTCTTGTCCTTAGGCATAATAGCCCCTCAGTGGTGCTACAAGTCACATTTTTCACTCCCATGTGCCACTGCAGATAAGAAATTTCCATATTGATATCAGACTGGTCCCGCCCTCAGACAGTCCAGCTCTGAAATGCCAGGCAAATCCTCTCTGTATGAGAGAATCCGCAAAACCACTGACGTTGTGTCCAAAAGGATGCCACAATTATTCACTGGTTCAGGAGACCCCAAAGAGTTTTTGGAATGAGAAGGGGGATGCAACTTTATCTTGAAAGCCTTGTAGTGCACGGCACGGGGGAACAAGAGCTGTGTAATGCTGATGTATAACTGTCCCTTGGCATTTGTGATGTCTAGAAAGCCATCTATAGAGGAAGAAAGTCAAGAAAGACATAGATAGGGTGAGAAAGTCAATTAGATAACTTTGGAGAGGTGTCAAGGGGGCTTCCTTTGCCAGTAGGATAGAGATAAGGAAGGAAAGATCTGTCATGGTGTTCCAATGGAGATGAAATAGAAGTGATAGCTGGTGGTGTTACTTAGCTGGTTAGACAGAAGCTGCTTTGTTTTTTCTCTGCTGTGACGAAAAGTAGGGATAGGAAAATGCCACTAGATTATCTTTAGAGCCAAGGTTCCTTTGTTAGCAGTATAGTACTAGCAGGTAATAGGTATTTAGTGAGGGCGACCCTCAGTAGGAGGGTTATTATCTTCAGAGCATATTTTAAATTAGGCTAGGTATCCTGTGTATACAATGCAGATTGGTGGTTACTGTTTCCATGACAGTTGGAAAACCACTGAAGCTAAAAGGAACTGTCCGATTAGCTAATAGGTTGAGCTCCATAGTAAAGATAACAGCAGTGCCAAGGCAAAAATGAGTTATGCACAATAGAGTGCATCCTCCTGACCAGGAATGACCAGGATAAAGGAAATTTGCTCATCCTAACATGTCAAAGAATTGCAAATGTGTTATCATATATCATCAAGTTCCATTAAGGTATGGTAACCTTTATGTGCATATCAGTGTAAATTACAACATTGGAGTACTGTTAGACAATAGACTTCACAGCAGTGGGCAGAGTCACTCAGCTGCTGCAAGACCAAATAGAGTACTAGCCTGCATAAAAAGAGGTGTAGAAGCAAGGGATGCTAATATTATCCTACCTCTGTATAAATCCTTGGTTAGGCCTCATCTAGAATATGGAGTACAATTTTGTGCGCCTGTTCTAAAAAATACATTAGTGAACTGGAAAAGGAGCAGAGACGTGCAACAAAACTGATAAAGGGATTGGAGGGTCCGAGTTACAAAGACAGTCTAGCCAAACTGGGTTTGTTTACATTAGAGAAGAGACGTCTACGGGGTGATATGATTACCATTTACAAATACATTCAAGGTCAATACAAAGAACTATCCAATGAATTCTTTATGCAAAGAGCTGAGCTAAGAACAAGAGTTCATCCATTAAGACTAAAGGAAAGGCGCTTTCGACTAAAACAAAGGCACGGATTCTTTACAGTAAGGGCGGTAAGGCTATGGAATTCTTTTCCTCAGGATGTTGTGCTTGCAGATAATGCAACTGCATTCAAAAAAGCAATGGATGCCTATCTAGCACAGAACAATATTGACAATTATGACCGATGGCTTCAAAGCAAATAGGATATTGATCCGGGGAACAATTTGACTACCAATTGGAGTCAGGAAGGACAAATTCCCCCCCCCACACACACACACACACTTGGGATTAGATTGGAAATGGCTCCAGAGGGCTTTTTTTTTGCCTTCCTCTGGATCAACAAGGGTGTTTTTGACATGGGCTGGACTTGATGGACACATGTCTTTTTTCAGCCTTGTCTACTATGTTACTATGTAACATTTATTTTGAAAGGAGAGAAATTACATTATATCTTTAGTGTTCATTTAATAAGCACCATGTTGTACAGTGTGAATCAGAGTAACAATACATCAGTTTTATTAGAAAGAAAATAATTGCACAGTCTCAAAACTGGAAATTACTGGATTATAAATCATTGTATTAAAGAGCTGTTTTGTTAATTACAGAGGACACTATCCTCTCCATTCAGCAGTTCAGAAATGTAAATTTGGTTTATAAACACAGACAATAAAAATATAGCTATAAAATAAGGAGCCAGTTGTGTTTTTATTTTTTTAATACAATGATGGTGTGCTCGATAGATTGTCTTTACATAAAAAATGAACAGTAATAATTATAAAAAAAATGCTGTAGAAATATTACCAAAACAAAGCACAAATGATATTTAACTCTTCGAATGCTGTAAATGTCTCTTGGGTCAAGGAGTTAAACCCTTTGAGTACCAGAAGGGTATGCCATGCAGCCTCTGGAACTTAAAGGGTTAATTTCACCTCAGCTCAGATGATTGTAAACAAACTCCCAAAATTAGCCAAACTATTTATTGTAATGTTTTTTATTTTATTTTTTTAAAGGAGCAGTAAACTTTTTTTTATGAAAAAATATATATTGTAGAGATTTTCCTATTGAGTAAAATAAGGGTACTCCCACTGCCGAAAGATTTATATTTCCTGAGTTATTACAGTTTAAACCCATGTTTTTTTACATTAGCAGTGCCCTCTAGTGGTCAAATTCTAATTAGATTTCCTGTTAGATTCTAATGGAGAGGAAAGTCAGAAAAGTCAGAGACATACAGTTCTCCATAGAATGTGATAGTATCTTCCTGTCACTTCCTGTCAGTTAGAACTATCAGGAAGTAAACACAGTAAATTCACTTCCTGTCAGAACTATCAGGAAGTAAACACAGTAAATTCACTTCATGATTATTTAAACTGCTATAAATATTTAATAAAACATCTGACAGCGATGTGAGTGACCTTGTTTTATTCAGCAGGAAATGCTCTGTAAAATATGTGTTTTCATAAAAAAAAGTTTACTGCTACTTTAAAGTAGTTTTATAGTTCACCTTATTTCTTTTTATTGTTTCGTGGGTTTAGCTAATCCTTCTCCTAAATCCTATTGTAACACCTCTCCTTGTAACCTCTCCCCACCTGTCTAAAATACAGTTAAAAATGTTAATGTTAGGGGGCGTGTCTTGGCGCTCGACAAGGATGGCAGCGCTTTGAACGAGCTCCTGCTGGTGTCGAGGCTTTTCAGACGATAGTGTGACACAGCTTTACTGTTTGGAACTTATTTTAATACCCTACGATGGCTAACCACAGGGCCAAAAGAGGACAGGAGCATATGCTCAAATACTTGACCCCCAAAGAAAAAAGGAAGGCACAGCGACTTTCGGGCCCGCATTCTCAAGATGGCGTCCAAGACCGTGAGGATGGCGATGTCTCTGATATGGACGACGCCGCATCTATTTCCTCTAGATAACCTGACCCTCCACTGGATGAATTTAAGCGAATGCTGAAGACGCTACGCTCCCAACTAAAGGGTGATCTGAAATCCTTTGCTGACGAATTTAAAAGGGAGATAAAGGAGTTGGGCGAGAGGACGTCGCGCATAGAGGATAAAGTCGACGAAGTGATTGATGCACACAATGGGCTCACAGGCCAACACACAGACCTTCTGAGAGAAGTACAATTTCTCCGAGATAAGGTCTATGATCTTGAGGACCGATCACGTCGCAATAACGTGAGAATTCGCGGAGTGCCGGAGGATGTTCAACCAGCAGGCCTCAGAGATTGGGCGATGGAATTTTTTACTAGCCTGTTACCTACCTTCTCCGAAAGCGATCTTCTCATTGACCGGATTCACAGATTACCGAGACCCAGGAATCTACCACAGGACTCCCCACGAGATGTTATATTAAGGCTGCACTATTTCCATGTAAAGGAGGAATTGCTACGTGCGGGCAGGATACAAAATCCCTTGCCAGCTCCATTCGCACGTATTCAGCTCTTCTCGGATCTATCATCAGCTACACTGCAACAGAGAAGGGGCTTTCGCTTTGTTACTGCGGCTCTTCGTTAGGCGGAGATAAAATATAAGTGGGGATTCCCTGCCAGGGTCGTGGTCACTCGTAATGGTACAACCACCACTTTTGCCACCCCGGAGGAGGGGGTGAAGATTCTTCGCTCGTGGAACATACCTGTCATGGAGCCATCTGACCCCGCTACACAGCCTGTACCTCAGATTTCCAGATCTTGGTCCATGGTCCCGGCTGTGGCGATGTTGCCTAAACTGCGACCTTCGGCACCCACCAGTATATCGGAGGGTGGAGACTGACTTGCTGTTCCAGGTTTATGTTCTCTCTACAGACTCTATGTTTTGGGGACTTACCTTACTGTTAGGCCCTCTGGCACAAATTTCCTTCCGTAAGTGTGGGTCTTACCTGGTTTGACCTAGAGGGTATGTGGTTCAAACTGATCTTTTTTTTTTTTTTTGTTTCTATAACCCTAGGGATGTTTTAAATGTCTATAACAGATATCAATGTTATCACATAGGTTTTATTATTTTGTTGATTGGGGAGGTTCACCTACATTTTGTCTGGTGGCTTGGACCTGTGGGCCGATCCCCCCTGGTGGCCTGGGCTGCTGTGGGGGGTCGGTGTTGACTGGCTTGGGGTGGGGTGGGGGTGGGTTGTGGGGTGGGGGGCTCCATCGGTCCGGGGGTGGCAGGCCCCTAATTTGGGGGGCTGATGCGGGCGAGTTGGTGGGGCTTCTTTATTAGCTTCTTCATTAGCTTGCCATTTTAGCCCAACTTTTTCTGTATATAATGGGGATCACAGTATGGGGGCTGGCGCGGTTCCCGGTCTCCTCTGGGCGGGGGGGAGGATGCCGGCTTCGGCTGGGTCTGGCCCCCCTAGCTTGGTTTGGGGGTTCGGGGACGGTGGCAGCATCCCTTGTTCCATGTTTGCATTATGTTTTTTTATTTTCAATATGTTACTGTGCTAACGTCTAAACACTGTTCATTTTGCTATGTTGGTACAATTGAGGTATATATATATATGGCTATGCATACTTTACTGTATTTTTGTTTGTATATGTCTCTCCTCCCCCCCTCCTCTCCCCCCCTCCTCTCCCCCTCCTTGTGCTCCTGGGCCCCCTCCCGCCCCCTGAGATGTTGATCTATTGCTCCTTGACCACCAGTGACTCATCTTTGATGTCACACTCTTCTGCTCTAGTGTATCTTTTTTTTTCTAAGCCTTCCCCCACCAGCGGGACCTCCTGCTCTGCCTTTTATCTTTGACGCTTTACACCCCCTGACTCATCTGGGTATGAGACTAGTGCTACTGTTTGTATTTTTCACTCAGTATTTGATGCCTAATGCACTATTACTGGACTACTCTTTCCTGCTCTGCTCTTTTTCTATCTCTGTTTTGATCTTTTTCCTGCTCTCCTCTTTCCTCCCTCTCCTTCCTATGTCCTCCCCCCACCGCTGTTTCCCATCCCTTGCGCTGGGTGGGCCCCAGGGGCTCCGGTTGACTCTTGTACATCCTCCTGTTGCTCCTGCCATTGTAGACACCTGGCCTATGGGAGTAGCTTTATTTTTTCACGCTCGGTCGCCTCTTGTCATATGGTGTGTAAGTCTCCCATGTTGGAAATCTCTTTCAGATAACTTGCTACGGACATGGCCTTATGAGTGTTAAGATTCTGTCTATGAACGTGAAGGGGCTCAACACCCCTCACAAGAGGAGATTGCTATTTCGAGAGGCGGCTAAGTCTAAATCTCACATCTTATGCATCCAGGAGACCCATTTCGCCACGGGGAAGATCCCATCAGTCCTGATTAAGCAATACTCCTCAGCTTATCATTCCACAGCTTATTCCAAACGAGCGGGCGTTTCTGTGTGGTTTCATAATTCGCTTGCGGTCAATGTGCAACTTGTAAAGAAGGGGATCAATGGACGTTACCTCTTGTTGGATCTGTCGATCAATAATGTTGCTTATTCACTACTTAATTTGTATGCTCCTAACTCTGACTCAGCGCAATTCTTGAGACGTACCCTTAATTTGGTTGGTCCCTTTCTAGAGGGCCATTTGTTAGTCTGTGGGGATTTTAATGTTTTGCTAGACCCCTCTATAGATACTTCTTCTAGTCACTCTGGCTCTTACCATAAGTCTTTGCTAGCTCAGAGTACTATGGCAAAGCAGACTCTTCAGGAGTGGAAATTATATGATGCTTGGAGAGTACTCAGCCCACAAGGGAGAGATTATACGTTTTATTCGTCGGTACATTTGTCGTATTCTAGGTTGGATTATTTCTGCGTGGACAAAACTTTGCTGCAGCGAGTCCAGCGATTTGTAATTGGCAGTATCCAGTGGTCCGATCATGCCCCTGTATTTTTGGAATTGTCGGATTCTTTCCGGTTGGCGGGCTCGGGTCACTGGAGGATTAATGACGCTCTACTTTCCCAGCCGTCCACTAAGACTCTGGTGAGAGACTGGATTGCTGAATATTTTGAACTTAATACTACTTCTGATACCTCCCCGACGGTGCTGTGGGAAGCTCATAAGGCAGTCCTGAGGGGTCGTTTTATTGCGCTTGCCTCACAAGAAAAGAGGAAACGGGAGGAAAGGTTGTTGCAATTGTCTAGAGAGTTATCCTCTCTGGAGACTCTGAATAAAACTTGTGTCACTAGACAACGACTTAAGCGTATCGCATCAGTTAAGAATGAAATCTCGGAAATCCAGCTGTTCCGCACTCAACTGATGCTTCGGCGTTTGAAACAGAAATGTTATACCTATGGTGGGAAGGCTGGAGCTCTTCTGGCTCGGCAACTTCGAAGCCAAGAGGCGAAGAAGGCTATTCCCTTTATTCTCTCGGCAACTTCGAAGCCAAGAGGCGAAGAAGGCTATTCCCTTTATTCTCCAGCTGCTATCCCGGATGCCTTTGCTCGCTATTACGAAAAATTGTATAATCTGAATGTAGATACCTCTGTCCGACAACCTTCGAGAGCTGATATAGAAGCTTTTTTGGATAAGGTGAGATTACCGCGTTTGTCCTCGCCACAGCGGGGTAGTTTATTGGCACCGATCACACTGGCAGAAGTCCAAGCCGTTATTAAATATATGCCCCTGCATAAGGCACCTGGTCCGGATGGCTTCTCGGCCTTATATTACAAACTGTTTTCTGATCAGCTAGTTCCACATTTAGTGTCTTTGTTCTCTTTTTGTAGTATGGAGGGCTCTTTCCCGTCCTCCACCTTATTGGCTCATATTTCTACAATTTCTAAGCCGGGCAAGTCTCCTACTGTTTGCTCAAACTTCCGTCCCATTTCCCTTTTAAATGTGGACCTCAAACTATATGCCAAAATATTAGCTATTAGATTACAAGATTTTCTTCCATCCCTGCTGCATTACGACCAAGTTGGTTTTGTGAAAGGCCGCCAGGCGAGTGATAACACTAGGAAGATTGTTGATCTCCTGCACCATGCTAACATTAGGAAGGAGGAATGTCTTTTGCTCGCTATCGACGCAGAGAAGGCATTTGACCGCTTGCACTGGGGATATCTGGAGGCGGTGTTGGAGCGGTTGTGTTTCCCTCCACAGTTCGTCCGTTCTATCTTGGCTCTCTATTCGGATCCGTCCGCCAGAGTCTCATACGCGGGCTTCTTGTCACGGCCCTTTGGTATCACCAATGGAGCTAGACAGGGATGCCCCCTCTCCCCTATTTTGTATGTCTTAGCGCTAGAACCTTTAGCAGAGTTGATTAGGTCGAGTAGGGAAATTCGGGGTTTTTCTTTCCCTGGCCTCCTGGAGGTTAAGTTGGGGTTATTTGCAGATGACATACTGATTGTCTTAACAGATCCAGCAAGTTCACTCCCCCACTTAATGGATATCTTACGACTCTATGGCGATGTTTCGTATCATAAGATTAACCAATCTAAGACCCAAGCCCTCCCGTTACATATGGCCCACTCTACGTTACGGGACTTACAGTCCATCTACCCTTTTGAATGGAGGAGGGATGATATCTTTTATTTGGGAATCCACCTTACTAGGAATCCAGTGGACTTGGTGCCCAGAAACTGGTTGGGACTATTGAGAGGTGTTAGGCAAGATCTGGAGCGATGGTCTCGGTTGATGCTCTCTTGGGTGGGCCGAATAGCTTCTGTGAAAATGTCTGTGCTTCCGAAACTATTATATCTATTCAGAACTCTGCCGGTTCCAATACCTTTGGCTTTCTTGAAGGCCGCCCAGTCTACCCTTTGCAGATTCATTCATGGTTCTAACCGCTCGAGGGTCTCTAATAGATGGTTGATTCTCCCTACACATAGAGGGGGCTTGGGAATCCCATCTCTATTACACTATTATCAGGCAGCTCGCATGGCCCAGTGTGTTCTATTTCATGCCCCACCTGGCTCAGTGGCGTGGGTGGATGTGGAGGATGCTCTCTTACGTCCACATCGGATTTGTGACATTTTGTGGCTTTCTCCTGACAGACGCCCTCCCCTGATGGATCTTCTTCCCAGTACAAGATTATCTATCCACATTTGGAGACATTATGCTTCTCATATACCAGAACTTAACCAGCTAACTCAGGCTACCCCCCTTCGTGCTCTGGAATTCCTTATTCCTTTCTCTACTTTCTCAACATGGCATGAGGCGGGAGCAGTCTCACTGGGAGACCTTACCTCCGCCGGCTTTCTCCGAACGTTCGAGGAGATTGGTCGAACTTTTGGTTTGCCGCATAGGGACTTCTTCAAATATTTGCAGTTACGGCATTTATTGGGGTCACTTCCTCATTCTCTAACCAAACCGCGCATACTTCTACATAAATTTATTACGGCTTGCATGCAACCACTGCTATCCAGAGGGGTCCTTTCACTTTGCTATCGTTCTCTCCTTGAGACTGGCATACCTCCTACGCTGCCTTTTTTGGTGGCGTGGGAGAAGGAGTTGGGTTACCAGCTTTCCCCCTTGCAATGGGGCAGGGCTATCTCTACTCCTCCCCAAATTTCTCATTGTTCGAACCACGTTGAGCTCTCTAGGAAGCTACTATATAGATGGTATTTTGTACCGTCTCATTTGGCTCATATATATTCTTCTGTTTCGAACCTCTGTTGGAGGAAATGTTCGGGGGTGGGCACCATGCTTCATGTATGGTGGACCTGCCCATTGCTTGATCAATACTGGAAGTCGGTATTTGCTTTGGTGCAACGTACTACCGCTCTTTCGTTGCCCCAGACTGTGGAAATTGCGCTTTTTCATATTTTTCCGAACCCTGTGCCTTATCATTTAAGGATTATCTTAGGTCAAATTTTGCTCGCCGCGAAAACTCTCCTGGCTCGCAATTGGAAATCTGTTACAATCCCGTCTTCTCAGGAACTCTGTAGCTTGGTTACTTTCAATTTACAGATGGAGAGACTTCACTATGTGACAATATCCAGGCTGGAGCTGTATGATTTGATATGGACCACATGGGTCTCGGGCGGTGGAACGATGTGAGCCACTTTGGGACCCGCCCACCTACCTTCCCCTCTCTCCCTCCCTACTTTCCCTCACCTTCGTCCCCCTCTATTTCCCTTTTTCCTTTACTTCCTTCTTTTTCTGCTCTTTCTGCTTTTTCTTTCTTTTTCTCTCTCTCTTTTCCTTTTTTTTCGTTTTTTCTCTGAAGCCGTCAACTCTTTGGAGGAAATATCCTTCTTATTCTTTGCAGAAACTACTCTTGAGCTGACCCTTTGGGATTTTATCAAGTTCTGTCAACTATTCCATTCCGATATAGTCTGAACTCCCAAAGTGTGTCTTCAGTTTGTGTTATTATTTTTGTATCTTATGTGTCATGGACAGATATATTGCTCAAATCAAGATATGTATGGCTTCTGTACTCTGTCAAACTCTCAATAAAAATTTTATTGAAAAAAAAAAAAAAAAATGTTAATGTTATAGGGCTTTTCCTGTTGGGTAAAACAATTGCACTCAAACAGCTGTCAGTTGTTTTGTTAAAATGTTATAATAGTTCAGATTATCAGGAAGTGGATTACAGTGTGATTACTTCCTGAAAGTTCTAACAGCATTCTATCACATTCTATGGATAACAGTTCATCAGTGACTCACCTCTACCAGAAGAAGCATCAGAATGACTAATTGCAATTTGGCCACTAGAGTGCACTGTTATTGAAAAAAAGAAGTTTAAATTGTAATATCTCTGGAAATATGCATCTCTCCGCATTGGGAGTACCCTTGCTATTTCTAAACAGAGAAACAGGTTTACTGCCCCTTTAAAATGGAATGGAGGGCATGTGGCCATTTCAGGGAAGTGAGTAAACTCTGCTTTCACATTCACAGTGAACTCTGTATGAAATAATGTAAGGCTAAAATAGGGGTTTCTCATTGGACCAACACCGTATTAAATCACACCATGTGTCCTTTGCAAGAAACATATGCAACATTTGATTGCAGTTAAAGGGACACTAATGTCCCATAAAAATTATTTTTGTTTTGTAGAGATAAAAAAATAAATTATGTGGCACAAATCCTTCTTACCCTTCTGTTCAGAAAGACTGTTAACTTGTTACCTTAAAGCAGCGGTTCTCAACCTTTCTAGTGCCGCAACCCTTTGATAAAATGTCCCAATTTGTGGCGACCCCAAACGGCAAAATTATTTTCATTGCTCCTTCATCTCTGTAATTACTGAATTACTCCGCTATAAAGAAATACTTATTGTTCTGAGGCCAGAAGCTGTCAGTCCCGGTCTCCCGGACAATTACAAGTTTTACAGATTAAAATACACAAAAAAACTATTTTCTGATGGTTTTAGATGACCCATGGCAAATCGACATTTGACCCCCGAAGGGGTCGCGACCCACAGGTTGAGAACCACTGCCTTAAAGGGATAGTAATACTTGCAAATGACTAATCCCAATATTGTAGCTTTGTTAAAAAGAAACGTATTGCCCCCAGTGTCATCTCTCAAACCCTTATGGTCTGAGAGATGATAGCGCTCAAAGTTCCCCCCTCCGTCCCCTTTCCCTGACTGAATGCTGACTGCAGGGATATCCGGTATTACTTGCATCAGGCGGCTCTGCAGCATTGCCGAGATTGCGTTTGTAAAAAAGATATCTTTCACTAAAACGGTCTTCTATGTGTGCTTGCAAACCAAGCACACGTAGAAGACCATTAAAGTGAAAGTATTCTTTTTTATAAACACGATATCGTCTCATCTGCAGAGACGCCTGATGCACATAAGACTGTCGTACGACAGCTTCCCCTGCAGTCAGCGTTCAGCGTTCAGTCAGGGAAGGGGGACGGAGGGGGGAACTTTGAGAGCTATCATCTCACAGACCATAAGGGTTTGAGAGATGACACTGGGGGCAATACGTTTCTTTTTAACAAAGCTACAATACGGGAATTAGTAATTTGCAAGTATTATTATCCCTTTAACCCCTTAAGGACCAGCGGTCCCGGGGTGTGTGGTCCTTTAAGGACCAGATAGAGAATTTCCGCGTGCCGCACCACGTGACTGATCATGTGTGCCGGCACCCCGAATGAGGGACTGAGAGAGCGATCAACTTCAGTCCCCAGTATTACTCACTGTGCTCCTGCAGGAGCGTGGTGAGTGAAAGTACGTGATGTAACAGGACCGTCACTGGTCCTTAAAGGGATAGTAATACTTCATTTTAACTTTATTTTATTTTGTAGGCATTAAAAAAACATGAAGAATGATATAAGTCTTATCTCTGAAACCTTTATGGTTTAAGAGATATTCACAAAGTATCCCCCCCCCCGTTCAACCAGATCAGAAGGGAGATGCCCAGGTAGACTGCAGAGAGGGACAATCTTCAATTAAGATAATGGAAAAAGCTGAAAAACTTGTGAAGGGGGGAAGGGCTTTCATTGTTTTCATACAAAGAAGATTGTCCCCTTCTGTTATCTGTCTGGTCATACAACCTGATCCACATCTGAGAAGAGATGTCTTACACTAGGTAAAAGGGGCGGGGAGGGGAACTTTGCTTGTGAATATCTCATAAACCATAAAGGTTTGAGAGATAAGACTTATATCATTCTTCATGTTTTTTTAATGCCTACAAAATAAAATAAAGTTAAAACGAAGTGTTACTATCCCTTTAAGTGCTGGACCAGCGCGACGGTCCGGGTACGTCACCCGACGCGAAGGGGTTAAAGACAATGCAGAGCAATCACCTCTTATACATCTTATGTTGTATGCTAGGGTAATGGGAGCACTGGAAAAATCAGAAATGGGAGCCCCCACAGAGCATATGTAAGATTAGATTTTAGGCATCAGAAAACAGAGGTTTTACAGACACTATAATGAAGTACAAGGTTTTAAAGGGATAGTAATGTCAATATTAAAGTACACTTCTGAGTCTTCTATCATTTTTTTTCTATGTTTAATTACTTACTGTTCTGTAGTTCAAAAGATATTCAAGCTGAAATGATCCCCCTCTCACCCTTTCTGGCCACATCACACTCCCTGTAAGCATAGAAGGGATGGAGCACGGCAAGGGACAATCTTCAGTAAGCAAAAGGCAAATCCTGTCCTCCTTCGTCAAGGGGGCGGGGTTTTCCTTATACTTACTGACTGAAGATTGTCCCTCACTGCATCCGTCCGGTCCCGTGACTGGATCGCAGAGTCAATGGGAGTAAATCATTAAACACAGCGCTATGTGCTTTAACCCTTTGAGTGCTAGAGGGGTATGGAATGCATTGCTTTGCAATGCATTGCATACCCCTCTGGAACTCATAGGGTTAAAAACCTATTGAAGACTAGGAGGTGCACTTTAATATAGACATTACTATCACTTTAAGTGTATATAACCTAGGGTGACCGCATTTCTGTTCTGCCATTCTGGGACATGTGGTCACCCTAGTCCCGCAGCTGAGGCTCCCGCCGGCGCTGACCATCTTTCTGAGGCCGACACAGAGTGGGAACTTTTACTCTGTGTCAACCTCAGAAAGATGGTCAGCGCCAGCGGGAGCCTCAGCCACAGGTCTCACTTGCAGCACCAGCATACCTGCTCCATCCCAGCTGTCTCGCATGCACCAGTCCAGCCAGCCAATGAAATGTATTTGCTATATGGTCTTCATTGGCAAATATATATATATGAGGACCATATAGCAAATATATTTCATTGGCTGGCTGGACTGGTGCATGTCGCTCCATTTTGGGTCTCTTTGTTGTCCCGGTGGGGGAGTGACCCAGGACGCAGGGCACAGACCCCCCATAAGGGACAGTCCCGGGCATTCCGGGATGTGTGGTCACCTTAATATAACCTCCAATCATTTTAGTGTTCCTTTAACACTTTGAATGCCAGAGGGGTACGCTACACATTGCAAAGCAATGTGTTGTGTACCCCTCTGGCACTCAAAGGGTTAATATGTTTATCAGAAGGACATATCTACATAAGGGTCCTTCATACCACTCTGCAGTTTCCTTTTTTATAATGATCTCTGCTGAAGTCCTTTAGTTCCCACCTTGACACAACAAACAGTAGGCTTAAAGGAGCAGTAAACTTTTTTTATGAAAACCTACATTTTATAGGACGTTTTCTGCTGAGAAAACAAGGTCACTGTCAGTTGTTTTATTCAAATATTATAACCGTTCAAATAACCAGGAAGTGAATTTACTGTGTGATTACTTCCTGGTAGTTCTAACTGACAGGAAGTGACAGGCAGTTTCTATTACATTCTATGGAGAATTGTAAGTCACCGACTAAGAATGTAACAGAATAACTAATTAGAATTTAACCACTAGGGAGCCCTGCTGTTGTTAACAAAGACAGGTTTCAACAGTAATAACTCTTGAAATATGCATTTCTCAGCAGTGGGAGTACCCTTATTTTACTCAACCTGAAATGCCATACAATATATATTTTTTTTTTTATTAAAAAAAAAAGTTTACTCCTTTAAGTAGATCTGAATAGTTCATAGAGGTCAATTGCCTTTATCATGTTGTAAAAAAAATAATAATAATATATCTGTATCACTACTGTTTGTATGACACCTACCTATGTAAGTCCATCTGTTAAACAAATTAAGAGCCACCCATTCCTAGTGCATACTTACTCTTTAGTCCCATTGAGTGCTAGAGGGGTATGCAGTGCATTGCTTCATGATGTGTTGTTTACTTCTCACACACATTGATATAGCCTTTTAAAAAAAGTATACATTTTAACTGTTCCGTTCTTTATCTTTCTTTCATAAGGTGGCAATGCTGATCTGTGCAGGGTTCCTCATTGCTTGGATTCCATACGCAGTTGTGTCTGTCTGGTCAGCTTTTGGACAGCCAGACTCTGTTCCTATTGAGCTTTCTGTAGTACCAACGATGCTTGCAAAATCCGCATCTATGTACAATCCCATCATTTACCAAGTCATTAACTGCAAATTTTCCTGCTGCAGACCTGGCCAATCCCTGCACAAGACACCTTCAAGGTACGCAGGATATCACAGTTCTTCTGTTATACCTGTTCTCCCATCATATCTTCATAGACCCCAATAAAATACTCACTTTTAATGAAACAAAATATTATACTTTTCTGCAGAGAAAAAGAATACTCTAACTGCCTCTCTATTTCAATGTCTGTAGAGCTTTACAGCTGATGGCAAAAATTCCCCATTGGTACTTTTGAAACTGCACCAGTTAGTGATCCTTTTAATTAATTTATTTATTTTTTTATAAAAAAGACAAGGAGGAGAATTCCTGGTCCTTGCCTATGTAATAAAGGCTTGCTTGAAGTCTTTGTGCATAGGCAGATTTAAGCCTCCCCAATGGAGGCAAAGCTAACCCTGTATTCACCCATACTTTTTTACTTACTTGTAAAAATACCTGGGAACTTTTGAAGCAGGGCTACTCGGAGGGTAACCCTGTCAGTGCCAACCGGGGAGGAAAATGACATGATTCACGTTATAAAAGGGGTGGGGCTTAGTCATGGGGGGTGGGCCAACCCCCTCCCTGCAAAATGGAGGTAAGAGGGTGGGGAGTGGGAGGAAACAGGCGGGATCGAGCACAAGTGGGCAGAGTTTCTACTTAAACTCTGCCCACCCGGTGATTCACACATTGCCCTGGAGACCCGGTAATTCAGTTTGAAATCCGGAGTCTTCGGGGCAAAACCGGAGAGTTCAAGGTATCCTTGTAAACAATATCAATGATTATGGGATCCATTTATAGTGATAAAGCCCGCTGCAAAATAAATTAATTTGGGAGCCAAGGCCCCCATATTAATGTAACAAGTACAAGGAAGAGGTCCAGGACCTTCTCCTCTAATCTCCCACTGGCAAATGGATTAATGTGGAATCCGGATCCCCCATATTAATCTAACCATGTGTCCAAAGACAGGTTCTGAAACTTCTTCCTCCACCCTCCCCAAGGAGAAAGTAATTTGAATAAAAGGGTAAATATGTGGACTGGAACCCCATATTAATCCTATATATATACCCAAGGAAGGTGTCTGAGTTTGCTTCCTCTACCCTCCCATATGGGATTAGAGTAAAAAAAAAATAAAATGGTCTACAGACCCTTTGTTTTAAATAACAAAAAAAGGGGTTCCTGTGACCCATTACATCAGTGTGTGTGTCTTTTTGATGTTTGAGTCCAGCAGTGTCCTCAACACATAGTCGTCACATCAGGTCACCCGCACAAAAACAACCCCTAATATCACTGTCACAGTTGCCACTGCTAATAGAGTTTAAAAAAGAAAAAAACACTAAACCTTGTCCTGTCCATTGCCCAGGCCACGCTAAAAGAAAATAAAAGAGATTGGTTTATATAACAAAAAAAAACAGAATATGGTATCCCAGGACCCAATATTATTTTTAACACACTCTGCAATCTAATCTGATCAGGAGAGAGTGATGGGGGGACATATTATCCCCCCACATTTTACTTAAGGCCATTTTGGCCTTAAATAAACTGTTTTACTGGCTATTATGAGCAAGTCTGGCAAAGAAAGGGTTAATCTGAGGTTTGAGGATTGAGATGGGGAGATTGTATATAAAGTACATCATCCCCTCAATTTCCATTCAGTTTGCAGTGCTACTTGCATAGCAATGGAGGAGATAAGGAAGGCTTTTGTGTGTGGGTGGGGGGATGCCTGGGTACACTAGGGAACATGGTGTTCAGGAAGTGCAACCACTGCCCCGTTGCTCATGTCTGAACTATTTGTGAATCAGCCAGAAAAAAGCTTGCTACATGACCCTCAAGTAATCAGTCAAGTATGTACGCAAGAGCTCTGTGCCCAACAGAAAAAAAATAATTTTACAGTCAGATTAAAGTCAAATTTTGACTTTTAACTTCTAAATTTAAAATTTTTTCTCTGCTGGCCTCAGGGTCCTTCTGCGAGTCTGAGCTGTTATAACTTTTGACTGAATTACATCCCAGAAATGGCAGTACACATAGGCTTTTTGCCTCTGCCTTTAGCATCAAAATTCAACTACTTTTTCTCACTCTCTCCCCCCCTCTAGCACAGTCTGACAACACGCAGCATGACATCCTGTTGTTATACTTTAGGATAGTTGGAATACATGGGGAAACTCTCAACTTTGGTGGGGGGGGGGATAAATTAGTATCATTACAGGGAAAAAAAGTGGAAAACTGCACATTTCATGGGAGCTCCCGTAGAAGGTGGGAATTACTGTTTTTTGCATGCTTCACCCATCCCTAGTGGGGATCATATCCTTACAGCTATGCATATAAAGGTCCTGGAGTTTTTCTGGAT
Organism: Rhinophrynus dorsalis; assembly: GCA_037306005.1. Classification (NCBI taxonomy): domain Eukaryota; kingdom Metazoa; phylum Chordata; class Amphibia; order Anura; family Rhinophrynidae; genus Rhinophrynus; species Rhinophrynus dorsalis. Next base: position 519,502,488 of record CM074720.1, on the reverse strand, counting down.
ATGTTTTGTTTTTTAGCCCATTCACCCCTTCTTGGAATAGTCAATAATATCTCAATGTCCTTCTGGAGATACCTCTCTGGTACTCAAAGGTTTCATATATGATATTAAGGCCTGCATGCTCCAACTTTCCTGTGTTTGCTTGAGAATGCAGTAAAGTTGCAGTATGCAAAGCCTGCATAAAAGCCTTTGGAGCCACTGGCAGACCTTATACACGAGCTGTGTTGAAAATTGCAATGCTAATAGTAACCTCCATTGAATGGCCATATCATGTGGTTGCCAGCCGGTAATATTGTATGTCCCTTACGCATGCTGGCTGTGTTCCTATTGGCAGTGGAATGCAGCCAAGAGGTGACTGAAGATACATTGTTAAAGGGATAGTAATACTTACAAATTACTAATCCCGATATTGTAGCTTTGTTACAAAGAAACTTATTGCCCCCAGTGTCATCTCTCAAACCCTTATGGTTTGAGAGATGATAGCGCTCAAAGTTTCCCCTTACCTTCCCCTTCCCTGACTGAACACTGACTGCAGGGGAAGCTTATGTCTTATGTGCATCAGGCGGCTCTGCAGCTGAGCCGAGATCACGTTTATAAAAAATAATTATTTCACTCAAACGGTATTCTACGTGTGCTTGGCTTGCACGTACACGTAGAAGACCATTTTATTGAAAGATTTCTTTTTTATAAACACGATCTCAGCAATGCTGCAGAGCCACCTGATGCAAGTAATACCGGATATCCCTGCAGTCAGTGTTCAGCGTTCAGTCAGGGAAGGGGGAGGGAGGGGGGAACTTTGAGCGCTATCATCTCTCAAACCATAAGTGTTTGAGAGATGACACTGGGGGCAATAAGTTTCTTTTTAACAAAGCTACAATATGGGGATTATCAATTTGCAAGTATTACTGTCCCTTTAATAGAATTGTCACAGGGAGCTGAGACTGTTCTGTTCATGTTAAAGAGACCTAAAAGTATACAGCTGAACATTTTTTTTCTCTTTTACAGGGTCTACACAATAGGCACATACAGAAAATCAACCCATTCAGCTGAATGAAACCTCAATGGAAATGCAGAGTACTGAACAATTAAAATATAGAACATTTTTGATGGTTTGCTCAGCAGCATATATGAAGAAACCTGCGTATTTGAAATAAATGTTTATTTTCCTATATCTTACAAGATTAAATGCACTGCCATCACAGTAAAATAACGTATATTTATTTATATTACTGGATGTTTTATTAATCTAACAAACTTGCACTAAATTCCTTGTTGAAGATTATTATTATTGAAACACTGTAATTCGTCTTTGAACTCACTGCGTAGAAAATCACATTATTTGTGCTAATGAGGCTGATGTAAGGGGAACTGCAGTCATTCTGTGAAAAAACAACTGAAATATACTATATATATATATATATATATATATATATATATATATATATATATATACACAGAGAGAGAGAGAGAGAGAGAGAGACGATGAAAAATTCTCCTACTTTCTATTGATTTAAATTACCGTAAAATCTCGGGTATAATACGCACAATTTTACCCCACTTCACCTTATGTGAAGTGGGGGTGCGTATTATATACAAGAGTACAAAAAAAAAAAAGTTAGGGTTGGCAGATACCTTCCCTCCCTCGCCCGGGCCAAAACTGCTGCCAAACCAAGACTTACTTGGTTCAAATTTAACTCCCCACTGAAGTCTGCATCTCCTGAATTGATGGAAGGCAAAATACAAAGCTTCCCAGCGGGCAGCATGCTTCCATTTGCTGCCCGCTTCCTTCAGTGAGCTTTTCAGGACCTTCTGCCTCCATCCTATTGGCTGAAGGTAGAAGGTCTTGAAAGCTCACTGAAGGAAGCAGGCGGCAAATGGAAGCATACCGCCTGCTGGGAAGCTTTGTTTTTTCCTTCCATCAATTCAAGAGATGCGGACTTAAGTGGGGAGTTAAATTTGAACCAAGCAAGTCTTGGTTTGGCAGCGGTTTTGGCCCGGGCGAGGGAGGGAAGCCTTAAAAAAAAAATTTTTAGCAAGGGGGAAAACAAGGGTGCGTATTATACATAGGCACTCTTGTTTTTCCCTAAAATCTTTGGTATAATATGCACCTGCGTATTATACACAGGTGTGTATTATACCTGAGATTTTACGGAAGTCTTTTATAGTGGCATTCAACCTACTTTTTTGACTTTACGTATTATACAAATACATATGTAAAGTCAAAATGCCATTGCCTACACTTTTTATTAGTATTATTTTCATCTTTGCCATTTTAAACCCTTTGAGTGCCAGAGGGGTACGCAACAAATTGCAAAGGATTCAAAACTTTTATGTCCCTGTCAGGCAACTATCTGAATGTGTTTCCAGGGAGCTTTCTGTGCAGAACTGCGAAAACATAGAGAGTGCAACAATGTAAGAGAGAAAGATGCAGTGTAGAAAAGACAGTGAAACAATGTAGAAAAGCCGGTCTCTACAGCATACAGCTCAATCAGTGCTGCAGAAAGACTGCAACTATTTCTGAAAATGAAAAATAATTTAAAAAAAAGCAAAGTCAATTTGACATTACAAATCATGCGCTTGCAGAACATGCTAAGCCAAAAAGGAGGTTGACTGTCTTTTTTTTAACCCTTGCAGTGCCAGAGAGATATCCAGTGCATTTCAATGTATTGGATACCTCTCTGGCTCTCAAAGGGCAAAAGCAAAACTGCCACCCTAAGCCATGTTTGTTTTAAAGATAATTAAAATATGTTTATATATATGTTGTACTAGCCATTTTTCTGCACAATAAATATAGGTTAAAGGTGGTACCATATTAGCCATAGAAAAAGCACAAGACTGAATGGAGTAAAAGTGATACTTTAGTGACTCTAGGATTCAAGCTTTTAAGATATAGCTATATATAGAATGTAGGCTGAATACAAAATACATGACAGGTTATACACTCCTACAAATTGCTTTTCCATTTAATTCCACAGTGGTGATAAATTCCCTTCTAGTGGAATTTAAATGTAAAAACAATTTGTAGGAGTGTATAGCCTGTCATTTATTTTGTACTCATTCTATATATATATACTAGCAATGTGGGATGGCGCTGCCCGTCAGAATATATAGGGAATTAATGCACACACACGGATGCAAGACAAACACACACAGAGACACAAATGCAAATGCACACACATGCACTGAGATGCATAAAGAGTGACACAGTCATACACACATACATGCAATGCACAACATACAGACACATAGAGTGTGATACAGACATGCAACACACACAGTGAGGAACACACAGAGACACACACACACACAGAAGTGAGTCATAAGGGGGTGACTTATGTGTCCTTGTAATGAGTTTGTGTTTGTACTTATGCCTCCACTGTGGCATTCATTCATATAGTTGAAATGCATGTGGTAATTGCACATACTATGGTGGAAGGTGGATCGTGCTGGCTCCCGGGGTGTGAGTGAGACTATGGTGGAAGGTGGATTGTGCTGGCTCCCAGGGTGTGAGTGCGAGTGAGTGTGTGTGTGAGTGCGAGAGTGAGTGATTGCATGTGAGTGATTGCGTGTGAGTGATTGCGTGAGTGTGTGTGAGTGTGTGTGATTGAGTGTGTGTGAGAGAGTGTGAGTGAGAGGGTGTTTGAGAGTGAGAGAGTGAGAGTTTGTGATTGAGAGTGTGAGTGTGTGTGTGATTGAGTGAGTGTGAGTGTGTGAGAGTGTGAATGAGAGTGTGTGAGTGAGAAAGTGTGAGTGTGTGAATTATTGTGTGTGTGTGAGTGAGAGTGTGAGTGTGTGTGTTTTTTGTCTGTGTTTGTGTCTGTGGTGTAGTAGCGAGTGGCAGCCATTTTGTTTTTTCAGTTACTTGGATAGTGGTGGGCGGGCTGGATAGTGGGGGCAGGCCAACTCCCTGCATGATTTAAATCACACCCCCATTGAATCACCCAATGGGAGCAGTAACTCCTCCTTACTTAACTCTTTGAGTGCCAGAGTGGTACGCAACGCATTGCTTTGCAATGTGTTGCGTACCCCTCTGCACTCAGAGGGTTAAGTTGAGGTAACATAGCAATATAACACACGGTGGCTTTTCAGTTGAGGCAACGTAGCAATATGCTGGGGGAACAAATAGAAAGTGGTGTTTGAGGCTTGCCCTCTGTAACATACAGCAAAGCATCTCTCTCCCTTTCAGAAGAAAGGATGGGAATCAGGAAGCAAGAAGTGGAGGAGTGACAACTGAAAACAGACAGTTGGTGAGGTTGACTGAAGAGATTAAAAGCATTAAATAAAAGAGTTGCTATTAAGTTTATCCCTGAGTTTGTATTTTATGGAAACATTACGCCCTCGTACTGAAACAGAGTGTATGGAGGGTTACAGTTATCTGTGGGAGGTGAAACAGTGTGATTGTGGGGTCATGATCCTGAGTGAGAGTGTGTATGGATCGGGAGAAGTTATTGATATCCCCTACTTCAGGAGCGAGTGGCAGATATATTTTTTTTGTCAGTTGGATAGTGGTGGGCAGCCTGCAGGGGGCGGGCCAAATCCCTGTATGATAAACATAAATCACCCAATGGGAGCAGTAAAGTCCCCATTGAATCACCTAATAGGAGTTGTGTCTCCTAATGAGACATAAATTATGTAATGAGGCATTCTGTTCAATGTGTGTGTGTTTTCTGAGGAGACATAAATTATGTTCTGTGTGTGAGGTACCATAAATTATGCAATGAGGCTTATTCTTTTATATATATAGAAGACAGATATGCCTGAAGAGCAACCTAAAGTGTCTTGAAAGCTTGCATCCTAGAGCTACGAAGTTAGTCCATAAATGTATCATTTTTACACTACCTATAAAACAAATAGTTTTTGAGAGATTGACCTTTATATTTTGGGACAGTATGCACTTTATATTAATTACTTGCACAGTATGCTAATCAATACTGTTTGAGGCCAAACTTATTGCTGGCTGTGCTAGTAGCCCCAGAGTGTGTGGTTTCTGTTTAGAATAGATTAATTCATATCAGTCACTGTCAATATTAGCCCAACACAAAAACAATTACCATAATGTGCCAAACTGTGTCACCAACAAAAAAAAGGTTCATTTCTTGGAACATGTTTATGTTAGAAAGAAATAGCTAGCACAACGGTTTTTAACCCTTTGAGTGACAGAGGGGTATGCAACGCGTTGCGTACCCCTCTGGTACACAAAGGGTTAACACTTTGAGTGCCAGAGGCATACACTCTCAAATGGTTACAATTGGCTAAACCTCCCTTAACCCCTTAACGACATATGACTTACCAGGTACGTCCCGCAAAAACTGTCACTTAGTGATAGAGGACGTACCTGGTAAGTCACGGAAGTCCGCGTCTCCGTGCGACTGCACGCCGCTCGGAGACTCAGGACTTCTTTGAGAAAAAAAAAAAAAATGTTAGGCGGGCGTTAATGTGACAGCCGCGTACGAACGCGGCTGTCACTAAGGGGTTAATATGCCTGGCCCACTTTAACATCTTAAATGAGAGAGTGGGTCTCTCTTCCATTTAAGGAGTTAAGCCTCATTTACATCTAATGTACTTTTCATTTTTCTCATATAGTGCTGTTGGTTTGCAACAGAATTAACCCAGTTCTTACCACATCAGCCTAAAATATACATAAGCTTGTCATTGTATACAATAAAAAAAATCATAGTGTAATGTAGAGTTCAGTGAAAATATGAAAAATCACAGCACACACACACACACACCAAACAAGGGTTTTATTATATAAGGCTATAGTTCGGTCTTCTCTGTATATTTTGAAACATTTTTGTATTAAGTCAAAATATTATAAATGCATCAATGAAAATACTATATATTTTTTCTATAAACTTAATCTGACAGTGGGCTGTTGCTCTAGGACCACAAATAGGTAAGATACATAGATGATCCTTATTTCTGCAAGAGTGTACACATGAAAAAATGGTGATGGGTCACTTTCAAACTGTTTTATGCCAGTACCATTTTGGTTTTTACTTGTTATTTTTCACTTATTAAAGAAGTAGTAAACCTCTGTTATGAAATAACATATATATTGTAGGTCTTTAACCCCTTAAGGACTCGTGCCAGGAACGTCATGGGTAAACTTGCTTTAAGGACCCATGACGGTCTTGGCATGTCGTGGAATTCAAGGGTTCCCACGCGGATGATTCCATTTCCAAAAAAACAAAGTACTGTGGTCCTCAACTGCCGGCCTTGTGGCTGGTCATTATCCCCTTAGTGCACACAGCCGGCACTTAATGCCCGCTGAACATTTTTTTTTTTTTTTTTTCATTTTATTAAATTACTTCCGGACGTACATGTATGTCCTCTGTCCACCTGGGACATTCGCTCGGGACGTACATGTATGTCCTCGGGTGGTAAGGGGTTAAAATGGATTATAATAAGGTATGTCCTGCTGATAGCTGGTACTTATTTAAAATGTTATGAAGTGATTGATCTTCCTAGGAAGATCTGTGGCCTGTGGTTAACATAGTAACATAGTAATTTAGGTTGAAAAAATACTTGCGTCCATCTAGTTCAACCCTTTTCCTATTCCCGTTTACCATCGTTGATCCAAAAGAAGGCAAATAAAACTTCAGTTCAGCAATTTCAAATTCTGCCTTGAATGGGGGGAAAAATTCCTTCTTGATTCCAAATGGCAATCAGTTCTTATCTCACAAAGCATACATAACAATAACCATCTGGACACTAGGTAAATTGTGTGGGGGGGAGAACTGCCTGTGTATCAAGTGGTCTTTGAATCAAGCATGTCTCATCAGTGTGCACATCTTTGTTCTGCTCAGCAGCTACAGTTGTATAATACTTATATTTTTATAGCAAAGGTTTACTAGTCCTTTAAATCAATGAGTAAAACCTGTATAATTTACTCCCTATCATCCTTGGAATTATTTTTCCATTCAGTGATTTTTTTCCTAATCGTTGTAACATAATTATTTGTGCAAAGATCTTGAGTACTTTGATATTTGGAGACACTCTTTATACGTAGACTAACAATTTTATATTTTAAGACAATAATTCAAGTGATCAGCTGCTTTCTTCAGGTCAGGAAGTTGGCTAGATGTGAATAAGAGAGTTGATCTCTTGAATAGTCTTACAGCAGTGGTCTACTAATTGTAGGAGATGTAGACTGGCAGATTCCTGTTGCCTTATCAGCAAGGAGTAGGGCATCCTAGGTTCCTTGCTAGGGACATTCTTCACACAATTAAAATACACAGTGTATATTAAAAAATATGCACCTATATTTAGGCGAGTCCACTAATGCCAAAGCATGTACATATAAAATCATCGCTAAATGAGCATAACGAGTTCAACTTCCGACTGATTGTAGCGCAATTTTCTCTCAATATCCGCTCCAATTCATATGTCAAAAAAAAGAAAAAGAGAGATAAAATCCAATCAGAGTCCAACAATTCAGATTACTAAATAATAGTATTGACTTACAATTAAGTTTCTTGCATTCAGCTCCAATGGATTCCAATTCCTTCTAATAGTTTTGTCTGTATCCTCAGGAGTCACTTAACATGCATTGATGAATCTCCACCCTCAATTCACCTTCGTAAGCTGATCTCCTTTCAGACGTAACACATCTCCACAGGTTTCTTTAGTAACCTGAATTGTTGGACTCTGATTGGATTTTATCTCTCTTTTTCTTGACAAATGAATTGGAGCGGATATTGAGAGAAAATTGCGCTACAATCAATTAGTCGGAAGTTGGACTCGTTATGCTTATTTAGCGATAATTTTATATATACATGCTTTGGCAATAGTGGACTCACCTAAATATAGGTGCATATTTTTTTAATATACACTGTGTATTTTGATTAGGTTTACCTATTGGAGTATATAGGTTATTTGGACTGAATCCTTGTTTCTGATTGCTTTTGTATGTACTGTTACTAGGTTACACAGTGCCGAATTGTGTTACATTACATTCTTCACACAATTTGTGAATGAGCTAATTCACAAGGAAACAATATTTGATTTGATACTTATGAACACTGATAAAGTGTCAGACATATATGTGAGTGTGAGCCAGTGATGATCAGTCAATGTGGTTTTAATATACTAGTAATGTTAGTGAGTAATCACACTAAAACAATGGTTTTAGATTTTAGAATGGCAGATATATCTTATGGATGAACACATAAATAATTCCTTACCAGAGAGATTGCTTCCTGGTGTGCAGGAATTAAGGGATAAAAGGAATACCTAAAACAGTTTACCTGCAAATGAATTCAGCATCAGTCATGTCATCAAAGGTAACAGAAAAAGAAAGCAATTTGGTTCTCTAAAGAGGTGGCAGGTATTATAAAGGATACAATTGTACATAAAGGCAATACAGGCAGACTCAGTCACAGGAAGACAAAATCATTTACACGGTGAAACAGAGGGAAGCTAAGTTCATTATAAGATGTACAAAATACCAAACAGAAGAAAAAAAAAACTATCAAAGTTTGTATAAAAAAAATGAGAGGGGCATTAGTGGAAAGAGAAATAGTAAGGTAGGTATATCACGATTAACATCAGAAAATGGTACATATATAGAGGGAGATATAGAAATGAGTGACTGTCTAAACAATTATTTCTGCTCAGTCTTTAAAGAAGGAAAGGACACCCCCCACACTCACACACACTAATAAGAACTATTAAAGGAGCAGTAAACTTTTTTTATGAAATGCTGAGAGATGTATATTTCCAGAGTTATTACGGTTTAAACCCATGTTTTTTTAAATTAGCAGTGCCCTCTAGTGCTCAAATTCTAATTAGTTTTCCTGTCAGATTTTAATGGAGCGGAAAGTCAGAAAAGTCAGAGACATACAGTTCTCCATAGAATGTGATAGAAACCGCCTGTCACTTCCTGTCAGTTAGAACTATCAGGAAGTAATCACAGTAAATTCACTTCCTGGTTATTTAAACTGCTATAAATTTTGAATAAAACATCCGACAGAGATGGAAGTGACCTTGTTTTATTCAGCAGGAAATGATCTACAAAATATGTGTTTTCATAAATAACAGTTTACTGCTCCTTTAATATTAAACATGTGGACACTAGTTTGTTTATAGAGCATAAGGTGTTACATATAGCGGGAGCTTTTTAACAAATCTCTGTTGATAGGAGTAGTTCCTGATGACTGTAAAATTACCATTGCAGTGCGACTACACAAAAATGGCAGTAGGGAAGACTGGAAATTGCAGGCCGATGAGTCTGACATCAGTAGTTGGGAAATTAATGGAATCATTGTTGAAAGGAAGAATTCTTGAAGTCTCATTACATGCAAAAACCATGGCAGCGAAGATTTTGCCAAACAAATATGTTTTGTTTTGTTTTTTTTATGAATTTTTTGATTATGTTACTCAAGTGATAGACAAGGGTGGGGCTGAAGATTTAGCATATCTGGATTTTTAGTACATTTTTTGATAATGTACCACATAGAAAGCTAATTTATAAAATGCATAGTTTGGGATTGGACTCAAAAATAGTTGACTGGATAAATATAAATTTCTTTAATATCACCATCAGTTATATTACTGGTGGTATTCATGAAAGGTGTGCCTTTTTGCAGATGATGCAAAAATGTGCAACAGGGTTGACCCTCTAGGAGGAATAAGCCAAATGCATGATGATTTAAGAAAGCTGGTGAAATGGGCAAAAGTTTGGGATTTAAAGTTTAATGCTGAAAAAGTGCAAGGTAATGCATTTAGGTAATTGAAACCAGAAGTCTAAATTTGGTTCCTTTGTTATGTCAAAGTATAAATTGTTAGTCCAGTTATAAAACGTTTCATCAAATAGCAAAGTACTTGAAAGCCAATCTAGTACAGCAACTAGACTAACCCAGGTACTACAATTTTTTTTATATATAACTAGTTGAAGAGCCCGTTACACGGGCCACAGTGCCACTGGCACCTGGTCGCGGAGCAGTCATGCACAGTGGAGACTGCCGGCGCCACTGCCGGCGCCGCGTCCAGCTCTGTATCAGCAGCGGTGCGGGCAGTCTCTACTGCGCATGACTGCAGCACGCGCAGCAGTGTCTACTGCGCATGACGCGGCGTTACACACGTTTTAGCAAATTATTATACAGGATATGTATTATTTAATTTCTTTCCTGGTGCTGTTCCTACCCTTAACCATGAAGAGTTGTTGTCAATGACTCTACTATAGAGAGCATTAAAAATGACTTTTGGACACTAGTTGGCACTGTTGCTAACAAACTGATAAAAAAAATCAGTTGGATCTGTGATCATTTTTGAATGAAAATGTTGTTTTATCCAACAGGAAAAGCCTGATGTCATATATATATTTCCATAAAAAAATTTACTGCTACTTTTTTCAAAAGTTTTGGATGAGAATCATTGACTGAGGAAAGTAAATTATTATGATACAATGAAAAATAATATTGTTAGTGATGTTTATTTATTGTATTTTGCTATGGTGTAATGCCATGGTCAGGTGCAAATTTTCCTCTCAGGTGATTCTAGGAAAGGCACTCAAGGTGCCCTTACCACCTCTGAAGGACACACATTTATTCTTCGCTTGACCCCACCTATGACCCATCCACTTTTGCCTGGCACAGAAAATATAATTATCCTGCAGAACACAAGGGTTATACAGCTGCCATAAACTGATAATAGGTGTCTGATGGGTTTGCACTGGTCACACTCACAACCCAGAATGTGGGAATGGCTAGCACTAGGTGCTCTAGGAAGCTGTCAACTTTGCCTAATGGGAAATCTGGCCCTGCTCATGAAATATTACTTTGGACAACCATTAATCATGTTTCAAATACTGGGCCATATTCTACTGTCTGTGAATAAAGTATCACAGCTTTTTATCTCACATTCCTATTCTAGTCTTTAGAGTATTTCATAGTTAATATAATGTGTGTCATTATTTTTATCTCACTGTTATGTGAGCACACACAACTTGATGCCCTCCAGCTGCTGCTGGACTACAACTACCATGGCTGTTCGGGGTTTGTATTCCGGGAGCAGCTGGAAGGTCTTACTTTCACCACCCCTGAAGTGCACTATTAAAGTGCATATGGGTACATATGGGGTAAGCACAAAGAAAAGAAGAGCAATTCTGGGGTAAACCACCTGTACAAAATGGGAGAATTAAGTTACTATGGATTTAAATTATACCTTGAGTGCCAGAGGGCCAAGCAATGCATCATGCATCCCCTATGGCACTAAAAAGGGTTAACCCCTGGAAAGATAGAGAGGTCTCCAAAGCATTACAACACATATGTTACTATGGGAAAACATATGTTATATGCTGAACCATAAAATGGTACTTCCACAGCTGATTGGTTTATTAAACCAGAACTTAAAGGGATAGTAATACTTCATTTTAACTTTATTTTATTTTGTAGGCATTAAAAAAACATGAAGAATGATATAAGTCTTATCTCTCAAACCTTTATGGTTTATGAGATATTCACAAGCAAAGTTTCCCCCTTCCGCCCCTTTTACCTACTGTAAACAATCTCTTCTCAGATGTGGAATACAGTCCATAGACTGGACAGATAACAGAAGGGGACAATCTTCTTCCTATGAAAACAATGAAATCCCTGCCCCCCCTTGACAAGCTTTTCAGGTTTTTCCCTTATCTTAATTGAAGATTGTCCCTCTCTGCAGTCTACCTGGGCACCTCCCTTCTGCTGAAGCTGAACAGTGTAACATCAGTAAAAGGGGCAGGAGGGGGATACTTTATCATTGAATTACTCTGGAACTACAATAACACTCTCCAAAGTCCAAATACTATGATGATTAATTAGAGCTGTTTTTATTATGAAACATTACTATCCCTTTAACAGTTCAAGTTTTTTTTAAAATTAAAATGTAATTTTCTATTCTGCCACTAGGTAATATTTCCAGTGCTTTCTATGGGGTAGCTAGCATCAGTGACTCAAGTTCTCGCAAAAAATAACTTTTATTTAAAAAATCCTTTTTAAACAGTAGCTGGCACTGTTGATTAAATTAAAATATGTTTGAGATGCAATAAAATTTGAATGACAAATCTTCCAGCATTGTTTTACTTAGCAGGAATTGCTCATACATTTTTCAAAAGAAAATGTTACATCTCCTTTAAATCAATGAGAATTTGTATTTGTCGTATATGGTACAGTTGGGTGGTTTGCTCTGCAGTTACTCCTCTTTCCTTTATTCATATGGCTCCTTGTGATAGTTATTTTATATGTTCTTTCAATATAGAACCCTACTGACCAAACACGTACTTTTGATGTTATCTCATTGGTGTGTTGATTTGTCGTATAGTTTGCTAAATCACAAATGGCTTTTAATAAAGATATCAGTATTGTTAATTGTTTTTCAGTGTTACTGATATATTTTTCCATTATTTCTTAAGACTGTTTTTTATATTCATGTTGAGTTATTCCTTTTTATTACTGAAATAAAGAATAATTCTAAACCATTTCATATAATTTGACAATCATCATTTTTAGCATTGCTTGAAATCTAGTGGTTGAGTACAAACATAGCTCCAAGTGTCCAAAACTGGTTCGTCTACTGCTGTATTGCAAGTAGTGGTAGCTGTTGAAGACTACAACTCCCATCATCCCCCATCCACATACCTCCCAAGTGTCCCTCTTTAGGAGGGACAGCCCCTCTTTTAGACCTAAATCCCTCTGTCCGTCTTTCTCACACTGATGTCCCTCTTTTTAGGCGATCAGATTGTGTGATGTGTATATAAGTGTTTAATATTGCTCTACAGCAATAGAACTCACATTATTGTTTGATAAAATGTCAGTATATGTGTTTATAAATTAATCTGTGTAAATAAAATACTTTGGTCTTGTTCTAAATCATTTATTAGGTTGCACAAGGAGGTGACAATAGGCCATGAAATAGCTTAAAAATTCCTGGTAATGCCCCGCCCACCAGCCACGCCTCAAGAAACACCCCCTGAAAACACAAGTGTCCCTCTTTGGCAATCTGAAATGTTGGGAGGTATGCATCCAGCCAATGGCTGTAATCTCCAACAGCTAGAATTCCAAAGCTTGTCTATGCCTGACAGCAGTGGGAGTACCCTTGTTTTAATCAGCAGAAAAAGCTCAATAACATAACTGTTTTCATAAAAAAAAGTTTACTGCTCCTTCAAAAGGTACTGAATAAAAAAAGTGACATTAAAACCAAACTGAGCTATAATGTGATCCAGGGGAGGGCTGGCCTGGGGGGCAGGGGGACAATTGCCCCCTGGGCCAGTCATATGTCTGGGCTGGTGGGCCATTCCAGCTTTTTGCTGCAAATGTAGCTACAGTAGTGATACCACAGAGCTTGCAGTTGAAATGGAGCTACAATCCACGTGGAGCTACACTAGTAGCATAACCCATTTATCTTGTAAGCTCTATGGTATCACTAGTGCAGCTTTACTTACATTGTAAGCTCTGTGGTTGCACCAGTGTAACCCCATTTTAATTGTAAGCTCTGTGGTATTGTTTGCCTTCCTTCACAACACTAAATCTTTGAGTGACAGAGGGGTATGCCATGCATTGCAAAGCAATGCGTGGCATACCCCTCTGGCACTCAAAGGGTTAATGGCAATTTTAAAATTAACAAACAGGAGGGGTCTGGGACAGTGGGCAGGAACAATTGTAAAATCGGGCCACTTGATTGTAGTTGCCCTCCAAGCCACAAGTTGCCAGCCTTACCTTGATGTGATCCAGATATCTTGTAGAAGAAAAGTTTCCTGCACTAATTTATAATACCTATCCTGGTGATATTAACCCAGTGAAGGTGCTCACAGGAAAAGAGCAATATATTGGAGAGAAGAAGAGGGGGAGGGGTTTTAGCCCACCCTCATGTTCCACAGTACCTGTGCTTGAGGCACTCAACGGCGGTATCATATGAAAATAAAAAAGTTATACATTATTTCAAAGTATTGTAGCTTATGCAGATTACATATTAAAGGCTTTAGTGGACACAACAATTGGGATATCCTATTTAGGGAAGGGTCAAATATTTGTGGTAAACTGGCAATCTGCCCCTTTTCTTGAAAAAAATTAATGCTTCTTGATAATGCCTAAAATATTCACCCTTTTCCTAACTCCCTGCACTTTTTCACTGAAACTTTGCAGGTTCTCACAGAGGGAATATTAGACAGGAGCAGGGCAAGACTGGGAGCCCAACATTAGTGTGGCTCTGTAGCTGCTGAGACAATGCTAGGGGGAGTCAGTACGTGTGGGTTTATGGTTACCATGAGGCAAGGCTTGGGGGTGGGACATTATGTGTGATTCAGAGGCTACCATGGGACAAGGCTGGGTGGGACAGTGCATGGTTACCATGGAGAAAGGCAGCAGGACAGTGTGTGTCTGTTTTACCGTCGGACAAGGCTGGAGGTACTATGTATGAGTCTATGATTACTGTGGAACAAGACTGGGGGGAGGTTAGTGTGCGGTTGTACAGTTACCATGTGATTAGGCTGTATGGACAGTGTGTGGTTCTCTGTTTACTATTGGACAAGCCTGGGTGGGGGGTCTGCATGTGGTTCTATGGTTATCAATAGACAAGGCTGCGGGAATAGTGCATTGTTCTATAGTCACCATGGGACAATGTTAGGGGGACAGCGTGTAGTTCTATGGTTTCTGTTGGACAAGGCTGGGGGACTGTGTGTTGTTTCTATGGTTAATGCGTGGCAGAGATGGGTGTCAGTATGTGCCGTTCTATGGCTACCAGTGCAGTGGGAGGTCGTAGTGGAAAAAGGCAAAGGTGAAAAGTGAAGTTTTTCTCTGTTGTCTCTTTTGGGGAGAACTATTTTGCCCTTCCTTAATTATATTTTAGGAGAGCCCACTGTATACTCAAGAAATAAACCAGTTTGGTATTCACATTCTCACGTAATATCAAGTCATAATATAATTGCTTTTCAAGCTCATGACTAGTGTCCCCAAAGCCCTAATATTAAAGTATCAATTAAAAGGAACCCAATAAACCAGAAAGCATATAGTTCAGTAAAAAAGTATCTTTTATTGGGTACAATTGGGTACATTTTATCGTACAATGTTCTTTCAAGTTGTTCCTCTTATACAATCTAGTGTAGAGTATTTTCACTGCACATGTACATTGCACTGCATTCTCTATTTATAATAGGGGGGTTTATGTGTCATCAATTTAGATCTCTTAACAAGGTATTACTATTTGCATTATGGTGCCTTGTCTTTCCAAGGCACGTTGAGGCATCAAGAAGAGTTTGCTTGGTGAACAATCTCATTATATTCCTTTTCACACACATTTGTGTATGTATTCATGAGTAAATAGAACATCTAAGTGTTGAATGTGCATTTGGGGTACACAATGGTGTGTCATCATATAGGAAATGTGGGTTCCATAAAGGTGAGCTATACCCTATAAATAAGTGTTTCTTGATTTACAAGCTGTAGTATACTCAGGGTTTAAAGCGGAACTACCATCGCTAAAAAACTTGAGCTCCAACAATGCCCCATCTGGCAACTACTTGCTCAGTAGCGCTAGTCGCCAGAATTATTACCTTGTTAAAGAGGATTATCCATTGTTCCCGGGCTGACAGGCAGGATGGAGTGCAGACATCTTTCCATAGTGACGCCTGCACTGTCAGTCCCAGCCAGCTCTAGGAGGCGTTGCTAGGAGCCGTTGTCATGGTTTCCCAAGAACAATTCAGGAGTCAGTATGGTATGGTAAAATAATTTAATGAAAAACTCAGGATAAGGTATCACACAGTAATACAAAGGAGAGAGGCAGAGGGTTGCAAGTTAAGCGAGCAATACTATCAGAAATAGTAAGCTGCCAAAGAACTGACCTCATTGCTGGAGACTAGGCCCAAGCCACTGGAAGCAGGAGCTTGTACAGGAGCAGGAACAGCAGCAGGAAGAGGAACTCTAACACTCTGACCCGGGTCAGAGAGATGGCTACCAGACTCATGCCTGCAGCATAGTTGCAACTATACTGGACTCACGCCTGCAGTCCAACTAGCAGGAAAGGATACCTGACTCATGCTTGTAATCAGTGTAATATCGAGTCTACCAGAGCCCCAGGTCAGAACCAGATTTGGTGGCTACTATCCAAGGGGTAAGGCAAGAGAATAGTCAGACAGAGCCAAAGGTCCGCACCAGATAGGATGGTCAGACAAGCCGGGTCATACACAGTTCAGACAGTCAGCCAGAGCCACAGGTCTGCACCAGATTGGGTGTCTACTATATACAGGATGAGGCAGGAGACTAGTCAGATAGAGCCGCAGGTCAGCTCCAGATTGGATGGTCAGACAAGCCAGGTCATACACAGGTCAGATAGTCAGCCAGAGCCACAGGTCTGCACCAGATTGGGTGTCCACTATATACAGGATAAGGCAGGAGAATAGTCAGACAGAGGCACAGGTCAGCACCAGAATGGATGGTCAGACAAACCAGGTCATACACAGACGCCAAGGACACAGAACTGTATTGTACAACAACGCAAGGGCCACTGAGAGCTGGCTCAGTTCCCTTTTAAAGCCTAGTCCAGGAAGTAGATGGGAGGAGATACCAGCCTACAGCATAAAAACCCACTCTGCGTCATTTTGCCACTTTGCGCCAGTAGATGAGGCATCTCACCGTGATGCGTGAATCAAGGGACCCGCACCAGCGTCAAACTGGGCGTCAGCATCCGTTGCGAATATCGCCTCTAAGCGCACACAAACCAGGCACCATAAGCGATGCTTGGGAGGATGCCTCTTACCTATTTTGACACTTAATGCGTCGCTGACGGGAGAGACGCTGGAACTAGGTAGGCTATTACAGTCATTCGGCTCCAAAAGGGACAGACAGTGCAGGAGTGCAGACGTCACTATAGAAAGATGTCTGCGCTCTGTCCTGCCTGTCAGCCAATGAACAATGGATAATCCTATTTAACAAGGTAATAATTCTGCCAAGTAGCGCTACTGAGCAGCTAGTCACCCGATGGGGAATTATTGAAGCTCAAGTTTTTTTGCGGTGGTAGTTTCGCTTTAACAAAATGGCTAACATAGGTAGGTGTCCTTAACACAACAGTCATTTATATCTAGATTTATATTTTTGCATTATATCCACAGTTCTGTGTATATAATGATCTCTGTTGAGGCCTGAATTTTGATCACACCTCCTCAAAATAATCAATTGGCTACAATAAATAAGAATGACTGCAAGGGTCAATTATCCTTATTCGATAGTGAATTGAATAAACTGGCAGAATACTCTGATAGAGATCATATAACTGACTGCCGTGCAAAGGATACCTTCCTAGGTAAGTCCTTCTGTTAAAACATATTAAAAGCCACTTATTTATAAAGTTCCTCTTTAAGTTGCCCTTGAGAATCTGCAATCAAACCATTCAATTAACCAATGTGAGGCATTGAATTAGTACTTACTTCATGAGGATTGCCAACTAACAATAGGCAGGTGGGAGATCCCAGGCTTTCCAGAGACATTCCTTTCAACAATCTAAATGAGAACTTCTAACAATACATGCACCATCCAAGGTTCTTCAAAGCAGATATAGCCAACTCCTGTCCTCTAGAGCTGCTCCAATACATATTTTCAGTATATCTTGGCTGGACCAGTCAATATACATATACAGTATGTATATCTATACTGCAATCAACTCAACACAGATCCAGGTACTCTTTATGATGACTCACCATTGGATTATGTTATTCAAAGT
Organism: Rhinophrynus dorsalis; assembly: GCA_037306005.1. Lineage (NCBI taxonomy): Eukaryota > Metazoa > Chordata > Amphibia > Anura > Rhinophrynidae > Rhinophrynus > Rhinophrynus dorsalis. Next base: position 519,484,803 of record CM074720.1, on the reverse strand, counting down.
CTTAACCTGTTATGTTAAAGAATCACTAATACCTCATAATACTAACCTCCGGCTTACCTTAATATGGGCCGAGAATCCCAATGACCTTTAAGAATCAATTCTGTGTGCATTGGTTTCCAAGAATGAATGTTTAATTAGTACTGGATAACATTTCCATGGAGGCAGACATGAATCATTGTTGCCCAGATCACGGTCCTCAAATTCTTCCCACTGAAGGTAAAAAGTCTGGCAACCAAAAATCATGTCTGCCTCCATGTACCTAATATCCAGTACTAATAAAGATTACTTTTGGAGAACCAGTCAATGCAGAATTGGTTCATAATGGCCATTAGGATTCTGCCAAGTTTAATTAGGGATTTATTATTAGGAGTTGTTCTTATTGTTCCTATAAGTAGAAGTTAAGTAGAATTTTTTAGGGGGAAATAAAGAATGACAACATTGTTTTTATTATGACTATGTGCATGTTACTTATTATTCTATCTTTAACCCCTTAACAACGTGTGATCCAGGAAGTGACCTTCCCTTTAGGACCGATTTGATCTTTGTATCACATGTGACTGATGATGAGTACCAGCACGCCAAACAGGCGTCTGAGAGAGACAGCTCCGGTCTTGGAGTGGGCAATTTCAGACCCCGCTAGTGCTTACAGCTCTCCCACAGGAACACTGAAAGCACAAAATACGTGATGTACCATGACCATCACCGGCCCTTCAGGAAAAAAAACAGTTAGGTTAACCACCTAAATGCTAGAGATGCCGCGAAGAAACATGCTCGAAACATCTTTAGCATCCAAGGGTTTAAAAACTGTATATAAAACAAAAATTAACAATTTGATGAAAAAAAAACACCATTTTGTTTAAGCAACCTAGCTTTTCTTTGGTCTGTTCCTGGTAACTGTTTAAGTTTAGCACTTGGATGCTAGAGCCGTCTCCAATACGACAAGACCTTTCTAGCATCCAAGGGGTTAATGGGTAAATACTTTGACTGACATAGAAAGAGGCATTCTTGTACATATTCTGCAAGTTCATAATACACTTTTTATGATTTTTTTCATCTTCACTTATTTTTGACACTTTCATGTCTCTGACAGTCTACCTGGATTTCAGTTTCCAGACAGTTTTCTGCCTGATATACTATCACAGCAGGATGTAATACAATGTTACACTCCCTGCAGCACTGAATGTTCTGTGTGATGTAATACAATGTTACACTCCCTGCAGCACTGAATGTTCTGTGTGATGTAATACAATGTTACACTCTCCCTGCAGCACTGAATGTTCTGTGTGATGTAATACAATGTTACACTCTCCCTGCAGCACTGAATGTTCTGTGTGATGTAATACAATGTTAGTCTCGCTGCAGCACTGAATGCTCTGTGTGATGTAATACAATGTTACAGTCTCGCAGCAGCACAGAATGTTCTCTGTGATGTAATACAATATTAAAGTCTCGCTGCAGCACTGAATGTTCTTTGTGATGTAATACAATGTTATACTCTCCCTGCAGCACTGAATGTTCTGTGTGATGCAATACAATGTTAAAGTCTCCCTGCAGCACTGAATGTTGTGTGTGATGAAATAAAATGTTAGTCAGAACTCAGTTACCCTTTTGTACCTAACTACAGGAAGTGAGTAGGAGGAGTCACTCAGGAAATGACATAAACGAGCCCTGCATCATTCTGCCGCTTTGCGCCCGCAGATGATGCATCTGGAAGCCTAGCGACATTTCACGACATAGCTGCATCACAACCGTGAGCTCCCATTAGTAAATGACGCATCTAAGCGATGCATCCAGACTCCGTGTCACTCCTGCGACATTACCATCCTGCGAGAAGCCATGGTCGCTTCCTGACTCCACCAACAGTATACAGACCAGGTCCCAGGAAAGACGCCTGGAACGTCATGGAAGCGTCAAAGTGGAGGATAGTACTTCAGCGTTGCCAAGAGCGTGGCACAGGAAAATAGGTAAACTGTGGCAGTACCCCCCTCAAAGGCCCCCCTCCACAGAGCCAGCCGAGGTTTGTCAGGAAACCGTGCATAAAATCTCTGTACTAAAACAGGAGCGTGAACATCGCCAGCCGAAATCCAGGAGTGCTCCTCTGGACCGTATCCCTTCCAATGAATAAAGTACTGTAGGCGCCCTCGAACCAAATGGGAGTCCAGAATATTTTGAACTTCATACTCCTCGTGATCTGCAACTCTCACGGGAGCAGGACGGACAGGAGCGGAGGTATACCGGTTGCAGACCAACAGTTTGTTTAGGCCACGATAGTCAATGCACGGACGTAACTCTCCGTCCTTCTTGACAAAAAAAAAATCCGGCACCAGCGGGGGATGTGGATTTACGAATGATGCCACTGGCCAGCGCATCAGAAACATACTCCTCCATGACCTTATTTGCCTCCATAGATAAGGGATAGATACAGCCCCTGGGGGGCGTGGTACCAGGCAAAAGCTCCAAAGAGCAGTCATACGGTCTGTGTGGTGGTAAGGTACCGGCCTTAGTTTCGCTAAAGATGTCCTTAAATTAATCATACTCCTCTAGAAGGAGTGGATCAATAGCGTGGGTGAGTCTTATAGGACAAGACAGACAAGACATGGTACACTGTGGAGAACAAGATAGAATGTTACACGTGTGCCAGTCCATCCTGGGGTTATGTTTCTGCACCCAAGGAAACCCCAGGACAATGGCATAATGCGGAGAATTAATTATCTGAAATTTCAGGGTTTCAGTGTGGAGGGCTCCCACCCTTAGGGTTAGCAAGGCAGTCTCATGCGTAATGTGTGAGGGCTGCAAGGGTCACTCATCAATGGCTTCTACGGCCAGAGGAGAAGAGGCAGAAAGGAAATATTATTACTGGCTGCAAATTCTGCATCAATAAAACAGCCAGCAGCCCCAGTATTCAGTAACGCTGAAACTGAAACGGACTTATTTGCCGAAAAAATACAGGCCTTCAACATGGGCTTATCCAAAACATTTTCTGGGAAAAGTGAAATGCCACCAATGATGTGTCCCCGGCTTGGATGGACAGGACAGGACCGCAACAAATGTCCAGGTCTCCCACAGTAGAGACAGAGTCCTTCCCTCCTCCTGAAGGCCCTCTCCTCCTTAGAAAGCTGGGTAGCACCTACCTGCCTGGGTTCATTACCCTCAGAGACCAGTCCTGGAGGTGTGGGAGGCAAGGGAGGATAGGGTGGGTCAGACCGATAAGGAGAAACACTGCCTGGAGGCCTCCGTAGGCACTCCCGAAATGGGGGTCTCCCCCTGATTATGGCATCCACTTGCATAGGTTCGCTACTATCTGAGAAAACCCCAGGAGACATGGGAGGCGAGGGAGGATAGGAAGGGCCAGAACAACGAGTAGACAATCTGCCCGAGGACCTCCACAAGTTCTCCCTAAACGAGGGTCTCTCCCTGATTCGGGTGTCAATCAGGATACAAAACAAAATAAATTCGTCCAACTCTTTAGGTAAATTGCGCGCCGCAATTTCATCCTTCAAGGTGTCACATAGCCCTTGGGAAAAGGCAGCTATCAAGGCTTCATCATTCTAGCCTACCTCCTCAGCTAGGGTGCGAAATTCAATAGAGTAGTCCGCCACAGTACGCGTACCCTGGTGAATGGTCAATAGTATTTTTGAAGCCAAGGCCACGTGGCCTGGCCTATAAAACATTTTCCTGAAGGAGTCCACAAACTCCCTAAAGTTATACACAATGGGTTTGTCCATCTCTTATAGTGGATTAGCCCAGGTCAACGCCCTGCCAGTAAGGAGGGAAATCAGAAAGCCAACTTTACTGCGCTCAGATGGGAAGGCATGCAGAACCATCTCAAAGTGTATGCCGAGTTGATTAAGGAGACCACGGAAAGAATCTGGGTCCCCACCATACCGCTGTGGGAGCTGAGCAGAAGCTGACAACCCTCTGATCATGCCTGCATCAGAAGAGGTTTGGGCCACTGGTGCCATGGAGTGAGAGGTGGTGGCCACCACTTGTGGTTTAGAGTGTTCAAGTTGTGTCATGCGTTGCAACAAGGTTTTGTAAGGCAAAAGACAATTGGTCAATACGTTGATCCAATGCCTCCATCCTGTCCAGGATGCTTTGAAGAGCTGCATTAATACTATCACTGTCTGAATTAATGGCCCTTGCATACTGTCACGGTTCCCCAGAGATGATCAGGAGTCAGTACAGTATAGTAAAATGCAATTTATTAAACAACAATAAGGTAGAAAACAGAGGAAAATAGCAGGTGCAAGCAAAGGGTTACAGCCAGCAAGTGCTACTACCAGAAATAGTAAACTGCAGCGGAGGACCACTCTATTAGAGACTAGCCTGAAGCCACTGGTAGTCTCTGCTGGAACCAGCAGCTGGAACAGGAACGGAACAGGAACCGGAACTCGAAGTCTTGATCCGAGGTAGCAAGCAAATCTGACTCACGCTTGCAGTCAGAATGGAGTATATCTCTGACTCACATCTGCAGTCAGTATCAAAGTTAGTCCGACAGAGCCCCAGGCCCGCACCAGATAGGTTGTCTGCCAGGTACAGGGGAAAACCAAAAGAATAGTCAGACAAAGTCACAGGTCAGCACCAGAGAAGGTAGTCAGACAAGCCAGGTCATACACAGTTCAGGTAGTCAGCCAGAGCCACAGGTCTGCACCAGACTGGTTGTCTACTATAAGAATAAGAAAAAGGAATAGTCAGACAAAGCCACAGGTCAGCACCAGATCGGATGGAAGACAAGCCAGGTCATACACAGAGCCCAAGGTAATAGAACCGCGAGCTCCCATTTGTAAATGACACATCTCAGCAATGCGTCCAGACTCTGCGTCACTCCTGTAACATTACCATCCCGCTAGAGGCCATGGGCACTTCTTGACTCCACCAACAGCATACAGACCAGGTCCTAGGAAAGACACCTGGAATGTCGCTGAAGCGTCAAAGCGGAGGATAGTACTTCAGCATCGCCAAGAGAGTGGCACAGGAAAATAGGTAAACTGTGACATCTATGTGATGTAATACAATGTTACAGTCTCCCTGCAGCACTGAATGCTCTTTGTGATGTAATACAATGTTACACTCTCTCTGCAGCACTGAATCCTCTGTATGGTGTAATACAATGTTACAGTCTGTCTGCAGCACTGAATCCTCTGTATGGTGTAATACAATGTTAATCTGTCTGCAGCACTGAATCCTCTGTATGATGTAATACAATGTTAATCTGTCTGCAGCACTGGATTCTCTGTATGGTGTAATACAATGCTAATCTCTCTGCAGCACTGACTGCTCTGTGTATGTAATACAATGTTATATTCTTCCTGCAATACTGAATGCCAAGTCTGACATATTACACTTTCTCTGTAGCACTGAATGCTTTATGTGATATAATACAATTTTACAGTTTCCTTGCAGCAATGATTGCTGTGTGTGTTGTCTTGTTTACATCGTTTCTTTTGTAACATTATATGTCTAGACCTACTTTCCTATTCCATGGCAGAAAGCTCTCTTTAAACAGATCAAGGTAGCTACATGTAAGTTACATAAAAGTGCAAAAAAAGGTGTTCATTTTATATACTTGAAGAATATGTGACATTAAAATAAAGTGTTAATATTCCTTTCAATATCCCCAGTTTTGTACATGAACATTTGAGCTATTTAAAATATTGGACACATGGTGGCGCCCTTTCTACATGCACTTGTTTGATAATACACTTTTCAGAAGAAATATTTGCATCACCAGTCCTATTGCATTATTACATATATCTTGTCACCCATCCTGTTTTCATGCTTCATCAAAGTTAGTTTAATAAGAAAAAAAAATGTAAAAAATAAAAAAAGAAATCTACTGTTCTTTTTTTTTTCATCCCCTCTCCCCACCTCATTTTATATATTTTGTATATGCTCATAGCCTAAATCTTCATAATCTCTCTATTCATGAGAGATAAAGGTACCATGCTTCTAGTATGTTATCACAGTAACTGCTGATTCATTGTTCATTTCCCTTTTACTTTCTATTGAACGTTGTTGTGATTTTGTATTAATGTTCGTTGTAATAACCCTGCTGTATGCTAAATTGTCTTTAATGAAGTCTTTAAAAAAAAAAGAAAAAAAGAAATCTACTGTTCTTTAAACCCCCTGAGAGCACTTACAATTCTGCAAGTGTGTTATGGCAAACATATATAATTATTGTGAGGGGTTAACATTTAGGGTCAAATTCTATCAAAAAGTAGAAAATGTTAAAGGAAAATTAACACCTAAAAATGTGATGGGGTTATATATACACACTAGTGTTAAAGTCTGTGTGCACGGGCCGTGGAGCAGTGAGGTAACGGTAGTACGCAGAGCAGGACCGGCCTCTTAACATTACCCGGACCTGCTCTGCATACTGTCGTTAACTCACTGCTCCATGCGATTGCGCCACCTCACTCACACAATGCAATCATGCGCAGAGAGTGGCAGAATGAGGGAAGTCTCTACTGCGCATGACTGCATCGTGACAAACTTTCTGGCCTTTTATTATATAGGATATTACGTAGGATATAAATATCCTGTTTTCTAAGTTAGCATTTTTTCTTTATTTTTTGGTGCCATCATTAACATGTCTTGTGCCAAGCCCTTGTTGTTTAACCCATTGATTCACAATGCATTGCCCACCACAGTGCTGCTGCTCATTTAACTGCTTATATCTTGTTGTCACCAGTCGTTAAAGGGGTTAACCGCCTAAATGCTATAGTTTCTACCGCCTAACCGCCTAAATGCTACTGTTTTTTTTTAGGTGTTAATTTTCCTTTAACCCCTGGACTGCTAGAATTGTCTACAGTTCATTGATCTGCAATGCACTGGAGACATCTCTACCATTTAAAGGGTTAAAAAGCATCAATGATCTTGCTTGTACCATACGAAACAGCAAGTGGGATATTCTCATTTGTTACTTGGTATATTCTAAGCAAGTCCTCCAGGCTGGTAATATTATAAACAGGTCACCACAACTCAAACAACCATTATAAAATGGGAACTGGTGCAGCGCTGAACAGGTTATATATATGCCATGTTCACAGCACTGGATAAGTGTGCCTAGCCAAAGCATTCTAGGAATCCTAAACTCCGCCCCTGGATCCACCCATCCCTAACATGACTCCGCCCCAACCCATACATTGTTCCCTGGCAGAGAAAATACCCATAGCCTACAAAATACAAGCACAAGAAATCTCTTAACCCCTTGGATGCAAGATAGGTCTCCAAAACATTAACTGGAGACCTCTCTAGCATTCAAGGAGTTAAATAATGTCCATTAAAATGCTACGAAAACTGGTAAATAAACAGACTTAATTAGCATATGAAACAATGAATAAGTCAGTCTCCATAAACCTGAAGAAGGAGTCTGGTACAGAGGATTTATTTGGCCACACCTACATCTCAGAATATGATTGCAGCAATTACAGCTTAAACATTTGTCTATACTGCCTAATGGGAAATCTGGCACTGCATGCTCAAGTGAATCAATGAACACTCATATTGTTTCATCTTTACAGAGCGGTATGAAATAGTGTTCACAATTTTAACTCTTCAAGTGAGTAATGCATTTTGGTACTGGAGAAAAAAATGTGTTTCTTCATTCACTAGACTCAGTGGATTAAATATTTGTCTGCAATGCATTGTGTACCCCTCAGACACTCAAAGGGTTAACAGCAGTGTTGCTACAGCGTAGTCTTTTATTATGCAAGTCCAGTCAAGTGGCTTCCTGCACTCATTCCCTGCACAATTCAGGAGGGGATTTTATTCAAAGTGTTATATCAAAGGGCATATTCTCAGTATTTACTTGCTAATGCTAACCCCTTAAGAACCATAGGTATGTATAAGTGCAAGCTCCTTTACTTCACTTTAAGATAGGAGCATGTAAATATATGGGCCTACAACCTTTAGAAAAATGGAGAGCACTGCCAGCAGGAGTGGGCTGTCTTATTAAAATCCTTTGTGTCCTATCACAGTAGGAAGAAATGTGTTTGACTCTGTAATGTGTTTTCACTGAGATAACCAACTGACTGCAATGAGAAGTATCCAAGGCTCATTGCCATTTGTGATGGCCTGATTCCGAGTGCCTGAGCATGTTTGCTCTGAGTGAGGAAACCAGGGCATCAGTGACAGCCAGCTTCCTGTCTTAGTGCTGGGAACCAAGTGAATTAATCTTCATCAGTAAAACTGAAGTTATACAAAGTAATGTGATCACTGTGAGTCATAATGATCATATCTAAAGCGGTAGAGGGAACAGCATGTACAGCATGTACCCTCATATAAATAAAGTAGAAAATAATAAAAATGTAAATAAATAAAAAATAAAGTTATTGGCTATTTTGAAAATGTACACCTTTACTTTTAACCCTTAACTGCCAACAAACATAGAAAAACTACATAAGCAGATTGTTCATACAGTCTCTAAAATGGTAGATAATTTTTAGGCAGAATCATAACAAATGTTGGGTTTATACATATACATATTTATATATATAATTGATGTAAAAATTGGGATATATATTTCCTAAAAAAAAATTAGGAAAACAATTTAGAATGCCTAGATGCGCTAAAAAAATAAAATGGTGAAACCATATATAACACACATATATCCCTTTGAGTGACAGGGGAGTACATAACGCATTGCAAAGCAATGCACTGTGTACCCCTCTGGCACTCAAAGGGTTTTAAATAACAATAAATGAGAAATTTAGATTGGTTCAAAAAAGTACTGCTGCTTAATGAAAACTCAAACCAAAATATAATGTTGTCCTATTAACTATATTAAAGGAAATAGGAATTTTCTAGGTGTCTAGAGTTTTCTGAGGGGCCCCATACCCCAGATGGATCTCCCTGCTGGGACCCTACGGCCACTGATTTGCTGTTGAACACACAGCAACCTCCAATCGGCTATTACAGGACATAGAAACATAGAATTTGATGGCAGTTAAAGGGATAGTAATACTTCATTTTATCTTTATTTTATTTTGTAGGCATTAAAAAAACATGAAGAACGATATGTCTTATCTCTCAAACCTTTATGGTTTGAGAGATATTCACAAGGAAAGTTTCCCCCTCCCACCCCTTTTACCTAGTGTAAGCCATCTCTTCTCAGATGTGGAATCCAGTCCATAGACCAGACAGATAACAGAAGGGGACAATCTTCTTCCTATGAGAACAATGAAAGCCCTGCCCCCCTTGATGAGCTTTTCAGGTTTTTCCCTTATCTTAATTGAAGATTGTCCCTCTCTGCAATCTGCCTGGGCACCTCCCTTTTGCTCTGGCTGAGCAGGGGGATACTTTATCACTGAATTACTCTAGGACTACAACTCTGACAGAATTGAAATAACACTCTCCAAAGTCCAAATACTATGATGATTAATTAGAGCTGCTTTTATTATGAAACATTACTATCCCTTTAAGAACTATTTGGCCCATCTAGTCTGCTGAAGCATGCCATGTGGATGTGGAGCCCAAGGAGAGATTGCTATGAAGATTGCTGTTGCCTTGGGCAGTAGTGGGGTTCCAGTGGGTGATCCATCTGATGCATGGAGCACCCACAGGATGCTCATTTCTTTTAATACAGGTAATAGGGACAATTATGTTTTATTATTAATGTCCCCATAAGGAATTAAAAATTCTTAACAACTGCTTACATTTGATTTTTAGATTAAATTGTTTTAAATTATGGTCATCTGGTTAACAGATGGCACTCCTGCTTTAGCTGCCTATGAAGAGTTTCATCTGTGACCAAAAGCTCTCCATGGACAGCAGATTAAAATGCTATTTCATGGTCCGCTCACTAGGTGGTGCTGTTTGAGAAAATAAACAACCCTTGAGCTGTAATATATTTTGAATGAAGTATTGCTCAGGAGTAAGAGTGCCATTTTTAACTTGGTAGAAAAAGCTGTGCGTGTGTGTGTGTGTTTTCATAATAAATCATTACTGCTATACATAAAAATAACAAGAGGTTAACACTTTGAATAAAATTCCCAACAGACCATTTATTGCATAGATGTCATTTTAAAGGACAAAAGCCCACATTTCATTGAGAAGTGAAAACTATGGATAAACACAAACTGTTAATTTCTTATGAATTTCAGGTAATGTGAAAAGTGTAATATTGGTAAAGGAAACAATTGCACACACTCCTGGTCATAAAAGGGTTAGTCCCCATTGCTCTTCTAATTCATTGTAGGCAGGTACAGGTAATCTTCTATTGTACTCTTTCTCATGTGAGCAATCATTTTCCGCTCTTGGACAGAGCTATTTCCCATCATGCTTCAGCTGAGTACTTCCTTGGGCACTCAAGATTCCAACACAGAATGTGTGAAGATCACAAAACCTACAATAAATTAATCTGGAATGATTAACCTCTCAGATGTTAGAGGGGTTTTCAACACATTGTAAAGCAATCCATTGGAGCCGTCTGTACAATCCAAGTGGTTAAAGTGGAACTTTCACCTTAATTCAAGTTTGCATATTTGAAAACTGCATTAAAAACTGCCTATGTGTCAGCAAATGTACAGTTAACTTGTTACATATGCTAATACGTTACATATGCTAATATATGCTAACTGAGTACCTGTGTGGTACCAGTGATGCTTTGAATGCTAATTAAGCATATTGCTGAGGTGTCATATGCTAATGAAGCATTTTCAGTGACGTGTCATATGCTAATGAAGCACTGTGCTGTACCAGGAAACATTCACTTTCACTTCCCAGAAATAACTGTGAATATCCCCTGTACTATAACTCTGCTGTACTTTTGGCTAATATGACATAGGTAGTTTTTAATGCATTAATCAAAAATGCAAACTTAAATTAAGGTGAAAATTCCACTTGAATAACCATGATGCATGTAATTGTAGTGAATTTATGAATACACCAGTACAGATCCATAGGTCCTCCAATGCTAATGGCTACAGTTTATAGTGTGTATTGCAGTGTATGATCAATGCAGTGCACATCAGTGGACACATCATTCCTCTGCCCTTAAAACTTTTGAAGCCAGTTAGTTCATTATGCCTGCTCCATAGCATATGCAGGAAAATGGTGTAACTGTAAACCATTTCCACACTAAATTGCTTAATACTTGGTTTTAACACCTTAAGGACATGTGACATGCCATGACCGTCACGCATGTCCACATGTCAAGGACCGGTGATGGTCCTGGCATGTCACGGAATTCTGGGGCCACCACGTAGCTGCACGCTACACTTCGATCCCAGTATGCAAAAAAGAAAAAAAGTGCAGTGGAACTTAAAGGGAGAGTAATACTTTATTATTACTATCCCCCATATTGTACATATTTGTAAAATAATTTAATAACCCCCAGGTTCATATCTCAAACCCTTATGGTTTGAGAGATAACCGAAGGTTATTTCACTGCAAACCAAGCACATGTAGAAGACCGTTTCAGTGAAATAATTCTTTGTCATTAACGCAATCACGGCTCTGCTGCAGAGCCGCCTGATGAAAGTCAGACCGGATATACCTGCAGTCAGCACAACGCTGACTTCAGAGAAGGGGGAGGGAGGGGGGAACTTTGCCTTCGGTTATCTCTCAAACCATAAGGGTTTGAGAGATGAACCTGGGAGCTATTAAATTATTTTACAAATATGTACAATATGGGGGATAGTAATAATAAAGTATTACTATCCCTTTAACATACCCAATCTGATGGATCAGGTGGTCCTTAAGGGGTTAAACAATGAGTAAAGATAAAGAGAGGAACCCCTCAAAAATCACCCTCAGAGTACCGCATTGTCCTCTCAGTAACACAGGAGACAATAAGGGGAGAAGATTTGGTGTAACAAGTTTAGGAAATTGGCTTAGTAAGCAAGGGAAATAGCTGAGCTGATTGGCTTAGCAAGTAGAGTGAGCAGTTTAATAAATTGGAGATAGACTAGAATATCAATCCAAGAGCCTGTTTTCAAGTAAAATCTGAGATTTTTCCCAAGTATATTGTTTTTATTTGATCTAGAAAGATATTCCTAATATTTTAATGTGTTTTGCAGTTTATTTAACACTCTGGGCAAGAGGTTCAGAAAGTGGTGGTAACTAAGATTGTCTGTAATCAGAATAAAAAAGTTCTTATGCCATATTGTGTCAATTCTCAGACATGTTTCCGTCATTTTTTGCATCCAATTCCGCCATCTCCGTCAAAGGGAAAAAGCTGTCTTAAAAGTGGGTGTGGTCTAATCTACCATAATATTGTAAGGTATTTTCAGAAAAAAATATTCGTTTCAATTTCACTTTTTTGTCTGATTAACTTCATTTTTTCCTGACAAAATAAAAGTGGTCAAAACCTGGAGTAGCCAATTTAAAGTCTAGGAGAGAGAAGCAATTTATGATTCAAAGACAAAAAATGTCCTTGTTTCTTTAAAAATGTTCATTTCAAAGACAAAATCAAAGACATTTTTAACATCTGAATTTTTAAAGTCAATGTTCATAAAGATCTTGTTACCGTCATTTTATAATTCTTTAGACACATTTTCAAACCTGTTGGATTTACTTCTGAAAATATTGTCCCACCAACTCATGATCTGACAATTCTGTCATTATGATGACTTTTTGAACATCTTGCCCTTTGAGTGCCAGACAGTTATCCACTATACAATAGATCGGAATTCGCCCACTGGGAAAGCATGCTAGAAAATGTGCATGTTGTATTATTCTGGTCCAAACAAGAAAATTCAGTGTTGGTTAATGCAGCTCAATTGGACAAATAAAGGGCAATTTCCTTGTCCATACTTTCCTGCGCTGTGTCTATTTATGTGCTTATACACATATTTGCATGTTCTTAGTGAACTAGAAACTAATTAATATAATGATTTAAAGCTGATGTTCAATATTAAAGAGTGTGATTAATTTAATTCTTTTAAAGGCAGCATTTCTGGAGTTATTAAAGTCTAATTCCGTCCACCCTCTTTCTTTGACATCAGGACAGGACCTCACACAATGACTCGACCGATGAAGCTAGGGTTACCATGGCAATCCCACCATTCACTGGCTCCTAAGCACTAGCTCTATTGTTTAATGATCAGGACACAGTAAAATGACTGGCAGAGAAGGAATTTAAATCTTGTCTGCTTGCCAGATAGCACTGCCATGGCAGCCCTATCTCTGTTGGTTGGTTGACCATATCAATTCCTTCAATGACGACAGAAGTAATGTCAGGGAAAGGGGATAACATTTTAATAATTTCAGAAAGGCTTTGTTTTAAAGAATGTGACTGAAAATAATAATGTTATCCAATGTTGGGCAACTCGTTTAAATACCATTATTTACAAGCATTACTATCCTTTCAAGTTAGTTTATAAGAAGGACTGGATTTCCCATTTGGCAGAGTAGGCAACCACCTATAGTGCTAAATTATGATTGGATCCTCACCCTTTCAGGTCAAGCCTACTATTTAAATGGGCAATGTAATTAATACTATCACTCAATATCTTGAATTAGTTTTAATGTTTCAATATATTTATTTTTTACTTTTTTGACCCAAAGATAAGCTTAACCCTTTCTTTATGTACCTCCATAAATAGGGTTTATTCCCCTACTTGTCAACCTTCTCTTAAAGAATAATCATGTTTTACTTTAACTGTAATTATTTTAGTACCAAATATCAATTTGTTGTATCTGTTATTTTTCTTTTTAGTTGTTATATTCTTCACATGAACTGTTATTTAGGCTCTCCTTCCACTTTCAGTAATATAAGTGCCCTCTACCTACAGTCTGTGAAAAGAGTCTGAGACTCATCTGTATTTACAAAGCATCATAAGCCTCTCACATGACTGAAATTGGAAGGAGAGATATTAGCTGAAATAGAGGACACATGGTAACTACACAGAATAAGAAAACAGCAGATAGAATAGAAATAATTAGAAAAAAACAGCAGGTGAACATAACCAATCTTTTAAAACATAAGAATTAAGGATGCTCCAAAATCCACTTTTTAGGATTCAGCTGGATTCTAAATTCTGGCAAAAACATTCAGCTGAATACTAAACTCAATCAGTTTTGCATTAAAATGCAAAACTATTAATAAAAAGATAAACCAGATAAATAGAAATATATAATCACAAATCTAACAGGAAATTAATGGCACCAGAAGCATCAATGTTCAGTTCAACTTGCTCTTTATAAATAAATGATAATATATAATATTTTTTAATGGCTACATTAATCCTATGGAATTGTCCAAATCAAAATTCTATCATTGCCCCCTTAAAATTACAGATGATTTTCAGTTGTCACATCAGGCTGATGACCTGTTTCCTTTTACCTGTTAGGATCTGTCACCAGCAGAGCAACACACCATTACATGTCACCAGCAGAGCAATGCACTATTACATGCCAACAGCAAGGCAACACCCATTACAGAAAGATGTGGTCTTGTACATTTCTTGTTTATAAAATCATTCCTACCAAATACAGATGACCACATGCAAGTACTAGTAATGTGAATTGAAAACTCATCCCAATATCTAGTGACATTCAGTTCACAATGATGAAAGTAAATATGGCTAGGTTAGGCATAAACAAGTAAATAGACACATCACATGATATTAGAAAAGAAGTATCATTACTGACAAAGTTGGCTTTTGCATAGAATTCATCCTTTTTAGTTCCACTTTGGGAAAATGTCAGTAATGGTAATTACCCTGATAGTTATATATTCAATATTTTTTTTCATAATTTCAAAGTAACTAATATTTTTCCCAGTACAAAATAAATGGCTAAGTATGATTATGTGATGTATTCAGTGGGAATTCTAAATGGCACATATCTCCCTTTTTTTTGCAAATCATTATATACAATGGTTTGCTCCCTGTGGCTCACAACATTTTTTCACAATACCAGTCCCATAATTCCCAGCTGGCAGCTGGAGGTTGTCCAGCACTGCTATGCAGATTAATTAGAAGGACAGAATACTTTTATTATGAAATATATTGTAGGAGTTTTCCTGCAGAGTAAAACAATAGTACGTCCACTGTTAGGAGATGCTTTAGTCAAAGTTATTACAGACAGTGTCAATTTGAAAGATTATCTTTGTTTTGTTTAAGACATGTGAAGAGTTGAGTGTCTCAGTAACAAGTTTTACATAGAAAGCAGTAGCAGCAGAGCCACCAGGCAACAAAACATCTCGAACACAAGCTATCATAAAAATTTAAACTTGCAGTGTAATAACTTTTGAAAGAAGCATGTACCAGTATTGGGAGCAGCCTTGTTTTGTTCAACAGGAAAATACTATAACATATTTATATTCAGAATTAGGGTTCCATCCCTTTAATGACTAAAAGTTCACAAATGATAAAATTCCAGCAATTACATTCCAAGATCTGATATTACAATCAGTGGAAACAATAGACAATGTTCTATCCACAAACAAGGTCATAGAAACTGGTTTCACAGTACAAAAGAAAATAAACTTAATTTAGATAGTTACAATTTAATGTGTGGGTTTTTCAAACAATATTTTCTGATAATATCATGTATTTAATAACTCCGCACCAGAATACATACAGTTCAGTTGTTTCCCTATAACAAGCATTCTGGAGACATTGGGGGAGATTCACTAAGCGGTGATAAAGAGATGATAAAACTGGAGATGTCTTCTCCAGTGATAGCACTTCTCCAATTTCTATATTATTCTATGGAGTCTATGCACTAAGATTTCTTCAACTTTGGAGATCTTAGTGCATAGGCTCCATAGAATAACATAGTAATTGGAGAAGTGATAAACTGGAGAAGTCATCTTACTTTATTACCTCTTTATCACATCTTAGTGAATCTCCCCCAATGTGTTTCCCTATCAACAAATGAGTATGGATTTTCTTGATACACAGTGCAGTTCATAAGTATTTGGACTGTAACAAGTTTTTTGTTATGGTTTTGTACTCCAGTGCATTTGATTTGAAAGGAAATAATGATAAGAGGATAAAGTTCAGACTGTCAGCTTTAATTTGAGGGTATTTACATCCAGATACCATGAACCATGTGAAAATTAGAACCTTTTTTTCATACATAGTCCTTACATTTTAGGGGACCAATAGTAATTGGACAAATGACAATCTTAAACATATTTAGTACATATTTAGTACTTTGTTGCCAATTCTTGGCATTCAATCTCTGCCTGACATCTGTGACCCATAGATATCACCAGACACTGGGTATCTAATGATGCCTTGCAAGACTCGTGCTGCAGCCACCTTCCATTCCTGTTTGTAAGTGTAATGTGTACTAATGCTCGCAGCTTAGGCAACAAGCTCAGCGAGCTAATATCAATAGTTTGTAGAGATGACTTGGACTTGATTGTAATAACAGAGACATGGTTCAGGGACTGTAATGACTGGGAAATAGCCATTCCGGGATACACGTTGTATAGGAAAGATAGGGCTGAGAGAAGAGGGGGTGGGGTAGCCATTTATGTTAAAGATAGCATAAAATCCACAGCGATCCAGAATTCATGTAAAGAGTTGGAGACTCTCTGGATCTGTCTGCAGAATAAAAAGGGATCCGTTACAAGAATAGGTGCAGTCTACAGGCCTCCGGGGCAATCTGAAGAGCAAGACAACATGCTAGTGGACGAGATTACCCAAATGGCAGTAAAGGGAGATATAGTAGTTATGGGAGACTTCAACATGCCTGATGTTGATTGGAATATCCCTTGTGCGTCCACATGTAGAAGTAGGAGCATCGTAGAAGCCCTGACGGGGATGTCCCTAAAACAGCTGGTGAAGGCGCCAACTAGAGGGGACAATATCCTAGACTTAGTATTCACAAATGGAGACCTGGTATCTGAGGTGAAGGTGGGAGAAAATCTAGGTTCCAGTGACCACCAATGTTTGTGGTTCGGAATCCAGACTGACTACGAGAAATCCCATTCTGCAACCAAAGTATTGCACTTTAGGAAGACGAAGTTTGAGGATATGGGAGAATATGTAAAGAAAGAATTAAAAGGGTGGGATAAAACACCGAGAGTGAGTACTCAGTGGAAGACACTCAAAGAAGTCCTCTTAAAGGCAACAAGATTACATGTTAGACAAATTAGCAAGAGGAAAAGAAAGAGAAATCCACTATGGTTTACTAGAGAGGTAAGAGCTATAGTGAAAGATAAAAAGTCTGCCTATAAGAGATATAAAGAGACTGGAAGTGAAGCGGACAGAGAAGGGTATAAAACTATACAGAAGAAGACTAAACAGATGATAAATGCTGCTAAAGCCTCAAAAGAGGAAGAAATGGCCAAATCTGTTAAGAAGGGGAATAAAACCTTCTTCAGATATATCAGTGACAGGAAGAAGAAAAACTGCGGGATTACAAAAATTAACAACGGAAAAAATCAGTATATAGAAGAGGAAAAGGCGGTCGCTGACCATCTGAATAACTGCTTCTGCTCAGTTTTTTCAGACGGCGGCCCTCATAATCAGAAAATGGCTGAACACAGCATTGCCTCTAGTTGTATAATTTTAGCCCCAGTGTTTTCAGAGGCCGATGTTCTAGAGGAACTTGTCCGGCTAAAGTCAAATAAAGCGATGGGTCCGGATGGAATCCACCCTAGAGTTCTTAAAGAACTCCGATCTGTCATAGTTGGCCCCCTGACTAATCTGTATAACCAGTCCCTTCTTACGGGAGAAGTTCCTGATGATTGGAGAATGGCCAATGTTGTACCCATTCACAAGAAGGGTAGTAAAGAAGAAGCTAGTAACTACAGGCCAGTCAGCCTGACATCTGTAGTGGTAAAAATGATGGAGACTCTTCTAAAGAAGAAGATAATTGACCATCTAACAAAAAACAACCTGATGGACCCAAACCAGCATGGCTTCACTGAGGGCCGATCCTGTCAGACTAATCTCATTGATTTCTTTGACTATGTAACTAAAGTGCTGGATGAAGGTGGTGCTGTGGATATCGCCTACCTGGATTTCAGTAAAGCTTTCGATACAGTTCCCCATAAAGAGCTGATAGATAAATTATCAAGAATTGGACTTAACCCCTGGATAGTTCAGTGGATCTGCAGTTGGCTGAAGGACAGAAACCAGAGGGTTGTTGTTAATGGAGTGTATTCTGAGCAGAGACTGGTTACAAGTGGAGTGCCACAAGGATCTGTTCTGGGCCCTGTTCTGTTCAACATGTTTGTAAGTGACATAAGGGAAGGCTTGGCAGGGAAGGTTTGCTTGTTTGCTGATGACACAAAAGTGTGTAATAGGGTTGATGTTCCAGGAGGTGTCTGTAATATGGAGAACGATTTGGCACTATTAGATAAGTGGTCAAAACAATGGAAACTTCAGTTCAATGTTTCCAAATGTAAAATAATGCACTTGGGGAAAAGAAACCCTCAATCTGACTATCGTATTGGCAGTTCTGTGGTAGCAAAGACTTCAGAAGAGAAGGATTTGGGGGTGGTCATCTCTGACAGCCTCAAGATGAGTAACCAATGCAACCAGGCGGTGGGGAAAGCAAATCGTATGCTTGGCTGCATAGCTAGAGGTATAACAAGCAGGAAGAGGGAGATTGTGATCGCTCTGTATAGAGCTCTAGTGAGACCACATCTGGAATACTGTGTACAGTTCTGGAGGCCTCATCTGCAAAAGGATATAACTAAAATTGAGCGGGTTCAAAGAAGAGCTACAAAAATGGTGGAAGGTCTAAAGCATAGAACTTATCAAGAACGACTCAGAGATCTAAATATGTATAGTCTGGAGGAAAGAAGAGAAAGGGGGGACATGATTGAAACCTTTAAATATGTTATCTCTTTGTTAAATCTTTATGTGAAATTGCCATTTATATGAATATTGTCTTCACAAACCATTTGCTTATACATTTTCAAAACTGTTGTGACACTATATATTTCATTCAAAGGGTACCATCCTAGCACATGTGTGAGTTGTATTAGTCTTTTAACGGTTAACACCTGATATTAATTTGATTAGGATAGTCCAGCTAGTAATTCTACTAGTTCTAGCACAAGTGCTCCTGTTAGGGCCTTTGAAGAAGGACTTCAGTTGAAATACCTTTTGTAATCATGTCTTAGGAACTTATTGAAGCATTTTGAGGACACATTGTTCTCCTGAGTGCTGAAAAACTTTCCCAGCGGCAGACTGCAACTAAGCTGAATATTTCTATAAGGGTAGTACAATACACACTCAAGTGATTTTCTGAAACTAAATAATTTTCATCTAAAACAAGACCAGGCAGACCTAAAGTGTCGACACCAACAGAAGGTCAGTATATCAATCTAATAGCATTACAGAACAGAACATCATCAGCATCCATAGTTCAAGCCTAGCTGAATCAGACAGAGCTAAAGCAGCAATTAAGGAAAATGGTGGTCATCTCAAACATTCAGAATTTTTGATTTCCAGTATGTACCAACAAACATTTTTATTAGTGAAAATTATGTATTTGTTTGAGATATATTGCGTATTTTGTCAAACAAATTCGTTTTTCAGAAATACTAAAATTAAAGCAGATTGTGGGAGTAGACTCAGACTTTTTGGACCTATATATATATATATATATTATATATACTCAGTTTTTTGCGCTTGTGCCTTGGTTCAAGTAATAATATTTTCAGTCAGTCCTGGGAGTTATTTTCACAGAAGTGGACCTTGCTAGCAGTACTACTGGACCTCAGACTCCACCTACTGCCACTTCTGTTTTTTATGTTTTTCCCCAAGATGAAGTAGGGCATGAATCCTAACCAATATGTCAATGTTACAGTGGGCAGAGTTTGGGGTCTAGGAGTCCAACTCCATGGTCAAGACATCCAGGACTGATTGAAGGGGTTATTTCTTGAACCAAAGTGCAAGGATAAAATCATAATGTAAGGCAAGTGGTAGGTTATTATTAGATGTGTTAGTGTTCACTTGATGGCTGCCACTCCCAACTCTGTAGTAGCTGTATTGTAAACTTCACCCTTTGAGTGCCAGAGGGGTATCTAAAGGGCTAAACTCAGTGTACATTTTTCCCCTCCCCTTGGGTTTCTCCTTCCCAGGCTGCTGATGATTCCCACCCAGCCAACAAGAATAAGACTATCGTTGGAAGATTCTGCTTTCCCAGGAGATGGAGCAAACAGCATTGAGGGAATAGGTACACCTAGGGGGTTATGCACTGAGATTTGATAAAGAGGTGATAACGCAGAGATGACTTCTCCAGTGATAACACTTCTCCAGTTCCTGTTATTTTAAGGAGCCTATGCGCTAAGATCTCCAAAAATGGAGAAATGTTAGTGCATTGGCTCCATATAATAACATAGGAATTGGAAAAGGGATATCACCGGAGAAGTCATCTCTGCATTATCACCACTTTATCACACCTAAACACATAACCCCTTCCCCCACTCTAGTTCTTATGTTACTCTATGGAACCAGTTCTCTAAAATTTCTCTTTAAAAGGTAGCTTTAACCAAAGTCCACTCACACAAGTGTATTTAATACTAAAGCACACATGATGTACTATGCCTGAGTTTAGGAGATTTGAGAAGATGGAGAGATTAATTTTCCCCACAGCTCTGATGGGACTCCTCGTTCTACACCAGTTAATGTGTAACCTCTATACATTCACTGGCAATAATTCCTGATATCTGTCTTCCAATACATGTCATCAAGTCCACTGATAGCACTGAGCAACGGTGCATGTTGCTAAAGTTTAATAGCTTCTTTATGTAGGGTAAGGTGGCTCAAGTCTTAAACTACATAAAGAGGTTGGTAAAAGAGCTTATGTACAGTGCACCACTGCTCAACTCACTCAGATGGTATGATGTCATGCAACAATTTCCATTCTCCCCCTGTCCTGCAATCTCCTTTTTTTGTGTTTACATGAAGCTGTGAGGCAGAAAAAATAACAGTAATATATAATTTTTTAAAACTTTTTTCTAACCTCTGATATGCTAGAGCCATCTCTAATGGTTGACAAAGAAAAGCATTGGAGACGTCTGTCACAAGGAGTTAAAAGAATCATCTGATGCAGTCCGAAAGGCAAAGTATTAAGACATATCATAAGTGCTTCAATATGCTATGATGTACATATAGTGGGTGTACATGTCCTTTAAAATGGAACTTTCACATTAATTCAAGTTTGCATATATGAAATCTGCATTAAAAACTGCATATATATCGTGTTAACCAAAAGGCCAGGAAATGTACAGTTCAGGAGATTTTCACACTTCTTTCATATGCTAATTGCAGCACCAGTGCAGCCTCAGTGACATTTACATTCTTTTATTTCAGGTACGGTGCCCATGGATTGGCGTAAAGCAGATGTGGTGCCCATATTTAAAAAGGGATCAAAGTCACAGCCAGGAAATTACAGACCTGTAAGCTTGACATCTGTGGTAGGGAAGCTGTTTGAAGGGTTGCTAAGGGAATATATTCAAGAATTCAGCTGGAACAGGAATATCATTAGCAGGAGCCAACATGGCTTTGTGAAAGACAGGTCTTGTCAAACTAACTTGATCGCATTTTATGAAAAAGTGAGTAAAAATATAGATGCGGGAGCGGCGGTTGATGTGATCTATTTAGACTTTGCCAAGGCATTTGATACGGTTCCACACAAGAGGTTACTGTACAAATTGAATTAAATAGGCCTAGGAGAAAACATTTGTGTGGGAATTGGAAATTGGCTGAAAGATAGAATGCAAAGAGTGCTAGTAAATGGCAAGTTCTCCAATTGGATAAACGTGATAAGTGGAGTACCTCAGGGATCTGTCCTGGGTCCTCTTCTTTTTAATTTGTTTATTAATGACCTCCCAGAGGGCACAGGTAGCTATGTATCAGTGTTTGCCGATGACACAAAATTAAGTAAGGTAATAAAGTCTGAACAGGGTGTGTCTTCATTACAAGAGGATTTGGACAAATTGAGTAACTGGGAAGGCAAATGGCAAATGAAAATGGCAAGTGTAAAGTTATGCATTTTGGGTATAATAATAAAAATGCAACTTATAGTTTAAATGGTGTTTCTCTGGGGAAATCTACTAATGAAAAGTATTTTGGAGTAATGTTAGACAATAGACTTATCAGTAGCTTGCAGTGCCAGCTGGCAGCTGCAAAGGCCAATAAGATATTGGCATGTATTAAAAGGGGTATTGACTCAAGGGAGGAAGATATTATTATGTCTCTTTACAGGTCCATGCTAAGACCCCACCTAGAATATGCTGTTCAATTCTGGGTGCCCTTTCTGAAAAAGGACATTATGGGACTAGAGAGAGTGCAGAGGAGGGCTACAAAACTAGTAAGAGGAATGGAAAGTTTTAGTTATGAAGAAAGGCTAGAAAAGTTACATTTGTACACACTAGAGAAACATCGTCTTAGAGGGGATGTGATAACACTATATAAATATGTTCAGGGCCCATACAAAGGGTTCTCCAAAGACCTGTTCATTAACAGAACAGTACAAAGGACAAGGGGCCACCCGCTTAGACTTGAGGAAAGGAGATTTCATCTACAGCAGCGGAAGGGTTTCTTTACAGTAAGGACAATAAAGGTATGGAATTCACTGCCTGAGGAGGTGGTGCTATTGAGTACATTAGATGCCTTTAAAAAGGGCCTGGACACTTATTTAAAAGAGCAGAACATAGACGGCTATGTACGTTAGTATTGGGATTAATATTTAGTTAGGGCTTGTTGATCCAGAGAGAAATCTGATTGCCATTTGGAATCAAGAGGGAATTTTTCCCCCCATTCATGGCAGAATCTGAAATTGCTGTATTGAAGATTTTTTTTGGCCTTCTTTAGGATCAACGATGGTAAACAGGAATAGGAAAAGGGTTGAACTAGATGGACGCAAGTCTTTTTTCAACCTAAATTACTATGTTGCTATGTTACATATGCTAAGTAAGCTATCCAATGATGTTTGATATGCTAATGAAGCTCTGTGCAGTACCAGGAAGTGTTAGTTTCACTTCTGCTGGACTTTTGGCTAACATGACACATAAGCAGTTTATAATACAGTTTTCAAATATGCACACTTGAATTAATGTGAAAGTTCCACTTTAACCCTTTAAGGAACAGGGGTTGAGCAACGCATTGCTTCGCAATGCGTTGCCCACCTCTCTGGCCCTTAAAGGGTTAATGTGAGGTATGAATGGTATTTTTTTCACATTCACTCCATGCCATAGTGTGTGTTGGAACAGGGGCAGCCCTAAAATGACAGTAATAACTCAGCTCTCTTGTCAGCAGTGTGAACCGATATAAGAATTAGGGCAGAAAATGTATTTCACATTAATAACCATTCCGGTCAACTAAAAGTAAAAGGGAGAGTGGTGCGCAGATAGAAGTAGCTTTACATTAAAGTGCACATGACGAGGAGTTCAGATATACAAGTAGAAGTTATGGTAGATGTTTTACATTTTATTACTCCAAGAAATCTCTTTTTAATTGAGAAGTAACATTTCTTAATTATACCCCCTTACCTTACTATGAAGAGGAAATCCCAATGGCCCTAATGAATTTTGCCCATGTGCCTTTTCTCTAGCCAAAGCATTTTCAGCCAGTTCTGGATGTTGTGTCCACAGAGACGGACATGACAGTTGGTAACAGGTCCATAGGACCTCAAACCCTGCCCACTGCACATGGTAATCTTAATCTTTTAAGGGAGAGATGGGTGTGCATTGCTTCACAATATTATTCACACCGCCTCTGGTCCTTAATACTGCCTTTGTCAGTTTGAAAAAAAATGCCAGCAACGGTCATATCTGCCTCCATTGACATGATATCAAGGACTGATTGAAGATGTTTTCTCTTGAACAAAGGCAAAATTCATAGTGGTCATTAGGATTTTCTGGGGATAGTAATTTATGTAGAGGTTTATTTTTAGGAGGTGTTGATTTGAATTCACAGCTGTAGTTTGATTGCCCTTGGTCTTGTGAACCAATAAGAATACAGATGTGAATGCAATGCAGTATCAGGCAGGGGAATTTTAATGCATGGGCATATCGTCATCAGGGGCCTCACCCCAAATTTTCATCATGAATTAAATGTATTCCTGTAATGACAAATTGCAGTCAATCCTGGATGCACAACACATTAATAGTACTGCTTCTCCCACAAATATTAATGGGCCTAAGGAGGACAACTTAAAGGGGTCAAATATGTATTCCAATATTTGGGGTTTCTTTTCACAAATTACCAGAGTCCTCAAATTGTCTTAAATGCCCCTAGCATGAGTGGCAGATAAATTTCAGAACAGAACTGAATGATATCCCTTGTATCCCTTACAATGTTTACATATATATATATGCACTTCTTTATTAAGAAGCAGAAAGAGTAGTGTAACACTTTGAGTGTCAGAAGGGTATCCAATACATTGTTCCAAAATGCATTGATTACCCCTCTGGCACTCAAGTCAAATCAGTATATGTTATACTCTAATCTCCTCCACTTTCTGAATGCTATAAAAAAGATTTCACTTGCAAGCATGGTTTAGGGCAGGGGCGTCCAAGATTTTTCAGTCGTGGGACATGTGATCAGAAATCTGTAAATATGAGGGTCAAATTATTTTTTTATTGATAACTATGGTGCTTTATAGGCTGTCAGCTATGAAAAAAATGGACTTTTTTTTATTTATTGACCAATTCAATGACTATACTGATATTTAAAGACACCTGTTCTTGAAATGTATGGTAATGAAAGGCAGGGGATTACTTTTTATTGGTCTACTAGTTCATGTGTGCTAGTTATTCAGGTAAAAATATTTTGTTAAAATCTCAGGCGGGTTGCGTCCTGGGGTCAGGCATTTGGCCATGGGCCATACCTTGGACGCTCATGCTAACTGGGAGAATGCTCTAGAAATCAGCACAGGAAGTCTCAGGCATTTGACCATGGGCCATACCTTGGACGCTCATGCTACCTAGGAGAATGCTCTAGAAATCAGCACAGGAAGTCTCAGGCATTTGGCCATGGGCCATACCTTGGACGCTCATGCTAACTCGGAGAATGCTCTAGAAATCAGCACAGGAAGTCTCAGGCATTTGGCCATGGGCCATACCTTGGACGCTCATGCTAACTCGGAGAATGCTCTAGAAATCAGCACAGGAAGTCTCAGGCATTTGGCTATGGGCCATACCTTGGACGCTCATGCTACCTAGGAGAATGCTCTAGAAATCAGCACAGGAAGTCTCAGGCATTTGGCCATGGGCCATACCTTGGACGCTCATGCTACCTAGGAGAATGCTCTAGAAATCAGCACAGGAAGTCTCAGGCATTTGGCCATGTGCTATACCTTGGATGCTCATGCTAACTGGGAGAATGCTCTAGAAATCAGCACAGAAAGTCTCAGGCATTTGGCACGATGGACTCCCATGCTAAATGGGAAAATTCACTAAAAAACAATACAAAGAGTCTTATTTGATATTTGTGTATTCAAATATGCTGTACGCTTATATTTGCTTATCTAGTGAATACAGCTGGGTAAGCCAGCCAGACACTGGTCTAAGAAAACTGAAAATAAGAGATGCTTATATTTAGATATTACCAACACTTTATATCAAAAGGAGATTGCTGGCTGATGTTTGACACAAAAGACAATTCTGTTTGCTGGTCTAGAAATCAGTTACCCTGACACTGTCACTGTATATAAAGCCAGGGATGGGATATTCTCTGTTTCATGTGGTCTCCATGACTTCTGGAGCACAAAGAATTTTACCTGCAGTTGTGAGCTCTGGAGAACAAAGCTGTCAATCAACATCCTTCATTCTGCAGTAGCTCATTATTATGAGATAGAACTTCATGAAATAAACTGTTGATGGACAGCTTTGTCTCCTTAAGAGGTCTGACAACAGCTGCTGAGTCAACTGCAGTGACCTCTTGAGCAGACGGTGGGGCTGATGTACTGAGGAGAAGTAGAGCATTTCTATAGCAGACCAACTTCAAGGAAGAATAAAAAAAATTCCCAGAATCCACACTGATTTAACCCTTTGAGTGCCAGAGGGGTAAGCAATGCATTGCTCTGCAATGCGCTGCTTACCCCCTGTCACTCAAAGGGTTAAAATGCCTTTTTAACCCCTTGAACATTTGTGGGGTCTCTAAAATATTGTGAAGCAATACGATGGAGAAATCTCTAGCATTCAACTGTTAAAAGCCCGCTTTAAAGTGATAGTAATACTTGAAAACACAAACATTTAATTCAATAGATATTTAAAAAATAAATGAATTGTGCCGTTTCCATAAAGGTTTGGGAGATATAAGTCTGCAAAGTTCCCCCTTCCCTCCCCTTGTGCTGACGTCAGCTTTCTAACTTAGAGACGGAGATCGTAGTCCATAGACCATCCTGCGGCTCTTCAGCAGAGGCGTGATCGCAGTAGTTACAAAGAATACTTCATTTGAACGGTCTACAATGTGTGCTTGCAAACCAGGCACAGGTTGTAGACTGTTCAAATGAAGTATTTCTTTCTAACTACCGCGATCATGGCTCTACTGAAGAGCCGCAGGATGGTCTAAGTTAGAAAGCTGACGTCAGCACAAGGGGAGGGAAGGGGGTACTTTGCAGACTTATATCTCCCAAACCATAAAGGTTTGGGAGATCGGAAACGGCACAATTAATTTATCTTTTAAATATCTATTGAATTAAATGTATGTGTTTCCAAGTATTACTATCACTTCAACTCTTTGGGGGAGATTCACTAAGGAGTGATAAAGAGGGGTGATAAAGCAGAGATGACATCTCCAGTGATATCACTTCTCCAATTCTTATGTTAGTCTATGTAGTCTATGCACTAAGATTTCTCCTGTTTTAGGGATCTTAGTGAATAGTTTGCACAGAATAACATAGGAACTGGAGCAGTGATATCACTTGAGGAGTTATCTCTACTTTATCACCTCTTTATCACACCTTAGTGAATCTTCCCCTTTGAGTGCAAGAGAGATATCCAACATTTTGCATTACTATCCACTGGATACCTATCTGACACTCAAATTGTTAAATCAATATATATTTTTATTTATTCCTTATAGTACACTTGGTTTCCATCAGATTATCTCCATTCCTCCTTATTACATCAGCTTCACATTCTTTTCTTTCAAATTTATTAACCACCAATATTGTCACATGTGCCACCCCCACCCCCAACACTCTACTCCTGGTTCACCCCTTAGATTCCACAGAGATCTCAGACATTGCTTCGCTCTAGCATCCAAGGGGGTAACACTGAATTAAGAACTAATAAACCCTCCTGAACCTTATTCAGTTAAAACATTTAATTTCTTTGGGTGTTTCCAGCCAAAGACAAGAACAGCTGCACGTTTGTAAGGAAATTACTGGCTAAATTTATGCTTTCACCCAAAAGAGTCATTATGAAAATGAGGTCATAGAAAACTGGATTCAATAACTTTTTTTTTATAAAAAGGTAGAAAAAACTTGCACCTTGATGTTTCAAAAGATACCCCTTCTTATTAACTTGAAACTTTGGCCAGTACAAGCAGTTGAATTTTGCCTTCCCTCCCTGCATATGGACAGACTTTTATTTAAAGGGATAGTAATACTTCGTTTTAACTTTATTTTATTTTGTAGGCATTAAAAAACATGAATAATGATATAAGTCTTATCTCTCAAACCTTTATGGTTTAAGAGATATTCACAAGCAAAGTTTCCCCCCCCTGTTCAACCAGATCAGAAGGAAGGTGCCCACTGCAGAGAGGGACAATCTTCAATTAAGATAATGGAAAAAGCTGAAAAACTTGTCAAGGGGGGAAGGGCTTTCATTGTTCTCATAGGAAGAAGATTGTCCCCTGCTGTTATCTGTACTGTCATACAACCTGATCCACATCTGAGAAGAGATGGCTTACACTAGGAAAAAGGGGCGGGGAGGGGAACTTTGCTTGTGAATATCTCCTAAACCATAAAGGATTGAGAGATAAGACTTATATCGTTCTTCATGTTTTTTTAATGCCTACAAAATAAAATAAAGTTAAAACGAAGTATTACTATCCCTTTAAGAAATATTTCAGTCTTTCAGACTGCAGTCACATGATCTGCATTTTCCTGAATTTCGATGCATTCAATCTCTTCTCTCTCCTTCCTTTTCGCTCTTCTTTTTTTCTTGTGGCGTTTTTTAGAAGGTGGGAAAAAAGTTAAGAAAACAGGCAAGATGACAAAACAGTGCAGCAGCGTGCAACTACCAGTTAGCAGCAAGCATTTGAACAGTGTGGAGGTCAAGTTTGAAGGCACAAAAAGAAGGGGTACCAGCCCAAGAAGAAATGATACAACATTTTGAATAATTGCAGTGCCATGCTCCTTGAGTGACTCTTGAATGCATAGTGTTCTTGTGTGCTCGGTTGCTAATACAAATGTATAAAGCAGAGGAGAACAGTGATCTATGGCAAAATTTAAAGTGTATATAAGGCACATGATAGACACACAATCCATGTCAACATTCCATAATGTCATTAAACCCAAAACTCCCAACTCAATAGATGTAACTGTGATAATCAGCCAGAAGTTTCCCAAAGGACGAATGACCAAGAAAAAAGTTAATATTAACACCAGCAAAACACTGAAGCCAGATATCAGGACTGGCATGGTCACTGCCAAACCATAGTGGTCCATAAAAACAAAAGTTGGATTGAAAACTATGAATTTAATACTCTGTATCAGAGAGAGTGGCCTCAATTTTTCAAGCAACTCAACAACTTCCCGTTGAGTATTTTCACTAGTTCTTGCCACAAGATACATTCGAGAAGCAATTATGTTTATATCATCTGCTGATTTTGAAATGATAATGTCATTCTTGAAGTGCTGAAATTCCGTCCTTCTAAGAAAAACATTTTGAAGGACATTTATAAATTCAGTTTTATTAGATGCAGAAATATTAGCAGTCTTCAAATATTGGTAGTACTGTTCAATCCAAGATTCAGTGTTGAAGCCATAGCTTATGGTTTTCAAGTCATCCTGCACAGTTGAATTCCAGTATTCAAGAGGTTCATAGATATAAAAGCCTATCACAGGACTGTAGTTGCTAAAATACTTCTGTTGGATAAGTGCATAAGAAACACTGGGGGAGTCACTAGCCAAAAGGTTAATGATGTTTGATCCACCACTAATTTGTAAGCAGCCCATGAAGGAAAATGATGCATAGATGAGATATAGTATTACCACAAAAGGCTTCACATATGTATTAGTAATCCAGTCATTATAATGTTCTCTTAGAAAATGTTGAATGAAGTGATTCTCATAGGGATCGGGTTCATGGTGGGTGGAATGCTGATGCCCATCACTCATCATGGTTTGAAACCATATTGGTTGCCTATCCAAATACTCCTCTGAGGGAATTTTGCAACAAAAGATGCTATGATAACGGTTTTGTTCCAGTTGGCCAGCAAACACTAGACAAGAACCATAGAAGGAGAAGACATAAAAATAGTTCAGGACAATAGTGATGCACATATTTTGACAGAAAATCCTGACAGCTTCAATGTTTGTAAAAGGGCTTGCACCCATCCCAAACGTGATGATGTAGAGTGAGCTGGTCATTGTATATGAGACCATGACATCTGCATAGGCATCAGCCACTCTGTCCTTGAATGGTAAACTCTCTCTGGTTCTGCGCCATCCTGAAAGAAGCTCAAAAACTCCTTTGGTCCCATGACCTATGAAAAGAACAGCAAAGCGAAACGCGTTACTAAATCATATATAATAAATGCATGCATTGTATATATGTTTTTATATTTTCATCAATCAGGTGTACGCAAAGCCCTTACAGTGCAATAAATTGGTGAATTTATATTAACCTTTTGAGTGTCAGAGAGGTAACCAACGCATTGTCTTGCATTGCTTAGGATACCTCTTCGGCGCTCAAAGGGTTAAAAATTAACATCTGATAATCACTCCACACTTACCATATTATGGACAGAAATTCTAAATGGCTCTATGGATTTTCTCCTTGTGCTTTTGCTCAAGAGATAACACCTTCAATCAGTTCTGGATGTTGTGTCCAAGGAGGCAGACATGACAGTTGTTGGCAGTTTCCTTCACGCGGAATAATGCAGTTTGCATGAGCCTGCTTTACATTATAAGGACCAGAGTGGTGCGCAACTTATTCAGAGCAATGATGTACACATCCCTCTTGTCCTTAAGATGACCATGCTCAGTGGGTAGAGTTTAGGGTACTGTGACCGTGCTAGCAACTGTCTGTCCATCTCAATTGACATGACATCTAGGACTCATTGAAGAGGTCATCTATTAAAGGGATAGTAATGCTTAAACTGTAAATAAAATATGTTGTAGTAGTTATCTCCCTGAGTAAAACAAGGGTACTTCCACTGCTGAAAGCTGTTTTATTCAAAAGATATTGCAGCTCAAACATGATTTTTTCAGGTGCAATATCACAATGGCTGGAAATTTCCCAGTGGCGCTGTTGCTACTCCATCCTATGGAGATTTATGGTCAACTGACCAGATCTGTCCATAGAATGGTGTAGCAATAGCGCCACTGTACAATGTCAGGCAACTGTGATACTGCACCTAAAAAATTCAAGTTTGAGCTGTAATAACTTTTGAATAAGTAAACTTTCAGCAGTGGGAGCGCTCTTGTTTTACTCAGGGGGATAAACACTACAATATAAATATATATATATTACATATTAAGTATTATTATTCCTTTAAACAAAAGTAGAATGCCAGAGTTCATAGGGGCCATTAGGACTTCCATGCTATACTAAGGTAAGTAGGGATTATTGTTATTAGGATGTTTTAGTTCTCCTTTAAAGAAGCAGTAATTTTTCTGATGAAAATACATATTTTACAGAGCATTTCCTGCTGAATAAAACAAGGTCACTCCCATCGCTGTCAGATGTTTTATTCAAAATTTATAGCAGTTTAAATAATCAGGAAGTGAATTTACTGCGTTTACTTCCTGATAGTTCTAACTGACAGGAAGTGACAGGCAGTTTCTATCACATTCTATGGAGAACTGTATGTCTCTGACTTTCTTCTCCATTAGAATCTAACAGGAAATCTAATTAGAATTTGACCACTAGAGGGCACTGCTGATGTAAAAAAACATAGGTTTAAACTGTAATAACTCTGGAAATATACATTTCTCTGCAGTGGGAGTAACCTTATTTTACTCAAAAGGAAAATCCCTACAATATACATTTTTTCATATAAAAGTTTACTGCTCCTTTAAGTAAATTACATCAATGTTTTGGCCACTATATAGATGACCATTACATCTTCTTAGGGATTAAAACATTAACTGAGCCAAGGCTCATGAATGCAGCTGATTACAAATATTCCATTCAACCACATCCTTTGACTCTAGAGACATCTTACAGTGCTTGGGGATACAGCTCTAGAATCCAAAGGTTTAAAATGAGGTAGGGTTGCACAGGTATGATTGCCATTAAAGAGGATCTTTAACATATTAGCTTCCAATAAGGCTAATGTAATAAGAGGAGTTGAAGCAATTCTGGGTCAAACCAGAATAACCATAGGGAACAAGAAATCATTCTCTATAATTTAAAAAGGGATTTAATCCCTTGAAATTATAGGAGACCTGTCTAACATTGAAGGCGTTCGAAAGCCCCTACTTAAATCAATGGGCAATTTAGAAACTTTGGTTTGACCCTTATAGTGAAATTGGTCTGGTCCAGAATCACTTCCCTAATACATCAGCTTCATTGTGATTGTATTTATTTTTTCTAAAATGTACAATTTTCTCTTAGTTTAATTTTTAACCCTTTGAGTGCAATGCATCAGGAAACTCTCTGGCACTCAAAGGGATAAAAATCTAACTTTTTACAGTTGTTTTGATTTCAGACATGTCAACTCCTAGCATACTCAGCCTATGGCATATCAGATTGCGTTCATAATTTAAAAAAAAAATTTTGTATCTTTTATTTATTTTTACATTTTGAATCACCAAAACAAGTCTTCAACCAGTAGGGGGCGCTTATGAACAACAGAATATAGGAGCAGTGTTGGAGAAAAATACAGCGTCACACAGGAGAGAAACATTCCCTAAACTAACCATTAACATTAATTTGATTTTTAACCCCTTAATGACCTGTGACGTACATATAGGTTATTTATTTTTACATTTTGAATCACCACAAGTGTTCAACCAACAGGGGGCGCTTATGAACAAAAGAAAATAGGAGCATTGTTGGGGAAAAATACAGCGGCACACAGGAGAAAAACATTCCCCAAACTACCATTAACATTAATTAGATTTTTACCCTTTAATGACCCGTGACGTACATACAGGTTATGGGAAAACTTACGTTACAGCGGAACTACCACCCCTTGTAAACTTTGCCCCAAATAATTACCCATCTGGCGACTAGCTGCTCAATAGTGTTAGTCGCCTGAATTATTACCGCTTTATGGAGAATTGTACTCTGTTCCCAGACTGACAGGCAGGAAACAGCGGAGACATCTTTCCATAGTGACGTCTGCGCGTCTGCGATGTCAGTCCCACCCTGCTCTAGGAAATGTTGCTAGGAGCCGTTCTGTACCAAAAGGGATTGACAGTGCAGGAGCGCAGACGTCACTGTGGTAAGATGTCTGCACTGTTTCCTGGATGTCAGTCCGGGAATAATATAGAATTCTCAACGCGGTAATAATTCTGGTGACTAGCACTATTGAGCAGCTAGGTAATTATTTGGGGCAAAGTTTACAAGGGGTGGTAGTTCCACTTTAAGGACACACAATGTATATTTACGTCATGGAATTCAGGGGTATCTGCATAGCTGCACACCATTCAGGGAGCCCTGATTCCATTTCCGGAAGAAAAAAAAATGCACTGCACGGCTGGTCCTTAAGGACTTAAACCCTTGAATGCATTGAGAGGCAAAAGGAGTTTGGGATAAAAATCCTGGTTTAAAATCAATGGGAATTTTTATTTGTCCCCTAAGGAGTGTAAGGCCAATTGAGAGTCTGATATGTCCACTAGAGGGCGAACTGAGTCCTACTTTCTACTTCCTGCAGGATCAGCACGTACATTTTGACTGGAGAGAAAGGTTAATGTAGGCTCAGTGACTGTAATCATAATACAATGATTTATGTGATAATGTCACTTAAACCACTTTAATCCTAGACTGATCTGTTAATCATGTTAACTGGCTCACTAACATGTCTGTACTGAATATAGCATCCATAAATTCTGGATTTATTGCATCCCATAGGATACTGAGGCTCTAATATATGTAATTTGTACCACTGGATTCCAATGACAGGCTAGGTTCCTATGTGAAACTTATTTCCTCTACTCACTGAAAGCCAATTTTAATTCCATTCTTACATATATAGGCTGGCGTCAAAAAATGAAAGGAATAGTATCAATTGATACTGCATGGTTTATATCTTTGAGTAAAACAAGGGCAATCACACTGTTGAAAGATGTTTTATTCAAAGGTTATTGCAGCTAAAACTTGCATTTTTTGAGTTAATTTACTTCCATGGCCTGAAATTACCATAAAATACCGGGTATAATTTTGCCCCTCTTCACTTTATATGAAGTAGGTGTCAAGGAGTGACTAGGAATTGAACACACTGACAAGTACAAATGAACAAATGATAAGGCAACAGGCAAATGGCAATAAATAACACACAGTAGTATGATAATGACACAAGTGGCAGTAGATCGTGGCACACCTTTCTGATGACACAAGTGGCAGTAAATAGTGGCACACCTTTACGGGACCAGGTAGGAACAATGGAGGCACTTCCTTACACTTCACAGGACAGGTGGTCAGAAACAGAATGGCCCTGGGACTACACGGTAGATGTGGGCACAGTGCAGTGCACTCCCATACACAGATAGAATGGCACATCTTCACGAGACCAGAGAGGAACAGTACAGGCACTTTCCTCACCTTTCACAGGACAGGTGGTCAGAAAGGAATGGCCTTGGGACTACACGGTAGATGTGAGGGCAGTGCAGAGCACTCCTGTGCCCGGATAGGATGGCACACTTTCACGAGACCAGAGAGGAACAGTGCAGACACTTTCCTCACCCTTCACAGGACAGGTGGTCAGAAACGGAATGGCCCTTGGACTACACGGTAGATGTGGGCACAGTGCAGTGCACTCCCGTACCCGGATAGGATGGCACACTTTCACAAGACCAGAGAGGAACAGTGTAGGCACTTTCCTCACCCTTCACAGGACAGGTGGTCAGAAAGGAATGGCCCTGGGACTACACGGTAGATGTGAGGGCAGTGCAGAGCACTCCCAAACACAAAGTCGGCAAATAAGTGAAGTAGACCATTATCCCGACAGGGGATACACTAGGTGGTAGCCAGATGGAGATTAGGCTAGGCAGCACAGACCGGTACGGCCACGGGAGGTCAGACACACGGAGTGACCAACAAGTGCCGCTTAATGGAAGCGAGAGCAAAGCTGAAGACACAGGGCAGCACGGAAACCAAACCGAAAAACAGAATGATCACAGAGCGCAACACAGAGGGTAAACCAGGAGGCAGCCAAAGGTCAAAACCGGATCGGATAGTCAGATGTCGCCAATGGTCGTAACCGGAACGGGTAGTCAGTCAAGCCAGAGGTCAGAGCTGGAACGAGTAGTCAGACGAGCCAGGAGTCAGAACCGGAACGGGTAGTCCGACGGGACAGGAGTCAGAACCGGAACGGGTAGCCAGACGAACCAGGAGTCAGAACCGGAATTGGTAGTCAGATGTAGCCAAGTAATACACAGGAACGGTAATGCACCAACACAGTAATAAGCTCAGGTACACCACAAAAAGGCACCGGGAGTGACACAGGCTGAGGTTTAAAAACCCTGACGGGTAGGTAGAGCAATGACCTCATCAGCATGGTGCCCTATAAGAATAGCGACTCAGCGAGAGCAACAGCTAGATAGTAAACAATGTCGTTCCAGGGCAATGTCAGTCACAGGCAATCACGGGGCACCGTGATAGTAGGGAGTGTGTATTATACACAAGAGAAAAAAATTATTTCTGTTTCCACCACTCACCTCAATGCTCCACCAGCTTTCACTATCCCCCTCCGGAGGAATCTATTATATCTCCACAGCGGGCAACTTGCCTGCATTTACCGCCTTCTTCCAGTGAGGACCTGCTAATTGAAGGCAATGGTAATGCCCTTTGAGGACCTGAAAGTCCTTGAAGATCCAGTGCATATTCCTCTGTGCATTAGATCTACGGTAGTGCCCTGCAAGCACCTTCAGATCTTCAAAGGGCATTACCATTACCTTCAATTAGCAGGGCAATGCTGGAAGCAGGCGGCAAATGAAAGCATGCTGCCCACTATGGAGATATAACAGATGACTCCCGAGGGGGTGAGTGAAATCTAGGAGTGCATTCAGGTGGGTGGAGGGAGGGAATCAGACACCCCAAAATGTTGTTTTTTTTAATGTGTAGAGGGGGAAAACAAAGGTGTGTATTATACATAGGTGCGTATTACACCTTAGATTTTACTGTCTATGCATACATGCATGCCGCTGGGGGAGATCTATGATGCGATTTGTGTCAGAAAAGGGGCAAGGCTTAATCGCGAGTGGGGACAGGGCTTCAAAAATATACAGAAAAATTGAGAAATAGCCTGGAAAGGAGGAGAACTTGCGGTGGAGTTCGAGAAGCACACTTGGAAGACAAGGATTTGGGTTTTACTAAAAACTCCCCACATCCATAGAATCAGCCTTTGCCCTGGAGACTCAGATTTTGGCTTCTAATTACCGGGTCTCCGGGGCAAATCTGGAGAGTTCTCAACTATGAGTATATGGTAGTGGTGTTGCAACAGCAGTATATGGCTAACTTTTCTCAGTGACAACAGTCCTACATAGGCTTCTGTAACAACAGCACCACTGTAAAATTGCAGTTCGGGAAGGTACTACAGCTAATACATGAAATATTGAGGTGAATTTAATTTTGGCTAAAGCATCTCTCTGCAGTGAAGGTACCCTTGTTTTACAAAGAAAGATGAACCCTTAAAAAAAGAAAGCAGGGACACTTCCACTGCTGCGAGGAGTTTTATTCAAAACTTGTTAGATGCAGTATCCCAGTGGCCTGAAATGTTACAGTGGCACTGTTGCTATACCACCCTATGGAGATTTATGGTCATCTGACCAGAGCTGTCCATAAGATAGTGTAGCAAACCCTACAATGTAGTTTTTTTACATATTAAGTGTTAGTATTCCTTTAAATATCATGTTTCTATTTTTGTGAATTAGTCATTCCTTGGCATTTACTAAGATTCAGATTGTCATTTTATTTTCCATACTATCCCTGTTTTTTTTTTAGGGATATTGTGTTCCATTATAATTTAATTCTAACACTAATATCACTTATTGTTTGCAGAGCATGCAAATAAATATATCAGTCCAATTAATGACCAACA
The DNA here is from genome assembly GCA_037306005.1 of Rhinophrynus dorsalis. Lineage (NCBI taxonomy): Eukaryota > Metazoa > Chordata > Amphibia > Anura > Rhinophrynidae > Rhinophrynus > Rhinophrynus dorsalis. The sequence goes on along the minus strand of CM074720.1, from coordinate 519,448,498 downwards.
AACGTTTCCTCTGCTTTCATTATTGTACTAAGGAAACAAGGTTCCGCGAAACTTAGAATGCCCAAATGTATTTATATTAACCCCTTTTGCACCATAGGGGTGTGCCATGCATCACTTCTTAATTCAAGGCAGACCTCATGTCCTCATGGGGTTAATAGTTACAATCTCTATTTACCTATGCATGAAAGGTTATTTAAGATATCTCTTTAGTTTTTGCAAAGGAATGGACAGTTTTTGAATTTTCTTAAAAATAAATAAATAAAATGAACCCCTTGGATGTTATCAATGTCTCCAATGCATTCCAGAGCATCGCACTGTAGACTGACAGTTAAAGGGATAGTAATGTTTCACAATAAAAGCAGCTCCAATCAATCTTCATAGTATTTGTGCCACAGAGAGTGTTATTTCACTACTGTCACAGTTGTAGTACAAGTGTAATTGAATGATACAGTATCCCCCTCCCGCCCCTTTTTACTGATGTAACACTGCTCAGCTCAGAACAGCAAGATTGTCCAGATGGATCACAGAGAGGGACAATCTTCAGTGAGCATAAGGGAAAACCTGAAAAACCTGTCAAGGGGGGCAGGTTTTCCTTATGTTCACAGTAAGAAGATTGTCCCTTGCTGTGAGCTGTCTGGTCAAGTGATCAGATTCCACATCTGAGGGGAGGTGGCTTACACTAGGTAAAAGGGGTGGGAGGGGGATAATTTAGCATTCAATTACTCTTGAACTACAACTCTGACAGTACTGAAATAACACCATGGCTCAAATACTATGAAGATCAATCAGAGCTGCTTTTATTGTGAAATATTACTATCCCTTTAACACTGCATGCTGCAAGGGGAGGATAGTGTAGAAGAACATGGGTATTTTGCGGTGTTCCTTACCCCTATTTCCCTGCTACACGATAGCTGTTTGGAGTTTTCTCACAATAAAGGAGTTGAAAACTTTTATTTTAAAAACAACTTACTTATGTTATCGGGCTTTTTCCTACCAACTAAAGCAAGATCTCTCTCACTGCAGGAAGATGGTTTATTCAGGGCCGGATTTGCCATAAGGCAGAGTAGGCATCTGCCTACAGGCGCACCCCACAGAGGGGCGCCTGTCATTGGATACCCGCTGCCTGCCTGCCTGAGATTCTGCTGTTGCTCCCTCGGTGGCTCTTTAGTAATGCAGAGCTCTGGGAGGTGACATCATCTCCCAGCGCTCTGCATTCCTAAAGAGTAGACTGTTTGGGAGCAACAGGAACTACAGGTTTGTGCAGAAGCAGGCACAGACTTCTCCTGCCGCTGGACCACCAGGTAGGTAGGAGACGGAGCTGATTGGGGTAAGTTGGAGCTGATGGGGGTAATGTGGGGGCAAGTTGGAGCTGATGGGGGCAATGTGGAGATGATGGGGATAATGTGAGGGCAAGTTGGAGCTGATGTGAGGGCAATATGGCTATGGGGGGTAATGTGGAGATTTGGCACATTGTGGAGGTGTCCAGTGGAGATGGCAAATGGGCGAGGGGGGGCGCTTCAGATTTCTGTGCCTACAGGCTCCTGAGATGTAAATCTGGCCCTGGGTTTATTTAAAAATTACATTCTTTCAAACTATCAGGAAGTGATTCAGCTGTTGCCATCACATTCTATGGAGAACTGCAGCCAGTGGCTCACCTCTCCCATAGAATGCAACAGAATAATTGTCATGACACTAAGAGCCGTATGTTCGAAGCAATATGTTGTAGACCTCTCTAGGATTCAAGGGGTTAAATCTCAATTTACTTTTGAACATATGGCCCTATGTCCAAATAAAAAGTAGAGTAATTCTGGGGTATACCAACTGTACCATGGGCACAAACAAAAATGTGTTGGTGATCTCTTTGGCATTCAAGCAATTACAAACCACATTAAAATTAATGGCAACATGATGGAAACATATTTGTCCTTTATATACATTTGGTTTGAATTAGCATTACTTTACTCTGTTACTTTTAAAAATTATTGTAGCACCCAAGGGTTTAAATAAATAAAATGACGCCTGTTTTAAACTTCTGTTAACCCTTTGAGTGCCAGAGGGGTACGCAACGCATTGCTTTGCAATGCACACCACTCTGGCACTCAAAGGGTTAAAAAGCGAGCACTCGACCTTACAACAACATAGTTTTGAACTTATGTTAACTCACGTCTATACAATGTTTTATACTCAGTCTTAGGCACAAACAATGCTAAAAGGTTACACCTACATTGGCAAAATACAGAGTTTTCATAACCATCTTCACAAAATGCTTTGCTGAGCTCTCACACACGGATTTGCACAGTAATCAGCCTATGTTGTGTTCCCCAGAAAAATGGTGAAAAGAAGATCCAGGGTGTACCAGACGGAGTCATATGATAGCCAAAGCTTCTGTATGGGGGGCTTGTTAAAATGATGTAGGGGTTTACGCAACATCATCCAGAATGAAGTACCAGAAATGTATTTTGAGATTCAAATAAACTTGGTTGGTTGGTTTTCCATTTATGACTAAGGCTGTCCAAGGCTTTCTGCAGAGGGAAACTGACATGTACAATATTGGAAATGTCACATTAATAGGGAAGGTGATAAATGTGGACATGTAGCTTTTAATTTGCTGGGAAATCTCCACTTTTGTCAAACCTGTCTGACATTCATACGAGGTTCAGGTCTCCAGGCCAATTAATCACGCATATGAAAAAGGATGGGACAGTGTTGGCCTTTCAGCCGTGAAAATAATCACTGGGATTTAGCTGAGCCAAATATCAAAAGCTAACCTGAATCCAGATAAAGATGCAATCTCTCTTTAAAGGGATAGTAATGTTTCATAATAAAAGCAGCTCTAATTAATCATCATAGTATTTGGATTTTGGAGAGTGTTATTTCAATTCTGTCAGAGTTGTAGTTCAAGAGTAATTCAATGACAAAGTATCCCCCTCCCGCCCCTTTTACTGATATAACACTGCTCAGCCAGAGCAAAAGGGAGGTGCCCAGGCAGATTGCAGAGAGGGACAATCTTCAATTAAGATAAGGGAAAAACCTGAAAAACTTGTCAAGGGGGGCAGGGCTTTCATTGTTCTCATAGGAAGAAGACTGTCCCCTTATGTTATCTGTCTGGTCTATGGACTGCATTCCACATCTGAGAAGAGATGGCTTACACTAGTAAAAGGGGCGGGAGGGAAAACTTTGCTTGTGAATATCTCTCAAACCATAAAGGTTTGAGAGATAAGACTTACATCGTTCATGTTTTTTTAATGCCTGCAAAATAAAATAAAGATAAAAAGAAGTATTACTATGTCTTTAAAGCAACAATAACATATACAAATTAAATTGGGTTAGATAATTTTAAATATCATCTATTTCCAGACAGTATATGCAAAATATAGTTAATTTTATGTTAGATGCTTAAAGTCTAATCCTAAACTTGCATTTGTAATGCACGGGTGGACTTTCCTATATAGACACAATTTGGTAAATTGTGCAGAGCTTATGATGTTCATGCATTGTGCTACACATTCATCTATTAAGAAAGCTTGTTATCATATCTCAGTCCATTTAAAAACAATCCATAGCAATCACGTCTTAGGCAGTGGCACCATATCAAGATTGCTATGGAAAGTTCTAGAACAAGGAGAAATGGGAGCCCCCACATAGCATATGTAAGATTAGACTTTAGGCCTCAGAAGAAAAACAGAAAATTTTAAATTTAGTAAATTGTGTCTAAAGGGATAGTAACACTTAATATGCAAATAAATATACATTGTAAGGTTTATCCACCCGAGTAAAACAAGGGTACTGCCACTGCTGAGAGGTGTTTTATTCAAAAATTATTGCAGTATCTCAATAGACTGAGATTGTACATGGGCCCTCTTGCTAGGTTCACTTTTGAAATGTTGCATGCTTAAGAGTGAGATTGGTCGCATATGGAGTTGCTCCAGCTAAAAGTGTCTCTAATTTAAAATGTTGTAGCAGCTGGAGTGCCTCCGTGTGCTGCAGATAATACTTTTGCATGACTTCAAAACCACTGTATACAAAGATCACCACTATACTATTAATACTTACATGCGCATGGCAGATATAGTCTCAAACATACAAACTACTGGCACAATATGCAGTAGTCCTCCCTGTGCTACTTCCTAGTTGAATAAATGATTCCTGCAACAGCATGTATAGTTGTGATCTTCGGATATAGTGGTTTTGGACTCATGCAAAAGTATTATCTGCAGCACATGGAGGCGCACTAGCTGCTACAACATTTTAAATAAGAGACACTTTTAGCTGGAGTGCCTCCGTATGCAACCATTAGGTAGGCTACATGACAATCTTGCGCTGTCATGCAGTGCGAGATTGTAATGTCGCCATTTTGATCATGGCGACGTGGTGAATTAATTGAAATGTTGCATGCTCTTAAGCGTGCAACATTTCAAAAGGATATCCTGTTGCTACTACAAACTACTGGCACAATATACAGTAGTCCTCCCTGTGCTACTTCCTAGTTGAATAAATGATTACTACAACAGAATAGTATAGTGGTGATCTTCGCATATAGTGGTTTTGGACTCATGCAAAAGTATTATCTGCAGCACATGGATACGCACTAGCTGCTACAACATTTTAAATAAGAGACACTTTTAGCTGGAGTGCCTCCGTATGCAACCATTTGGTAGGCTACATGACAATTTTGCTCTGTCATGCAGTGCGAGATTGTCATGTCGCCATTTTGATCATGGCAACGTGGTGGATTATTTGTTGAAATGTTGCATGCTCTTAAGCGTGCAACATTTCAAAAGGATATCTTGCTGCTACACCATCGTATGGACAGCTCCGTTCTGTTAACCATAAAACAAAGGATGGTGTAGCAACAGCGCTACTGTAAATTTTCAGACCATTGAGATATCATACCTAAAACAAATCTGAGCTGGAATAACTTTTTGAATAAAACACCTCTCTGCACTGAGAATAACCTTGTTTTACTCAAGAGGATAAACCCTACACTATATTCTTTTTTTGCATATTAAGTGTTACTATCCCTTTAGTGTCACTTTAAAGAATATTTAATTAAAAGCAGACTGTATTAATTAGGTAATTAGGTGCATGGAGCTGAACACTGGTATTTAATTTTCTGAAAATGGTTACATGATTCTAAGAGTCCTTGATTCGTTATTTTCTATGCAGGATATCTCATTCAGACTGTTGAAGCAAATTACAGTCCCCCATCTGTAACATGGGGAACAAATAAGCTGTGACTGGGGCAGACAGATATTTGATAGTACTTGATAGAATAGTTTGTAGAGGATGATTTGTATGACTTGTTGTTAGAGGTCCAGGCCCGAGGAAACAATGATTTGTAGGACTTAGACTTATTAGAGGCGCAAGCCCTGAGAAACATTGATTAGTTGTAGGAAATTAGACTTGTGTTAGGCCCAAGCCCTGAGGAAACATTGATTTATAGGACTTAGACTTATTAGAGGCACAAGCCTTGACGCAACATTGATTAGTTGTAGGAAATTAGACTCGTGTTAGGCCCTAGCCTTGAAGAAACATTGATTTGTAGGACTTAGGCTTGTTAGAAACAAACCCCCCAAAATAGTTTTTTTTTTGTAGGCCTCTGTTTTTTGTTTTTTGTTTTTTTAAAGAACAAGCACTGAGAAAAAAAAGCCCTACTAGCCTAGTCCTAGCAGGGCATGTTGTGTTGGCCAGTGGCCACTGTTAAATGCTCTGGTGCTATTGTGGAATTTGTGACCACTGTTCTTGCTGTTCAGTTGTTTAAACAGTAGGATGATTAGGCTGCTCAAATGGAATGGGTCCAACAACAGCAGTAACATGGGTGATGAATGATGAAGGCTCCACTTGCTACTACTAGCTCCAGTGTTGCACCTGAGTCAGTAGCAGCCCCCATGTAACAATCTCCCACCAATTCAGGTATATGTGGAGAAGAGAAGTTGGTCAATAATGCTTCTAATGCCCCACCTCCAAAATCATGGTCAGGAATTGTGCCTCTCATAAGCAACAGCAATGTGAACAGTGTGTGTGATAAATAAGGGAAGGACTGGGAACAATGAGCACATCTGCAGTCACATCAAACACCTGTCATAACTATAACTAAAAATCATGATGTGAAATCATCCCACCAGAAACCAAGTACTGCTGCTGTCACTATGCCCTTTGTCCACTTGCTGCTAAGGACACTTGACAACTTGTAGACAGCTTAACCCTCCCTGCCACCAGTGTAGCATGTTTTGCAGGATGGAATCTCCTCAGATGCCGCTTTATACCCTGGTTGTGATTATCCTCCATGACACTGGCATGTGTGGGGAGTGTACCACACAGTGTGCCATGGGTGGACATGAAATGCCACATATGACATCTACTGAATGGCTATCAACCGGTAGGGGAGGTAAAGATGAATGAGGTGAATCGCCAGAAGATGTAGTTACCCTAGAGCAAGAAGGTGATGGCAAGCCAGGTGTTTCGCATGCCATTGAACTTTCAGGCTATGGTTGGGTTTCTCTAGTCTTCCTCCTCTTTGATTTCCATTGCCTTTGGGGAGAGTCAGGGGGTACATAACAGTGGTGCCCAATTTCTCCCCAGGTCTCTAGGTTGGGTAATATGTGATTCCATTCTTGCTGAGCATTTGCTTCACTTAAAAAGTTAGCTGTAAAAACATCTACCAGCACCTATGCTCATTTAAAGGAATAGTAATACTTCATTTTATCTTTATTTTATTTTGTAGGCATTAAAAAAACATGAAGAACAATATAAGTCTTATCTCTCAAACCTTTATGGTTTGAGAGATATTCACAAGCAAAGTTTCCCCACCCGCCCCTTTTACCTAGTGTAAGCCATCTGTTGTCAGATGTGGAATCCAGTCCATAGACCAGACAGATAACAGCAAGGGACAATCTTCTTCCTATGAGAACAATGAAATCCCTGCCCCCTTGACAAGTTTTTCAGGTTTTTTCATCTTAATTGAAGATTGTTCCTCTCTGCAATCTACCTGGACACCTCCCTTCTGATCTGGCTGAACAGCGTTACATCAGTAAAAGGGGCAGGAGGGGGATACTTTGTCATTGAATTACTCTTGAACTACAACTCTGACAGTATTGAAATAACACTATCCATGGCCCAAATACTATGAAAATTAATTGGAGCTGCTTTTATTATGAAACATTACTATCCCTTTAAGAGAAGATTAGATGCATTTCTAGCAGAAGGGATCAAACAGGTTTATACTATGTATTTGTTGGTAAAACAGGAATTTCTGGTGCACAGAGTGATACCCATTTATGAGTCAGGAAGGCTTATATAATTCTCATTTTCTTGGTTATACTGTGGCAAAATTTGCACTTGATAGACTTTTTACAACATAACTTACTATTTAACTATGTAAGTACAAATGTTAGTATCTGGCTGATATGCCAGCCAGTACTGTTTAATTTGAATAAACTGAAAAATAAAGATAAATTATATACCACAAATTATTGTTTTAAATCAAAAATGGTTAGCATTCACAAAACATTAACACATGTTAACTTGAAAGTTTCCAAAGTCCAAATACTATGATGATTAATTAGAGCTGCTTTTATTATGAAACATTACTATCCCTTTAAGAATGGCTTAGTTCATACCAGTGTACACATTCGATATGCAGAAAAAATATTTTGCCTAATTTTGTCTGCACCTTGTTAGTACACGAGTATCTGAGCATAATCTTAAATGTGGATGGTGTTTCTTCTTTGGTATATAAGCAATATTCAGGCTAAGCACTCATATCACCACACCAGTGTACTCAGTGATGAGGAAACTAAGGCAAAGCAAACGCCATAAATATCTAATAGGGGTGAAATAGTTTAATAGTTACAACACAGCAGGCTGGATGTATGCAAATTCTTGAATTATTTATGAAGTCAAAGATGGCAAGGTGTCAGTCATTTCTGACACGACGGTAAAGAAATCAGTCCAGGTGACGAACTGATGAATAAACCATGGAAAAGTTTGCATAGCCTAAAAAAGAAGAAAAAAGCAGATCCTGTTCAAACATTTTTTAACCCTTTGAGTACCAGAGGGGTACGCAACGCATTGCTTTGCAATGCGTTGCGTACCCCTTGGCACTCAAAGGGTTAAAACTTGGAACACCTTGGGGGTTATGCACTGAGGCATGATAAAGGTGTGATGAAGTGGAGATGAATTATTTGGGGGAGATTCACTAAGCTGTGATAAAGAGGTGATAAAGTGGAGATCATTTCCTTTCTTATTCTATGGAGCCTATGCACTAAGATTTCTACATCTTTGGAGATCTTAGTGTATAGGCTCCACAGGATAACATAGGACTTGGAGAAGTGATAAACTGGAGAAGTCATCTCCACTTTATCACTGCTTTATCTACCCCCTCTGGTCATATCACTTCTCCAGTTCATATGTTATTCTATAGAGCCTATGCACTAAGATCTCCAAAGTTGGAGAAATCTTAGTGAATTGGTTCCATAATAGGGTGACCAAACCTCGCCATTAAAGGGTTAGTAATGTCCAATAATAAACTACAAGTTGTGTTGTAGATTAAAAAAAATTATGTGGAGCAAATCCCATCTCTCAAAACTTTATGGTTTGAGAGATATTTGCATCTAAAGTTCCCCCCTCCCTCCCCCTCTCCTGACATCTGCGCTCTATTGACAGCAAAAGATCCTGGTCCTGGGACCAGCCGGCGGTTCTTCAGCAGAGCCGAAATAGTGGTATTTAAAAATAATTACTTCACTGGAACGGTCTACAATGTGTGCCTAGTTTGCAAGCACATTTTTAAGACAGTTTCAATGAAGTAGTTCTTTTTAAATATCGCTATTTTGGCTCTGCTGAAGAGCCTCCTCATGTTGGCCGACACAAATCTCCTGCTGACAGCTTAACAGCTGAGAGAGAACTTTTGCGGCAAATATATCTCAAACCGTAAAGCTTTGAGAGGTAGGATTTGCTGCACATAATTTATTTCTCTTTAATCTATAAAACAAAAAAATATTTATATTGGACATTACTGTCCAATCCGGCCGACACGTATCTCCTTCTGTCAGCTTTACAGCCGACATCAGGAGAAGGGGGGGGGTGACTTTAGATGCGAATATCTCTCAAACCATAAAGGTTTGAGAGATTTGATTTGCTCCACATAATTTTTTTTTTTAAATCTACACTATAACATCCTGTATTATAATTCGCTAAGGATGTTTGTCAGAAGCGGTCATGCGGAGAAGAGACGGCTGTGTGCGCTGCAGTCGTGTGCAGTACAGACCGCCCACACCATGGCTGATATGGAGCGGGGTGCTCGGAATTCAGACAGGAGTCCTCTCTGGGCACCTTCCTGGGAACGCTTGGTTCCAGGAAGGTGCGCAGAGCAGGGACGTGCACAGACATTTTGGGGGGCAGGGGCTCAAATGAAAAAAAGGGCACTTTTCATAATTATTTATTACCAATATATTTTAATTCCCTCACACTCACGCAAGGCCATCCATTCCCCCCCCAAGTCCATCCAGTGCCCCCCAAGGCCATCCAGTGCCCCCAAAGCCATCCATCCCCACCCCAGGCCATCCAGTACCCCCTAGGCTATCCAGTACCCCCTAGGCTATCCATTCCCCCCAAGGCCATCCATTCCCCCCCAAGTCCATCCAATGCCCCCCAAGGCCATCCAGTGCCCCCAAAGCCATCCATCCCCACCCCAGGCCATCCAGTACCCCCTAGGCTATCCAGTACCCCCTAGGCTATCCATTCCCCCCAAGGCCATCCATTCCCCCCCAAGTCCATCCAATGCCCCCCAAGTCCATCCAATGCCCCCCAAGGCCATCCAGTGCCCCCAAAGCCATCCATCCCCACCCCAGGCCATCCAGACCAGTAACCCTCTTCAGGTCATTCAGTACCTCCCAGGCCACTAGTAGCCCTCTCAACCCTCCCCTAGCCTCAATCAAGCCATACAGTACACCCAAGCCACTACTGGCTTACCTGTGCTGTGTGTGGAGTGGACTGTGGTGGGTCTGTCACTGTCAGGGCCGGATTTGTAATTAGGCAGAGTAGGCATCCGCCTACAGGCACACCCCACAGAGGGCCGCCTGTCATCCGGATCATTTTTTGCCTTTTTTTTTTAGTTGCCCTTTTTTTAGCCTCGGCCCTTGCCCGGTTGCTCCCCTGCTTGGCGCCTGCAGCCCACAACAACATGGTGAGGTCTCAGTCTGTGCCTTCTTCGGCACAGACCTGTAGCTGCGGAGCGCCATCTTCATCTCTTCAGTAATGCAGAGCGATGGGAGATGACATCATGACATCATCCCCCAGCGCTCTGCATTACTAAAGAGAAGAGCGTAAGGGAGTTCCAGCAGTTGCAGCTCTGTGTAGAAGGAGGAGGCACGAACAGACCTCTCCTCTCCAGGGTAAGAAACTGACACGGGGGGCAATTTGGAGATGATGGGGGCAATGTGAGGGGCAATATGGAGATGATCACGGGGGCAATGTGAGGGGAAATATGGAAATGCTCATGGGGGGAAATGTAAAGGGCAATATGGAGATTATGAGGGCAATGTGAGCAGATATGGAGATGATGGGGGCACTGTAAGGGGCAATATGGAGATGAACATGGGGACACTGCAAGGGGCAGTATGGAGGGGATCATAGGGGCAATGTGAGGGGCAATATGAAGATGATCATATGGGCAATGTAAGGAGCAATATGGAGATGATGGGGGCAATATGGAGATGATGGAGGCTAGTTGGCGATGATGGGGGCAAGTTGGATCTGATGGGGGCAAGTTGGAGCTGTTGAGGGCAAAGTGGAGATGATGGGGGCAATGTGAGGGCAATATGTATCTGATGGGGGCAATATAGAGCTGATGGGGGGCAATGTGTATATTAGGAGCATTGTGGAGATGGCAAATCGGGGGGGGGGGCTTCAGATATCTGTGCCTACAGGCTCCTGAGATGTAAATCCAGCCCTGGACCGGGGTCTGTCACCTGACCTGGTGGTGATGTCCCATAGACTCCCATTCTACCCCCCTGTGTGATCATCACGCGCCCCTGCGGGCCGTGATGACATCACACACATTACACACACACGCAGCGCTGCTGCGCTAATCAGGAGGAAGAGGCACAGGCACACACAGTGCCACAATGGGTGACAGACAGACAGTCTTCACTTGCTGCCAGGCCAGCCCGAGTGAGTCTCTCCGGACTGAGTGGGCTGGCAGCAAGCACACAAGAGTTGGCTTGGCTGGCTGAGGACTCACAGGCTCAGCGATGAAGTGCCTCGCTCTCACACTCACAGACAGAGCCGCACTGCCGCCCGTGACCCGTCTGACAGTGTGTGTCCACTCCAGACTCTCATCAGCTGTCACTCTCTCGCTGCTGCTGCGAGCAGTCTGACAGACTGTCTCAGACAGTCTGTCAGACTGCTCGCAGCCGCAGCGAGAGAGTGACAGCTGAGAGTCTGGAGTGGTGGACACACACTGTCAGACGGGTCACGGGCGGCAGTGCCGCACTGCAGTGCGGGCACCATTTAATAGGTGGCCACGGCGGTGCAAGGGTGCATATGCATACAGGTCGGTGTCAGCTAAGCTACGCGCTAGCTGCAGGCGGCAGACAGGCAACTTCCCCAGTCACAGTCTCACTCTCACATAAATAAAAATCATACTTAAATAAAATTAACAGATTTTTTTATTAATATTATTTTTGGCATGAGGGCACTTGGACAAAAAGGGCAGGTGCTCAAGCCCCCCTTGGGGTCTATGTGTGCACGTGCCTGGCGCAGAGAGGACTACAGTTTGAATTTGGTGCGCCCTGCTCCATATGAGCTGCAATGTGGGCAGTCTGTACTGCGCATGACTGCAGCTCCTCCAGTGTTGGCCTGTGTACACGGGCTTTAAAACTAGTAAATGTATTATTGGACATTACAAACCCTTCAACCGAGGACACATAGGAAATAGGCATATTTCTGGACTGCACTAAAATCAAGGCAGCCCTGCAGTATGAATTTTTCAAATGTGTCCCGGTTAACTGTAAGGTCTGGCCACCATACCATAGACTCACCTAGGAACTGGAGGAGTGATATAACTGGAGAAGTCATCTATGCTTTATCACCTCTTTATCACGCCTTAGAGGATCTCTCCCCTGGGTTCTTGGATGTGCTGATAGGTTTGCATGAATCAAGAACTAATAGAGTGCAAGTAAAGATATGCTTAATCAAACAATGGGCCTTATGTTCATAAGAAAAGTAGGGGGATTCAAGGACAAACCAATTGCACTATAGGGAAGGACTAACAATTCCCAAAATGGCCATTGAATTAAATTGGGATTTTAACTCATTGAATACCAGAGAGGTCTCCAATGCTTTGTGAAGCAATGACCTCTCTAACATTCAGGAGGTTAAAAGGATAGCAATGGCTGCTTTTAAAATATTTAATATTGTAGATATTAAAAAAATAAATTAATTGATGCAAGTCCAGTCTCTCAGACATGTATAGTTTGAGAGATATAAGCTTATAAAGTTCCCCCTCCTGCCCCTTTCACAGACGTCAGCGCCCTATCTGATAGAAGGAGATCCTGGTCCTGGGACCGGCCAGCGGCTCTTCAGCAGAGCCAAAATATCATTATATAGAAAGAAATACTTCATTGGAACGGTCTACAAAGTGTGCCTGGTTTGCAAGCACACTTTGTAGACCATTCCAATTACGTATTTCTTTTTCTGATGAAGAGCCACCAGCCGGTCCCAGGACCAGGATCTCTAAAGCACTGACGTCTGTGAAAGGGCCGGGAGGGGGAACTTTAGATCTATACACATTTGAGAGACCAGACTTACATCAATTCTTTTATTTTTTAATATCTACAATATTAAACATTTTTAAAAGCAGCCACTAGTATCCCTTTAAAGGGATAGTAATACTTGCAAATTACTAATCCCCATATTGTAGCTTTGTTAAAAATAAACTTATTGCCCCCAGTGCCATCTCTCAGACCCTTATGGTTTGAGAGATGATAGAGCTCAAAGAAGTTCCCCCCTCCCTCCCCTTTCCCTGACTGAACGCTGACTGCAGGGATATCCGGTATTACTTGCATCAGGCGGCTCTGCAGCATTGCCGAGATCGCATTTATAAAAAAGAAATCTTTTACTTAAACGGTCTTCTACGTGTGCTTGCAAACCAAGCACAAACTAAGAGCAAACCAAGCACACGTAGAAGACCGTTTCAGAGAAAGATTTCTTTTTTATAAACGCGATCTCGGCAATGCTGCAGAGCCGCCTGATGCACATAAGACTGTCGTACGACAGCTTCCCCTGCAGTCAGCATTCAGTCAGGGAAGGGGGAGGGGGAGACTTTGAGCGCTATCATCTCTCAAACCATAAGGGTTTGAGAGATGACACTGGGGGCAATAAGTTTCTTTTAACAAAGCTACAATATGGGGATTAGTAATTTGCAAGTATTACTGTCCCTTTAAAATTCCCATTTAAAACAATGGGAATTTTTAGTTCTTCCCTGTAGTGCTAACGGTTTGCCCCAGAAATCCTTCACTTTTCTTTTAAACATACAGCCCATGATATCTGTAACGTGTTAGGGCTATTAAACTCTGCAATGCTGGAGAGGTATCAAACACACTGCAAGGCAAAGGGGAAACCTGTCTAGCTCTAATGTAGGTGGTTAAAAAGCTCCATTTACATAAAAAAAAAATTAAATTCTTCACTATGGTGAAGTTGGTTTGTTCCCAAATTGCTCCAGTTTTCTTATGCACAGTACAGTGATTCTCATCGTTAGTACCTGGGATACACCAACAGTGCAGGTTTTCAGGATATCCCTTCTTGATTGAAAAGGAGTAATCAGTGACCCGCTCATTGTGACTAATCTACTTGGGCTTCTTTTGGGACATCTGGAAATCCTGACCTCTTGGTGTGCCCCATGGACTAACAATGGGAATCACTGGCCTAAGACCAGGGGGTTATGCAATAAAGTGTGATAAGGAGGTGATAAAGAGGTGATAAAGCGGAGATGACTTCTCCAGTGATATCACTTCTCCAGTTCCTATGTTATTCTATAGAGCCTATTGACTAAGATCTCCCCCACTCTGAGAAATCTTAGTGCATTGGACTAACATGAGAGTTGGTACCGTGTTAGCCATAGAAATACAGGAGGAAAATACAGTTTTGATACATTTTATTGACTAACTAAGCAGATTTAGAATGCAAGCTTTCAAGACCTTAGGTCTCTTCCTCAGGCAGGTTATACAGATAAATATGAAAACATCTCTTTTCATATTTATCTGTATAACATGCCTGAGGAAAAGACCTAAGGTCTTGAAAGCTTGCATTCTAAATCTGCTTAGTTAGCCAATAAAAGGTATCAGAAACTATATTTGCCTCTTGGACTAACATGGAAACTGGAGAAGTGTTATCACTGGAGACGTTACCTCTACTTTATTACCTCTTTATCACACCTTAGTGCATAACCTCCGTGTTGACCTATTTAGTAGCTTGATAGTATTGGGTCCTGATTCTTTCAGGATTCTGGTCATCAAATCTAAAACAAATCAAAGTGGCACGGTACAATGGTTAACACTCTTTTCTTTGGTTGGGCGTTCTATATGCCCAGTGGTTTATATAGCTAACTATCAGACTAACTGTCCTGGTGCACAAGGCCTAGTCTTTATTCAAGAAGATAAATACTCTGTATCAAAATTTCAATTTGCTAATGTTTTTGTTCTTTATCTTAAAAACCTGGGGAATCTTTCTGACAACTTTTATTAACACTAATTCAGAATAGAAGCAGCCACACAATTGGGTCTCCTAGGTCTGGATGACGTTATGATTAAGAGGATTGGTTGTTGGGAATTTAACAGGTTCAGATTATACATTCACCCTAATTTAATATAGAATGTGTCATCATTTCTAGCAGGAACCCCTCCTAAGTCTACATGGATTGTTGGGCATTCATATGTCAGTTGTTCAAGAATCAGAGCTCAGCAGTGTCCTCATGTAGCAGACTTAGGGTTCCACAGAAAGAACTTTCATGTTGCATGGAAAGTGAGAAGAGCTACGGGGAGAGTTCCTGCCTTAGTTGATGCTAACTTTAAACTCACTGGGAGACCAGCATATAGTTGTCCTTCATCTTGGGAGCAGTGATTTAGGCAGGTTCAGGACAACTGATCTAATTAATTCCATGAAAACGAACAATGCAGAATTTTCCCAATACGTTGTTTATCTGATACAAATATGATGACATCAGAACAGTAAAGATGTAAGCTGAACCACTCTGTGTCCAGATGTGCAAAGGCCTTGGGGAAGCTGGTTCTCTGGCATTTTAAACTTGAGTTTTGGAGTAAATATCTTTTTAGAGACGACTGTGCTTCTCTTTCTGACGTTGCTCTTGATATATTTAATATTGGCATTCAAGGTACCTTGAGCAGTTTTTCTAGTGGAAGGATCTGAGCCAATGTAATGGGTTAAACGGGCTCAGATTGAAGGTGTCTGAATTTAACAAATCTGGATGTAATATGATGGAATTCCTGGCCAGGGTTATCAGGGTGGAGTTGATTTTCCTTTCAATTTAGCCAGCTGAAACCTTCAGCCAATGGGGGAGGAGGGAGGGATGATGCAAGTTGACTTCAGTATTGGGTAAGATATTACAAGAGTTACTAACTGATAATATTCAGGAGTGTGTGGTGCCTAACAATATTATTAGTAGCAGCAAGTATGGTTTTATGAAGAAAAGATCATGTCAGACTAATTCACTTGCATTTTATGGGTAAGCAGTAATTTGTACAAGGGAATTGCTGTTGATGTAGTATAATTGGATTTTACGACGGATATTGACACTGTGCATCACAACAAGCTACTTTCTGCCTTTGGTTTGGGAGGTGATATCTGTACATGGATAGAGAACTGGTTAAATTATAGACGGCAGGAAGTTGTAAGTGGAACCTTTTCAAGTTGGTTTACAGTTATAAGTGGGGTACCACAGGGTTCAGTCCTGGGCCCAATGCTTTTTAATTTGATTATTAATAATCTAGAAGTGTGTATTGAAAGTAGCATCTCAATCTTTCCTGATGACCCTAAGATGCGTAAGGAAATACATACAGCGCTGGATGTTTTTTCCCTGCAGAAAGATTTGGATAAAGGGAATGGGCAAAAAGTGGCAGATGTGGTTTACTATAGATACATGAAATATTGTGCATTTTGGCTGCAGAAACAAACATACTACATTTACACTAAATGGGAAACTACTTCAGGAATCCTTATTAGAGAAAGATTTATGAGTACTGATATAGACTTCTCAGCAGTGTGCAGTGTTACTCAGCTGCTGCAGGAAACCATAGGGTCTATCCTGTATAAAAAAGGGCATAGATGCACAAGATGACAGATGCTTTAAACATTAATTTTTGCCAAATAGCATTTGAAAAAACAAATGAATACAGTTTTAAACATATTCGCTTAATAATCTAACTAATAAGATGAACTTGTATAGTAGTGATAGATCCCCTTTAACTTTTACCTTACAGGAAGGAAAGGTAGGAACAGAGGGTGTTAGGGGTGTGGGTTGGGTATATGGTTGGGAAGTGTATCCTATGTAGTGATCATTTATATTTTATTTTTATGATTAATTGTTTAGTGCTTCTTTTTTGTGTTGTTTCCAAAAGAATACTATTCATGCAAAATATAACCTACTACTGATTCAACTATCTAAGGCACTTACTTTCTATATTAAAGGCATGTTAATGAAGCTAATGAATAAGTTCTGAACTTAATGAAATGCTTTCTAGAGCTGATTTGTAGAACTTTGTTTGAGAAAGCAATTTTTTTGTAAAAAAAAATTTGCTTTGACCGCTGATGCAGTACTGAGATTAAAGCCTCATCACTCATTTCTACAGTTTTATTTTGCTCCTTCGATCCAGAAATAATTAGTCTTTTACAAGGCGCCCAACTAATTTCTAGCTGGCGCATGTGTCCTGCCTTATAGTCTTTAGTAAAACAGATCTATTTCAGTTATTTTAATGAAGAATACATGTTTAACCCACCAAACAATTGGTAACCTCTCTAGCATCTAAAGTGTTCATTTTGCCAATATTTGTATTTTTTCACTCAAAAAGAAAGTAAGTATTCAAAATAAGGCTTTGCAAACATAATATTTTTTTCCTTGCAATTTCTGTTTCCTCTGTGACATTGAAATATTGCTTTTATTAGTATTAGTAATATAGATGCACTGCAAGGAGACATGTTATCTCAGATAAGAAATGTATCACTAAGAACATTTCTTTTTTTATAGAATTGCATGTATACTGTTGAATAAATATTAGATATAGAGGAAAGTTTTTTCCACAGCAGTGAAACATTTAGAAACATCTCTTACTTCCTTCCGTGAGAATTCCCATGAAAAGGAGGGTTTTTCATTTTTTATCGTTCAAAATAATTTAATTTGCCCCCATTGTCAGTCTACTGCATGTTGTCAGTCTGTGCAAGGGAGAGTGAGGGGGAGAGAGAGAGAGAGAGCTGTAGACATTATAGCACAGTACAGCAGACAGGAAAGGAGGGGGAGCTTGAGTTGCTTCATTATAGAAGTATTGGTGGTACTAGTCAGTTGTTCTCAGGATGGTTGCAGTGAGTGTGATTTGTAGACCGTGGCAATGACAGTGATAGATTAAAAAATGCTTTTGACTGATAGGTGTCAGACAGGCAGGAGATCATACCAGAAAAGAGACTGAGAGTGATAGTGATACATTCCAGAGATATACAACATACAGTATTATCAGACTGACATAAAAAATACATCATTCCACACTCAGGCAAGAAAATGACAAACATATATCGGTACTTCTGCTGTTCTGTTATCCTGTGCAACTAACTGCATACTGCAGATTTATTGAAGCTAACAGCTCTGTAAAGTATTTTATAGTAAAAATCAACATTGCTATTATTATGTCCTTTAAACATGGTAGGGGTAACGAGAAAAGAGGGCATGGATGTGCTGGTAGTTGTAAAGAAATACTAAAAATACTGACTGCGAGATTGTTTCAGCTTGTGCAGTAAATGCTGATGATCCCCCTCTTCCTCTTAAACAGGCTGTTTTTAAAAGTGATATGGAAAGTTCCACCATAGAAACATAGAATTTGACAGCTGATAAGAACCATTTCGGCCCATCTATTCTGCCCATTTTCCTATAGTAAAAACCTCAAACCTTATTTGGTACTTGGTCTTTTCTTAAGTTAAGGACAGCCTTATGCCTATCCCATGCATGCTTAAATTCTGTCACTGTATTAACTTCTACCACTTCTGCTGGTAGGCTATTCCACTTATCTACTACCCTCTCAGTGAAGTAAAACTTTCTTACATTACATCTAAACCTGTGTCCCTCTATTTTTAGACTATGGCCTCTTGTCCTTGCGTTTTTACTACTTTGAAATATACTTCATCCTGCACTTTGTTGAATCCCTTCACCAGTAGCAGTAAAAAGCTTTTAAGCACTAAAGATGATGAAGAGTCACATTTTAGTTTAGTTTCCATAGAGGATTTGGATTTAGCAATAATGAAACCAACTGCTGCAACAGGCAGTGACATTGATATCATGCCATAATCTAGTGGTCAATGTTCTATAAATCTAGCAGTAATTTTATAAAAATATTAAAATAGTAGAGAAGAAGACAATTTGGCACTATAAGATGAGACTCCTGATGGTGATGCTGCTGACCTAATTGTTGATTATCTTGATTTAGAATATGTCTCTTCATGGTCTTCCCCTTCTTCTGATACAGATAAAGTAGAGATTGATGATGATATGGCAAAAATAGCTGTATCTGAAAGGAAAAGGCTCAAGCTTCGATCAATGAAAAAGATAAGCATGTGTATGTGTATATAAACTCTTTGAGAGATCAACTGGAATAATTGTAAAAGTAAATATGCCTAAAAATACATAATAATCTCAGCCATCATCATCACTGCTTCCAGCTCCAACCTCCACGCAGTCACTCTTGACTAAGCAGCAACACAGGTCAACTTCAATACTCCTTGCTATCAGTACTTCTTCTTTTCAAGAGGCAGTGCTACTACCACCTACTACTACTAGATCTTTTGTAACATCAAGTCCCTGTAGCACTGATGATATATTAAGTAGTAGCACCTCAGAAAATGCTCAGTCTATGTAATCTACAATACTGAGATACACCACTCACAATCTAAGAGTCAAATGTCTTTGTAAAAAAATATGTGAGCAAGGGGAAGGCAGGGTCCTTTTTAGGCACATCCTCTTTGAGATCCCACCTGAAATACAGCCACGGGTCTGATTGGGAGACACACAAGCAGCATGTCAGAAGTACGAAGACTGGCAGCACTCTTAAAAGAGCATGTACAGAGGGAGACATATAGTGATGTTGTAGATGTCTCAGGGAGTGGGACAATATTATCATGTGTAAAAAATAAAGTCCCATGTCTCTATGTCGACACCCCCGCTATTTTATTTATAGTGATTTGTCTAACCTTGTTTTCACTTGTGCCTTTGACCCTTTACCCCAGTGACCAGGACACTTGTTTGAGCACTATTTTTTAGTCACATTTGTGTCAGTCAGATGGAGTGGTTGTTTATGGCATCCAGGGCTACATTTTATTTGTTATTTTTGGTTGTCCTCTAACTCTGTGATCCGCTCCTGCATTGATACCTCAGTGCCTTGCCCAATTTATTAATTCTGCCAGGAAGCCTATGTAGTAGGGTGTATAATATGAGTCCTCCCTGTGGTATAATCCATGGGCTATAGCTCTAGCACCTAATACTGTTTGAATAAAGTATGGGTTCTCTCCCCCTCATGCTGCAAGCATCTGATTTATGACTTTGGTTTTACACCTTATTCTGTACTTGCAGGACACAATTACAGTCTGGGCTTCACTGGACATTAGCTTCCATATAAGTTGGCATTATTATGAATGAGTCTGCAAGCCGTGACATGGAAGCGCTAAAATGTCCCAGAGATCTCCTTATCAGCACAGTATGAGCCAGAGCATTGAAGAGCTTGAGACCACACACTGCCATTAAGGAACAATTCAATCGTAATGATGAGAATTTTTGCTACACTATAGCATCATATGTCCAGAAGCTGTGAAATGCTGATTTGTAAGCCTGCTTTATGAGGTATGCTGCTATACTAGAGCGCTCTGATGCCAAGCGCTGCATAGAGATGGAAACTTGACACAATTGCTTACTGCACTTGGTAGGATATCAGCTTCCTTATAAGCTGACATTATTATGAATGATCACGTAGGCCGTGGCTCGGAAGAACAGCATTGTATTGGAGACTTCTTTACCAGTACACTAAGGGCCAGCGCTCATATGTGCTTGAATGCATGAATATGTTTATTTTTGAATGAATTAATATGTTTATTTATATAGCACCACAAGTGTACGCAGCGCTTTACAATTTAAGACCATACACCTCCATCAGGATCTATTCGATTGCAATGAAGGGACCATTGATTGAACCCTCTGCTACATTATAGAAACAAACACAAAAGAAAACAGAGACAGCTCAAGAGCGCCTCTAAGAGCCATCTCTTTGGAAATCAGTTCCACTATTCATACCATTCATAGTGGAACTGGTTCCCAAAGAGATTGCTCTTAGAGGCGCTCTTGCTCTGTCCCTGTTTTCTTTTGTGTTTACTGCAGCCAGTTGGCATCTCGGTGGTCATGTGGCTTAGTGACCAGGATTCAGCAGCAGACCCTCTAAGCAGAAAAGACATCCAAGGATCATAATAGAAGTATATTGGGACACTTTTTAGAATATTATTGGTATAATTGTTTGTGTCTGGGACTAGCAAGAGAGCATAGTAGTGCACTCCAATATAAAGGCTGATGTGTTAGTTATACACACATAGCATCTATAAATATTTACATTACAGCAACATATGCTTACATGTTGTGAAACGCAGATTGGTAAGCCTACTTTATGAATTATGCTGTCATATTGGATTTGAAACTCCCATCTACTAAGTGCTGTGATGAGATGTTGACTTGTAAGTGACCTCTACTTTTTTGTTTGATCTCACAGGCTCCAGCAGTCTCTGGTCACATGACTTAAGCACTGCAATGCACTGGAGTGCAACTCTGTTCTTGTTTATTGTACATGTCTTGTCTGACACATTGTGGCCCACCAGCCCATTCTGGGGCAACCTTGGTCACTTGTTTTTAACATGCTGTGTACTCAGCCCACGCGGCAAGTGAGATGGTGAATATCTACTGCATTTGTGTTTATATGCTGCTTAGCAACTAGTTGGGTAACCCCTCATGATAGCATTTTCTTGGGTTACTGGAGACACTGCATTTTGGTGTCTGGGTAGCACAAGGATGAGGTATGATGGGTATTTTCTCTTTATTTAAAGTCTGAGTGTATCCTTTTGTAACCATTTTCACTGAGGAAGGTCCCCTGTGGATGAAAACATTTGGCATGGATGCAATAAATGTACTATTTTTTACTATATATACATAATTCCCCATATTCATTGCAGGTCAACATTTCGGTCCTCTGCTGGGTTCTTTATCAAGACTGCAGATTTATTGACTATTCTGTGAATCATATTTGGCACCCAAGCCTGGACTTCTATTACTTAGTGTGTCCCTTCTTTAATATATATAATTGCAAAATGAATGAATATCATAATATATGATAATACCTTTTTATTAGACTAACATTCCATTTTCAGGACAGCTTTCGAGAGTAACATTCTTCCTTTATGAAGTCAAAAGCAATAAAGGAAGGCTGTTACTCTTGAAAGCTCATCCTGAAAATTGAATGTTAGCTCAATAAAAAGGTATTATCAAATACTGTGGACTAACACAGCTATCTAGTGTTATGTATATATTTTTGTATATGTATTAACCCTTGAGTGCAAGAGGTAACCAAAGCATTGCTACACAATGCATTGTACACCTCTCTGAAATGCAGAGTTAAAGGGATAGTAATGTTTCATAATAAAAGCAGGTCTAATTAATCATTATAGTATTTGGACTTTGGAGAGTGTTATTTCAATTCTGTCAGAGTTGTAGTTCAAGAGTAATTCAACGACAAAGTACCCCCCTCCCGCCCCTTTTACTAATGTAACACTGTTCAGCCAGATCAGAAGGGAGGTGCCCAGGTAGACTGCAGAGAGGACAATCTTCAATTAAGATAAGGGAAAAATCTGAAAAACTTCTCAAGGGGGGCAGGGCCTTCATTGTTCTCCTAAGAAGAAGATTGTCCCCTTCAGTTATCTGTCTGGTCTTACAACCAGATTCCACATCTGAGAAGAGATGGCTTACACTAGGTAAAAGGGGCATCTTTGCTTGTGAATATCTCTCAAACCATAAAGGTTTGAGAGATAAGACTTATATCGTTCTTCATGTTTTTTTAATGCCTACAAAATAAAATAAAGATAAAACAAAGTATTACTATCACTTTAAGTCTAATATTTCATTGGTTAGACTGTTACTTACAATTCATACTGGTATTTGAAACTGTGTGAAAAGTGTCAGAGAATTTTCAAGTGAATCTCTGTACTATGCTTTCAGAAGCAATGAGAATTATCTTTCCCAGCAGCCAAGAGGTTAAGGAAAATCACTCCAAAGATTAATCTCTTTCGGTTGCCATATAAATTACATTTCAAACTCCAGGCTAACAGAGCTAAACAATATCTTCTAAATCTATTTCATTTGTCACATATACTTCCAGATCTAGTTTATTTTTAGTGTTTTCCTCGAGGCAGAGCTGCAATTTAAGTTAACATTAGAAAGTAATTTTAATTAGTTAGATGTTAGGGAAGTAGCAGCTCCTACTGTGGACTGAATAATGCATAACTGTATTAGTCAAGTCGAAAACCTTATCAATACTATTCTGAATACTTGAGCAGAAGCAAGAAGCAATTATGCTGATGGAGAAAGATTTATATCTGTGGTTCCGTTTACCATCTTAGATGTTCTTAGCAGAAAACCAATAGTCTACTTTAAAGTGGAGCTAATGCTTTATAATGAATTGGGAGCAGGGGAAGATGGTAGTGAAACACCAGCTCGGGTTGGGGGAGGGGAGGGGGTCTTTTAAAACCTTCTGAGTTCCAGAGAGTGGAGAACTCACTGCTTTAGAAGGTATAACTTGCCTGGGTGCCAGCCTTGAAAAGTTTGTAGATACAGGATGAAGAAAACTGCACTCACAGGTCTTATTGTAGGTGAAATTATGTGCTGATTTATTGAAATCAACGTTTCGGCCCTATCTTAAGCCTTTCTCAAGATTACAGTAAAGTGATAGTGAACACCATTAAATACCCTAGTGGAGGTCACCACCTTGGCGCCTAGTGACGTCTCAAGGTCAAAGATGAAGTGAAGGTGAACATCAATAATTGTACATAATAAAAATAAGATTGTAGAAAAAGAAAAAAAGATGAAAATACTATACAGGAATATACATATGAACATAATATTAAACCAATGTCACCTTGGTTATCAAAGTTAAAAGTACTGAAATACCGACACTGACATTGCAGAGCGCAGCAACTAAATAGAAAATGTCTGTACAAAAGGGAATATTGATAACTCACATACACTATAGTATCCTGAGATCGATTAGATACAAGATCCAAAATCAGATTTCATGGTTACTAAAATGTGATAATAACCTTTGTCCCGAGGCAGAAAACCCTGTAAACTGTATGAGGCATAATAAGATACATGGTAAATGTTCCAGTCTGGAAATGTGCTGATGTTAATCAATAGAACTAGTAATCTAGGGATAAACTTATCAAGAGTAACTAGTATGTAAGTTTGGCAATCTCGTCCGAGGTGAGTGTATACGAAGGATGCCGGAATGGTGCAAAAAAATGCATAATAACACAGTACCAACATTGCCCGTCATAATGGATACATAAAACTTATTTAAAAAAGAACCTCTATCGGGATGAAGAAAAAGTATAGTCCCTAATACATATAAATATGCCATGGGAAGGGAGATGTGTAGTAAGTATAGTATATACATATTATATTTTCATTGACACTGAGGTTAAAAAAGATCTTACCTCAGTGAGGACACTTTTGAAGACAGCAATATTGAAACACTACGTTCTGACAAAGATGGCAAGTGGTTAGACAAACAGGAGACTCAAATTAAAACTTACAAGGACACATTTAAAAATCAGAAAGTGGATAAGGTTGACAGAGACTATGAAGAACATAGAGTGTATAGCTGGTTGACGGGGACACAGACCCCGATAGAGGTTCTTTTTTGAATAAGTTTTATGTATCCATTATGACGGGCAATGTTGGTACTGTGTTATTATGCATTTTTTTGCACCATTCCGGCATCCTCCGTATACACTCACCTCGGACGAGATTGCCAAACTTACATACTAGTTACTCTTGATAAGTTTAACCCTAGACTACACTATTTCTATTGATTAACATCAGCACATTGCTTTTGCAGGTCCTATTTATGACTGTCTATCCCATTTCAACAATGGTATAGATTAAATCAGACCTATCCATAAACAGTTTTCTTGATAGTCCTATGAACTGGCTTTATATACGCTATATACGTTTTGGACTAAGTGGTCAATGATTGATGGTAATTGTGTTGACCTTCCCTTGTTTAATCTTTGCCGTACGGATTAAAAATATCATTATCATGGACTGCCTTTATTTTTTGGGCACACATTCTCTAGCACCAAGGGTATGAACTCTGGTTTATGTGGACTTTGAATTAGGAGGTTTCTATTATCATCACTTTGGACCTTTAATCCATTAGCCATCTCTTTTACACGCATTCTTCATGTATCTAACATGTTACCCTAATTAGATGCTTTATGTCTCTAATCTATGGTTGGTTTATTACCTACTCCATTTTTGTGTACACCTGCGGCCGGGGTAGCACTACAGTGCAAAATAATAAATACAGATAACCCTGCAGTACTAGCACTCTGCTCAGTTTCAAAATTGACCTGGGCTAAACTCAATATATTGGATCGGAAAAAAGGGGGTACCAAAAGGATATTGTATATATTCCTCTAAAATAAAACTTAATCTTTATTGATTTGTTAATCTGCCTAATTCAGAAAATGTTTAGCCTATTCCAACACATTTTTTTGCCTATTTCAACATATATTTCTCCTATTCCAACACATTTGTGTTGAGTCCTACAGGAACATATGCCTTGAAAAATGTGTTAACATGCAGAGTGCATTTGTCCTTCACCCACAACACTTACTTCCTGCTTAAGTGGCACGTATTCATAATGATGTCAAGTGATTAAAAAAATAAAGTACAAACTACAATGTGCCAGATGTGTATGGTAGTGGTTGTGGGGGACTGACATGGTGTGATTGGTGGGACCTTGACAAACTGCATCCACCCCGTGAGGAGAGGGATCATCATCATTTATTGCACATGCTGCAGCAACCTTTGCTGCAGTCAGTTTTTGAACTACCAGTTTACTCCCATGTTCCTGCACTGCTCCACCTTTCCACCTCCCACTTGTGCATTTGCTGGACATTACTCACCTACTGTGTGTGCTTTCTACAGTACACAACTGATGGAGTGTGATCTCTTGCCTTATCCCTCAACAAAATCCTCTGTCGTCTGCTGTTTATCAAGTCTGCCTCAGTCACAGTGCTCACATCAGGCTCCCAGTCATCTGTCTAATATATTTATTTGCTTGATTATTTATGTATTATTTTTTATTTTTATTTTTTTATTCTTATTTTTTTCAGTTGTCAACCCTATCTTATCACAGTTAGTCCAAAAAAAAATATATATATAACTAAAAAACAATATCTTCCCCCACATTTCCCCAGCACAATGGCAATAAAAGCGAAACCAGCTGCCTGTGTCTTTCCAGTCAGTTACACCAAATGTTGGGGTTATTGGGGTCAACCTTCATCCTCCCTGCTTCTCCCCCAGAGTGCCCCCTAATGCAGTGAACAAATATCTTACCTGAAAGATTCCCTAAACTAAGCTTCAATTCCCCTTTATGTGCCAATCTTCTCTAGCTCGAAAACATGCTTCTCTCTCCACTCACAGACACAGAATGGCTGCTGTGAGAGCCTGACACCCTTTTATATGGCTGTAGAAAACTTTCGTGTGATGAAGAAAAATGCTTATACCCATTGATTTCAATGCAATGAGCTAGGAGATAAAGAGTAGGAAATGGCATGTCTCACGAGAATTTTTTTGCCAAGTGCAGAATGCCATTTTTCGCTAATTTTTGGTTTGAGGCAAAAGTTTTGCCCATCCTTACAATTTACCACTAGGGATGAGCGAAAGAATATTTGGTTTCATGTATTTTTTTTTTTTTTGTAAGATCATGATGCCTTCTCATGTCCATTCTCAACATCTGGATTTAGACTAAGGCTTTCAACCTGTGATCCTCCAGCTGATGACTCCTGTTCCTAATGTCCCCAACGAGGCAGACTGGAGGGCCACATATTGCACCTGCATCCCTCTAACAGGCTAATTCTTCATTTTCTACAACGCTTTGCACATGCATCTGGTACTCAAGTGGTTAATGCTAATCAAGGTTAAATCTTCTCATTTTAATATTAACCAGTGCTAATATATTTTTTAATATTTTCTTTCACTTAATATTAAACTTTGAAATGATATCAGAGTGGATAGGAGCACTGACATTTTTCCATGAGTTTTGAATTTCAGTGAATAGTCTTTATTCAATATGATCATTGCCAGGTGCAACTGAATAAAGTTGGGAAAACACTTTTATTTAATTAAGGACCACAATGTTTTGTATGTTAACCCTAAATCGGTACAATAAATTTAACCCTATAGTTAACTTAAACCTTTAAGAAGTGGGATGTAGCGGGACGCGCAATGTACTGCACAGCAGATTGCTTAGTTTACTGATCTTTTGCTGCAGAGCACACTGGATTAGAGCTAGTAAGTATTGGGGAGGTCTGGAGAGACCTTTCGTGCATTGGTACAGATAGTGGTTAGAACCCCAGATGCTACTGATGACAAAGTGTGAGACAGTAGATGCTGTAACCCATGAGCTCATTTTTTTATCCATCTACAGATCAGAATATAGAAACTAAGCAATCATAGATATGGGAAATGTTAAGGAACAAACATTTGAACATGTCAACATAGTGGTCACAAAAATAGGACTTTTCTTAGTAGGCTGACCATGTTTCTTTGAGACAAAAACGGGACGGGGTATGGGACAGATGGACAGTGGGACTCCGTCACTCCCAGTCCAATCGTAGTAAGCTGCAAGCAGCGAGAACGCATTTGCTCCGTCTCTTACTAGCGGCGTTCTCTCTCTCTCTCTGGCCAAAAAGCCTGCCCCTGAAGTAAATCAGAACTTCCTCTCTTAATCACTCTCACTAGTGGTTTTACTGTGTTTACTGTACGCACTGATTGCCATAGCGTCTTATGACTCATCATTAGTGTTGAGCGAGCATGCTCGGCCGATGCTCGGATCAGCTCGAGCATCGCTCTGCTCGGCACATGGCGGTACTCGTACGAGTACCGCATGTGCTCGCCCGCCATGTTCGGGTCTCCTCCCCGCACGTTTTGCGGCTGCTGCGCAGCCAATAAACGTGCAGGGAGGCTCTGACATCGGTGTAATGCCAGCAGCCATGTTGGCTGCTGGCATTACACTGATTGGCTGGCCAGAACCCGTGGTCGGGTGCTGTATAGCACCTGACCATCGAGTTCGGCTCAGTCTTAGCCAGGGAGAGCTGAGGATAGGAAGGGAAAGGCAGTGTAGGGAGGAAAAAAACCAAAATTGTGAAAAAAAAGAACCAAAAGTCCTTTTTAGGACTACTGTGTGTGGGGGCAGCAGGTTATTTTGTGTGGGGGGAAAAAAACAAACAAAAAAAAAAAAAAAATATTCTGTTTAGTGTGCAAAGTTGCAGATTAGAGCACATTCTGTTTAGTGTGCACAGTTGCAGATTAGAGCACATTCTGTTTAGTGTGCAAAGTTGCAGATTAGAGCACATTCTGTTTAGTGTGCAAAGTTGCAGATTAGAGCACATTCTGTTAAGTCTTCAAACTAAAATATCAAAGTCACATATTCCATTCAGTGTGCGTCGCCGCAGTTTAGCAGCACATTCTGTGTACTGTGCAGAGTTGCAGAATAGGAAGAAATACTGTTAAGTCTTCAAACTAAAATATCAAAGTCACATATTCCATTCAGTGTGCTTCGCCGCAGTTTAGCAGCACATTCTGTGTACTGTGCAGAGTTGCAGAATAGGAAGAAATACTGTTAAGTCTTCAAACTAAAATATCAAAGTCACATATTCCATTCAGTGTGCTTCGCCGCAGTTTAGCAGCACATTCTGTGTACTGTGCAGAGTTGCAGAATAGGAAGAAATACTGTTAAGTCTTCAAACTAAAATATCAAAGTCACATATTCCATTCAGTGTGCTTCGCCGCAGTTTAGCAGCACATTCTGTGTACTGTGCAGAGTTGCAGAATAGGAAGAAATACTGTTAAGTCTTCAAACTAAAATATCAAAGTCACATATTCCATTCAGTGTGCTTCGCCGCAGTTTAGCAGCACATTTTGTGTACTGTGCAGAGTTGCAGACTAGGAAGAAATACTGTTAAGTTTTCAAACTCAAATATTAAAGTCACATATTCCATTCAGTGTGTGTCACCGCCGTTTAGCAGCCTATTCTGTGTACTCTGTACAGTTGCAGACTAGGAAGAAATACTGTTAAGTTTTCAAACTCAAATATTAAAGTCACATATTCCATTCAGTGTGTGTCACCGCCGTTTAGCAGCCTATTCTGTGTACTCTGCACAGTTGCAGACTAGGAAGAAATACTGTTAAGTTTTCAAACTTAAATATTAAAGTCACATATTCCATTCAGTGTGTGTCACCGCCGTTTAGCAGCCTATTCTGTGTACTGTGCAGAGTTGCAGAATAGGAAGAAATACTGTTAAGTTTTCAAACTCAAATATTAAAGTCACATATTCCATTCAGTGTGTGTCACCGCAGTTTAGCAGCCTATTCTGTGTACTCTGAACAGTTGCAGACTAGGAAGAAATACTGTTAAGTTTTCAAACTCAAATATTAAAGTCACATATTCCATTCAGTGTGTGTCACCGCCGTTTAGCAGCCTATTCTGTGTACTCTGCACAGTTGCAGACTAGGAAGAAATACTGTTAAGTTTTCAAACTCAAATATTAAAGTCACATATTCCATTCAGTGTGTGTCACAGCCGTTTAGCAGCCTATTCTGTGTACTCTGCACAGTTGCAGACTAGGAAGAAATACTGTTAAGTTTTCAAACTCAAATATTAAAGTCACATATTCCATTCAGTGTGTGTCACCGCCGTTTAGCAGCCTATTCTGTGTACTCTGAACAGTTGCAGACTAGGAAGAAATACTGTTAAGTTTTCAAACTCAAATATTAAAGTCACATATTCCATTCAGTGTGTGTCACCGCAGTTTAGCAGCCTATTCTGTGTACTCTGAACAGTTGCAGACTAGGAAGAAATACTGTTAAGTTTTCAAACTAAAATATTAAAGTCACATATTCCATTCAGTGTGTGTCACCGCCGTTTAGCAGCCTATTCTGTGTACTCTGCACAGTTGCAGACTAGGAAGAAATACTGTTAAGTTTTCAAACTCAAATATTAAAGTCACATATTCCATTCAGTGTGTGTCACCGCCGTTTAGCAGCCTATTCTGTGTACTCTGAACAGTTGCAGACTAGGAAGAAATACTGTTAAGTTTTCAAACTCAAATATTAAAGTCACATATTCCATTCAGTGTGTGTCACCGCCGTTTAGCAGCCTATTCTGTGTACTCTGCACAGTTGCAGACTAGGAAGAAATACTGTTAAGTTTTCAAACTCAAATATTAAAGTCACATATTCCATTCAGTGTGTGTCACCGCCGTTTAGCAGCCTATTCTGTGTACTGTGCAGAGTTGCAGACTAGGAAGAAATACTGTTAAGTTTTCAAACTCAAATATTAAAGTCACATATTCCATTCAGTGTGTGTCACCGCAGTTTAGCAGCCTATTCTGTGTACTCTGAACAGTTGCAGACTAGGAAGAAATACTGTTAAGTTTTCAAACTCAAATATTAAAGTCACATATTCCATTCAGTGTGTGTCACCGCCGTTTAGCAGCCTATTCTGTGTACTGTGCAGAGTTGCAGACTAGGAAGAAATACTGTTAAGTTTTCAAACTCAAATATTAAAGTCACATATTCCATTCAGTGTGTGTCACCGCCGTTTAGCAGCCTATTCTGTGTACTCTGCACAGTTGCAGACTAGGAAGAAATACTGTTAAGTTTTCAAACTCAAATATTAAAGTCACATATTCCATTCAGTGTGTGTCACCGCCGTTTAGCAGCCTATTCTGTGTACTGTGCAGAGTTGCAGAATAGGAAGAAATACTGTTAAGTTTTCAAACTCAAATATTAAAGTCACATATTCCATTCAGTGTGTGTCACCGCAGTTTAGCAGCCTATTCTGTGTACTCTGAACAGTTGCAGACTAGGAAGAAATACTGTTAAGTTTTCAAACTCAAATATTAAAGTCACATATTCCATTCAGTGTGTGTCACCGCCGTTTAGCAGCCTATTCTGTGTACTGTGCAGAGTTGCAGACTAGGAAGAAATACTGTTAAGTTTTCAAACTCAAATATTAAAGTCACATATTCCATTCAGTGTGTGTCACCGCCGTTTAGCAGCCTATTCTGTGTACTCTGAACAGTTGCAGACTAGGAAGAAATACTGTTAAGTTTTCAAACTCAAATATTAAAGTCACATATTCCATTCAGTGTGTGTCACCGCCGTTTAGCAGCCTATTCTGTGTACTCTGCACAGTTGCAGACTAGGAAGAAATACTGTTAAGTTTTCAAACTCAAATATTAAAGTCACATATTCCATTCAGTGTGTGTCACCGCCGTTTAGCAGCCTATTCTGTGTACTCTGAACAGTTGCAGACTAGGAAGAAATACTGTTAAGTTTTCAAACTCAAATATTAAAGTCACATATTCCATTCAGTGTGTGTCACCGCCGTTTAGCAGCCTATTCTGTGTACTCTGCACAGTTGCAGACTAGGAAGAAATACTGTTAAGTTTTCAAACTCAACTATTAAAGTCACATATTCCATTCAGTGTGTGTCACCGCCGTTTAGCAGCCTATTCTGTGTACTCTGAACAGTTGCAGACTAGGAAGAAATACTGTTAAGTTTTCAAACTCAAATATTAAAGTCACATATTCCATTCAGTGTGTGTCACCGCCGTTTAGCAGCCTATTCTGTGTACTCTGCACAGTTGCAGACTAGGAAGAAATACTGTTAAGTTTTCAAACTCAAATATTAAAGTCACATATTCCATTCAGTGTGTGTCACCGCCGTTTAGCAGCCTATTCTGTGTACTCTGAACAGTTGCAGACTAGGAAGAAATACTGTTAAGTTTTCAAACTCAAATATTAAAGTCACATATTCCATTCAGTGTGTGTCACCGCCGTTTAGCAGCCTATTCTGTGTACTCTGCACAGTTGCAGACTAGGAAGAAATACTGTTAAGTTTTCAAACTCAACTATTAAAGTCACATATTCCATTCAGTGTGTGTCACCGCCGTTTAGCAGCCTATTCTGTGTACTCTGAACAGTTGCAGACTAGGAAGAAATACTGTTAAGTTTTCAAACTCAAATATTAAAGTCACATATTCCATTCAGTGTGTGTCACCGCCGTTTAGCAGCCTATTCTGTGTACTCTGCACAGTTGCAGACTAGGAAGAAATACTGTTAAGTTTTCAAACTCAAATGTTAAAGTCACATATTCCATTCAGTGTGTGTCACCGCCGTTTAGCAGCCTATTCTGTGTACTCTGAACAGTTGCAGACTAGGAAGAAATACTGTTAAGTTTTCAAACTCAAATATTAAAGTCACATATTCCATTCAGTGTGTGTCACCGCCGTTTAGCAGCCTATTCTGTGTACTCTGAACAGTTGCAGACTAGGAAGAAATACTGTTAAGTTTTCAAACTCAAATATTAAAGTCACATATTCCATTCAGTGTGTGTCACCGCCGTTTAGCAGCCTATTCTGTGTACTCTGCACAGTTGCAGACTAGGAAGAAATACTGTTAAGTTTTCAAACTCAAATATTAAAGTCACATATTCCATTCAGTGTGTGTCACCGCCGTTTAGCAGCCTATTCTGTGTACTCTGCACAGTTGCAGAATAGGAAGAAATACTGTTAAGTTTTCAAACTCAAATATTAAAGTCACATATTCCGTGTAAGATGAAGAAGGCGGGTAAAAAGGGACGGGGAAGTGGACGTGATCCTGATAGTTCAGGGCGCGGGTCAGGACGCGGAGAAACTGTGCCTGGTGCCAGAGCACAAGAAAGAAAGACATCCACCATACCTAGCTTCATGTCTAATTTTACAGGGCGTCGCAGGACATCACTCTCGAGGTCCGACCACTGCGAACAGGTGGTCGGTTGGATGACAGCTGATACTGCTTCCAGTCGGTTAAGCACCACCCTGTCTTCCACCAAGTCCACTCTCAGTAGCCAAGAGTCTGGTCAACATAATCCTCACTCTGATCATCCTTCCTCCCACCATACACGGTCTGGTCAAAGAAGTGATCCCACACTGGGATATAGTGAGGAGCTCGTCTCATCACCAATCCTTCATTTGACCCTCTCTCCAAGCACGCTTGCAGAGGAACATGACATCTTGTGCCCTGATTCACAACCTCTAGAGGCTACCCAATCACAAGAAGATGACAGATGTGAACGGCATTTAAGGTCAAAGGAAGTAGTGGATGATGATGATGATGATGAGACACAGTTGCCATTAAATCAACCACTATTTCCGTCTCAAGACCTTGTTGAGGAGAATGTTATACAGTTGTCAATGACTGAGTATGTGGTGGGATCAAGACTTGAGGAGGATGATCAGAGTGAGGAAGTGGAGGAGGACTTGGTGGACGATGAGGTGACTGACCCCACCTGGGAAGGTGTAGAGCCGAGCGATGACAGCAGTCCTGAGGGTGAGCCATCTGCAGCACCGCAACAGGCTGGAAGAGGCAGTGGTGTGGCTACAGAAAGAAGGCGGACCGCACCAAACCGGCCCGCAAATGTTCCACGGAGCACCCCCTTGCGTAAATCTACCTTGCCAAAGGGTAGGTGTTCCGCGGTATGGCGTTTTTTTAAGGAAAGTGCGGACGACAAAAGAATTGTAGTTTGCAACCTGTGCCACACCAGAATGAGCCGAGGCATGAACACTAGAAACCTCACCACCACCAGCATGATCCGACACATGGCATCCAAGCACCGTAGTACGTGGGAGGAACGCCTGGATCGCCCATCTGTGTCTGCAGGCCACACCACTGCCTCCTCTTCCCCTGTTTTCGGTGCCGGCCAATCGCCTGTCGAAGGCGCAGGCCCGCATACCTCCCGCCCTGCACCTGTAGCATCTGAAGCACCATCAGCGACCACATCCACTTCCCTGTCCCAGCGCAGCGTCCAAATGTCGTTACCCCAGGCATTTGAGCGCAAGAGAAAGTACCCAGCCACCCACCCACAGGCCATAGCACTAACCTCACACCTTTCCAAATTACTGGCCATCGAAATGCTGCCATTTAGGCTTGTGGACGCTGAGTCCTTCCGCAGCCTGATGGCAGCAGCTGTCCCTCGGTACGCGGTCCCCAGCCGCCACTACTTTTCCCGGTGTGCCATCCCCGCATTACACCACCATGTGTCCCGTAACATCACCCGTGCCCTGACCAACGCAGTTACTGGGAAGGTCCACTTAACGACTGACACATGGACAAGTGCTTGTGGCCAGGGACGCTACATTTCCCTGACGGCACACTGGGTGAATGTCGTGGAGGCTGGGAGCGACTCGGACCCTGGGATGGCACGGGTGCTACCCACGCCGAGGATTGCGGGCCCTACCTCCATCAGGGTTTCCGCCAGCACCTACGTTATTGGCTCCTCCTCCTCCGTTTCCACCTCCGAATTCTCTACACGCAGCGCCACTCCCCCATCAGCCAGTAGCTGGAAGCAGTGTAGCACTGCAGTGGGGAAGCGTCAACAGGCCGTGCTGAAGCTGATCTGCCTTGGGGACAAACAGCACACGGCCTAAGAGCTGTTGCAGGGGATTAGTCACCAGACCGAGCAGTGGCTCTCGCCACTCAACCTGCAACCAGGCATGGTTGTGTGTGATAATGGGCGTAACTTGGTGGCGGCTTTGGAGCTCGGCAAGCTCACACACGTACCATGCCTAGCGCATGTATTTAATTTAGTGGTGCAGCGATTTCTAAAAACCTACCCCAATGTGCATGATCTCTTGACCAAGGTGCGCCGCGTGTGTGCACATTTCCGTAAGTCATCTACAGCTTCGGCCGGCCTGTTGAAGCTGCAGCAGCGCTTACAATTGCCAGCTCACCGGCTGCTGTGTGACGTGAGCACGCGCTGGAACTCCACCTTCCACATGTTGGCCCGGCTTTGTGAGCAGCAGAGGGCAGTAGTGGAGTACCAGCTGTTACACGGTCGTCGCCTCTCCGTTCAACTTCCTGTAATCAGAAGTGAGGAGTGGGAATGGATGTCAGACCTCTGCGAGGTTTTACGCAATTTTGAGGAATCGACACAGATGGTGAGCGGCGATAACGCTATTATCAGTGTAACCATCCCACTTCTGTGTCTACTGAAACGCTCGCTGCTCACAATTAAAACCGACGCTTTGCATGTGGAAGAGGTGGAAATGGGGGAGGAAGAGCTTACACAAGGTGATAGCCAGAGCACCCTCACTTCGTCTTCTCAGCGACAATTGGAGGAGGCGGAGGAGGAGGAGGAGGAGGAGGAGGAAGACACGGTTGCCTCCGCTACAGAGGGTAGCCATGGAACTTTAGTTCCATCTCTTCAGCGTGGGTGGGCAGAAGAGGAGGAAGAGGATGAGGATATTGAGAGTCATCCTCCTGGTGAGGACAGCGAAATCTTGACTGTTGGTACTCTGGCACACATGGCTGACTTTATGTTAGGCTGCCTTTCCCGTGACCCACGCGTTATACGCATTTTAAACAACACGGATTACTGGGTGTTCACCCTTCTGGACCCCCGCTACAAAGAGAATTTCTCATCTCTCATTCCTCCGGTGGAGAGGACAAGCAAAATGGTGCAATACCAGAAGGTTCTTGTTGAAAAATTGCTCCAAAATTTTCCATCTGACAACGCTGGCGGCAGAGTACGTGCTACCTTGGCCAACAGAGAAGGGGAGAAAAGGGGAGCACACAGCAGTTCCGAGAAAGGCAGGGCAACACTCTCCAAGGCGTGGGACACCTTCATGACACCCCGCCAGCACCCTCACCCTGATGCGCAGCCTAGTGTCACAAGGAGGGAAAAGTTTTGGAAGATGGTGAAGGAGTACGTAGCAGACCGTGTCAGCGTCCTCAATGATCCCTCTGTGCCTTACAACTACTGGGTGTCCAAGCTGGACACGTGGTATGAACTGGCACTCTACGCCTTGGAGGTGCTGGCCTGCCCTGCCGCCAGCGTTCTGTCTGAGCGGGTATTTAGTGCTGCTGGTGGCATCATAACAGATAAGCGTATCCGCCTTTCCACCGACAATGCTGATAGGTTGACACTTATAAAAATGAACAAGGCCTGGATTTCCCCTGACTTCTCCACTCCACTGGAGGAAAGCCCCGGGGGAACATAAACTCACTTTATATATGTTATTTACAATGATGTGAATACTCTGTATTCCCATTCACCCCTTCCACCCAAAAAACGGGTATATGGTTGACTCTTAATCTTCTCATCCTCCTCCTCCTCTTCCATATGCCCTGGGATATAATTTTTATATAGGGCCAGCTCACCAGCGGGCCCTGTGATATAATTTTTATATAGGGCCAGCTCACCAGCAGGCCCTGTGATATAATTTTTATATAGGGCCAGCTCACCAGCGGGCCCTGTTTGACAATTTTTATATAGGTCAGCTCACCAGCGGGCCTTCTCATATAATGTTTTATTGGGTCAGCTCTCTAGCGGGCCCTCTCATATAATGTTTTATAGCGTCAGCTCACTAGCGGGCCTTCGCATATAATGTTTAGGATGGTCAGCTCTGCAGCAGACCCTCACCCATAATGTTTTAGATGGTCAGCTCAGCGCACGTTTCCCTCTTAATCATGTCCTCAGTTCAATAAAATCAAGGAAATTTTTGGGAGAATTTGCCTCTGCGCACGTTTCCCTCTTAATCATGGCCTCAGTTCTGAAAATCAAGGACATTTTTGGGAGAATTTGCCTCTGCGCACGTTTCCCTCTTAATCATGGCCTCAGTTCTGAAAATCAAGGAAATTTTTGGGAGAATTTGCCTCTGCGCACGTTTCCCTCTTAATCATGGCCT
The DNA here is from genome assembly GCA_037306005.1 of Rhinophrynus dorsalis. Taxonomy (NCBI): domain Eukaryota; kingdom Metazoa; phylum Chordata; class Amphibia; order Anura; family Rhinophrynidae; genus Rhinophrynus; species Rhinophrynus dorsalis. The sequence continues at coordinate 519,412,183 of CM074720.1, read as the reverse complement.
CAGTTCTGAAAATCAAGGAAATTTTTGGGAGAATTTGCCTCTGCGCACGTTTCCCTCTTAATCATGGCCTCAATTCTGAAAATCAAGGAAATTTTTGGGAGAATTTGCCTCTGCGCACGTTTCCCTCTTAATCATGGCCTCAGTTCTGAAAATCAAGGAAATTTTTGGGAGAATTTGCCTCTGTGCACGTTTCCCTCTTAATCATGGCCTCAGTTCTGAAAATCAAGGAAATTTTTGGGAGAATTTGCAGATGATATACAAGTAAATATACAGCAAATACTGTTTGGTGACAATTTTTCGCCTAAAGTCGTTTTTATTTTCCTTTTTGTGTGTTTTGTGGTCAGTCTGTAAAAATGGCGTACTACGGGCAAAAGATCGTTCCCAGCAGCGACGTTGGAGTCCAAGATGCATCCAGACATCCTCCCTATGCTGTCCCTGAACCATTTCTGTGGTGTTTCCATCCTTTTCTGCCATTTTCCTATGGACCAGGCACCCTCCCCTCATCAGAGCAGGGGGTGCCTGGTGTAATGCTCGAGTCCTCCCATTGACTTCAATGGGGCTCGGGTGCTCGGCCGAGCACTCGAGCCTCAGGGGGTGCTCGGTCAGAGCACCCGAACACCCGAGCATTGGGGTGCTCGCTCATCACTACTCATCATCATATCACTGTCTAAGAGACTCTATGGTAATTTACCATCGACTCGAGAGTCTTAGACAGTTATGAATCACTTGAGTCATAAGACTCTATGGTAATCAATGTGTACGGTAAAACCACAGTAAAACCACTAGTGTAACGAAAGGAAGTTCCAATATACTTTATCTTATGAGACATAAACAAGCCACGTTCAGTTTTTTTACAAAAAATTAAAAACTATTTGTTATATTAAATTGACATTTATATTAAAAAGACGGGATATCTGGAAATATGAAAAAAACGGTACTGTCCCGTTTAAAACGGTACATATAGTCAGCCTTTTTCTTAGGAAAGTCTTCCTTTCTGAGGACAGTCTAATGTTTGTGACCATTATTTGTATTCATTAATGTTTACAGCATCTTCAATAATCTTCTCAAAATATCCGCGTACACTACTAATGGCTTTTATAAACCAATAATATAATTTACCATTCATTCAACAAGTATTTGAATAATGTTCTCATGATGCTAAATAATTACCCATAGCAAAGAACGGGATTCCCAGAAGAGTCGAGTTATATCTTCCATCAGTAACGAAATATATCCCTGCCGCAGTGAGACTGGATATACAGATAGTGAGGACTCCCAGTAACCCAAGAAATGGCTTGCTGCGCAGGCAGTCTTTCATGGAGCTGGAGAGGGTGGCAGCCACGAGGACCAACATTAGACTTACCACAATCTTACTTCTGGTCAACTCGATGGTTTTTTGAAAGTCTCTTAGGAGGCTGAATGATGTCAGTGAATACAACTGTATGTCTGTGTGTTCTTCCTGCAGCTGGTGCATTAGAGTACAAAATTCTGTCTCCCATTGTTCACTAATATGGTCCTGGGTTACAGATCCATAATTCTGGAGGTAGTATGTAATTTGTATGGCCCTTGCAGACTTGACTCTTTGATCCTTACTGTTTGGTACTTCTGCAACACCTCCCAGCTGGTGTCCAATGAAGCTCTGTCTTCCATCCTAAGGGAACAAAAAATAGTACCTTTATTTTATTAATGACCTGATGAAATGTATCAGTGGATTAAAGTGGAACATTTGTAACAAACATGTGATTTTGTTCAAAATCGTCTATAGTTATATTACTCATATTTTTTATTTAAAACATGAGTTTATGAGATATTCATCTTTATATATTAGTCAGTTTACATAACTGAGCTAGTACTGGCTGTCAGGAGACAGTAGATGGGAGAATAATGTGAAAAGGGAGCCACAGTCCTAGGGGATAGAAGGCTTGAAGAGCTTTTAAACTAGGAAAGAGGGGGGAGGGTAAAGGTAGTACAAAATGGGATAGATAGTATAGATATGAACTGGGTACAAGTAAAGGATGATGGGCGTGGAGAAGGGGGTGGGAATAAATGTAGCTAATATGGATGAACTCCTATTAAATGCAGAGGTAGTAAAAAGTTAAGTAGTTTGTATAATACAATATTAATTGCTACTGGTGATGCAAGAAGTATGGAAGGCAAAATGGGAAAGCTGGAATTGCTGGCATTTAATGAGTATTTGGATATAATTAGTATAACAGAAACATAGTGGAATGATACACATGATTGGACTGTAAATATTGAGGGCTATTCCCTGGTTAGGAGAGACAGGATTAACAGATGAGGTGGAGGTTGTGGTTATATTTGAAACTAGATCTAAATACAAGTTTAAGGGGAGATATTTGTGAGGAAACTGGAGATAAGATGGAATCTTTGAGGGAGTGCAATGGATCTTTCCAAAAATAAATGGGTGATTTTATTGGGGAGGATAAGGAAAATGCTGAAGTTCTGAACAAAATGTTTTTCATCAATATATACCAGCAAACAAGAAATGGTAGCAGAGCTTCAACAAACCTTAAAGTAAAACCATACTATTATAAGATATTGAGTTAATAGAAAAAGAGTTCATGGAAAGACTGGACAAAGATAATATTGCCAAAGCACCTGGTCCTGATGGTATATATATATATATTCAAGGGTTCTTCTGGAAATCAGTGCAATGTTATCAAAACAACTCTTTTAAATTTTTAAATACTCTCCCACCACAGACTTAATGGCACAAGACTAGTGTAACTCCAGTGTAGTTCCTTTATATAAGAAGGGGACTAAACCAGAACCTGGGAATTATAGACCTGTGAGTTTGACCTCAATAGTGGGAAAACTGCTAGAAGGTATAAGGCATTATATTAATAATGACACTGTGGAAAATAAGAATAATATGAGGAATCAACATTGTTTTATGAGGAATAGATCTTACCGAACAAATCTTTTGATCTTCTATGAAGAAGTATGTAATAACCTAGATAATGGTAAAACAGTGGATGTAGTATATCTAGATTTTGATACAGTGACACACAGGAGGCTGGTGTATAAAAATAAATAAGCTAGGGCTAGGTGATAACTTTTGCAACTGTATTAATAACTGGTTAAAAAATAGGGAAAAGTATGTTGTTGTAAATGGAAAATCCTTCAATACAGTTAAAATTGAGAGCTGAGTATCTCAGGATACAGTACTTTGACCACTGATTTTTTTAACGTGTATAAATGGCCTAGAAACAAGTATAAAAAGCAAAGTTTAAATATTTGCAGATTACACTAAATTATGAAGGGTAATAAAATCAGAGAAGGTTGTTTGTTCTCTACAGAAGGATTTACATAAAATGACAGTTTGGGAAAAAAATGGGATATGACATTTAATGTAGAAAAATGTAAAGTTATGCATTTGGGAAGAAAAAATCTCAATGCTACTTACGTATGAACTTAGTGTAATAATTTTAGGAAACTCATTGGTAGAGAAAGATCTCGGAGTCCTTGTAAACTACAAACTTGGTTACAGTGACCAGTGTCAAATAACAATAGCAAAAGCAAACAAAGTCCTGTCCTGCATAAAAAGGGGTATTGAAGCAAGAGTGGATAACATCATTTTGCCAATGAACCTATTGTTGGTAAGACCTCACCTCGAATATGATGTGCAGATTTGGCCTAAAAAAGGATATCCTAGAAATGGAAACAGTACAGTGAAAACCAAGAAAATTAACTAAGGGAATGAAGGACTTGAGGTATGAAGAAAATTTATACAAATCTTGTTTATTTACACTGGAGAAAAGATTACTAAAATGAGATCTTGTTACTCTGTATAAGTACATGCATGGATCTCTTTGGTAAGCCTCTCATTACAAGGCCTTATCAAATAACTATGGGCCACCCCATAAGATTATAGGAAAGGAGATTTCAACTTCAGTAGAGGAAGAGGGGTTTTTTTTTTACAGTGAAGTCTGTTAAACTGTGGAATTTCTTGCACAAGCATGTGGTAATGGCAGATACAATGGATACGTTTAAAGGGATGGTAATGTTTCACAAAAACAGTAGCTCCAATTAATCTTCATAGTATTTGAGCCATGGGGAGTGTTACTTCAATACTGTCAGACCAGAGTTGTAGTTCAAGAGTAATTGAATGATAAAGTTTCCCCCTCCCACCACTTTTACCTAGTATAAGCCTCCTCCCCTCAGATGTGGAATCTGGTCTACAGACCAGACAGCTCACAGCAAGGGACAATCTTCTAACTGCGATAACAATGAAAGCCCTGCCCCCATTGACAGGTTTTTCAGGTTTTTCCCTTATGTTAATTGAAGATTGTCCTTCTCTGTAATCCACTTGGACACCACCCTGCTTCTTTGAGCTGAGCATTGTTACATCAGTAAAAGGGGCAGGAAGGGGATACTTTATCATTCAATTACTCTTGAACTACAACTCTGACAGTATTGAAATAACACTCTCCATGGCCCAAATACTATGAAGATTAATTGGAGCTGCTTTTATTATGAAACATTACTATCCCTTTAAGAGAAGATTAGATGCATTTCTAGCAGAAGGGATCAAACAGGTTTATACTATGTACTGATACCCATTTATCAGTCAGGAAGGCTTAAATAATTCTCATTTTCTTGGTTATACTGTGGCAAAATTTGCACTTGATGGGCTTTTTACAACATAACGTACTATTTAACTGTGTAACTACAAATGGTAGTATCTGGCTGATATGCCAGCCAGTACTGCTTAATTTGAATAAACTGAAAAATAAAGATAAATTATATACCACAAACTATTGTTTTAAATCAAAAATGGCTAGCATTCACAAAACATTAACATATGTTAACTTGAAAGCTCTTTTAAAATCACAGATTATTTACAAAGTGACCATTCCATTTTAATACAAAGTAATTTTGGGCCAGCTGAATTATAAATGGTTTATGATTTATATTTGAGTTTTAACACTTTGAATGCTAAACATGTCTCTAATGCATTGCAAAAGCAGTCAATTAAGTCAAAGGAAATTGTCTGATGGGGGTTGATGGGAGGTGTAGTCTACCCACAGCTGGACGGCTTCATGTTGCTCACTTCTGTTCAGTGAATGGGTTTCAAGGGGTTAATGGAAGCTATGAAACACAGATTTTGTGGCTGTGTGATGAGAGTCAGACCGACCCCATTTTGGGGTTCAGCTTATTACTAAGACTGCCGCCATAGGGATAGACTTAGTAAAATGCAATAATTGTCCTTTAAATCAAGGTTAATTCCCTGCCTTTGGTGCATTTGGTTTGCCCCTGAATTGCTCTTCTTTGCCTTTATGAAAAAGGCTAAATGATTTTGTTAACCCTTTGCAATGCACTGCGTACCCCTCTGGCACTCAAAGTGTTAATCCTTTAAGAAATAGAGGGATTTGAAATGCACTGCTTCACAATGCACTGCACGACCAATTGGTTCTAAAAGGATATGATCTGAGTGATAGTATCATTGGATTAACACAAATGTATTATTATATAGTTGTTATATCATAGGCATAGCTAGAAATGTCAGCATGGCATGGAGCTGACTTAGAATTACCGTGTCTGGGGAAAGGTGCAGGTAAATGGTCACATCAGCAAATAAAGTACTTTATATAAAATACAAAAGATGAATTCTATTTAGAGTTAATTGAAAAAAAGCCAGTCAGCAGTTTGTATGAAGGACATGAACATTTCTGCTGTATGTGAGTGGGATGATTTACATGGTTTAAATTTATATATAAGAATGGGAACACTGGACCCCTTAAATCAGCACAATATTTACACTTCATTTTCAGTTGCTCCTAATTTAAATGAACATTATGAATGCTTGAAAAAAAACACTGAGCAGAAAATCCTATTAGCCACTAGGAATCAATTGTGAGTACTTGGTTAATACCAGATATCATGGCCACAGAGGTTAACCTGATTCTTTATAAATGGACTGAAGCAAGGGAGTACCGAATAGTCGGGTATTCAGTCATAGAGGGCCTGCCACCAATCTGGCCCAGCTGTGCCCAGGGGTAATTACAGGAGGCAATCTTAGACTTTAATCAAGCTGCCCATCTTGCCAGTGAACAGGCGGACCAAGTCTATAAATCTAACAGGTGGCAACTTGACCTTTTGGTTTATAGGACCTGCCAGGTCCTGTATTCCAGCTGTACAACTGGACAGGACATTCAGTCGCACACTGACTCCATGCACATGTGGTGGCCTGGGGTTGTTAGGTGTTGCTGGCCCTTTAAGGTGTCACGTGGTTGGCAGTTCACTATGGCCGAGGGATGTAATGGGCCCAATCCCAGGTGGCATCCACATATGTGTGTGTCCCGATTACCCGCCCCCACGTAGGTACCTGTAGCAATGAGTACTCCAGACGCCCAGTCTCGGGGGTAACCGTTGCTCTTTATTGGCAGGACACAGGAAATCCAGATCACAGTAGTGGTAAATGATGAAGCTGGTGGTGAGTGGTCTTCTGAAGCAGGTGAATGGAGTTTTACAGAGGCCTTGAATAACTGAGTAGTAATAAATGCACTTGCTTGACTTGAATACCTGCGTCCCATGACTGGAGTCCCTATTAGACAGGGTATGTGCTTGTAGAGAATGCGTAGAAAACTTTGGCGCTGCTGGCGGGATGACCCTCAATTTCCAAGACAGCTTGCTATGGGCTATTTTATATAATAGTATTGTCCCACAGACTGTAGAGAGAAGGCACGTATATAATCCCTGCTAACTTGGGTGAACAGGTGATAAACAGGCTGGAAGATATGCTGAATACTTGCTTTAGGCTTTCTTAGTAAAGGATAAGGCCTGTGACTGACTGACTGGACTGACACTGAAGTGTGTCTGCTCTCTTCACACACCGAAGTGTGTCTCCTCAAAACTACAGGGTTACAGACCCTCTATCCAGAGGGCTGCTCCTGGGATTCCTCCTCCAGAGCAATCAAGGGGGCTTGAGTGGCTCTAGGAGGTCACATGATTCATTAGACTCACTCCCACAGCTTAACCATGTGGATGATGATGAGATGTACAGTAATACACAGGGAAAAGGTTAACATTAGTGTGAATGAAACAAGTAATTAGCTTTCTGACCAAAAGATGGTGCTATGCTAGACAATACACATACACATGGAAATAAAATGGAGAATGTGATACTACCACATTAGGCTTAGGGCCTATACCTTCACATGTGCTCAGGGAATACACAAAAGACTAGGTAAGAGAATACATATATGAAAGATCATGGGTTTAAGGTATGTAAGTGACCAAACATATAGTGACAGACTTCCAGATGCTGACTGGATTAGTCCAGGTCACTACAAACACCCTCACTAAAAATAAGCCGTCCTCGGCGTCTATATGAGGAGGAAACTTAGAAATGCACATGTATATGTGGGGTAGCACCTGAAATACAATGACAATGAAAAAGTGAAATGACATGGAAAATATACCATAAAGAGCAATGCAATAACACATGAAAATAACAATGAAAATGTGTAAAACAATATGAACAGTAGATACTGTGCAATTTAGGTAGAGTCTCTTTCGGCAATAAGGCATTGTCCATGGAAAGGCTCTGGGAAAAGGCACTTTTGAGTAAAGGAACAGTCCTTAGTAGTCCATAGGCTGTATAAATATGCAAGTAAACCAGGAACAATGTGCATGGTAGTTACCAGGTACTAGAGGCTTAAACTGTTGCAAACTGGCTAACTAGCTAACTAAATAAAGTCAGACATATATGTATACAGGCAAAGCAGTATATACACATGGAAAGGATATAGTTCTTTAATCCCTGTAACGGGCAGGTGGGGTTCCTTTGGTACTTCGCTCTGAACGCCTCAGCACTTGAGTTTCTTCAGAATCCGGAACGTGGTAATGAGGTAGTTCTTCTGATGCTGGTACAGGAGTAGCAATTGAAGCAGGAACTTGAGCTGGAACTTGTACAGGAACTTGAACAGGAACTGGTACCCATTGATAACAGCCTGGAATTATGAATGGAGAGTTCTGAATTGATTCTTCCACAGAGGACTGTCTTGGTGGTGTCTCAGTTACAGGAGCTGGTGTGTAGACTGGCATGACTGGTTGTGAAGGAGAAGACATAACCATAAGGTCTTCCTTAGTACAGAGTTTCATGCGATTCCTGTGAACTGTTTGAGGAGCCATTCCGGGCTTCTTGACCTCATAGACATCTGAATCAGGGTATGGGATACCTGTAACAGTGTAGGGTTCTTGTTCCCAGAGTGAATCGAGTTTGTCAGAGCGGTGGTATTTACGTAACCATACTTTATCTCCCACATGCAGTGGTGTGGCATTGGCTCTCTGGTTATAACACTCTTCTTGCCTACGATGAGCTTCGTTCATTCTGTGATCAACTACCTCTCTAGCTTCATGGATGCGACGTTGATGTTCAGAAACCCAGTCGGTCTTTGGCAAGGGATTAATCACATCAGGAACTTGAATTCCTAAAGCTCGATCCTTAGGCAGCTGACCTTGGCGACCAAACATAAGATAGTATGGCGAGTAGCCTGTCGAACAATGAGTGGTGTTGTTGTAAATCTCCACTAGTTCATCCAGTAGTTGTGGCCATTCTGCCTGTTTGGTTACTGATGCCGTTCTCAGCATGTTAATAAACACTTGATTTATCTTCTCACAAAGTCCATTCCCTTGTGGATGGTAAGCTGTTGTACGTAGCTTCTTACACTCATGGAATTGGCAGAGCTCTTGGAAGAGTTGTGACTCAAAGGCAGGTCCACGATCTGTTAGGACTGCTTCAGGGCAACCATAATGTCTCACGTACTCACGATAAAATACAGCAGCTGTAGTACGAGCAGTAATATCCTTCACTGGAACGACTACGACCCACTTAGAGTAGTGGTCCACCATTGTGAGAGCATAGGTATATCCTGAACGAGTAGGTGCCAATTTCACATGATCCAGAGCAACTAGCTCATTTGGTCTGTGAGAGTTGATTGGATGCAATGGCGCTCTAGCCTCTTTCTTTCCGGCTTTAGTCAGGTTGCAAGCTGGGCATTCGTTGCACCAATTTTCAATATCTGCTCGCATTCCGATCCAGTAGAAGCGCTGGCGTATGGTAGCTTCAGTTTTATGTACGCCAAAATGTCCTGATTGGTCATGGTAAGCGTCAAGCACAATTTTTGCATCTCTTCTGGGGATGAGAATTTGGTGTATTCTCTCTCCTGAAACAGGATCCAAGGTATTACGTATGATGAGGCCTTTTTGAATGAAGAGCCTTTTCCGCTGTCTCCATAGGCGTTTGAGTTCAGTATCTGGATACTGTCTTCTGAGTCTGACAGGTGTTCTTCTAGAAGTTAAGAAATCATAGATCTCACCTAAAACTCGAGATTCGTTCTGGAGAGTTTGCCATCTAGGTGGATCTTGAATTGGGTCAGGTTTCTGTTGAGGACCTTTATCAGTCTGTGTAGCAGCGATGACATTCTGCGTAGCAAACCTTTGATAGAAGGGAGGCATCTCAACATCTTCCCACATGTCTTCTTCATCAGGAGGTTCTTCTCCTATGGGCAAACGGGATAATACATCTGCATTGATGTTGGTTTTACCGCTGCGGTACTTGATGTCAAAGCAGTAACTTGCCAATCTGGAAGCCCATCTCTGTTCAAGTGCACCTAGCCGTGCAGTATTAAGGTGAGCGAGAGGATTGTTGTCCGTGTAAACGGTGAATGGTGTGGCTGCGAGGTAATCTTTGAACTTCTCGGTAACGGCCCACACAAGAGCTAGCAGCTCTAACTTGAACGAACTGTAATTGTTATCGTTCTTCTCGGCACCTCTCAAACTTCGGCTGGCATAAGCGATGACTCTCTCTTTGTTGTCTTGGACCTGTGACAATACAGCTCCTAAGCCTTGATAGCTGGCATCCGTGTAGAGACGGAAAGGATGGCTGTAGTCAGGATACGCTAGAATTGGAGGAGAAGTCAACAGGTCTTTCAATTTCTGGAATGCAGTCTCTTGTCTCTCAGACCAATCAATTGGAAATCTTCTGTTATAGTTTTCTCTAGGACAACCACGTAGAAGTTCTGTCAGTGGTTCTGCTACCTTGGCAAAGTTAGGTATAAAACGGCGGTAGTAGCCTGCAAATCCTAGGAAACTTCTGACTTCCTTCACAGTTCTTGGGGTGTCCCAATTTTTCACGGCAGAAATCTTTTCTGGATCAGGCTGGATTCCTTCAGCACTGACGACATGACCCAAGTAACTGACCCTTGGCTTCAGAAGGTAACATTTTGATGGCTTGATCTTCAGACCATGCTCAATGAGCACTTGGAACACTTCTGCAAGATGGTTTAAGTGATCTTCATATGTACGAGAGTACACAATGACATCGTCAAGATACAACAGGACGCTCTGGAAATTAATGTGGCCAAGACATCTTTCCATTAGTCTCTGGAATGTTGCGGGGGCGTTGCACAACCCGAACGGCATGCCATTGAACTCGTAGAGTCCCATTGGAGTAGTGAAAGCTGTCTTCTCTCTATCTTCAGGAGCCATGGGTACTTGCCAGTAACCGCTGGTTAGGTCGAGAGTTGAGAAGTATGCAGCTGAGCCAAGAGCAGTGATGGATTCTTCAATCCTTGGAAGAGGATAGGCATCTTTGTGGGTGACATTGTTCAGTTTTCTGTAGTCAACGCAGAATCTGATGTTACCATCCTTCTTCTTCACTAAGACGATGGGTGCAGCCCAAGGACTTTGGCTTTCTTGAATGACTTTGGTGTCTTTCATCTCCTTAATCAGCTTCTTTACTTGCTGGTAGTTTGCAGGAGGTATGGGACGGTGTCTTTCCTTGATAGGAGGATGATCACCTGTGTTGATCTTGTGTTGGATCAAATTAGTCTTCCCAAAGTCTAGAGCGTGCTTGCTGAAAGCTTCACTGTGTCGCTTAGCAACTTTAACGACACCATTTATGTCTTCAATAGGTGTGTTGGCATCTCCAACATTGAGTTCATTGTACCAGAAGGTAGTTGGTTTGTGGTTACCTTTGGGAGTGGCTTTAACTGACTTTTGGTGAGCAAGAGTCTCTTCATCCAGGATGTCTTCTGGATCCAGGTGGTACAGTTGAGCAACTGAATTGAATTTGTACAAGTCTACAGGTGCATCACTCAGGTTGACTAGTCGTACTGGTACTCTACCGTTTGAGACGGTGACAATACTTCTGGCAGCTTTTACCAGTGGCTGTCCTTCAATCTGGATGGGATCAAGAAAAGCTTCATAATCTGAATTATCTATACCTGGACGAGCTCGACACCAGACTAGTGTTTCGCTGTTCGGACTTAAGGTAACTGGTCTTACATCCTGGATACGGACTCGGCAAATTTCACCTTTATGGTTTGAGAACTTCTGCTGGGCACAGAGCACTTTAATGGTCCGCTGAACAGCTTGTCTGTAATGGGAAGAAGCAGAAGGGAGAGAGGCATGCAAGGCAGCTAGCAATTCAGTAAATACATGGCGGATAACATTCATGCCTAGCACTACTGCTGTTGTCTCTCCCTGAGCCTCAGTAACAATTACACCTTGACCTGGTAACTGACGATCACCAATACGGATGGTGGGTTCCCAGTAGCCTAGCTGGGAAATAGGTTGACCATTACTTGCTATTAAACGTAACTTGGCTTTACCCACAGGATTAAGTATGTCAGAGTCCCAATACTTTTCAAAGGCTTGTCGCTCAATGGTGGTGACTTGTGAACCAGTGTCCACTAACGCTTCTAATGGTACACCATCAATACAAATAGTTATGTACGGGCACTTCGAGATGAACTTGGAAATCCATTGCGATTGTCCCTCTGGGCCCTTGGATTCACTACCCGAGGGGCGGCCCTTGGCCTCGGGAGTGGCCCGTTTAACTGGTAACATTGGTATTTGTAATGCCCAGGACGTTCACAGTAAGTACAATAAGGAGGTTCATGTCGTGGAGACCTTTCAGGAGGGGGCCTATCAGGTCTTGGCCGGTTAGAACGGGGTTCTGGAGACAATGTCCTGGATAAAGATGACTCACGGGATGAGGGCTGACCCTTTAACTCTTTTAAAGCTTGACACAGAGAGTCAACAACCTGGGCAAGTACATCAGTAGTAGTAGGGGTAGTAACAGGGGTAGATTGGACAGTCTGAGTAGCCTGCATAGGCAGAACAGGAGGCAGTGGGGATGCAGTAGAAATTCCACCAGCCAGGTCTGGAGAATAAGTGGCAGAAGTATAACAAGGTGAGTCAGTTCCCACTACACGCAGGGCCAAAGTTTTAAAGTCTAGAAAGGACATGTTTGGGTTCTGAGCTGCTAGCATGCGGAGTTGGCTCTGTATTAGTCTGGAATCAACACCTTCTATAAATCTATCAGTGATCATGCTCTCAGCAGCAACAGGGTCGAGGGTGTCTACTTGGCACAAAGATCGGTATGCAGACTGCAGAGCTAAGGCATATTCTCTCAGGTTTTCCCCAGGTCTCTGACGTCTGTCATAAAATTTAAGACGAACCTCAGTTGGTGATTGGACTTCAAATTCTTTCCTGAGACGAGTGAGAATCTGGTCAACGCTGGTCTTTTCTGTAGATGGCCAGGAACGGACTTCCTCTGCAGCAGGACCATCAAGTTGACCTAGGAGAAGCTGAACCTGCTGATTGGGAGAAAGTGACACAAGTTCAAGGGTACGCAATATCTTTTCTTTAAATGCACCAAGGGTATGAGGATCCCCTCGGTAACTTGGGAGATTAGAGGTTCCTATGAAGAAAGGCATTCCTGTTGCTATAACAGGGGCTGGAACTGGTGCAGCAGCTGTAACTGGAGGTGCAGGGACACTGGCAGATGATGATGCAGAACTGCTAGTGCCAGCCTGGCCACTTTGAGAAGAGGTAGACATTTTTCACAAAAATGAGTGTACTGTCTCTTTAAGAAAAATATGGCTGCTGTTGCTTTAAGAAAAATTATTTATGCAAAAACACAGTCTCTGAATATACAACTTTCTTTCCTTTATGTAACACTGGTGAAAATGAAGAGCTGCACTTATCTGTATAGCTGGGATGACAGATGCTGTGCTCACTGCAGCAATGAGTAGGAAATGCAGACACAAACAGGCTGAAGAAAATAACTGGGGCAGCACACTGAATGATAGGAGAACAGGAGAGATGAGCAATGCAGTAGTGGTGATAGTGCTGAGGGTCTGGTACTCTGTGCAAGATGGCAGTGCCTAGCAACTCTGTCAGGTGCAGCTAAGAAATCCTTCTCCTCTAGCACAAGGACAATACAGAATCCTTCCACTTTGCAGAGATGAAGAGGGGAGGAGCTGAACACACTGCAGGTGGGCGGAGCTACAGTGCCCAGAAGTTGGAGGGACACAGTTAACCTCTTGTATGCTCTTCTGGTAGCAGCATAATGTACAATGGCAGTAGATGATCACACACTAACACAGCAGCACAATCCTTTGCTCCACACAAGTGTAGGTAACTCTTGCAGTCCACAATAGAAGATGCTTGCAATTCACACCACACAGATTCAAAGCGATAGTCTCTCATTCAAGGGGACAGCACCCTCACTTTATCAGAAGTACTATTAATGACTTTATGGGACTTGTAGTTCCACAGCAATACAAGGAAAGTCTCTTTATACGGCACATAGATTCATCCTGTTCGTGACGCCAAAACTTATGTGGTGGCCTGGGGTTGTTAGGTGTTGCTGGCCCTTTAAGGTGTCACGTGGTTGGCAGTTCACTATGGCCGAGGGATGTAATGGGCCCAATCCCAGGTGGCATCCACATATGTGTGTGTCCCGATTACCCGCCCCCACGTAGGTACCTGTAGCAATGAGTACTCCAGACGCCCAGTCTCGGGGGTAACCGTTGCTCTTTATTGGCAGGACACAGGAAATCCAGATCACAGTAGTGGTAAATGATGAAGCTGGTGGTGAGTGGTCTTCTGAAGCAGGTGAATGGAGTTTTACAGAGGCCTTGAATAACTGAGTAGTAATAAATGCACTTGCTTGACTTGAATACCTGCGTCCCATGACTGGAGTCCCTATTAGACAGGGTATGTGCTTGTAGAGAATGCGTAGAAAACTTTGGCGCTGCTGGCGGGATGACCCTCAATTTCCAAGACAGCTTGCTATGGGCTATTTTATATAATAGTATTGTCCCACAGACTGTAGAGAGAAGGCACGTATATAATCCCTGCTAACTTGGGTGAACAGGTGATAAACAGGCTGGAAGATATGCTGAATACTTGCTTTAGGCTTTCTTAGTAAAGGATAAGGCCTGTGACTGACTGACTGGACTGACACTGAAGTGTGTCTGCTCTCTTCACACACCGAAGTGTGTCTCCTCAAAACTACAGGGTTACAGACCCTCTATCCAGAGGGCTGCTCCTGGGATTCCTCCTCCAGAGCAATCAAGGGGGCTTGAGTGGCTCTAGGAGGTCACATGATTCATTAGACTCACTCCCACAGCTTAACCATGTGGATGATGATGAGATGTACAGTAATACACAGGGAAAAGGTTAACATTAGTGTGAATGAAACAAGTAATTAGCTTTCTGACCAAAAGATGGTGCTATGCTAGACAATACACATACACATGGAAATAAAATGGAGAATGTGATACTACCACATTAGGCTTAGGGCCTATACCTTCACATGTGCTCAGGGAATACACAAAAGACTAGGTAAGAGAATACATATATGAAAGATCATGGGTTTAAGGTATGTAAGTGACCAAACATATAGTGACAGACTTCCAGATGCTGACTGGATTAGTCCAGGTCACTACACACACACACAAGGAAAGTCCTCTGACGGTAAGGGGATAAATAGTGTGTTGTTTGATGCTTTGTATTTTTATGTATCTTGCCTTAGGCAGACCCAAGTCTTTGTGTGTTTCTATAGGATGGCAATACCCACCTCCTTCCCTACAATTTTAGGATTAACTCTTTAAGCACTTGAAGGTTAGTGCGCTGCATCCAGCACTCATAGAGTTAAGCCATGCTTCCATGGAGGTGAAATTTCAATTGAATAGCTTGTGCAATTAAAGACACTGGGGTTATTCACTAAAGTGTGATAAATAGCTGATAAAGCGGAGATAACTTCTCCAGTGATATCACTTCTCCAGTTCCTATGTTATTCTATGGAGCCTATGCACTAAAATCTCCAAAATTCTAGAAATCTTACTGAATTGGCTCCATAGAATTGATATCACTGGAGAAGTTATCTCCGCTTTATCACCTCTTTATCATGCCTTAGTGAATCTTCACCATCATATCAGAAATCAAACGGACACAGTATGTGTGTGCCAGAGCACTATGTGATTGCATTGCAGGTTGCTGGAAGATTCTATTTATCTTGCAAAGTCAGCTTATTGTTTTGCAGATAACCGGCCAAAATCTCATAATTAACTCACAGTTTAAGCTGTCAATTTTTTAGCCCCATCATACTGATGAAATGAAAACAAAAGCTATGTCATATCCATACTCCCTTACAGCTGTCTAATACACACCTCCCAAGTATCCCTCTTTAGGAGAGACAGTCCCTCTTTGAGACCCAAATTCCTATGTCCCTCTTTCTCACCCTGGTGTCCCTGTGTTTAGGAGATCAGACTGTGTGGTGTGTATATAAGTGTATCACCCTGGTGTCCCCGTGTTTAGGAGATCAGACTGTGTGGTGTGTATATAAGTGTATCACCCTGGTGTCCCTGTGTTTAGGAGATCAGGCTGTGTGGGGTGTATATAAGTGTATCACCCTGGTGTCCCTGTGTTTAGGAGATCAGACTGTGTGATGTGTATATAAGTGTATCACCCTGGTGTCCCTGTGTTTAGGAGATCAGACTGTGTGGTGTGTATAGAAGTGTATCACCCTGGTGTCCCTGTGTTTAGGAGATCAGACTGTGTGGTGTGTATAGAAGTGTATCACCCTGGTGTCCCTGTGTTTAGGAGATCAGACTGTGTGGTGTGTGTATATAAGTGTATCACCCTGGTGTCCCTGTGTTTAGGAGATCAGACTGTGTGGTGTGTATATAAGTGTATCACCCTGGTGTCCCTTTGTTTAGGAGATCAGACTGTGTGGGGTGTATATAGGTGTATCACCCTGGTGTCCCTGTGTTTAGGAGATCAGACTGTGTGATGTGTATATAAGTGTATCACTCTGGTGTCCCTGTGTTTAGGAGATCAGACTGTGTGGTGTGTGTATAAGTGTATCACCCTGGTGTCCCTGTGTTTAGGAGATCAGACTGTGTGCTGTGTATATAAGTGTATCACCCTGGTGTCACTGTGTTTAGAAGATCAGGCTGTGTGATGTGTATATAAGTGTATCACCCAGGTGTCCCTGTGTTTAGGAGATCAGACTGTGTGGTGTGTATATAAGTGTATCACACTGGTGTCCCTGTGTTTAGGAGATCAGACTGTGTGGTGTGTATATAAGTGTATCACCCTGGTGTCCCTGTGTTTAGGAGATCAGACTGTGTGGTGTGTATATAAGTGTATCACCTGGGTGTCCCTGTGTTTAGGAGATCAGACTGTGTGGTGTGTATATAAGTGTATCACCCTGGTGTCCCTGTGTTTAGGAGATCAGACTGTGTGGTGTGTATATAAGTGTATCACATTGCAGTAATAAAACTCACATTAATGTTTGTATAAACCTCAGTATATGTGTTTATAAACTAATCTGTGTAAATAAAATATTTTTGTCTTCCTCTAAAGCATTTATTCAGTCACACAAAGAGGTGTCAATAGGTCATGAAATAATCTAAAATTTCTTGGTAATGCCCTGCCCGCCAGCCATGCCCCCAGTAACACCTCTTACATAAAAGTGTCCCTCTTTGGCCATGTGAAATGTTGGGAGGTATGCTAATATAGACTGAGGGGATTCTGCTTGTGTCAGAGTTTTATGATCTGAAACAGTCTCTGGCTCTGCAGCTATATTATCCCAGAGCTTAACAATTCCTACATGTTTGTTTCCTCCAGGCTTTCAGCTTGCACAGTGTGATCTGATCCATTCTTTTCAGTATCTGTATATGAACATGAATAAAATGCCTCTCAATTAATGATGAGCGAGCACCCCGATGCTCGGGTGCTCGGGTGCTCTGACCGAGCACCCCCTGAGGCTCGAGTGCTCGGCCGAGCACCCGAGCCCCATTGAAAAGCATGGGAGCACTCGAGCATTAAACCAGGCACCCCCTGCTCTGATGAGCGGAGGGTGCCTGGTCAATGTCCCCCTTCATCTCCGCTATGCCCCTCTTCCACAATGTCCCCCTTCATCTCCTATGCCATAGAGGAGATGAAGGGGGACATTGTGGAAGAGGGGCATAGCGGAGATGAAGGGGGACATTGTGGAAGAGGGGCATAGACTCTATGCCCCTCTTCCACAATGTCCCCCTTCATCTCCGCTATGCCCCTCTTCCACAATGTCCCCCTTCATCTCCTCTATGGCATAGGAGATGAAGGGGGACATTGTGGAAGAGGGGCATAGCGGAGATGAAGGGGGACATTGTGGAAGAGGGGCATAGCGGAGATGAAGGGGGACATTGTGGAAGAGGGGCATAGAGTCTATGCCCCTCTTCCACAATGTCCCCCTTCATCTCCGCAATGCCCCCTTCATCTCCGCAATGCCCCCGTACCTCCAGTCCCTGGTGGTCCAGCGGAGCGTCTTCGGATCTGTGCCTCTTCCGGCACAGATCCCCTTCACCCGAACATGTCGGGCGAGCACATGGCGGTACTCGACGAGTACCGCCATGTGCCGAGCAGAGCGATGCTTGAGCCGATCCGAGCATCGGCCGAGCACGCTCGCTCATCACTACTCTCAATGAATGAAGAGATTGACTCAGTGACAGTCCTGTTTTATCTCCTGTCTGAACTGAATAACTGATGATGTGGGTGTTTCTTTACCCACTTAAGGACCCATGACGGTCCTGGCATGTCATGGGTTGGACGTGCGATAAGAACCCATGACATGCCAGGACCATCATGGATTTCAGGGCTTCCCATGCAGCTACACGCTATTCAGGAAACCCTGCATCGGATTGACCAAAAAAAAGTGCTGTGGTCCTTGAGTGCGGCCACGAGAGCGAGCGGCCGGTCCTTAAAGGGATAGTAATACTTCATTTTAACTTTATTTTATTTTGTAGGCATTAAAAAAACACGAAGAATGATATAAGTCTTATCTCTGAAACCTTTATGGTTTAAGAGATATTCACAAACAAAGTATCCCCCCCTGTTCAACCAGATCAAAAGGGAGATGCCCAGGTAGACTGCAGAGAGGGACAATCTTCAATTAAGATAATGGAAAAAGCTGAAAAACTTGTCAAGGGGGGAAGGGCTTTCATTGTTTTCATACAAAGAAAATTGTCCCCTTCTGTTATCTGTCCTGTCATACAACCAGACTCACATCTGAAAAGAGATGGCTTACACTAGGTAAAAGGGGCGGGGAGGGGAACTTTGCTTGTGAATATCTCATAAACCATAAAGGTTTGAGAGATAAGACTTATATCATTCTTCATGTTTTTTTAATGCCTACAAAATAAAATAAAGTTAAAATGAAGTATTACTATCCCTTTAAGGGTAAAACCATTCTAGAAAATGGGGAAATACTAATGTGATTCCATGAACATGAACTGTTTTTTTTTTTTTGTTTGTTTGTTTTTTTAATTCTCCTAATTATTAATCAATTTACACAGAAAATGTTCTTATTTACTCCACTTGAGACAAGGGGTGGTTGGTGGGTTGATGTATACTTTTGGAGGATGTAGTTCTGTCATGATCATACCCTTCTGTCTGTCTCCCTTTACTCATTTAGACTGTAAGCTCTTTTCTATTTTTTTCTAAGACTGTGCATTTATTTTAACTCATTTTATTGTATTTTTTGTAACAAGCTACATTGTAAAGCTCTGATTACACTGTATGATGCCATATAAATGAAGCTATATACATACTTACATACAATGCAGGATACTGGGTCAAAATTAAAGAGTTTTTGAGAAGCTACAGAAACTATTGATAATGTTTTTTGGATATTAGTAATGTATAGATCTCTAGGACAAGGTGAAACATTAAATAAAACGTTGACGGAGGAAACAATAAAGAAGGTGATGTAAAAATGATGGTAGATTTTAAAACGGCAGATGTCGCCTATCAAGTTCCTGTTGCTATATCAGCAAGGAGTAGGGGCATCCTGGGTTCCTTGCTGGGGGCATTCTTTGTACATTTGATGAAGGCAAAAATTTGCAAGGAAACAATAAAACATTACTAGATTTGATACAAATATTGATATAGTGTCAGATACATCTGTGGGTGACAGCCTGGGGACCAGACAGTGGTAACATTGCCCCATGTCCATCTCCTACCTCCATCACCCGCTCCCACGCGGTTCTCAGTTATGCAGAGCGCTGGGAGATGACGCACTTAAGAGAAAATGGCGCTAAGCATTTATACATATCCTTATTTCACTTTGCGACAATTTTACAGACAATTTCTTTATAACTCCAGTTTTATACATATCCCCCTTAGATTTTAGAAGAGCTTTTTTTTTTTTTTTTGGATGAACATATAAGTAATTTCTTGTCACAGTGGAAATTGTTTCAGGGGGTTTATGAATAATGGAAAACTAAACATTCAATTGTATCTGCAACTGAAACCTGCATCAGGCTTGTAAACAAAAGTTCTCTAGAGAGGTGGCAGGTTTTGTAAAATATAAGAAATGTACATACAGGAAACAAAAAAGGGACTCAGTCGGGAAGATAGAAACATTTAAAAAAGTTAAACACAAGAAAGTATTAGAATTGTGCTAAATTCCAAGAAGAAGAAACAATTGCAAGTCTGTAAAAAGGGGTGTTAATACTTACTTTAAGCATATTAGTGAAAAAAGAAAGAGTAAAGGAGGCATGGTAGGGAAATGGTAGAGATGTGGAGGGCAAGAAGAAAATAGTGGATAAATCAGCTGATTCATTAAAGAGCTTAGGTCTGTGCTTGCAACACCTCTAGCTGAGATTTCTAACCAATCTCTGTTGACAGGCATGGTTCCGAGTGACTGAAAAATTGCCAGCGTAGTGGTCTCTGACAATTACAGGCCCATGAGTCTGATATCAGCAATGGGAAATTAATGGAAATGCTATTGAAAGGAAGAATTGTTTCATATCTGAAGACTAATGACATTCAAGATCAATGGAAGCATGGCTTTACAACAGGAAGGGTAGGTGAAGTAAATTTGGATTTTTGTTAAGCTTTTGACACTGTACAACACAAGAATCTGATTCTAAGATGCATAGTTTGAGGCTGGGCTTAAAGATAGACAATTGGATAAATAATTGGCTGAAATAAAGTAAACAGTGTATAATAATCAAGGATAATTTTCCAGAAGAAGGATCAGGGCCGGATTTGGAATTAGGCAGAGTAGGCATCTGCCTACAGGTGCACCCCACAGAGGGGTGCTTGTCATTTGGATCCCCCGCTTGGCGCCCGCGGCCCGCAACAACATGGTGAGGTCTCAGTCTGTGCCTTCTTTGGCACAGACCTGTAGCTGCTGTGCGCTCCCTCGTTGGCTCTTTATAATGCAGAGTGCTGGGAGATGACATCATCATGACATCATCTCCCAGGGCTCTGCATTACTGAAGAGAAGACCATGCGGGAGCTCCAGCAGCTGCAGCTCTGTGCAGAAGGAGGAGGCACAGACAGACCTCTACTCTCCAGGGTAGGAAACAGACACAGGGGGAGGCAATATGGAGATAATGGGTACACTGTGAGGGGCAATATGGAGATGATCATGGGGGCAATGTGAAGGGCAATATGGAAATGATCATAGGGGCAATGTGAAGGGCAATATGGAGATGATGGGGGCAATGTGAGGGGATATGGAGATGATCATGGGGGCACTGTGAGGGGCAATATGGAGTTGATCATTGGGGCAATATGGAGATGATGGGGGCAATATGGAGATGATGGGGGCTAGTTGGAGCTGATGAGGGCAATGTGGAGATGATGGGGCAATGTGAGGGCAATAGGGAGCTGATGGGGGCAATATGGAGCTGATGGGGGGCAATGTGGAGACTGGGGGCATTGTGGAGATGGCAAATCGGGGGGGGGGGGCACTTCTGATTTCTGTGCCTACAGGCTCCTGAAATGTAAATCCAGCCCTGAAAAGGATGGGTTAATAGTGGACTGCAATAGGGTTCAATGATAGAGCATGTTCTCTTCAATATCTTTACTGCTGTTATTGATGGTATCCTTTTGAATGGTTGCACACAGAAGAGCATGCGACCATTCAACTCTTTCAGCAGGTCGCATGGCTAAACAGCGAGACGTGACAATCTCGCAGTGCATGACAGCGCGAGATTGTCACGTTGTATAGCCAATGGGTGCATGCTGCAGATAAATGTATTTTGAAGCCGTTTGTTAAGCACGCTGAGGCAGCTGGAGCGCCTCCTTGTGCTGCAGATAATAATCCGCCCTCTTCCTGCAGCCTGCTAACCCGTGCCTTCTGCTGGACGGAGTATTATCTACAGCACACGGAGGAGATCCAGCTGCCCCCGTATGCTTAACAAATGGCTTCAAAATACACTTATCTGCAGCGTGCTGCCTCCGTATGCTTAACATATGGCTTCAAAATACACTTATCTGCAGCGTGCTGCCTCCGTGTGCTTAGCAAATGGATTCAGAACCAGGGGAAGGACACAAACAATTCAGAAATGTGAAGACGGCAAAAAAAAAAAAAAAATACACTTAACTGCAGCATACGCCCATTAGCTATGCAACGTGACAATATCACGCTGTCATGCACTGTGAGATTGTCACGTCGCGCTGTTTAGCCATGTGACCTGCTGAAAGAGTTGAATGGTCGCACTCTCTCTGCATGCCACCATTCAAAAGTGAACAAGGTTGATCCTCCAGGAGGGATAAGTCAAGTGCATGAGGATCTAGGAAAACTGGAGGAATGGACAAGAGTATGGGATCTAAAGTTTAATGTTGAAAAGTGCAAGATTTTGTGTTTAGGACACAGAAACCCAGAGGTGGAATACAGTCTTAAGACTGTAAGCTCTCACGAGCAGGGCCCTCTTATCCTTCTGTTCTATTTAATACCTCTGTATGTCTATTCCCAATTGTACAGAGCTGCAGAATTAGTTGGCGCTATATAAATAAAGAATAACATCAGAAGAACAGGACTTTGTTAGTTAAAGGGATAATAATACTTAAAATGTAATAAAAAATATGTTGTAGGGCTTATCTCCCTGAGTAGAACAAGAGTACTCCCACTGCTGAAAGGTGTTTCATTCAAAAGTTATTAATTTTCAAAGTTGAATTTTTTAGGTGCAATATCACAGTGGCCTGAAATTGTACAGTGGCACTGTTGCTACACCATCCTATGGAGATTTATGGTCCCGGGACCAGAGCTATCCATAGGATCGTGTAGCAACAGCGCCACTGTATAATTTCAGGCCACTGTGATATTGCACCTAAAAAATTCAACTTTGAAAATAATAACTTTTGAATGAAACACCTTTCAGCAGTGGCAGTACCCTTGTTTTACTCGGGGGGATAAACCCTACAACATATTTTTTTTTACATTTTAAGTATTACTATCCCTTTAATGTTTCTGCTCACTTTAAAGGGATAGTAATACTTTGTTTTAACTTTATTTTATTTTGTAGGCATTAAAAAAACATGAAGAATGATATAAGTCTTATCTCTGAAACCTTTATGGTTTAAGAGATATTCACAAACAAAGTATCCCCCCCTGTTCAACCAGATAAGAAGGGAGGTGCCCAGGTAGACTGCAGAGAGGGACAATCTTCAATTAAGATAATGGAAAAAGCTGAAAAACTTGTCAAGGGGGGAAGGGCTTTCATTGTTTTCATACAAAGAAAATTGTCCCCTTCTGTTATCTGTCTGGTCTATGGACTGGATTCCACATCTGAGAAGAGATGGCTTACACTAGGAAAAAGGGGCGGGAAGGGGAACTTTGCTTGTGAATATCTCATAAACCATAAAGATTTGAGAGATAAGACTTATATCGTTCTTAATGTTTTTTTTAATGCCTACAAAATAAAATAAAGTTAAAACGAAGTATTACTATCCCTTTAAGTTAAGCAAGCAATGCAGTAAAGCAGTGAGAAAAGCAAATGGGTTCTTGGCCATAGCAGCAAGAAGAAGGAGGTACTAATACCACTTTATAGATCAGTGGTAAGACTTGACCTGACCAAAATATGTCTATTCTGAAAAGTATGCAACACTGTGTAGGCAAATGGACAGACTGGATGGGTCAGTCGGTTCACATCTTCCATCAAAATCTGTGTTTTAAGTCTAGTAGTTCAGTCGCTTATCGAAGGACCAGGTAGGGAGTCCCCAGTGTTCTCTTTTTCTCAAAGGCTAAGATTGTAGCCTGGATTCATCAGTAGGTCTGTGAAAAAGTTATATTACGAAAAGCACATTGCATTTGCTTTTAATCATTTTTTATTTTATTGTCGTGTTCTTTACGAGCTTTGCTCTTCTATGAACAATGAATGAATAATGAGAGAATTAACATTTAGGGATTCAGCTTTTTAACTTTAGCTTTGTAGGAATCCGTATATCTTGAGATGAGGAACTGGCAAACCGGATCATGCACCATTGCTTATTTACTTTATCAGTGGCTTCAATCTTGCACATTTGTATGCAGTAGGGATATTAGATGTTAACAGCTGTTAGTTTACATTGAGATAAGAAACTGGCAAACAGGATCATGCCCCGCTATTTACTTTTTGCATTTGTATAATCTATCTCGGATGTTTACTTGGAGTAGGAATAATAGATGGTAACAGCTACTGGCTTTAGGACAAATTAGAATATGTCATGGCATTAGAATAGTCCTAGGTCATCATTTAGACACTATGGCTGAGATGTTCAGAAAGTGGTGGTAACTGAAATTGTCTGTAATCAGAATAAAAAAGTTCTTACACCATGATCCGTCAATTCTCAGACATGTTTCCGTCATTTTTTGTATCCAATTCCGCCATCTCCTTCAAAGGGAAAAAGCCGTCTTAAAAGTGGGTGTGGCTTAGCCTTCCGTCATAATGTAAGGTATTTTCAGAAAAAAATATTAGTTTGAACGTCATTTTTTTGTCTGATTAACGTCATTTTTTCCCGACATAATAAAAATGGTCTAAACTTGGAGAAGAAAAATTTGTTTCAAAGACAAAAAAAAGTATTTTGTTTCTTTGAAAATGTTCGTTTCAAAGACAAATTGAAAGACAATTTTTAAGATCTTCTTACCGTCCTTTTTAATTCTTTAGATGAATTTTCAAACGTGACGGACTTACTTCTGAAAGTATCGTCCTCCTTTTACCACCAGCTCACGATCCGACAAGATTTTCATTATGAAGACTTCTTGAACATCTCGCCCTTTGTGTCAATTTTAATGCAGGGACAGCTGGGAATAGCTATTGGCTATGATAGAAACTATGCGCACTGATCGCTCATATTTGACTCAGCAAGTCATACTGACATATCCAGGGATCGAACATCTATTGACTCCGGTAGATCCGCACTTTAAAATGTATGTGTTTGCTCTTGGACATAATATAAAAAATCCTTGAGCGCGGTAAGAGGGAGTTTCCCCTTCTAATCCCATGTACATGTGAACCTTTATTATCTTGCAGTTCGACTTTCAGCCAGCAGTTTGTCTTACATTTACACTACTGCCATTGATTTCTGAGATTGATATAAACCAGTGTTCACAATACTTTCATGTACCAGTTTTTCAAATATTTGTGTCTAACACATCAGTGCTACTTATAACTTAGGACAGGTTTATACAGTTACCTACGTACTGGTGATATCACTATATTTTATCATATGCCATACGGGATATATCACTATGTAGCATTTTTAAAGTATGTTCTGGTAATACAATCTGTAAGGGAAGTTACATTATGCCTCGGCGGTCATGGGCGGATTGTCCTATCAGGCGATCGGGCATCCCCCGGTGGGCCGCTAGATCATGGGCTGGTGGTGGAGATCAGAGGATCTCACCTCACTGTCCCATGATATTTTGAAGGAGAGGTCTGTGTTGCCACAGGCACTCTCTGTGACAGCCTTCGCGCTCCTTGTTAATTCAGAGCGTCAGGGTATGACATAATATCCTGGCGCCTGCTCTCCCATGCCGCACAGGGACCACAAGGGGACGTCAACAGGGACATTGGTGCATCTAGTGGGCTGCTTTTAAAAAAATGCCTGGGCTGGTATTCCCCTACAATCTGCCCCTGCCGGCGGTACACATTTATTTATTTCTATTCCTTTACATGCGATTTTTGTCACAATATTTGACATCACTGATAACCCTCTCCTTGGGATTCCTACTTGGCTTTATATGACCTTATTTTCAAGTCCATATATATATTATAATAAAAGTTAGGTTTTGAAGTCTCTCCTTTTATTTAGGACCTTGATTATCACACGGATTAACTGATACAAGTGTACAAGTACTGCAGGGTTCCCGTATCCTCTTCTTGTTACTGGTTTGCCAATAGTGCACTATTCTGCCGATATTCTGAAGACAAGAGACAGTGAACAACAAATTACTTATAATTACTTAAGGGGTTAAATATTACTAAAAACAAAAGAGTAAAAGAATGTGAGAACACATTTTAAACACCCCAAAAGCCTGATTTCTATTTACTTGTGTTCTTTGTGAGTCTGCACCTTACAATTTAATTTTAATGGCAAATGTTCTAGGGTAACCATAAATCTCACTTGTTCAGCTGCAGGATTTATTAGTCTGTTAAATCATTTTATTCCTTGCTAGCTATTACTGAACTTTATGAGCGTTCATTGTTATGGAAGGTCTGAATGGAATCTCAATTTTTGCACAGTCGACAATTTTTACAGCTTGAGTTTGAACCACAAATCAACCAATAAAATAACAGCAAGAGCCTGTCAATCTCTTGCACATGTACGTATGTCAAATTCCTCTTCCTTTGCTTCATATCTAATGTTTCTTTCAGGCTCTTTGTTTTTAATTAGCATATTTCCAGCCACAGAATTGGGGGCCTCAGATTGTACGTGTATGTTCTAGAATCCCCTCCTAAGGCCCGTTAATATTTGTGGGAAAAGCCACCACATTGTTATGTTATGCATCCTCTGTCTTTTTTTATCATAGGATTAAAATTGATCCTTCCTGAAAAACTGGGACATTTAGAAACTAAAAGCCCAAACCCCTCCTCCCAGAAACTGGAGGACCCTTATGTACACAACATATCTCCCAAGTGTCCCTCTTTCTCGGGACAGATACTCTTTGAGACCCAAATCCCTCTGTCCCTCTTTCCTACCCTGGTATCCCCCTATTTAGGAGATCAGACTGTGTAGTGTGTATGTAAGTCTATCACATTGCTTCAAAGTAATAAAACTATTAGTAATGGTTTTTGTGTAAACCAGTATAACTGTTTATAAATTATTCTGAGTAAATAAAATAAAGAGGTGTCAATAGGTCATGAAATAACCTAAAAATTCTCTATAATGCCCCACCCACCAGCCACACCCCCAGCAACACCATCTAAAACAAAAGTACCCCTCTTTGGCCATTTGAACTGTTCAGGCGTATGATGCTGGGTTTGCCCATGCACATTAATTTAAATCGAATGTTTAACCCCTTGAATGCTAGAGATGTTGCCCTCAGAGACCCCTCTAAAATCAAGGATTTAAAAGCACAATTAAATCAACTGGAATTTTTATTTGCCCCTATGCTACAGTTGGTTTGCCCCAGAATTGCACCTCCATTGTACGTAAGACACACAGTATAACTGTGTATGTCCCCTTCTGCAAGAAATACATCAAATTAACATTAGAGGAGCAATAAACGTTTGTTATGAAAAAATATATGTTATATAGGCCTTTTTCTTTTGAGTAAAACAAGGTTATTCTCAATAATGATAGATG
Organism: Rhinophrynus dorsalis; assembly: GCA_037306005.1. Lineage (NCBI taxonomy): Eukaryota > Metazoa > Chordata > Amphibia > Anura > Rhinophrynidae > Rhinophrynus > Rhinophrynus dorsalis. The sequence continues at coordinate 519,385,297 of CM074720.1, read as the reverse complement.
CATAGTTTATTACATTTTCATTTTTTTTTACATTAATAGCAACCTATAGTGGTCATATTCCAATTAGTTATTATGTTACATTCTATTTGAGCAATGACAAATCTCCATAGAATGTGATAGAAACAGTCACTTCCTGTCAGTCAGAACTTTCAGGAAGTAAACAAGCTTTAATTCACTTCCTAATAATTTGAACTTTTATAACATTTGAATAAAACTACAGACTGCAGTGGGAGTACCCTTGTTTTACTCAGTAGAAAAAGCTCTATAACATATAGGTTTTCATACAAAGTTCACTGCTCCTTTAAAGTGATAGTAATACATTGATTAAATGAAATGTAATTCTGTAGATATTAAAAAAATAAATTAATTGCACCCAGTCCGATCTCTGAAACCTCTATGGTTTAAGAGATATAAGCTTACAAAGTTCCCCCTTCCCTCCCCTTGCACTGACGTCAGCTTTTTATCTTACAGAAGGAGATCCCGGTCCGCAGACCATCCTGTGGCTCTTCAGCAGAACCGAAATTGCGCTAGTTAGAAAGAAATACTTAATTTGAACGATCTACAACATGTGCCTGGTTTGTAAGCACATGTTGTATGTAGACTGTTCAAATGAAGTATTTCATTCTAACTAGCGAGATTTTGGCTCTGCTGAAGAGCCGCAGGACAGTCTGTGGACCAGGATCTCCTCTGTAAGATAGAAAGCTTACATAAGTACAAGGGGAGGGAAGGGGGAACTTTGTAAGCTTATATCTCTCAAACCATAGAGGTTTGAGAGATCGAACTGGGCGCAATTAATTTATTTTTTAAATATCTACAGAATTAAATTTAATTTAATCAATGAATTACTATCCCTTTAAGCCCTAAGATACTAGTGAGTTCTCAAGGGCATTCCAAAGCAAAAGGCTGCAGAACTCTCTAACATCTGAGAAGTCCAATGAGAAATCTGGCAAATGCAGGAACAAAAGCAGGTTTTTTTTTAATACAAAGACAATAACAAAGCCTTTGTTTACTAAAGTGGATAAAAACGTACCTGGGAACTCACAGGGTGTGACCCTGAGACTCAGGGTGAAGGGACAAAATCTCAGTGTGAGAGAGTCCTGTGTTACCTTTTGTGTGACCCATACTAATGAACTGCTTATTTTGTCTCTGAATTAGAGCCATTTCTATTAGAGAGACAGAGAAACAATATCTGCTTATCTACTGTATGTTTAACCCTTTGAGTGACAGAGGGATATACAAAGCATAGCTCTGCACATACCTGGGAACTCTCCGGTTTTGCCCCGGAGACTCCGGATTTCAGACTGAATTACCAGGTCTCCGGAGCAATGTGTGAATAACCGGGTGGGCAGAGTTTAAGTAGAAACTCTGTCCACTTGTGCTCCATCCCGCCTGGTTCCTCCCACTCCCCGCCCTCTTATCTCCATTTTGCACGATTTTTTTTTGTTTGTCCTGCCCCCCGTGACTAAGCCCCGCCCCTTTTATGCCGCAAATTGCGTCATTTTCCTGCCCGGTCGGCACTGACAGGGTTACCCTCTGGCTAGCCCTGATTCAAAAGTTCCCAGGTATGGCTCTGCAATGCGGTGGTACCCCTCTTGCACTCAAAGGGTTATACAATGAGATCTTTCATTTGCATGTAAGGGTTACTTGTAGACTGAACACAGAATCTCTGAGACACAGCAAGCAGGGGCATATTGCCAAGGATCTAAACGTTTGGGAACTTTAAGGGTTTATTATTTCAAAGATCTCAGGATCTCCCAATACAGAAAGTCCTCAGGCATGTATATAAATAGATACTTAGCAAGAAAAAAAAATCTGAATACAAACTCAAGAAAAAAAAAATTAAATGAGCAGTACATTTTTTTTAATGGAAAACTATATGTGATAGAGCTTGTCCTGTTGAGTAAAACATGGGCACTCACATCTCTGTCAGTTGTTTTATTCACATGTTATAACTAGTGTTGAGCGAGCATGCTCGGCCGATGCTCGGATCGGCTCGAGCATCGCTCTGCTCGGCACATGGCGGTACTCGTACGAGTACCGCATGTGCTCGCCCGCCATGTTCGGGTCTCCTCCCCGCACGTTTTGCGGCTGCTGCGCAGCCAATAAACGTGCAGGGAGGCTCTGACATCGGTGTAATGCCAGCAGCCATGTTGGCTGCTGGCATTACACTGATTGGCTGGCCAGAACCCGTGGTCAGGTGCTGTATAGCACCTGACCATCGAGTTCGGCTCAGTCTGAGCCAGGGAGAGCTGAGGATAGGAAGGGAAAGGCAGTGTAGGGAGGAAAAAAACAAAAATTGTGAAAAAAAAAGAACCAAAAGTCCTTTTTAGGACTACTGTGTGTGGGGGCAGCAGGTTATTTGGTGTGGGGGGAAAAAAACAAAAAAAAAAAAAAAAAAAATATATATATATTCTGTTTAGTGTGCAAAGTTGCAGATTAGAGCACATTCTGTTTAGTGTGCACAGTTGCAGATTAGAGCACATTCTGTTTAGTGTGCAAAGTTGCAGATTAGAGCACATTCTGTTTAGTGTGCAAAGTTGCAGATTAGAGCACATTCTGTTTAGTGTGCAAAGTTGCAGATTAGAGCACATTCTGTTAAGTCTTCAAACTAAAATATCAAAGTCACGTATTCCATTCAGTGTGCGTCGCCGCAGTTTAGCAGCACATTCTGAGTACTGTGCAGAGTTGCAGAATAGGAAGAAATACTGTTAAGTCTTCAAACTAAAATATCAAAGTCACATATTCCATTCAGTGTGCTTCGCCGCAGTTTAGCAGCACATTCTGTGTACTGTGCAGAGTTGCAGAATAGGAAGAAATACTGTTAAGTCTTCAAACTAAAATATCAAAGTCACATATTCCATTCAGTGTGCTTCGCCGCAGTTTAGCAGCACATTCTGTGTACTGTGCAGAGTTGCAGAATAGGAAGAAATACTGTTAAGTCTTCAAACTAAAATATCAAAGTCACATATTCCATTCAGTGTGCTTCGCCGCAGTGTAGCAGCACATTCTGTGTACTGTGCAGAGTTGCAGAATAGGAAGAAATACTGTTAAGTCTTCAAACTAAAATATCAAAGTCACATATTCCATTCAGTGTGCTTCGCCGCAGTGTAGCAGCACATTCTGTGTACTGTGCAGAGTTGCAGAATAGGAAGAAATACTGTTAAGTCTTCAAACTAAAATATCAAAGTCACATATTCCATTCAGTGTGCTTCGCCGCAGTGTAGCAGCACATTCTGTGTACTGTGCAGAGTTGCAGAATAGGAAGAAATACTGTTAAGTCTTCAAACTAAAATATCAAAGTCACATATTCCATTCAGTGTCTTTCACCGCCGTTTAACAGCCTATTCTGTGTACTCTGCAGAGTTGCAGAATTATAAGAAATACTGTTAAGTTTTCAAACTCAAATATTAAAGTCACATATTCCATTCAGTGTGCTTCGCCGCAGTGTAGCAGCACATTCTGTGTACTGTGCAGAGTTGCAGAATAGGAAGAAATACTGTTAAGTCTTCAAACTAAAATATCAAAGTCACATATTCCATTCAGTGTCTTTCACCGCCGTTTAACAGCCTATTCTGTGTACTCTGCAGAGTTGCAGAATTATAAGAAATACTGTTAAGTTTTCAAACTCAAATATTAAAGTCACATATTCCATTCAGTGTCTTTCACCGCCGTTTAACAGCCTATTCTGTGTACTCTGCAGAGTTGCAGAATTATAAGAAATACTGTTAAGTTTTCAAACTCAAATATTAAAGTCACATATTCCATTCAGTGTCTTTCACCGCCGTTTAACAGCCTATTCTGTGTACTCTGCAGAGTTGCAGAATTATAAGAAATACTGTTAAGTTTTCAAACTCAAATATTAAAGTCACATATTCCATTCAGTGTCTTTCACCGCCGTTTAACAGCCTATTCTGTGTACTCTGCAGAGTTGCAGAATTATAAGAAATACTGTTAAGTTTTCAAACTCAAATATTAAAGTCACATATTCCATTCAGTGTCTTTCACCGCCGTTTAACAGCCTATTCTGTGTACTCTGTACAGTTCCAGAATTATAAGAAATACTGTTAAGTTTTCAAACTCAAATATTAAAGTCACATATTCCATTCAGTGTCTTTCACCGCCGTTTAACAGCCTATTCTGTGTACTCTGTACAGTTGCAGAATTATAAGAAATACTGTTAAGTTTTCAAACTCAAATATTAAAGTCACATATTCCATTCAGTGTGTTTCAACGCCGTTTAACAGCCTATTCTGTGTACTCTGCAGAGTTGCAGAATAGTAAGAAATACTGTTAATTTTTCAAACTCAAATATCAAAGTCACATATTCCATTCAGTGTCTTTCACCGCCGTTTAACAGCCTATTCTGTGTACTCTGCAGAGTTGCAGAATTATAAGAAATACTGTTAAGTTTTCAAACTCAAATATTAAAGTCACATATTCCATTCAGTGTGTTTCAACGCCGTTTAACAGCCTATTCTGTGTACTCTGCAGAGTTGCAGAATAGTAAGAAATACTGTTAATTTTTCAAACTCAAATATTAAAGTCACTTATTCCATTCAGTGTGTGTCACCGCAGTTTAGCAGCCTATTCTGTGTACTCTGCAGAGTTGCAGAATAGTAAGAAATACTGTTAATTTTTCAAACTCAAATATTAAAGTCACTTATTCCATTCAGTGTGTGTCACCGCAGTTTAGCAGCCTATTCTGTGTACTCTGCAGAGTTGCAGAATAGTAAGAAATACTGTTAAGTTTTCAAACTCATATATATTAAAGTCATATATATCGTGTAAGATGAAGAAGGCGGGTAAAAAGGGACGGGGAAGTGGACGTGATCCTGAAAGTTCAGGGCGCGGGTCAGGACGCGGAGAAACTGTGCCTGGTGCCAGAGCACAAGAAAGAAAGACATCCACCATACCTAGCTTCATGTCTGATTTCACAGGGCGTCGCAGGACATCACTCTCGAGGTCCGACCAGTGCGAACAGGTGGTCGGTTGGATGACAGCTGATACTGCTTCCAGTCGGTTAAGCACCACCCTGTCTTCCACCAAGTCCACTCTCAGTAGCCAAGAGTCTGGTCAACATAATCCTCACTCTGATCATCCTTCCTCCCACCATACACGGTCTGGTCAAAGAAGTGATCCCACACTGGGATATAGTGATGAGCTCGTCTCATCACCAATCCTTCATTTGACCCTCTCTCCAAGCACGCTTGCAGAGGAACATGACATCTTGTGCCCTGATTCACAACCTCTAGAGGCTACCCAATCACAAGAAGATGACAGATGTGAACGGCATTTAAGGTCAAAGGAAGTAGTGGATGATGATGATGATGATGATGAGACACAGTTGCCATTAAATCAACCACTATTTCCGTCTCAAGACCTTGTTGAGGAGAATGTTATACAGTTGTCAATGACTGAGTATGTGGTGGGATCAAGACTTGAGGAGGATGATCAGAGTGAGGAAGTGGAGGAGGACTTGGTGGACGATGAGGTGACTGACCCCACCTGGGAAGGTGTAGAGCCGAGCGATGACAGCAGTCCTGAGGGTGAGCCATCTGCAGCACCGCAACAGGCTGGAAGAGGCAGTGGTGTGGCTACAGAAAGAAGGCGGACCGCACCAAACCGGCCCGCAAATGTTCCACGGAGCACCCCCTTGCGTAAATCTACCTTGCCAAGGGGTAGGTGTTCCGCGGTATGGCGTTTTTTTAAGGAAAGTGCGGACGACAAAAGATTTGTAGTTTGCAACCTGTGCAACACCAGAATGAGCCGAGGCATGAACACTAGAAACCTCACCACCACCAGCATGATCCGACACATGGCATCCAAGCACCGTAGTAAGTGGGAGGAACGCCTGGATCGCCCATCTGTGTCTGCAGGCCACACCACTGCCTCCTCTTCCCCTGTTTTCGGTGCCGGCCAATCGCCTGTCGAAGGCGCAGGCCCGCATACCTCCCGCCCTGCACCTGTAGCATCTGAAGCACCATCAGCGACCACATCCACTTCCCTGTCCCAGCACAGCGTCCAAATGTCGTTACCCCAGGCATTTGAGCGCAAGAGAAAATACCCAGCCACCCACCCACAGGCCATAGCACTAACCTCACACCTTTCAAAATTACTGGCCATCGAAATGCTGCCATTTAGGCTTGTGGACACTGAGTCCTTCCGCAGCCTGATGGCAGCAGCTGTCCCTCGGTACGCGGTCCCCAGCCGCCACTACTTTTCCCGGTGTGCCATCCCCGCATTACACCACCATGTGTCCCGTAACATCACCCGTGCCCTGACCAACGCAGTTACTGGGAAGGTCCACTTAACGACTGACACATGGACAAGTGCTTGTGGCCAGGGACGCTACATTTCCCTGACGGCACACTGGGTGAATGTCGTGGAGGCTGGGAGCGACTCGGACCCTGGGATGGCACGGGTGCTACCCACGCCGAGGATTGCGGGCCCTACCTCCATCAGGGTTTCCACCAGCACCTACGTTATTGGCTCCTCCTCCTCCGTTTCCACCTCCGAATTCTCTACACACACCGCCACTCCCCCATCAGCCAGTAGCTGGAAGCAGTGTAGCACTGCAGTGGGGAAGCGTCAACAGGCCGTGCTGAAGCTGATCTGCCTTGGGGACAAACAGCACACGGCCTCAGAGCTGTTGCAGGGGATTAGTCACCAGACCGAGCAGTGGCTCTCGCCACTCAACCTGCAAGCAGGCATGGTTGTGTGTGATAATGGGCGTAACTTGGTGGCGGCTTTGGAGCTCGGCAAGCTCACACACGTACCATGCCTAGCGCATGTATTTAATTTAGTGGTGCAGCGATTTCTAAAAACCTACCCCAATGTGCATGATCTCTTGACCAAGGTGCGCCGCGTGTGTGCACATTTCCGTAAGTCATCTACAGCTTCGGCCGGCCTGTTGAAGCTGCAGCAGCGCTTACAATTGCCAGCTCACCGGCTGCTGTGTGACGTGAGCACGCGCTGGAACTCCACCTTCCACATGTTGGCCCGGCTTTGTGAGCAGCAGAGGGCAGTAGTGGAGTACCAGCTGTTACACGGTCGTCGCCTCTCCGTTCAACTTCCTGTAATCAGAAGTGAGGAGTGGGAATGGATGTCAGACCTCTGCGAGGTTTTACGCAATTTTGAGGAATCGACACAGATGGTGAGCGGCGATAACGCTATTATCAGTGTAACCATCCCACTTCTGTGTCTACTGAAACGCTCGCTGCTCACAATTAAAACCGACGCTTTGCATGTGGAAGAGGTGGAAATGGGGGAGGAAGAGCTTACACAAGGTGATAGCCAGAGCACCCTCACTTCGTCTTCTCAGCGACAATTGGAGGAGGCGGAGGAGGAGGAGGAGGAGGAGGAGGAGGAGGAAGACACGGTTGCCTCCGCTACAGAGGGTAGCCATGGAACTTTAGTTCCATCTCTTCAGCGTGGGTGGGCAGAAGAGGAGGAAGAGGATGAGGATATTGAGAGTCAGCCTCCTGGTGAGGACAGCGAAATCTTGACTGTTGGTACTCTGGCACACATGGCTGACTTTATGTTAGGCTGCCTTTCCCGTGACCCACGCGTTGTACGCATTTTAGACAACACGGATTACTGGGTGTTCACCCTTCTGGACCCCCGCTACAAAGAGAATTTCTCATCTCTCATTCCTCCGGTGGAGAGGACAAGCAAAATGTTGCAATACCAGAAGGTTCTTGTCGAAAAATTGCTCCAAAATTTTCCATCTGACAACGCTGGCGGCAGAGTACGTGCTACCTTGGCCAACCGAGAAGGGGAGAAAAGGGGAGCACACAGCAGTTCCGACAAAGGCAGGGCAACACTCTCCAAGGCGTGGGACACCTTCATGACACCCCGCCAGCACCCTCACCCTGATGCGCAGCCTAGTGTCACAAGGAGGGAAAAGTTTTGGAAGATGGTGAAGGAGTACGTAGCAGACCGTGTCAGCGTCCTCAATGATCCCTCTGTGCCTTACAACTACTGGGTGTCCAAGCTGGACACGTGGTATGAACTGGCACTCTACGCCTTGGAGGTGCTGGCCTGCCCTGCCGCCAGCGTTCTGTCTGAGCGGGTATTTAGTGCTGCTGGTGGCATCATAACAGATAAGCGTATCCGCCTTTCCACCGACAATGCTGATAGGTTGACACTTATAAAAATGAACAAGGCCTGGATTTCCCCTGACTTCTCCACTCCACTGGAGGAAAGCCCCGGGGGAACATAAACTCACTTTATATATGTTATTTACAATGATGGGAATACTCTGTATTCCCATTCACCCCTTCCACCCCAAAAACGGGTATATGGTTGACTCTTAATGTTCTCATCCTCCTCCTCCTCTTCCATATGCCCTGGGATATAATTTTTATATAGGGCCAGCTCACCAGCGTGCCCTGGGATATAATTTTTATATAGGGCCAGCTCACCAGCGGGCCCTGTGATATAATTTTTATATAGGGCCAGCTCACCAGCGGGCCCTGTTTGACAATTTTTATATAGGTCAGCTCACCAGCGGGCCTTCTCATATAATGTTTTATTGGGTCAGCTCTCTAGCGGGCCCTCTCATATAATGTTTTATAGCGTCAGCTCACTAGCGGGCCTTCGCATATAATGTTTAGGATGGTCAGCTCTGCAGCAGACCCTCACCCATAATGTTTTAGATGGTCAGCTCAGCGCACGTTTCCCTCTTAATCATGGCCTCAGTTCTGAAAATCAAGGAAATTTTTGGGAGAATTTGCCTCTGCGCACGTTTCCCTCTTAATCATGGCCTCAGTTCTGAAAATCAAGGAAATTTTTGGGATAATTTGCCTCTGCACACGTTTCCCTCTTAATCATGGCCTCAGTTCTGAAAATCAAGGAAATTTTTGGGAGAATTTGCCTCTGCGCACGTTTCCCTCTTAATCATGGCCTCAGTTCTGAAAATCAAGGAAATTTTTGGGATAATTTGCCTCTGCGCACGTTTCCCTCTTAATCATGGCCTCACTTCAGAAAATCGATGAAATTTTTGGGAGAATTTGCAGATGATATACAAGTAAATATACAGCAAATACTGTTTGGTAACAATTTTTCGCCTAAAGTCGTTTTTATTTTCCTTTTTGTGTGTTTTACGGTCAGTCTGTAAAAATGGCGTACTACGGGCGAAAGATCGTTCCCAGCAGCGATGTTGGAGTCCAAGGTGCATCCAGACATCCTCCCTATGCTGTCCCTGAACCATTTCTGTAGTGTTTCCATCTTTTTCTGCCCTTTTCCTATGGACCAGGCACCCTCCCCTCATCAGAGCAGGGGGTGCCTGGTGTAATGCTCGAGTCCTCCCATTGACTTCAATGGGGCTCGGGTGCTCGGCCGAGCACTCGAGCCTCAGGGGGTGCTCGGTCAGAGCACCCGAACATCCGAGCATTGGGGTGCTCGCTCATCACTAGTTATAACAGTTCAAGTATTCAGGAAGTGAATGTACTGTGTTTTACCTCCTGATCGTTCTAACAGACAGGAAGTAACTCAGCAGTTTCTATCACATTCTATGGATAACTGTATGTCACTGCTTTTACATAGTAACATAGTAAATTAGGTTGAATAAAGACACAAGACCATCAAGTTCAACCTTTGCCTCATACCCCAGTGACTGAGAATTATAGCTTTCCTGCTACCAAATAAGTTAGTCTTTATCAGACCTTCCTGATTTACCTACTAATATACAGTATAACCCTGTATGTTCCCTTTTAAAAGAAATGTATCTAATCTTCTCTTAAATGTATCCATTGTATCTGCCATAACCACCCGCTTGGGCAAGGAATTCCACAATTTAACAGACCTTACTGTAAAAAAACCCTTCCTCTGCTAAAGTCTAAACCTCTACTCTAATCTCAAGGGGTGTCCCCTGACCACCTGATCAGGTCTTGGAATGAATAACTCACCGCGGAGATCCTTGTACTCACCTCTCATATATTTGTACAATGTGATAAGGTCTCCTCTTAGTCATCTTTTCTCTAGAGTAAATAAACCAAGTTTTTCTAGTCATTCCTCATACGTCAAGTCCTCCATTCCCTTAATTAATTGTGTTGCTCTTTGCTGTACCCTCTCTAGTATATCCTTTTTCAGAACTGGTGCCCAAAGCTGCACTGCATACTCAAGGTGAGGTCTTACCAATGATTTGTACAATGGCAAAATAATCTTATCCACTCTTGCTTCAATACCTCTTTATGCAAGACAGTATTTTGTTTGCTTTTGCTACTGCCGTTTGACACTGGTCACTGTTTCCAAGTTTGTAGTTTACAAGGATACTCAGGTCTTTCTCTAGCAACGAGTCCCCTAAAATGATTCCATTAAATTCATAAGTAGCCTTGATTATTTCCTCTCAAATGCATGACTTTACACTTCCCTTCATTAACCCTTTGAGTGCCAGAGGGGTGCGTACCCCCTCTGGCGCTCAAAGCATTAAAATTCATATTACATTTGTTTGCCCAATCTGCCATTTTTGTCAATCCCTCTGCAGAGAGCAAATATCCTGTTCTGAATTAATTACTTTGCATAATTTAGTCATCTACAAATATTGATATTTTGCTTTCTATATCTATTTCCAGATCATTTATAAACATGTTAAAAAGCAGCGTACCTAATACTGAACCCGGATGTACTCCACTCTCCACTTTAACTGTATTGTAGAATTGTCCATTTACAACCACACACTATCCTTCACCCAGTTTTGTATCCAATAGAATTGGTTATATCCTAGCCCCAATTTCCTTATTTTAAACCCCAGCCTTTGCATCGAATGCCTTTGCAAAGTCAAGATATACTACATCAACTACCTTGCCATTATCTAGGTTGCTACTTACTTCCTCATAGAAGCTGAAAAGATTAGTTTGGCATGATCTATTCCTCATAAAACCATGTTGATACCTGTTAATAATCTTATTTTTTGGTGGTTTAATCCTGAATATAATCCCTTATTATACCTTCTAGCAGTTTTCCCACTACAGAGGTCAAACTCACAGGTCTATAATTCCCAGGTTTTGTTTTAGTTCCCTTAAATAGAGGCACTACATTGACTCTTTGCCAATAAAGAATAAAGAATAAATATAGGGGTCTTGCTAACACTGCACTGAGTTCCTGAAGAACCCTTGGATGTATACCATCAGGATCCGGTGCTTTTGTCAGTCTTAATTTTGTTCAGTCTTCCCATGACATCTTCTTGAGTTAACCCAATATCTGATAATTGTATTGTTTTATTAGTTACTTGATGAGGCTCTTCTACCATTCCTTGTTCCCTTGTATATAGTGATGCAAAAAGAGTGTTTAAAACATTGGCCTTTTCCTTGGTAATCAACTCAACCATCTCATTTTTGAAAGCTCCAATGCACTCCTTTTTTTAAGTTTTTTGCTATTTATATGTTTGAAAAACTTTTTTGGATTAGTCTTGCTTTCCCTTGCAATTCGAGTTTCATTTTCTATTTTTTGCTACCCTAATTGCCTTTTTTGCAATCTTTGTTGCACTCCCTGTATTTTAAGGAAGAATGTTCAGTTCCTTCCGACGTAAATAGTTTGAATGCTTTTTTTTTTTACTTGCCATTTTCTCCTTTACATGTGCAGTTAACCACATTGGCTGTGATTTACTTCTTTTGTATTTGTTCCCCATTGGTATATACTGTTGGGTACATTTCTGCAACCTAAATTTGAATTCTGACCATTTTTCCTCAGTATGTTTGCCTTTAAATAATTTATCCCTGTCTATGTGTTGCATTGAAGCTCTTAACAATTTGAAGTCAGCTTTTTAAAATTAAGAGTTTTGGTCGAACCTATACAGTTTTTTCTTTGCCATACTAATCTCAAATTTAACCACGTTGTGATCACTGTTTCCCAAATGTTCATTTACCTTAATATTGGACACCATTTCTGTGTTATTCATTATCACTAGGTCCAATACATTGTTTTTCCTCTCCAATAGTATGTAACAGAATAACTAATTGGAAATTGCACACTACAGTGCACTGCTAATGTAAAAAAACTCAAGTTTAAATTGTAATAACTGTGGAAAAATGAATCTCTCGGCAGTGGGAGTACAATTATTTTATACATCAGGAAATGCCCTACAATATATATTTTTTCATAAAAAAAGTTTACTGCTCCTTTAAAGGAGAAGTAAATGTTTTTTTGTGAAAAAATATATATTGTAGGGATTTTCCTATTGAGTAAAATAAGGGTACTCCCACTGCCAAGAGATTTATATTTCCAGAGTTATTACAGTTTAAACCCATGTTTTTTTACATTAGCAGTGCCCTCTAGTGGTCAAATTCAAATTAGATTTACTGTTAGATTCTAATGGAGAGGAAAGTCAGAGACATACAGTTCTCCATAGAATGTGATAGATACTGCCTGTCACTTCCTGTCAGTTAGAACTATCAGGAAGTAAACACAGTAAATTCACTTCCTGGTTATTTAAACTGCTATAAATTTTGAATAAAACATCTGACAGCGATGTGAGTGACCTTGTTTTATTCAGCAGGAAATTCTCTATAAAATATGTGTTTTCATAAAAATAAGTTTACTGCTCCTTTAAGTTTGGACTGTTATCAACATGAAAAACATTACAGTATATAATTTTTATAATTAGGACTTGCTAGCCTGTTAACCATTTGAATGCCAGAGATGTATCCAACACCTTGAGAACCAAGTCATTGCACACTCCTCTGGCACTCAAAGGGTCAATAGTTCTTGATAAAGCAAAGAGTTTGGAAACCTCAGAGGTTTCTTCTTCAGTACAATCAATAAATACTTAAGCAAGTTACACGCCTGATAATTCAACATGGCAGTTGGTTAATTAGAGATCCCTTAAAAGCCTGGCCTATAGATTGCTCTTGAGTATAAAACTTAGAGTGCTCAGAGCTATGCGCTGTAGGGATATGCAGTTATAGTAGGTATTTTATGCATATTAATTATTACTCAAACGATTATATATCTGCTTGGTGGACTCCCATCAATTAGTCCTGCTTGTTAATATAGGGAATCTTATATATATAAAAAGCATCCTTATATTTCAGTGCTTCTTAAAGGAGCAGTAAACTTTTTTTTATGAAAACACATATTTTACAGAGCATTTCCTGCTGAATAAAACAAGGTCACTCCCATCGCTGTCAGATGTTTTATTCAAAATTTAAAGCAGTTAAAATAATCAGGAAGTGAATTTACTGTGTTTACTTCCTGATGGTTCTAACTGACAGGAAGTGACAGGCAGTTTATCTCACATTCTATGGAGAACTGTATGTCTCTGACTTTTCTGACTTTAATCTCTATTAGAATCTAACAGGAAATCTAATTAGAATTTGACCACTAGAGGGCACTGCTAATGTAAAAAAACATGGGTTTAAACTGTAATAACTCTGTAAATATAAATATCTGGGCAGTGGGAGTACCCTCATTTTACTCAATAGGAAAATCCCTACAATATATATTTTTTCATAAAAAAGTTTACTGCTCCTTTAAATGAGTTCAGTGGAACCCGAAGATTCCCAGAAGAAGTACGATGGCGTCCATGGAACAAATGTAATTAATGGAGGACAATGGAACAAGGCCGGAATGACAGTGCAATTCTGTGTTTACTAGAGGTTGTGTGAAACGCTGAAAGATTTAATTCAATGTAGATTTGTTTTCTATTATTTTTCTCTTGAATAAGAGAACTTGTATCCTCTAAGAAAAAATATATCACATAAAATTACCTGGTAACTGGCACTTAATACCATTAAATGGATAGCAACATTTTATAATAAAACATATAAATCGTAGAAAATTTCCTGCTGAGAAAAATAATTACCCTCACTGATAAGAGATGCTGTATTCAGTATGTATTATAGCTCAAAACAATCTCTCTCTCTTTTAGGCCTAAAATACTGCAATAGTTGTTAATGTGCTATCACTGGTTTTATTTAACAGAATCCCTTTGAAGTCTATGGAAACATTTGTAGTTAAAACCATCAATAATGTTACCAACTGCAATGGAATCCAAGACAAATTAAATGGACAGATTTACAGGTGACCAATAGAAATTCTCCACAGGGTGAATGAAACAGACCATCTAATGGTCACTGTTAATTGTTCTTTTAAATGTTCTTTTGATTAAAGAAATATAACTTTGTTTAACCCTTTAAGGAGCCTTGACGGTCCTGGCACGTCATGGGTCGGCAAGCCGTAAGGACCCATGACATGCCAGGACCGTTATGGAATTCAGAGCTCCTGCAGGAGCGCTGTGAGTAATAGCAGGGACTGAAATTGATTGCTCCAAGACCGGAGCGATCTCTTTTAGTACCCCGTTCAGCGTGCCGGCACACGTGATTAGTTACGTAGGATGGCACATCAAAATTTCCTATGTGGTCCTTAAAGGACCACACACCCCGTGACCACTGGTTCTAATGGGGTTAAGGGATTAAAGAAATAAAACTTGTTTGACATGTTAAAACTTTTAAATGAATTATATGCCAGCAGTGTTTGACTCAGAAGAAAAGCCTTAATTTACTGTTAAATTGTTTGGTGCAGACATCTTTGTCATCTATCGGGTTAAAGGGTTTGATTTCCACAGAGATTACATTTTAACACTTTGAGTGCCAGAGGGGTACGGAACACATTGCTTTATTCTGTACCCCTCTGGCATTCAAAGGGTTAAGTTCAAGATTTCTACCAAAGCAGACAGTTTGAGAACCACAGATTTATTTATATTTGTGAAAACTGCTGGTGACAAGATTATGAATATTTAAAGGGGTAGTAATGTCTTATGTTAATAAAATGTTATATTGTAGACATTAAAAAACTAAATCAATAGATGCCATTCCAATCTCTCAAACCTTTATGGTTTGAGAGATGTAAAGTTTTAAAGTTCCCGCCTCCCCATGAAATGACGTCAGCCACTAGCTGACAGAAGAAGATGCTGGCCCCGGGCCCGGCAGGTGGCTCTTCATCAGTAGAGCCGAAATTCCGCAACCTAAAAACAAATACTTAATTGGAACAGTCTACAAAGTGTGCTTGCACACCAGGAACACTTTGTAACCTGTTCCAATTAAGTATTTATTTTAGATTGCGATATTTCAGCTCTGCAGAAGAGCCGCCGTCGGGTCACCAGACTCGAATCTCCTTCTGTCAGATTTACAGCTGACATCAGTGCAAGGGGAGGGAGGTGGGAACTTTAAAACATTATATCTCTCAAACCATAAAGGTCTGAGAGATCGCCATGGCATATATTGATTATTTTTTGAATAGCTACAATATAACATCCTATATAATATTTCGCTAAGTTGTGTGTAACTCCCGACATGCGCAGTAGACACTGCTGCACGTGCGACAGTCATGCGCAGTACAGACTGCCCGCGCCGCGGCTGATACAGAGCTGGGTGCTCCGAAGGAGCGTCCAGCTCTGTATCAGCAGTTGCGCGGGCAGTCTCTACTGCGCGTGACTGCCCCGCGACCGGCTGCCAGAGGCACTGTGGTCCGTGTAACGGGCTGTTCAACTAGTTTTATTAATATAAGACATTACGAATCCTTTAAGAATAGTTGGAATGGAATTTTGTCACGTTACCCTGCTGAGTGAGGCCCTCTTCTATTCTTGTATTAGTGGTGACAGCTAAAGGTTAGAATTACAGACGGCTAGTGAAAAGCACATTTAATGGAGACAGTTACTTTTAAATTTAGAGACAGGTCTTACATGCCTGCTTTTTATGGTCAGGAACCCATACACTTTGTTATTTCATTATCTATTTTCTGTCATATTTAAAGGGATAGTAATACTTCGTTTTATCTTTATTTTATTTTGTAGGCATTAAAAAAACCTTTATGGTTTAAGAGATATTGACAAGCAAAATATCCCCCCCCCCTGTTCAGACAGATCAGAAGGGAGGTGCCCAGGTAGACTGCAGAGAGGGACAATCTTCAATTAAGATAAGTTAAAAAGCTGAAAAACTTGTCAAGGGGGCAGGGCTTTCATTATTCTCACAGGAAGAAGATTGTCCCCTGCTGTTATCTGTCTGGTCTTACAACCAGATTCACATCTGAGAAGAGATGGCTTACACTAGGTAAAAGGGGAGGGAGGGGAAACTTTGCTTGTGAATATCTCTTAAACCATAAAGGTTTGACAGATATACTTATATCGTTCTTCATGTTTTTTTAATGCCTACAAAATAAAATAAAGATAAAACGAAGTATTACTATCCCTTTAAATATCCAGAGGTGTACCTGGGACACTGTCAAAATGGTCTCTTAACAGAGTTCATCTTTGATTCAACTTTATTTTGGTTATCACAGCAAAAACTACAATAAAATGAAGAAATTACCAACAGTGAATTCTACCAATAATCTTGAAAACTGTTTAGATTTTACACACCAAGCCACAGAAATTAATTTAGTTACTTATAGCTTACTTTGCTTGTGTTGAAAAATAACTTTTATGAAAAATTTTACTTCACTCCTCCTGAGGAAAGTAATTTACACCTCACATGAGAATCGATAAAAAGTGATCTAAGAATCACTAAAGTATATTTCCTCAGTATAACACAAACTCTTCTCAGAATGTGTACATAAAACAAACATAAATACTGCGTTTAACCAGTTGTATGCTATAGAACAACAACAAAAAAAACAATGTGTTGGATACATCTCTAGCAATCAAGGGGTTAAAGCAGAATTATCATACAAATAATACTGGCACCCAATATATTTGTAACCTAGCTATTTGCAAATCCTTACTGTTTTTAACCCCTTCTCGCCTACTGACGTGTCAGGACAGTCACGGCTGTCTGGCACTTAAAGGGATAGTAATACTTCGTTTTAACTTTATTTTAATTTGTAGTCATTAAAAAAACATGAAGAATGATATAAGTCTTATCTCTCAAACCTTTATGGTTTATGAGATATTCACAAGCAAAGTTTCCCCTCCCGCCCCTTTTAACTAGTGTAAGCCATCTCTTCTCAGATGTGGAATGCAGTCCATAGACCAGATAGATAACAGCAGGGGACACTCTTATTCCTATGAAAACAATGAAATCCCTGCCCCCCTTGACAAGCTTTTCAGGTTTTTCCCTTATCTTAATTGAAGATTGTCCCTCTCTGCAGTCTACCTGGGCACCTCCCTTCTGCTCTAGCTGAACAGTGTGACATCAGTAAAAGGGTTGGGAGGGGGACACTTTGTTATTGAATTACTCTGGAACTACAACTCTGACAGAATTGAAATAACGCTCTCCAAAGTTCAAATACTATGATGACTAATTAGAGCTGCTTTTATTATGAAACATTACTATCCCTTTAAGGATCAGTGACGGTCCTGGTACGTCACGTACTTTTTACTTATAGAGCTCCTGTAGGAGAGATGTGAGTAATACCGGGGACTGAAATTGATCGTTCCAAGACCGGAGTGATCTCTTTCAGTCCCCTGTTTGGCGTGCCGGCACAGGTGATCAGTCACTTGGCCCAGCACGTGAAAGTCTTAAATCTGGTCCTTAAAGGACCACACACCCCAGGGCCCACTGGTCCTTAAGGGGTTAAATTCAATGTGTCCACATTAATGCTGATACATCGATTCTTCAGCAGGAACGAGAGGACAGACAGTGCAGACAACTTACAGGAAATGATAGCATTGCCTGTCCTGTTCACTGCCAGCTATCTATTAAAGTATACCTCCCAAATGTCCTCTTTAGGAGGGACAGTCTCTTTTTGAGACCCAAATCTTTATGTCCCACTCTCTCACCCTGGTGTCCCTGTGTTTAGGAAATCAGACTGTGCTGTGTATTTAAGTGTATCACATTGCTCCACAGCAATAAAACTCACATTAATGTTTATATAAATCCGCCCGTTTGCAGAAATTCTAAGTTTAAATGTACCTCTGTTCCTACTTCCGGCAGACAGTGCTGATCGAATCTGTACCGTAGTCTGAGCTTCTCTCCAGCCTTCTCCGATGACGGAGGCTGTCTGTCTCTAAGCTGGAGCACTCTCATTGGCCAGAAATTGATCTCTGCCAATGAAAGTGCTCCAGCTTAGAGACAGACAGCCTCCGTCATCGGAGGAGGCTGGATAGAAGCTGAGACCACGGTACAGATCTGGTCAGCACTGTGTGCCGGAAGTAGGAACAGAGTTAAGTTTAAACTTAGAATTTCTGCAAACGGGCAGATTTTATTTTTTTTTTTAAAGAACACACTTTCCATTAGTTATTATTGTTAATGAAATGATTTAGCCAAAGTTGTGAAGGGGGTAAACATCCCCTTTAAGGAGTGAAGACAGTGCATGCAGTTTGATGTTCTGTGTTCCTGCTGGCAAATATCACGTTTGTATCCCTGGGCATGCATACCTCCCAAGTGTCCCTCTTTTAGACCCAAATCCCTCTGTCCCTCTATCTCACCCTGATGTCCCTCTATTTAGGAGATCAGACTGTGTGGTGTGTAGATAAGTGCATCACATTGCTCCACATCAATACAACTTACTTTAGTGCCTGTTTAAACGTCAGCATATGTTTAAATAAAATACTTTGGTCTTGTTATAAGTCATTTATGAGGTTACACAAGGTGGTATCAATAGGTCATGAAATAGCTTAAAAATTTTAGGTAATGCCCCGCCCACCAGTCACGCCCACATCAACACCCCCTAAAACACAAGTGTGCATCTTTGGCAATTTGAAATGTTGGCAGGTATGGGCATGACAGCCAGCACAGATTGATGATGTTATCCTGAACAAAGAAGCAAGAAAAAACTTCAGAAGGGCCATTAAGATTTTCTGGCCACAGTAAGGTAAGTGGAGGATATTATTAAAGGGATAGTAATACTTCGTTTTAACTTTATTTTATTTTGTAGGCATTAAAAAAACATGAAGAATGATATAAGTCTTATCTCTCAAACCTTTATGGTTTGAGAGATATTCACAAGCAAAGTTTCCCCCTCCCACCCCTTTTACCTAGTGTAAGCCATCTCTTCTCAGATGTGGAATGCAGTCCATAGACCAGACAGATAACAGCAGGGGACAATCTTCTTCCTATGAAAACAATGAAATCCCTACCCACTTTGACAAGTTTTTCAGGTTTTTCCCTTATCTTAATTGAAGATTGTCCCTCTCTGCAGTCTACCTGGGCACCTCCCTTCTGATCTGGCTGAGCAGTGTTACATCAGTAAAAGGGGCGGGAGGGGGATACTTTGTCATTGAATTACTCTTGAACTACAACTCTGACAGAATTGAAATAACACTCTCCAAAGTCCAAATACTATGATGATTAATTAGAGCTGCTTTTATTATGAAACATTACTATCCCTTTAAGAACAGTTAGTTCTCTTTTACTGAAATGTATTGTTTTTCCAAGAAGTAACCAAAGCACATCAATTTCCATGAGTCTAAATGTAATTTGTGCGGCTCGGATATTAAAATAATTTTGTAAAACTGCCAACTGCACAATACTATGTTCAACATTTTTTTCATCTTCTTTACATCTTTTATTTATGTACAACTCCAGGCAGTACAAACACCCGATGAGTATTTATAATAAAAATAAATAACACCTCACAGTATCCTGGTGTACAAAGGCACCCTGGTATTATCATTTAAAGCTAAACAAACACATGGAGTGCAAAGCTTACACTTTTATTTGTAAAGATATACATACATACTTATTCTACTTTTAGAAACCAAGTTTGTTGAAGATTTTACTTAAAGCGGAACTATCATCCACATTATATTGAGCCCCAAATACTACTAATAATAGCAATATGCATCTACATTCTTGTAATTTCAATAATAATTGCGACATTAGTGATAAATGGACCTTTATAGGCAGACAGGCATTAGCAGGGATCTTGCCATAGGCGGTCTCTGTGCTTGCACGATCAGTCCCTTCTGGTGCCTTAAAGGGATAGTAATACTTTGTTTATCTTTATTTAATTTTGTAGGCATTAAAAAAACATGAAAAATGATATAGTCTTTATGGTTTGGGAGATATTCACATGTAAAATATAGTAAAATGCTCTTTTCCTGGCTGTTTCAGCCAAGTCTGCCATCTAGTGGACAGATTTGGAATTCGGTCCACAACCGGCAGCTCTTTAGCAGTGCCGAGATCACGATCTTTGAAAAGAACTACTTAATTGGAACTACAATTAAAAAATACTTACTGCCCTCAGTGTGCCTGGCTTGAAAGCACACTTTGTAGACCATTCCAATTAAGAAATTCTTTTTAAAGGTGGTGATCTCAGCACTTCTGGAGAGGCACAGCCGGTCCCGGGACGGATTCCAAATCTGGAGGGTGGAGCAATGACGTCACTCCAGGGGAAATTTTACTTCTGAATATCTCCCAAACCATAAAGGTTTGGGAGATAAGACTTATATCATTTTTCAAGTATTTTTAATGGCTACAATATACAATAAACTTATTTTCAAGTATTACTATCCCTTTAAACACAACAAGCATGCTAGAGCAAATAAATTTTTTAATTAAATATTTAACAAAATAGTTGATCATAGTTGATCATGCATGTGAAACCCGACCAATCGATCGTTGGCCAGAAAGTAATGCAGATCCTGAGCACTCTAACAAAACATTTAAAAAAAAAATGTAAAAAAAGTAAAAAAAATATAAAGTACAGAATAATGAATTTGAGGCACAAAACCAGCTCATTTCAGCAAAGCATTTGATAAAAATAAAAATTGTAAACTGTGCACATGAAGCTTGTTCAATTAGATGGAAAAAATGTTGATTGTGCTTGCATAGCACGCTTGATTGAGTAAAACAGATAACAAAAGTTAAAATGCAAGAGTGCTCACATGGGCTCAATCAAACAAAACACTTGACAAAAAAATGTAAATCATGAACACTAAAAAATATTTTCAAATATGTAGCTTGTGTGTATGAAGCATACTCAATAAAAAAAAAAAAAAAAAATGCTACTTCTAAGTGCAAAGCATGCTCAACCACAAAACTGTTGATTGGGAGTGAGAAGCATGCATCATGAAACAAAACATCTGGCGAAAGAAAAAATATGTTGATCAGGTGGGTGAAGCATGCTCAATCACACAAAACATTTCCTGGAAAAGATTACAATCTTGAACCTGACTTACTTTCTCAATTATCATAGCAAGAAAATAAATAAAGTGGAAATCAAGTTGTGAAGGTCAACACATACCGTAAAATCTCGGGTATAATAAGCACAATTTTACCCCAGTTCACCTAATGTGAAGTGGGGGGTGCGTATTATACACGAGAGATTTTTTTTAAGATCTTTTTTTAATGCTGGCGATCCCTTCCCTCCCCCGGCGCTATCTGCTTTCATAATAAAGCTATAAAGCTTACTGAGGTCTGTAGGCGAACTTCATGTGCATCTGGGTAAATCTCTGTGGGTGGCATGCTTGCCTTTCCCGGCTGGCTGCCCGCTTCCTTCCATGGCTTTCAGGACCTTTTGCCTCCAGCCAGTAGTAATGCCCTGTGTACCATTGGCTGGAGGCAGAAGGTCCTGAAAGCCATGAAAGGAATCGGGCGGGTGGGCGGCCGGCAAAGGCAAGCATGCCGCCGGCAGAGATTTACCCAGATACAAATGAAGTTTGTCTACAGACCTCAGTAAACTTTATAGCTTTATTATGAAGGCGGATAGCACTGGGGGAGGGAAGGGATCGCCAGCATTACATTTTTTTTTTAAGCAATGGGGAAAACAAGGGCGCGTATTATATATAGGAACTCTTGTTTTCCCCTAAATCTTGGGTATAATATACACCTGCGTATTACACACAGGTGAGTATTATACCTGAGATTTTACGGTAAGCTTGCCCAGTCAGCAAAGCCCCCTCTGTGGGTTCTTGTTTAGAATAATGTGGATCAGGCAGGAACAGATAGTCATCACTCGCCAGTAGACTGACGAGGCAAGTAAATTCAGCTCTTGCAGTGACGATGAGAATCACCAGCAAACTCCATTCCAGGCATCCCCTCCAGAAATACGTCTGAAACTTGTATTGAGGATGGTAAAACAGCACTATTATATTGAAAACACACATCTTTTATACACTTCCAGCTGGTATACTTGTGTACATAGTCAAATTAAGGCTTGGGACAGGGCTGATATAATGTCCAATCAGGGGGGACCCCAGCGGAGCAATCAGAGACATTATTTTAGTCTCCAATCAGAGCTCCCACTTTCCAATTCAGAAAAAAGTTTGTGAAACAACTGTTCTCATAGCAAGGGTCAACTGGTGTTCCTTTGTTGTCTCTCTGCAGGGGGATCCCTGATAAAAGCCCCTAGAGTTCAGAATCCTATGTACACAGAATGCACATAATACAAATTCTATATCCACTTTCTTCTTGGTGTTGCAGTTTCAAATATGGAAATAATGGTTGATGTCTGGAGAACTTTAAACGACTAACTACCCTTTATTTTTAATTTCACAATCCTGCAATTACATAATATGTACAGTCAGAATTGCCTATATTTTTTATTTTCACCTATTTTTCTCTCACTTGTCCCTGAATCTCTTTACTACAGAGTTGTCTGGTCGATAGACTGTCAAAGCCGGACGTAAATGAATGTTACAGCCTCTTTGCAGCAGTGAATCCCTGCAGCTCTGAATACTCAGTACTATGTAGTACAATGCCATGGTCTCCCTGCAGCACTGACTGATGTGTCATGAAATACAATGTTACAGTTCTGCTGCAACACTGAATGCTCTGTGTGATGTAATACCATGTTACAGCCTCTCAGCAGCACTGAATGATCTGTATGATGTAATACAATGTTACAGTCTCTCTGTAATACTGATTGCTCTGTGTGATGTAATACAATGTTACAGCCTCTCAGCAGCACTGAATGATCTGTGTGATGTAATACAATGTTACAGTCTCTCTGTAACACTGATTGCTCTGTGTGATGTAATACAATGTTACAGTCTCTCTGTAACACTGATTGCTCTGTGTGATGTAATACAATGTTACAGCCTCTCAGCAGCACTGAATGATCTGTGTGATGTAATACAATGTTACAGTCTCTCTGTAACACTGATTGCTCTGTGTGATGTAATACAATGTTACAGTCTCTCTGTAACACTGATTGCTCTGTGTGATGTAATACAATGTTACAGTCTCTCAGCAGCACTGACTGCTGTGTGTGACATAATACAATATTTCAGTCTCTCTGCAGCACTGAATGTTGTGTCATGAAATACAATGTTGCAGTATCACTGCAGCACTGAATGCTCTGTGTGATGTAATACAATCCCTGCCTCACTGAATGCTATGTGTAATGTAATACAACGCTACAGTCTTCCTGCCGCACTGAATGCTCTGTGTCATATAATACAATATTACAGTCTCTCTGCAGCACTGAATGCTATGTGTGATATAATACAATCTTACAGTCTCCCTGCAGCATTGAATGTTTTGTGTACATTTTTTTTTACATTTCTTCTTTTTTAAACTGTATCACCAAACCTACTTTCATGTTCCCTGATAGAAAGCTTTCTGTGAACAGATCAGGGGAGCTCATTGTCAATGAAAAAAGTATAGATAATATGTATTTGCAGAATATGCAAAGTCAGAATAAATGGTTGCTATTCATTTAACTCTAAACCCCTGATATAATAGGATTTTAGTCTTACCTGTTAAATCCTTTTCACTTAGTCCATACAGGTCACTGGTACACTGGGAGGCGATCCGCCCCTTTAACAGGCAGGAACAATTATTCAAATGTGAGCAGGGAGTGGAGCCTCCCCTCCTACTTAAGCTGCCTTCAGGCCAGAGCCACTAGATTGATTTGAGACACTAAAACTGACCAGAGATAAGCAAGAAGGAAGACTCCTGTGAGCATGCCCCGAAGGTCTCCCACTAAATGCCACAGGAGAGCCAAGCATGGTCCCTTGACAGGGTGGGAGACCAGTGACCTGTATGGACTAAGTGAAAAGGATTTAACAGGTAAGACTAAAATCCTATTTTCACTGTCGTCCAATACAGGTCACTGGTACACTGGGATGTACAAACATTAAGCTGTCCCAGAGGCGGGAAGAAAGGCAAGGACCAGACGCTAGGCCCAAGTCACTAGAACTGCTATGAACCAGTTAATCATATAGCCCAGTAACAGAAGTGTCAACGGACACCAACCAGGGGGGAAAAATATAAACCCCCGAACTAACACAGCACACAGAACTAGAGCCAACCGGGCTCAACAGTAAGGAAGCACTAGGAATCACAGAGTAGAAGTCCTAAACAGGCAAAACTGCCTCCAGGACCTTCCTTCAAAAGCTGGAATCAGCCGAGACCAGTACATCAACACGATAGTGCTTCGAGAATGTGTGCACAGAGGACCAAGTGGCCGCTCTGCACAGTTGATCAGCAGATGCCTGATTCTTGTAGGCCCAAGAGGCCCCAATGGATCTGGTAGAATGAGCAGTAACCCTGAAGGGAACACGGATGGTAGATTTAATCCAAGAGGCAATAGTTACCTTGGATGCCGGTCTCCCTGCCCTAGGCCCCTCAGGAATGATGAACAAGGCGTCAGACTTCCTGATAGACTCAGTGCGATGAACATAAAATTTAAGACAACGCACAACATTCAACAAATGGAGATCTCTTTCCTCGTCAGAGGAAGGGTTAGGGCAGAAAGAGGGAACCACAATCTCCTGATTGATGTGAAACTCGGATACAACCTTAGGTAAGAATTCCTTGGTAGTGCGAAGCACAGCCTTATCCTTGTGGAACACCAGGTAAGGAGGTTTACAAGACAGAGCTTGCAACTCTGCTACCCAGCGAACTGAAACAATAGCCAAAAGAAAGGCCATTTTCCAGGTCAAGAGACGTAAAGGAATAGAAGCCAAGGATTCAAACGGGGGTCTCTGGAGAACCCCCAGCACAAATTGAGGTCCCACTGGGGAGTAGGACTCTTGAAGGCAGGCCGAACATGAGTCACGCCTTGGAAGAAAACTTTAACATCAGGAAGGATAGCAATCCGTTCCTGGAAAAATACGGACAGAGCAGAAGTCCGAACTTTGAGGGAACTCAGACTGAGTCCTTTCTCAACACCGTCCTGCAGAAAAGCCAGGACAGTGGGAAGATGAAAATCTAGAGACATCTTCCGATCAGTACACCAAGCTACAAATGTGGCCCAGATACGATGATAGATCTTGGAGGACACAGGCTTGCGAGCACTAAGCATTGTCGACACCACTGCAGGAGAAAACCCTTTCTTCTCTAGAATTAAGGATTCAACTGCCACGCCATTAAATGGAGATTCTGAACGTCCTCCTTCCACAGATATCCCTGAAGAAGCAGATCCGGACAGGCAGGAAGTGGAAACGGGTCCGCCACTGACATGGCCATCAACTCCGGATACCAGGACTGGCAAGGCCAGTTTGGAGCAGTCAGGATGACAGGGCAACGCTCCAGCTTCAGCTTCTGGATCACTCTGATCAACAGAGGAAGAGGAGGGAAGATGTAAGCCAGAGGAAAATCCCAAGGGATTGACAAGGCATCCGCTGCTAGAGCAAGAGGGTCCCTCCACCGAGAGCAGAACGTCGGCACCTTCCTGTTGTGTCTGGTAGCCATCAGATCCACTGCAGGCACCCCCCACCTCTGGGTGAGAAGGTGAAAAACCTCTGGATGAAGAGCCCATTCTCCGCTGTCGACTGTGTGACGACTGAGAAAGTCTGCTATGACATTGTCTACGCCTGGAATGTGAACCGCTGAAATGACAGGCACGCCCAAGATAAAATATCCTTGACCTCCAACCAGGCGGTGAAACTTTTTGTGCCGCCTTGTCTGTTGATGTAGGCCACCGCGGTGGCGTTGTCGGACTCCACTCTGACTGGTCAACCTTCCAGCTGAGATTCCCAGTGCCTCAGGGCAAGCCGTATGGCACGAAGTTCCAGAACATTGATGGGGAGAAGAGATTCCTCCAGTCCCCATTTCCCCTGAGCACTGAAACGACCCAACACAGCACCCCATCCCAGGAGGCTGGCATCCGTTGTGAGTGTGGTCCAATAGGGAATTCGAAAGGATCTCCCTTTCAGGAGATGAGAGAGATCCAACCACCATCGCAGACTCAACTCGACATGAGGAGGCAGAGAGACGGACAGATACTGATGATCTGGATGATTCTTGCACTTCTGGATCACAAACCTCTGAAGTTCCCTGGTGTGAGCCATGGCAAATGGCACAGCTTCGATCGTGGAAATGAACTTCCCCACCGGAGACGTCAACTTCGGCATCGGAACCCATCGAGTTCCAGTATCTTGGCTACTCGGATGGCAATCTGATGAGCCACTTCCTCTGGCAGAAACACCATGCACTGCTGAGTGTCGAACAGGAGACCCAAGAAAAGGAGCCTTTGAGATGGGACCAAGTCTGACTTGTCCAGATTCAAAATCCAGCCGTGACGGATCAGAGAGTGTATACACAGCTGCATCTGCTGGTGGAGAAGCTCCGCAGAGGAGGCTTTCAGGAGGAGATCGTCCATGTAGGGGGTCACTCTGACCCCATCTCGATGAAGCACAGCTATCAAGGATCCCAATACCCTCTGAAAGACCAGAGGGGCTGAGGTCAGACCAAAGGGGAGAGCTGAAAACTGAAAGTGGCCCTTGTGACAGGCAATCCTGAGATACCGTCTGCTCTCCTGATGAATAGGGATGTGAAGATATGCATCCTGAAGGTCCAGGGAGGCAAGGAACTCCCCTGGAGACATTGCGGCAATCACAGAGCACAGGGATTCCTGGCGAAAGTGGGAATTCACAACATAGTAATTGAGATCCTTGAGATCCAAGATAGGACGAGCACCTCCGTCCTTTTTGGCCACCACGAACAAGTTGGAATAGAATCCTGAACCTGTGTCCTCTGGAGGAACCAATTCCAGGACCTCTTTGTCCAAAAGATCCTGAATAGCGTCGTCGAACAGACGCCTTTTTGTAGGTTCCCGAGAAGGACGAGTAAAATGGAACCGAAAAGGAGGAAGGGAAGAGAAAGGGATCCTGTATCCCTATGATACCACCTGAATAACCCATGGGTCCGTCACAGACTCCTCCCAAGTCCGGCGAAAGATGTGGAGACGTCCACCCACTGCCGGATGCGGACCCGGGTTCGGTGAGTCATGCCGAAGCAGTCTTGGAGGTCTTGGCCTTAGGGGCAACTTTGGGCTTCCAGGACTGTTTGGGCTTGGAGGAGGGATGCGTAGAGGACGGCCCCGTCTGGGACGTGGAGCGTGTCTCAGTCTGAAAGGAACGAAAGGACTGATTGCGCTTGGCTGGAAACTTTTTCTTGAAGACTGAAGGTAGAAGAGTACTTTTACCGCCAGTAGCCTCACTGATCATCTCTTTGAGTTCAGAACCAAACAACAAATTCCCCTGAAAGGGCAAAGAAAGCAAGGCTTTCTTGGAGGCCGTATCAGCAGACCAATTTTTCAGCCAAAGAGCACGTCTGGCTACCACAGATGACGTGGAGGCCCTAGCCATCATGCGCACAGCATCAAAGGCCGCATCAGAAACATAATTCTGGGCTTCTGCAATATTAGCAAGGAGCTGCAACTGCTCAGACACTGGCGCATCCTGGCGAACCGCTTCAGTCAGTCGTTCAGTCCAGGCTGCAATAGCCCTATTAACCCACGCCACTGCAAAGGTTGGACGCATGGCAGTGCCAATGGAAGCAAAAATGGATTTAAGAGAAAGCTCTAGCTTTTTATCCGTCCAATCCTGCAGGGCAGAGGCATCAGATACAGCTAAGGCAGTGGATTTGGATAACCTAGAAACAGGAGCATCCACTTTAGGAGGATGAACCCATTTTGCCAGTTCAGTCTCAGGAAAAGGGTAAAGTTTAACAAACTTTTTGGACACAGAAGAGGACTTGTCAGGATTCTTCCACGCATCAGAGACTAGCCAGCCAAGGGTAGGGTTAGTAGGAAAACATACAACCGCCTTAGAAGGTTTTTGAAAAACATCAGTTGGATCATGGGTAGATTCTTGAGTCAGAGGAAGGTTGAGCGTGTTTAACACAGCTCTAATCAAACCCTTAGCAGAAACCTCAGGGTCACATTCATAAGGGTAACCAATGGACCTGTTAGACTCAATAACAGTGCCTTCCTCAGCATCAGAATCCTGCAAAAGTTCTTCAGAAGAATCAGACACATCAGGAGCCCCCTGTGGCTTAGGCAGGGAAGTCCTGATTGTAGAGGGGGTCTGCCAAATCTGAAGAGCCCCCTGTACCTGAGAGGGAAAGAGTTGGAGAGTGGATCTGAGATCCCTAGTGGCAGCTTTAAACTCTTTCACCCAAGTTGGCTCAATAGCATGGCTGGGAAGCCCAGGGTTGCTATCATGACAATCTGTACATTTAGGGCATAAGGTACCAGAACAATCTCTAGGCAGCCCAGAGTGACAAGAGGAGCAAAGCGCAATGGGGGGAACGGACACCCCAGCATCCTTAGTCTTAGGTCTAGCCCCTGACTCCAGTGGAGTAGACATGCTCACAGCGTCAAATATACACCACTTAATAAATATCACCCAGTAGAAGTGTGAAAGATTAAAGTTTCACTCCAGAAATGCCTAAAATCGGACTTATCTGGCCAGCGAAGGGTTAATCTGCTGAGAGGAGAGAAGGCTCGGTCCCTGCGTAGTATACTCGCTGAGAAATAACACCACAAAAATGGCTGCCGTAAGGTCAGCCAATCAGAAAACGAGCGCGAAACGGGCGCTCATGGGAAATGTAGTTTTCTCTCAGAAGTACCCCAAACAGTGCCCGAAGCCCCCCTGAACTCCCCACACCCCGAAACTAGATACCGGATGATAGAGCAGGAGCAGAGCAATAAAATGAGCCATCTCTGATGTTGCTGTGACAAGCGGTTCCAGAGATATGTCCCACACTGTGTAAACTCATAGAGAGTAAAGGAGCAATGGCGTCTATGCGGGAAAAGGCGCGCTTAAAGGCGCGGAACACTAAATATTAATAAAGTATTACTGAAAGATAAAATCCACCAAACGTCTTCCAAACACTTGGAAAACATAAGAAAACAATACCCCAAAGCTCCAAAACCCCAGAGAATACCACAGAAATTGCATAAACATAAGAAATGCAAATAAAAACACCCTATGAGTGCTGGAGTGCAGATGCAAACTCCCAAATACAAGCCCATCAAAGGGACACTGTGGGGACAAGTGGACCTTCAGCACTCAAGGGGTGGCTCACCTTTCTGCAGGACTTCTGTCTTCAGGTGACCATGATGAAGTAGGAATAAACCAGAAGTAAATTCCCCAGCAGGGAAGCTGCTTGACTCAAGCTGTTCCCTCTTCAGGGCATAAGGTCCACAGAAAATCCCTGGAAGCTGCACTAGCCACTTTGGGGAGGGCAATTCACAGCCATGGTCACCCTCCAAATGGTGGTATTCCATATTTGAATAAAAATAAAAAAATACTAAGTTGAATGTATAGATGTTCTCCACCTGATGTGCACAGCACACAGGAACAAATCAATCTAGTGGCTCTGGCCTGAAGGCAGCTTAAGTAGGAGGGGAGGCTCCACCCCCTGCTCACATTTGAATAATTGTTCCTGCCTGTTAAAGGGGTGGATCGCCTCCCAGTGTACCAGTGACCTGTATTGGATGACAGTGAAACAAGATTTATTGGTCAAGTCAACAAATACAGAATTAAGGGTTTGTTCAGGCCACTTCAAGAAATCTAACTACAAATAAAAGTAAAAATCTATTTTAGTAATCTATTCCACTCGAGCCTTTTAGTTACCACATGTAGCTTTCATCAGAAGTTTCCAATCCCTGCACATGGAGCTACGTCAATGAGCATTTCAACCAGTTGTCCTTAATCAAGTTTCCAGTCCTGAGGGCAAGGCCCAAATGAAGCACAGGAACAAAATCATTTCTAATGTAGCTATAACTATTTTTTGGAAGATTCTGATGAGGTCAGTACAGGAAAGTAACAGCTGCCTCAGTGGTTTATGCCAATTTCAGCCATCTTGAATGACTCACAGGAGGGCTCCTAACAGGCCAAAGACATCTTAGTGGGCATTCTGGGGACATCTGACAGGAATGAGTGACTGGCTCATCTAGAGAAATTTCCACTATCATCTCGGTGTTGTTGGCTCTTTCAGCTTTTGCTAGGGTACAGACTGGGATAAAGACACATCCATGAGCCCTTAGGAGTTCCAAAAACTGTGATTCCCATCTGAGAAGTTATATATATATATTTTTTTGCCTTCTTCTGGATCAACAGATGTGATATGGTATGGGCTGAACTTGATGGACACGTCATTTTTCAGTCTCATCAACTATGTTACTGTGAAATATTTGTTTGTTATACAGCTAATAAATATTTTACATTTTTCAAAAGATGAAAGAAAACTCAGTTACCTCTTGTATGCTAGATCGACAACAATGCACTAAAAAGCAATGCATTGGGTTAAAATATAAGAAATGAACACATAGTGAGAGATGCAAAAAAACTGTGTCTAAACACCTCCACAGGTATAATGTATCAACTACAGATGGAGCACTGCACTGGTGCTGTTTAGAACAAACTTCACAATACATTGGGGACCTCTCCAGTATCCACAACATTAATATTTTATCAGCATCAGAAGTATATCAATGATAGCTGATACAGATAACAATAGAAACTTATTGAACTTTACCATGTAATTGTACAAAGTATTTTTTCCCTAAAGGTGAACAGAATCTTGTAATTGTTACAAAGGAAATATTACAAAAAACAAAATTGCTCTGTGTTACTTTTCCAAAAGTCTACTGGTAGACTGAGAGCCAGATAGTCACTCGCTATCACACTAGTCTTGTCCTCCAGTCCAGCATTAGCTTAGTATTTCCTGTAGAATTGCTGTGCTCTTCATCAGAGAATCCTTGGGTTCCACTGAATAAAGTTTGAGAACCATTGCATTAATCTGTACCACAGCACACTGGGACTATCACGGGTAATGAATAATTCATTAAAGAGGCTGTCTGGCCTATAAACAGATGAAAACTCAAAGTGACAGCTGCCTCAGTCTTTAATGTATTATGTCTGACACATATCAAGTATAAATGCAGGCAAGGGGAAATGGGATCCCTCTCCTAGAACATTTGGAAAGATTTTACTGAGTCAATGATGCTGATCTGCTAAGAAAAAGCGGTGACGTTCCGAGGCAACCCAACTACACAACAGTGAAGAAATACAATTCCTGTTGATTTATGCCATTTTTTTGTAACCTCAGTTGTTATTAACCCTAAAAATTATTTGCGTAATGCTGCTCGACCCAAGGGTGGGGGTGGGAAAAGGGGGTCCTTTCCACTATACTTTAACAATTTGAATGGCAAAATGGTATGCAATGCATTGATTTGCTTTGAGTATTTATTTAGAACATATTTATATTTTACCAGGAAGAATACATTGAGAATTCTTTCATTCATATTCAAGTATGTCCTAGAGAGCTTACATAAGTACACATAAATATACATACATACATAAAAAATCTCAAGGGGAAGACAGATCTACAGTCTCCTTTTTCAGTAGTGTGGGATACTCAGTGCCATAGAATCACACATATTTTTCCCACTTAACTGAGTGCAATAGAATAACATATACTGCTCCCAGCCTTGTCCCACTGCACTGGTAGTCATAATACCACATATACTGCTGCCAGCCTCATCCCACTGCCTGGTAGTCATAATATCACACATACTGCTCCCAGCCTCGTCCTACTGCACTGGTAGTCATAATATCACACATACTGCTCCCAGCCTCGTCCCACTGCACTGGTAGTCATAATATCACACATACTGCTCCCAGCCTCATCCCACTGCACTGGTAGTCATAATATCACACATACTGCTCCCAGCCTCATCCCACTGCACTGGTAGTCATAATACCACACATACTGCTCCCAGCCTCGTCCCACTGTACTGGTAGTCATAATACCACACATACTGCTCCCAGCCTCGTCCCACTGCCTGGTAGTCATAATATCACACATACTGCTCCCAGCCTCGTCCCACTGCACTGGTAGTCATAATATCACACATACTGCTCCCAGCCTCGTCCCACTGCACTGGTAGTCATAATACCACACATACTGCTCCCAGTCTCGTCCCACTGCACTGGTAGTCATAATATCACATATACTGCTCCCAGCCTCGTCCCACTGTACTGGTAGTCATAATACCACACATACTGCTCCCAGCCTCGTCCCACTGCCTGGTAGTCATAATACCACACATACTGCTCCCAGCCTTGTCCCACTGTACTGGTAGTCATAATACCACACATACTGCTCCCAGCCTCGTCCCACTGCCTGGTAGTCATAATACCACACATACTGCTCCCAGCCTTGTCCCACTGTACTGGTAGTCATAATACCACACATACTGCTCCCAGCCTTGTCCCACTGTACTGGTAGTCATAATACCACATATACTGCTCCCAGCCTCATCCCACTGTACTGGTAGTCATAATATCACATATACTGCTCCCAGTCTTGTCCCACTGTACTGGTAGTCATAATACCACACATACTGCTCCCGGCCTCGTCCCACTGCACTGGTAGTCATAATACCACACATACTGCTCCCAGCCTTGTCCCACTGTACTGGTAGTCATAATATCACACATACTGCTCCCAGCCTCCTCCCACTGCCTGGTAGTCATAATACCACACATACTGCTCCCAGCCTCGTCCCACTGCACTGGTAGTCATAATACCACACATACTGCTCCCAGCCTCGTCCCACTGCCTGGTAGTCATAATATCACATATACTGCTCCCAGCCTCGTCCCACTGCACTGGTAGTCATAATACCACACATACTGCTCCCAGCCTCGTCCCACTGTACTGGTAGTCATAATATCACATATACTGCTCCCAGCCTCGTCCCACTGCACTGGTAGTCATAATATCACACATACTGCTCCCAGCCTAGTCCCACTGCACTGGTAGTCATAATATCACACATACTGCTCCCAGCCTCGTCCCACTGCACTGGTAGTCATAATACCACACATACTGCTCCCAGCCTCGTCCCACTGCACTGGTAGTCATAATACCACACATACAGCTCCCAGCCTCGTCCCACTGCACTGGTAGTCATAATACCACATATACTGCTCCCAGCCTCCTCCCACTGCACTGGTAGTCATAATATCACACATACTGCTCCCAGCCTCGTCCCACTGTACTGGTAGTCATAATACCACACATACTGCTCCCAGCCTCGTCCCACTGCCTGGTAGTCATAATACCACATATACTGCTCCCAGCCTCGTCCCACTGCACTGGTAGTCATAATACCACACATACTGCTCCCAGCCTAGTCCCACTGCACTGGTAGTCATAATATCACACATACTGCTCCCAGCCTCGTCCCACTGTACTGGTAGTCATAATACCACACATACTGCTCCCAGCCTCGTCCCACTGCCTGGTAGTCATAATACCACATATACTGCTCCCAGCCTCGTCCCACTGCACTGGTAGTCATAATACCACACATACTGCTCCCAGCCTCGTCCCACTGCACTGGTAGTCATAATATCACACATACTGCTCCCAGCCTCGTCCCACTGCACTGGTAGTCATAATATCACACATACTGCTCCCAGCCTCGTCCCACTGCACTGGTAGTCATAATATCACATATACTGCTCCCAGCCTCGTCCCACTGCACTGGTAGTCATAATACCACACATACTGCTCCCAGCCTTGTCCCACTGCACTGGTAGTCATAATACCACTTATACTGCTCCCAGTCTTGTCCCACTGCACTGGTAGTCATAATACCACATATACTGCTCCCAGCCTTGTCCCACTGCACTGGTAGTCATAATATCACATATACTGCTCCCAGCCTCGTCCCACTGCACTGGTAGTCATAATACCACACATACTGCTCCCAGTCTTGTCCCACTGCACTGGTAGTCATAATATCACATATACTGCTCCCAGTCTTGTCCCACTGCACTGGTAGTCATAATATCACATATACTGCTCCCAGTCTTGTCCCACTGCACTGGTAGTCATAATATCACATATACTGCTCCCAGTCTTGTCCCACTGCACTGGTAGTCATAATACCACATATACTGCTCCCAGCCTCATCCCATTGTACTGGTAGTCATAATATCACATATACTGCTCCCAGCCTTGTCCCACTGCACTGGTAGTCATAATACCACATATACTGCTCCCAGCCTTGTCCCACTGCACTGGTAGTCATAATACCACATATACTGCTCCCAGCCTCGTCCCACTGCCTGGTAGTCATAATACCACACATACTGCTCCCAGCCTCGTCCCACTGCACTGGTAGTCATAATACTACACACCGCTCCCAGCCTCGTCCCACTGCACTGGTAGTCATAATACCACACATACTGCTCCCAGTCTTGTCCCACTGCACTGGTAGTCATAATACCACACATACTGCTCCCAGTCTTGTCCCACTGCACTGGTAGTCATAATACTACACACCGCTCCCAGCCTCGTCCCACTGTGCTGGTAGTCATAATACCCCACATACTGCTCCCAGCCTCGTCCCACTGCACTGGTAGTCATAATACCACATATACTGCTCCCAGCCTCATCCCACTGTACTGGTAGTCATAATACCACATATACTGCTCCCAGCCTCATCCCACTGTACTGGTAGTCATAATATCACATATACTGCTCCCAGCCTCGTCCCACTGCACTGGTAGTCATAATACCACATATACTGCTCCCAGCCTCGTCTCACTGCCTGGTAGTCAAAATACCACACATACTGCTCCCAGCCTCGTCTCACTGCCTGGTAGTCAAAATACCACACATACTGCTCCCAGCATCGTCCCACTGCACTGGTAGTCATAATACCACATATACTGCTCCCAGCCTCGTCCCACTGTACTGGTAGTCATAATACCACACATACTGCTCCCGGCCTCGTCCCACTGCACTGGTAGTCATAATACCACACATACTGCTCCCAGCATCGTCCCACTGCACTGGTAGTCATAATACCACATATACTGCTCCCAGCCTCGTCTCACTGCCTGGTAGTCAAAATACCACACATACTGCTCCCAGCCTCGTCTCACTGCCTGGTAGTCAAAATACCACACATACTGCTCCCAGCATCGTCCCACTGCACTGGTAGTCATAATACCACATATACTGCTCCCAGCCTCGTCCCACTGTGCTGGTAGTCATAATACCCCACATACTGCTCCCAGCCTCGTCCCACTGCACTGGTAGTCATAATACCACACATACTGCTCCCGGCCTCATCCCACTGCACTGGTAGTCATAATACCACATATACTGCTCCCAGCCTCGTCTCACTGCCTGGTAGTCAAAATACCACACATACTGCTCCCAGCCTCGTCTCACTGCCTGGTAGTCAAAATACCACACATACTGCTCCCAGCCTCATCCCACTGTACTGGTAGTCATAATACCACACATACTGCTCCCAGCCTCGTCCCACTGCACTGGTAGTCATAATACCACACATACTGCTCCCAGCCTCGTCCCACTGCACTGGTAGTCATAATACCACACATACTGCTCCCAGCCTCGTCCCACTGTGCTGGTAGTCATAATACCCCACATACTGCTCCCAGCCTCGTCCCACTGCACTGGTAGTCATAATACCACATATACTGCTCCCAGCCTCATCCCACTGTACTGGTAGTCATAATACCACATATACTGCTCCCAGCCTCATCCCACTGTACTGGTAGTCATAATACCACATATACTGCTCCCAGCCTCATCCCACTGTACTGGTAGTCATAATACCACATATACTGCTCCCAGCCTCGTCCCACTGCACTGGTAGTCATAATACCACACATACTGCTCCCAGCATCGTCCCACTGCACTGGTAGTCATAATACCACATATACTGCTCCCAGCCTCGTCTCACTGCCTGGTAGTCAAAATACCACACATACTGCTCCCAGCCTCGTCTCACTGCCTGGTAGTCAAAATACCACACATACTGCTCCCAGCCTCATCCCACTGTACTGGTAGTCATAATACCACACATACTGCTCCCAGCCTCGTCCCACTGCACTGGTAGTCATAATACCACTTATACTGCTCCCGGCCTCGTCCTACTGCACTGGTAGTCATAATATCACATATACTGCTCCCAGCCTCATCCCACTGCACTGGTAGTCATAATATCACATATACTGCTCCCAGCCTAGTCCCACTGCACTGGTAGTCATAATATCACACATACTGCTCCCAGCCTCGTCTCACTGCACTGGTAGTCATAATATCACACATACTGCTCCCAGCCTCATCCCACTGTACTGGTAGTCATAATACCACACATACTGCTCCCAGCCTCGTCTCACTGCACTGGTAGTCATAATATCACACATACTGCTCCCAGCCTCATTCCACTGTACTGGTAGTCATAATACCACACATACTGCTCCCAGCCTAGTCCCACTGCACTGGTAGTCATAATATCACACATACTGCTCCCAGCCTCGTCTCACTGCACTGGTAGTCATAATATCACACATACTGCTCCCAGCCTCATCCCACTGTACTGGTAGTCATAATATCACATATACTGCTCCCAGCCTCGTCTCACTGCACTGGTAGTCATAATATCACACATACTGCTCCCAGCCTCGTCCCACTGCACTGGTAGTCATAATACCACACATACTGCTCCCAGCCTCGTCTCACTGCACTGGTAGTCATAATACCACACATACTGCTCCCAGCCTCGTCTCACTGCACTGGTAGTCATAATACCACACATACTGCTCCCGGCCTCGTCCCACTGCACTGGTAGTCATAATACCACACATACTGCTCCCAGCCTCGTCCCACTGCACTGGTAGTCATAATATCACATATACTGCTCCCAGCTCGTCCCACTGCACTGGTAGTCATAATACCACACATACTGCTCCCAGCTCGTCCCACTGCACTGGTAGTCATAATATCACATATACTGCTCCCAGCTCGTCCCACTGCACTGGTAGTCATAATACCACACATACTGCTCCCAGCCTTGTCCCACTGCACTGGTAGTCATAATACCACACATACTGCTCCCAGCCTCATCCCACTGCACTGGTAGTCATAATATCACACATACTGCTCCCAGCCTAGTCCCACTGCACTGGTAGTCATAATATCACATATACTGCTCCCAGCTCGTCCCACTGCACTGGTAGTCATAATATCACATATACTGCTCCCAGCTCGTCCCACTGCACTGGTAGTCATAATACCACACATACTGCTCCCAGCCT
Source organism: Rhinophrynus dorsalis (assembly GCA_037306005.1). Lineage (NCBI taxonomy): Eukaryota > Metazoa > Chordata > Amphibia > Anura > Rhinophrynidae > Rhinophrynus > Rhinophrynus dorsalis. The sequence continues at coordinate 519,348,093 of CM074720.1, read as the reverse complement.
CGTCCCACTGTACTGGTAGTCATAATACCACACATACTGCTCCCAGCCTCGTCCCACTGTACTGGCAGCCATAATACCACTTATACTGCTCCCAGCCTCGTCCCACTGCACTGGTAGTCATAATATCACATATACTGCTCCCAGCCTCGTCCCACTGCCTGGTAGTCATAATACCACATATACTGCTCCCAGCCTCGTCTCACTGCCTGGTAGTCAAAATACCACACATACTGCTCCCAGCCTCATCCCACTGTACTGGTAGTCATAATACCACACATACTGCTCCCAGCCTCGTCCCACTGCACTGGTAGTCATAATACCACATATACTGCTCCCAGTCTTGTCCCACTGCACTGGTAGTCATAATACCACACATACTGCTCCCAGCCTCATCCCACTGCCTGGTAGTCATAATATCACATATACTGCTCCCAGCCTCGTCCCACTGCACTGGTAGTCATAATACCACACATACTGCTCCCAGCCTCGTCCCACTGCACTGGTAGTCATAATACCACACATACTGCTCCCAGCCTCGTCTCACTGCACTGGTAGTCATAATATCACACATACTGCTCCCAGCCTCATTCCACTGTACTGGTAGTCATAATACCACACATACTGCTCCCAGCCTAGTCCCACTGCACTGGTAGTCATAATATCACACATACTGCTCCCAGCCTCGTCTCACTGCACTGGTAGTCATAATATCACACATACTGCTCCCAGCCTCATCCCACTGTACTGGTAGTCATAATATCACATATACTGCTCCCAGCCTCGTCTCACTGCACTGGTAGTCATAATATCACACATACTGCTCCCAGCCTCGTCCCACTGCACTGGTAGTCATAATACCACACATACTGCTCCCAGCCTCGTCTCACTGCACTGGTAGTCATAATACCACACATACTGCTCCCAGCCTCGTCTCACTGCACTGGTAGTCATAATACCACACATACTGCTCCCGGCCTCGTCCCACTGCACTGGTAGTCATAATACCACACATACTGCTCCCAGCCTCGTCCCACTGCACTGGTAGTCATAATATCACATATACTGCTCCCAGCTCGTCCCACTGCACTGGTAGTCATAATACCACACATACTGCTCCCAGCTCGTCCCACTGCACTGGTAGTCATAATATCACATATACTGCTCCCAGCTCGTCCCACTGCACTGGTAGTCATAATACCACACATACTGCTCCCAGCCTTGTCCCACTGCACTGGTAGTCATAATACCACACATACTGCTCCCAGCCTCATCCCACTGCACTGGTAGTCATAATATCACACATACTGCTCCCAGCCTAGTCCCACTGCACTGGTAGTCATAATATCACATATACTGCTCCCAGCTCGTCCCACTGCACTGGTAGTCATAATATCACATATACTGCTCCCAGCTCGTCCCACTGCACTGGTAGTCATAATACCACACATACTGCTCCCAGCCTCGTCCCACTGTACTGGTAGTCATAATACCACACATACTGCTCCCAGCCTCGTCCCACTGTACTGGCAGCCATAATACCACTTATACTGCTCCCAGCCTCGTCCCACTGCACTGGTAGTCATAATATCACATATACTGCTCCCAGCCTCGTCCCACTGCCTGGTAGTCATAATACCACATATACTGCTCCCAGCCTCGTCTCACTGCCTGGTAGTCAAAATACCACACATACTGCTCCCAGCCTCATCCCACTGTACTGGTAGTCATAATACCACACATACTGCTCCCAGCCTCGTCCCACTGCACTGGTAGTCATAATACCACATATACTGCTCCCAGTCTTGTCCCACTGCACTGGTAGTCATAATACCACACATACTGCTCCCAGCCTCATCCCACTGCCTGGTAGTCATAATATCACATATACTGCTCCCAGCCTCGTCCCACTGCACTGGTAGTCATAATACCACACATACTGCTCCCAGCCTCGTCCCACTGCACTGGTAGTCATAATACCACACATACTGCTCCCAGCCTAGTCCCACTGCACTGGTAGTCATAATACCACACATACTGCTCCCAGCCTCGTCCTACTGCACTGGTAGTCATAATATCACACATACTGCTCCCGGCCTCGTCCTACTGCACTGGTAGTCATAATACCACACATACTGCTCCCAGCCTTGTCCCACTGCCTGGTAGTCATAATACCACACATACTGCTCCCAGCCTCGTCCCACTGCACTGGTAGTCATAATATCACATATACTGCTCCCAGCCTCGTCCCACTGCACTGGTAGTCATAATACCACACATACTGCTCCCAGCCTCGTCCCACTGCCTGGTAGTCATAATACCACATATACTGCTCCCAGCCTCGTCTCACTGCCTGGTAGTCAAAATACCACACATACTGCTCCCAGCCTCGTCTCACTGCCTGGTAGTCAAAATACCACACATACTGCTCCCAGCCTCATCCCACTGTACTGGTAGTCATAATATCACATATACTGCTCCCAGCCTCGTCCCACTGCACTGGTAGTCATAATATCACATATACTGCTCCCAGCCTCATCCCACTGCACTGGTAGTCATAATATCACATATACTGCTCCCAGCCTAGTCCCACTGCACTGGTAGTCATAATATCACATATACTGCTCCCAGCCTAGTCCCACTGCACTGGTAGTCATAATACCACACATACTGCTCCCAGCCTCGTCCCACTGCACTGGTAGTCATAATATCACATATACTGCTCCCAGCCTCGTCCCACTGTGCTGGTAGTCATAATATCACATATACTGCTCCCAGCTCGTCCCACTGCACTGGTAGTCATAATATCACATATACTGCTCCCAGCTCGTCCCACTGCACTGGTAGTCATAATACCACACATACTGCTCCCAGCCTCCTCCCACTGTACTGGCAGCCATAATACCACTTATACTGCTCCCAGCCTCGTCCCACTGCACTGGTAGTCATAATATCACATATACTGCTCCCAGCCTCGTCCCACTGCCTGGTAGTCATAATACCACATATACTGCTCCCAGCCTCGTCTCACTGCCTGGTAGTCAAAATACCACACATACTGCTCCCAGCCTCGTCCCACTGCACTGGTAGTCATAATACCACACATACTGCTCCCAGCCTAGTCCCACTGCACTGGTAGTCATAATATCACATATACTGCTCCCAGCCTAGTCCCACTGCACTGGTAGTCATAATACCACACATACTGCTCCCAGCCTAGTCCCACTGCACTGGTAGTCATAATACCACACATACTGCTCCCAGCCTCGTCCCACTGTGCTGGTAGTCATAATATCACATATACTGCTCCCAGCTCGTCCCACTGCACTGGTAGTCATAATACCACACATACTGCTCCCAGCTCGTCCCACTGCACTGGTAGTCATAATATCACATATACTGCTCCCAGCTCGTCCCACTGCACTGGTAGTCATAATACCACATATACTGCTCCCAGCCTTGCCCCACTGCACTGGTAGTCATAATATCACATATACTGCTCCCAGCCTCGTCCCACTGCACTGGTAGTCATAATACCACACATACTGCTCCCAGCCTCGTCCCACTGCACTGGTAGTCATAATATCACATATACTGCTCCCAGCCTCGTCCCACTGTACTGGTAGTCATAATACCACATATACTGCTCCCAGCCTTGCCCCACTGCACTGGTAGTCATAATATCACATATACTGCTCCCAGCCTCGTCCCACTGCACTGGTAGTCATAATACCACACATACTGCTCCCAGCCTCCTCCCACTGCCTGGTAGTCATAATACCACACATACTGCTCCCAGCCTCCTCCCACTGCCTGGTAGTCATAATACCACACATACTGCTCCCAGCCTCCTCCCACTGCACTGGTAGTCATAATACCACACATACTGCTCCCAGCCTCGTCCCACTGCACTGGTAGTCATAATATCACATATACTGCTCCCAGTCTTGTCCCACTGCACTGGTAGTCATAATACCACACATACTGCTCCCAGCCTCGTCCCACTGCACTGGTAGTCATAATACCACACATACTGCTCCCAGTCTTGTCCCACTGCACTGGTAGTCATAATACTACACACCGCTCCCAGCCTCGTCCCACTGTGCTGGTAGCCATAATACCACACATACTGCTCCCAGCCTTGTCCCACTGTGCTGGTAGCCATAATACCACACATACTGACCACAGCCTTGTCCCACTGGTAGCCTTCAAACCACACATATTGCCCTGCAGCCTTATTCAATTACACTGATAATGAGAAAACTACACAAACTGACTCTAGCATTGTCCCTCTTCCATAGAACTAGCAATACCACCCCCCCAGCCTTGCCTCTCTGGTAGCCATAGAACCACACAGTAACCTCCACCCTTGTCCAATGGTAGTAAAAGAACCATGAATACTAACTCCCCCACCTTCGTCCCACTGGTAGCCATAGAACAACACATACTAAATTCCCCAGCCTTGTCTCATTGTACTAGTAGCCAGAGAACTACACATACTGACCCTCAGCTTTATCCCACTGCACTGCCCCAGAACCTCAGACATTAAACCCCCAGCCTTGCTCCACTGTAATGGGACAGAAAGCCCAGATGGAAAACAGCAAAGGTCTCTTGAAACATTAGTTGAGACTAGCCAAGAGCAGGACATTTTATGGGTTTCCAGGATTGGAAATTTCTGATGAAAAAGCAGCAAATAACAAATTTTACATGAATATACCCGCAGGAAAAAAATGGGTCTTCTCATTCATTCCTAAGTACAATGTACAAATATAATTCATTGCTAAAGTAATTAAAAACAACTACTTTCATCTGATGCTCCTGTGCAATGCCTATGATCAAACATGTTTGTGAGACAAAATGGCCGCTTGGCACCTCTTACTCCAGGGTACAGGCATCATGGGAGTGGAAAGGTGATTTGGTGTTGCATTGGAGACAGCTTGGGATAGCTTGGAGTTTGGTTTTGGAGAATAAATATGATAAATTTCTCCAAAAGTGGTCTCCTTGGTTGGATAACAAACATGGTAGAGATTTTAGATTCCACTTTAGGGCTTGATTGTCTTCAATTATTTTTTGCTTTGGGTCTCTCTGGTGAGATTTCTTTGTATCTTTATATACAGATTATTTTTTCTTTCTATTGTTTTTATAATTTTTTCTTCCATCTTTAAGTTTTTATTATTTACCTTTATATATTTTAGCTTGTTAAATGTTTTATGTTCTGATTGTATCAATGTTGTAAAACTAAATCTCGTATAACTATTTATTTCATGTTTTTATCTTCTACTTTGAAGATTTTGTAATGCATTTATATATGTGATCAGGTTTTTTGTTAATTTGCTACAACAAAATAAAAATATTTTTGAGTTTAAAAAAAAAAAAAGGAAAGGTGATTTGGGATGTTCCATTGCATGTGCACACATTAAAGGGATAGTAATGTTTCATAATAAAAGCAGCTCTAATTAATCATCATAGTATTTGGACTTTGGAGAGTGTTATTTCAATTCTGTCAGAGTTGTAGTACAAGAGTAATTCAATGACAAAGTATCCCCCTCCCGCCCCTTTTACTGATGTAACACTGTTCAGCCAGATCAGAAGGGAGGTGCCCAGGTAGATTGCAGAGAGGGACAATCTTTAATTAAGATAATGAAAAACCTGAAGAACTTGTCAAGGGGGGCAGGGCCTTCATTGTTCTCGTAGGAAGAAGATTGTCCCCTTCAGTTATCTGTCTGGTCTTACAACCAGATTCCACAAGAGATGTCTTACACTAGGTAAAAGGGGCGGGAGGGGGAAACTTTGCTTGTGAATATCTCTCAAACCATAAATGTTTGAGAGATAAGACTTATATCATTCTTCATGTTTTTTAATGTGTACAAAATAAAATAAAGATAAAATGAAGTATTACTATCCCTATAATGCTAATGTTCTAAAAATGAAAACAATTACAGAGAAAACCAACGGCACCACTGGGACGATATAAACATCCCCCAATTTCCCATGGATTTTTTCTTTAACTCTATAAATGCTACACAGGTCTCCAAAGCATTGTTTAACAAAACAATGGAGATCTCTCTAGTATACATGTGGCCAAAAGTCCAATTTAAATACAGTTTTTATTTTTTTTATTTTTCCTTATGATGAAATTGTTTTTCTCCTGTTCCGCTTAGTATAAGACATAGATGTACTAGCAAGACACAGAGGAAATTAGCACAAAATGTATTTTGTCTGTTTTTGTCTGCTATAGGGGGGTATTAGGGGCTTGATTACATAGAAGTTTTGCTTTGAAATGTGGGTCTGTGTATAATGAAAGACTGGCCCTGGATATAATGAAAGGGCCAGCATGCTTGATAAGGACTTCTGGGTGGATAATAGGTAGTAAGTGTAGTTTTAGGCATTTGTTAGTGATAGATGTTGGCAAAGGGAATTGAGGGATCTGTAGGTGGGTTAGGTACCTATAGGTGGGGAAGTTAAGAGAAGCATCCCACCCTTAGTGTCCTCTCTCTTTCTTTTCTGTTGCATGATCTGTGTGTAATCAATTGCTTCTGTTTTAGTAGTTAGTATGGTTGCTGGACTAGATTGTATCTTTTTAGTATAGTTAGGTATTGTTTTGCTTATATTGCATTGTATGTATTTTTGCATTCAATAAAGATATCATGGCTGAAGTTTGGTTGTTGCTCCTTTGCCAGTCAGTAATATGACCCCTGCATGGGATCTTGGTAGGCAACCGGCATTTGTTAAACCTTGCTGGCTTTACAGAATATGATTGCCGCTTCGAGCACTGGGACACATTCCCAGATAAGAACAACACACACATACTGATCCCCCCTCCCTCAGCTTTGTTCCACTACACTTGTAGTCATAGAAATACACATACAAACCCCCCAGCCTTGTCTCACTGCTCTGGAAGTCACAGAACCACACATACTGACCTCTGGCCTTGTACCAATGCACCGGTAGCCCCTTGAACCACACATACTAAAACCTCAGTCCCACTGCACTGGTAGCGATAGAACCCCACTTACTGATCCCCAGGAAATGTCCCACTGCATGGGAAGCCCTGCGAGGGGAGGGGAGGTGGCTGGTGCCCAAACTGAATGTGTTATCTTAGTAATGCCGGTTATGATATGTTGGAAGTGGTACTAGAATAAAGCATTGATTGTCCACAAGCTGTGGTCTTTTTAGATATGTTGTCACCTACACCTTGGCATCTAGCAGTCTTACATTTGTACACAAGCACAGGAGAAAGTGTATATAAGTGCCAGAGGTTTGTACTTTTGCCTTAATAGGGCTCAGTGTGGAAAGCCCCTGTGTATGTTTGTATGTGTATCTTTATTTATATCGTGCCACACAGTGTATGCAGCTCCTTACAGCAGTAGAATGTGACAATAAATAAATGGGGATAAAATAAGTGTCAGTCAGAGAAACAATAGGAGCGAAGTCCTTGTTCCAAGGAGAGCTGGCACTCAATTATAAAAGGAAATAAATAGGCAACAATACCACATCTTTGGGAGTTCCTAGACCATTTACAGATTAAAGGGATAGTAATACTTCAGTATTACAAATCCCTATATCAAAGCCTAGTAAAAAAAATATATTGCTCCCAGTGTCATCTTTCAAACCTTTATGGTTTGAGAGATGAACGCTTTAAAAGTTGCCCTCTCCCTCCCCCTTCCCCGTAGTCAGCATTTTATCTGAATCAGGGAAATCCGCTCAGAGATCATCAGGCAGCTCTGCAGCAGAGCCGCGATCGCGTTAACTAAAAAAAAAGCTTTCACTAAAATGGTCTTCTACGTGTGCTTGCAAGCCAAGCACACGTAGAAGACCATTTCAGGGAAAGTTTTTTTTTTTTTAGTTAACGCGATCAGGCTGTGCTGCAGAGCCGCCTGAAAGTCGTACGACTCTGTTCCCTGCAGTCAGCTAAAATGCTAAAATGGGGGGAGGGAGAGGGCAACTTTAGAGAGATGACACTGGGGGCAATACGTTTTTTTTACTGAAGTATTACTATCCCTTTAAGTACAAGAAAAACATGTAAAAACAATGCTGGATTAAATTAACTATTTAACCCCTTAATGAATGGTGATGTGCCAAAACCGCCACAGTTTTTTTTACCCTGCCATGTACTTTGTGCTTAAGCACCCCTATGGTAATGCGGTAAGCACAAACGGGGTCTGAAATTGACCTCTCCAAGACCAGAGCACCGTCTCTCGACCCCCTGTTCTGTGCGCCGGTACACGTAATCAGTCGTGTGTCGGCATGCTGACAATGCTCAAAGCAGTCCTTAAGAGAAGGTAACTTCCCCGGACTGCTGGTCTTTAATGGGTTAAGGACCATAGAGGTACACAAAGCATTGCACAATCCACTGGTCTCTAAAATGTTAAAGTTTTAAATCAAGGGACAAAAGCAGGGACAGCTTAGTAAATTGGTAGTAGGCGGGAGCAGGGTGAGAAAATGCAATTCCCCAATGTACTGGTTGGCTCTCTAACACACAAGTGGTTAATCAAGCTGACTGCAGCAAGCTTCCAGGCAACTGTTTTCATTGCACTTGTCATCAGCACCAATAGCTCCCTTGACAGAGTGATACAGAGTGATAAAGTACAGTAAATCATCTGCTGCCCTTTGCTGCAGTGGACTGTGCCTGGAAATGCGACACTGGGGGCTCTCTGAAATGCTACGGCAAAGTGGTGGCTGACCACATCCTTGGGTTGCCGCAATGCAGATATGGGAAACCTGTAAGGACTACAAATCCCATCATCCTCAGCTGGTCAACAGATACCTCCACAGGACATATTTAAGACAAGATTTTAGGTTTCAGGAACTAAACACAGATTTATTTTATAGATGCTAGATTATATTACAGGGTATATAAAATAGACCTGTCACCCTAACATAAGTTTATATATATATATATATATATATGAAACTCTGCTCACTTCTGCTCCTTCCCAGTGTGTTCCTCCCACTCCCCGCCCACTTCTCCTCCCTCCCCAGTCTATTCCTCCTACTTTGTCTTCATTTTATAAGCTCCGCCCCCACTCATGAGTAAGCCACACCCCTTTTCAAAGAGAATCATGTCATTTTTCTCCCTCAGCAGCACCAGAGGACTCCCCTCTACAGGGAGTCCACAACAAAAAGTTTCCAGGTATGTTTTTATGGGAAACAGAGTCAATAGTAAGTTACAACAAATTAGGTTTAAACAAAAGTCACAGTCATAGAAACAGTAGTGCAAACTCTGCAGCTCTTACCATTTGTTTGTAAATAATTTTTAAGAAATTCACCTTTAGTTGTAGGTCGCACAGTCTGGCACTTTATACTAATTAGTTTCTGTACTTGACAAATATTACCACAGTCTGTGCTATGACATACCTCCCAACATTTCTATTGGCCAAAGAGGGACACTTGTGTTTTAAGTAATGTTGCTGGGGGTATGGCTGGTGGGCGGAACATTACCAAGTATATTTAGGTTATTTCATTACTTACATGACACCGCTTTGTGTAACTAAATAAATGATTTAGAGCAAGATTAAATTATTTTATTTATATAAACTAATTTATAAACACACATAGTAAGATTTAAACAAACATTAATGTGAGTTGTATTGCTGTAGAGCAATGTGGTAAGCTTATGTACACATAACCCAGTCTGATCTCCTAAATAGATGGACACCAGGATGGGAAAGAGGGACAGAGGGATTTGGGTCTCAAAGTGGGACTGTCCTGACTAAAGAAGGATGTAAGCTTTTAAATAATCAAGGCCGAGCCCTTACACTGGCGTCAAACAGAAATAATTAGCATACTGTTCAGGGAATTGGCATAAACTGCCACATGGTGCGACCAAAACATAAAGGTTCATTTCTAAAAAACAATTTATTTTATAGAAAAATGGCTATAAACACAGAGAGGTAGATTGTAAGTTTCTGTAAGAAAACAAAACTTGTCTAAAATTTTAACCCTTTGAGTATCCGATGCATACCTCTCTGGCACTCAAAGGGTTAATTTTATATAAGCAACTATGACTCTTATGTAGTGCTCATTTAACCCTTTGAGTGTCAATGCGTTGGATACCTCTTGGGCCCTCTAAGGGTTAAGTAGGGTGTATTGGTGACCTCTCTAGTATTCAAGGAGTTAAAAGCACAATTAAATCAATGGATGTTTTGGACATTTTCATTTGTTCTCTATGCTGCAGTTTGTTTCACTCGGAATTGGTCCTGCTTTCTTTATGAATACTGCCATTAATTTGATTATTTTACTAATGTCATTTCTTAGAATGGCAATGAGAAAATATATGCATGTACATGCTCCTAGTCTAGTTAAAAAGGGGGTACTAGAAATGACTTCAATATATGAGCAGTATGAACTATCCATGTAAGGTGATCTCCTCACAGTCAGTTGGGAGTTAATGCTCTGCAATTGTGGTTAGCAACAGCCGTGGGGCAGGCACTGTCAGCTTACGTAGTGTTTATGAGAGACAGGTAGTGATGTCTCCAATATTCAGCCTTCTGTAACCAAGCACATATACGCATGCGTAGTGTTAGACATCCTAGTCTGTATTTTAACCTGTAATCATCACAATACTTTTAGAGCCATATTTGGGATGAAAGAGTGTGTACCTGATTCTCACCTCTGTCCATGCATCTGTGTCTTGAGACTACGGAGTTTCGTGTGACAGGCTCTCTCACATTGATTTGACAGCTCCGTTGATAAGTATCTTTTCTTTTCTTTCTTTTCTTTGTATTACAGAGTCTATTTTACTGCTGTAAGCTCTGGCAATAGTTCTGGTTTCTCGTAAATCATTGCATGTTTAAATAAACTGTATTTCACTTCAGTGTGTTTTATCTTTATTCTGAAATTCCAGACCTCTAATTGTAACAATCTGGTATGTCTCAGTCTTAGTTAGATGATACATATGACTTGGCACTCAATCTAGAGGTATAGGAGGGATAGGGTTAATAAAAGGGGAGGAGGGGTATGCCCACATTTAAAGCATGCCTTAAAGGGATAGTACTGTTTCATAATAAAAGCAGCTCTAATTAATCATCATAGTATTTGGACTATGGAGAGTGTTATTTCAATTCTGTCAGAGTTGTAGTACAAGAGTAATTCAATGATAAAGTATCCCCCTCCCGCCCCTTTTACTGATGTAACACTGTTCAGCCAGAGCAGAAGGGAGGTGCCCAGGTAGACTGGTAGATTTTTTTTCTTACTATTGTTTTTATTAATTTTTCATCCATTTTTAAGTTTTTATTATTTTTCTTTATATATTTTCGCTTGTTAAATGTTTTATGTTCTGATTGTATCAATGATGTAAAACTAAATCTAGTATAACTATTTATTTCATGTTTTTATCTTCTACTTTGAAGATTTTGTAATGCATTTATATATGTGATCAGGTTTTTTGTTAGTTTGTTAAAACAAAATAAAAATATTTTTGAGTTAAAAAAAAAGGAAAGGTGATTTGGGATGTTCCATCGCATGTGCACACATTAAAGGGATAGTAATGTTTCATAATAAAAGCATCTCTAATTAATCATCATAGTATTTGGACCTTGAAGAGTGTTATTTCAATTCTGTCAGAGTTGTAGTTCAAGAGTAATTCAATGATAAAGTATCCCCCATCCGCCCCTTTTACTGATGTAACACTGTTCAGCCAGATCAGAAAGGAGGTGCCCAGGTAGACTGCAGAGAGGGACAATCTTCAATTAAGATAAGGGAAAAACCTGAAAAGCTTGTCAAAGGGGGCAGGGATTTCATTGTTCTCATAGGAAGAAGACTGTCCCCTGCTGTTATCTGGTCTATGGACTGGATTCCACATCTGAGAAGAGATGGCTTACACTAGGTAAAAGGGGCGGGAGGGGAAACTTTGCTTTTGAGTATTTCTTAAACCATAAAGGTTTGAGAGATAAGACTTATATAATTCTTCATGTTTTTTTTTTAATGCCTATAAAATAAAGTTAAAATTAAGTATTACTATCCCTTTAAAACCTACTATAAGGGAATATATAAATGAAGGGTCCAGTGAGAATGTAGAGGCCCTTTGGGTTGAGACACTGGGGGCACACACAATACAAAGATGTATTAGCCACCTAATATTGGGGAGTTTGAAGAAGCTAAACTGTTACTGCAAATGGAAAAGGCTTCTAGGTCAGAAAATGTAATCATAATGGGAGATTTCAACTAACCTGAAACTGACTGGAGCAATATGACTTCCAGCACAACAAAGGAAAAGTATTTTGTACTGTAATGACAATTTTATGTCCCAACTAGTAGATGAGCCAAATAGAAAAGAGGCCTTGCTTGACCTAGTGCTCTCAAACAATTTGTGCATGATAAACAGTATACAGGTAAAGGAATATTTAGTAAGTAGTGACCACAATATGGTATCCTTTGAAGTTTGTTATAAGAATCCCAATAGCAAGGGTTTAACCAAAACATTCAACAGTGGGATGTAATCTTGAAAGATAAAAATGCACAAGAATCATGTCATTTGTTTAAAGGCATAGTAATGTTTCACAATAAAAGAAGCTGCTATTAATCTCCATAGTATTTGTGTCATGGAGAGTGTTATTTCAATATGGCAGAGTTGTAGTTCAAGAGTAATTGAATGATAAAGTATCCCCCTCCCGCCCCTTTTACTGATGTAAAACTGCTCACCTCAGAGCAGCAAGACTGTCCGGATGGATCGCAGAGAGGTACCATCTTCAGTGAGCATAAGGAAAGACCTGAAAACCCTGTCAAGGGGGGCAGGGTTTTCCTTATGTTCACAGTAAGAAGATTTTCCCTTGCTGTGAGCTGTCTGGTCCAAGGACCAGATTCCACATTTCAGGGGAGGTGGCTTGCACTAGGTAAAAAGGGGCAGGAGGGGTATACTTTACCATTCAATTACTCTTGAACTACAACTCTGATAGTATTGAAATAACACTCTCTATGGCTCAAATAATGAAGATTAATTGGAGCTGCTGTTTTTGTGAAACATTACTATCCCTTTAAACACTTTCAGAGAATATATAGCACTGGAGGATAAGACAAGAGGAGCAAATTAAGACCAGTGTGGTTTGCAGGGAAATGAGAAATAAGAAGCAGGCTTTTAAAATGTTTAAGTCAGAGGGGTCAGAGGCATAATTTAAAAAATGTAATAAAATCTGCAAATAAACAATCAGGCTAGCTAAAATTGAAAATGAGAGAAGTATTGCAAAAGAGAGGAATAAAAATCATAAAGAATTCTACAAGTACATTAATAACAAAAAGATTAATGTTGATACTGGTCCCCTTAAGGCTGAGTTGGTTAGGATAAGGCTATGGCTGGCACCTTGAACAAACAGACAAAACCACCGAATTTCCTCCATCATGTACATGGCTTACAGAGGACAAGGACCAAAAGAGACCAGAAAATGATATGGTGAATAAAGCACCTGGACCTGGACCTGATGGTATACACCAAAGGATACTTAAGGATTTACTGTAGTTCAGTAATAGCAGAACCATTACACTTAATATTTATTGATTCACTTTCATCAGTCATAGTGCCTTGTGATTGGAGGAAAGCTGGTTTAGTACCATTGTTCAAAAAAGGGGCAAGTTCCAATCCGTGAACTGGAAAAAGGGCAGAGAGGTACAACAAAACTGATAAAGGGATTGGAGGATCTGAGTTATAAATAGAGACTAGCCAAACTGGGTGTGTTTACATTAGAGAAGAGACGTCTAAGAGGTGATATGATTGCCATTTGCAAATATATTTGAGGTCAAAACAATTAATTATTTACACAAAGATCTAAGCTAAGAATGAGAGGTCATCCATTAAGACTAGAGGAAAGGCACTTTTGACTAAAACAAAAACATACTTTTTTACAGTAAGGGCAGTAAAGCTATGGACTGGAAACAAAAAAGGAAGAGGACAAGCGCAAAACTCTAAGAATAGTCTGAATATATAAGGTGGTCAATAATAGTAAATTAATCTACTTACAAGATATATTCTTGTAAGTGTAACACATAGAAATCACTTAGTAGAGTAAATAATGTGGATAGTTGATAGAAGGCACAAGTTCAGTATTGTCCGTAGGTGTCCTTAATCTGAAGACACAATAAAATATTTATATTTTTACACAGTATTTGCTCTGACTGATCCCTATGACCTCAAGCCCGGTTGGGCTTTTGACAGCAACATACAAGCGTCTATCTGGTAAGTTTTGTCCAATTAAGAGGCCCTTTTGCGACAGTATTGTTGCACAGATCTACTACCAGATTATATGTCCTTTGTGTTTCTCTATGAAGGATTCCCGCTGTAGTAGGCTCTTGGTATCCGCAGCCAGGTCGGGCTTTATGATGCAGATTTACAAGAAACTATTTGGTGAGTTTGGTCCTATCAGGGGGTACATTTTGGACACATTTACTGTACAGATCCACTCTTCGATCGGATGTTATTTTGTGTCTTCAAATTAAGGACACCTACAGACAATACTGGACTTGATACTGACTGCATACAGCCCTTAGACCTTATATATTCAGACTACTCTTAGAGGTTTGTACTTGTCCTCTTCCTTTTTTTTTTCTTCCAGTTCTTGCTTCAAGTGAAAGCTGCTTCTAAGGACACCATGGACTATAGCTGCAACCAAGAGGTGTCGCAACATAGCGGACTTGGTTCTTGTCTTTATATAATCAGATTTGCTTTACAAACATTCATAGGGGTGCTATACGTGTATTCTCTTCTTTCTTCTTTTGCCAGGTAAAGCTATGGAATTCTTTCACCAGGGACGCTGTTCTTGGAGATACTGTAACCGCTTTCAAAAAAGTAATGGATACCTATCTAGCATAGAACAATATTGAGAATTATGACAGATGGCTTCAGTGCAGATAGGTTGTTTATCAAGCAGTGGCGTAACTATAGGGGTCGCACCTGAGACCGGGCCCATGCACTCCAGGGGCCGGCCTCCCCCTGCGACCCCTCCGCCTGGCGACTGTAATCTCCTGCCGGCGCTCTAGTAATTCAGAGCGCTGGGAGATGACATCATCTCCCAGCGCTTTGCATTCCTAAGAGGACTGCGCGGGTGCTCCAGGTAGGAGATGGGGGCATTGTGGAGGGGGTCAATATGGTTGGGGGGGCCCGTGGCACTTCTTGTACCAGGGCCCGGAGGCTTCTAGTTACGCCTCTGTTATCCAGGGAAATATCTGACTGCCATTTGGAGTCAGGAAGGCATTTTTTTTTTAACCCCAATTGGGGCTTAATTGGAAATAGCTTAAATTTTTTTTGCCTTCCTCCGAATCAACAGGGGTGATTTGGCATGGAACTTGATGGACGCATGTTTTTTTTCAGCCTCATCAGCTATGTTACTATGGAGAAGGGATATCACTGGAGAAGTCATCTCCACATTATCACCTCTTTATCTCACCTAAGGTCTGTGCAAGACACCAATAGTGCCATAGGTTACTGGATATGGCCAGTAATGCAGAAGCATTCACATAGACATTAAATGGATCCTATCACTTAAAATAACTTGGGTTATTTTAAAACATACATAGTAACATAGTAGATAAGGCTGAAAAAAGACATGCGTCCATCAAGTCCAGCCCATGCCAATAACACCCCTGTTGATCAGAGAAAGGCAACAAAAAGCCCTCTGGAGCAATTTCCAATGTAGGTGTGTGTGTGTGTGTGTGTGTGTGTGTGTGTGTGTGTGTGTGTGTCAAATAGTTCCCCGGCTCAATATCCTATTTGCTTTGAAGCCATCTGTCATAACTGTCAATATTGTTCTGTGCTAGATAGGCATCCATTGCTTTTTTGAATGCAGTTACATTATCTGCAAGCACAACATCCCGAGGCAAAGAATTCCATAGCCTTACCGCCCTTACTGTAAAGAATCCCTGCCTGTGTTTTAGTCGAAAGCGCCTTTCCTCAAGTCTTAAATGATCTCTTGTTCTTAGCTCAGCTCTTTGCATAAATAATTCAATGGATAGTTCTTTGTATTGACCTTGAATGTATTTGTAAATGGTAATCATATCACCCCTTAGACGTCTCTTTTCTAATGTAAACAAACCCAGTTTGGCTAGTCTCTCTTTGTAACTCAGATCCTCCAATCCCTTTATCAGTTTTGTTGCACGTCTCTGCACCTTTTCCAGTTCAGTAATGTCTTTTTTTAGAACTTTTAAAAGCTCTATGTTATATTTTTTTATTTAGAAAACTAATTTTAATGTATTTACATTTATAGATCATGCTAACTATGGAATGCTGTGCAGGTACTTCATGCCTTAATCCTAAATTGCCTACTCCCTCCTAATCAATGACACTTAACCCTTTCAGTGGTAGGAGAAGATGTGTGCCCAATTAAAGGGTTAAGCATCAGTGAGTGGAGGAGGTAATGCAGGGCTGAGACAAGAATCTGCAAGGCATGTCTTATAGGTATCAACTATAATTTTAAATATCTATAAGTAAAATAAACATTACAAGATATAGGTGATTTTGAATGCTGATGATGATTGGTCTACTTTAAGCTGATAGACATGGCCGATGTGGTTTATGATAGCTGTCTGGTGAAGAGAGGGAGCAGCTGCATGAATGAGTGCACACACACGTCTCATAGCAAATAATGACTGACATTTACTAAAGGGCGCACTGACGTTTATGCACATCTCGTCTTTTCCCTTTCAAAAACCTTCGAAAGTTAAATTTGCTCAGAGAAGCATTTTAATAATGTTCATCACATCCCTTGCATTCACAAAGGGAAAGTGTTGTGTACTATGGAAAACTGATATAATGTAAAGCTTTGTCTTTTGAGTATGTATGTATATCCTTATTTATATGGCGCTACACAGTGTACACAGCGCCTTACAACAGACATATGTTACAATAAATAAGAGAGGATAAAATAAGTGACACATTCATAGAAACAATAGGAAAGAGGTCCCTGCCCCAAGGAGCTTACAGTCTATATGGGTAATAGGAGACAGATAACAGGGTATGAGGGTGTCAAGTGCTGAGATTGCAAGTGCTGAGTTTGAGTATAACAAGTGTACTCTAAATGCTGGGATATTCTGATCTCAAAAGCTATTACATGTCATGGATGCACTACTTCCAAGCCTGCCAATGTAGAGTGGTGTTGCTTCTACAGCAGTCCATGCAAAGCTAATGTCAGCAGGGCCAGATTTATAAGAAGGTAGAGTAGACATCTGCCTACAGGCGCACCCCACCAAGGGGTGCCTGTCATTGTGATCTTTTTTCATTTTTTTTTTAAATTGGCCCCACCACGCATCAAGCTACTGCACAGGGTGGGGTGATGATCTCCTCGTTCTTTCCCCTCTGTGCACCTCGGCCAGATGTGAGTCATGAGTGGAGTCACGGAGGCACATTACTACCACCTCCTCTCTTGCCGGAACTGCCCCGTCCTCTCCCAGACGCTGCAGGGCGCCCATGAACAGCACAGCCACAGAGAAGCTGCCTGTACAGTCGGTCACACTTTTTTTCTTTTTCTTTTTTTTTTGGGGGGGGGGGTTGCTTCAGATTTCTGTGCCTACAGGCTCCTGAGATGTAAATTCGGCCCTGAATGTCAGTGACAATGGCTAGCTACAGACTGCTGTAGGATAAGCGCCACTCCAACAATTGCAGGCCATGGAGGAACTGCACTAAATATTCGTTTGTGCTACAATAACATTTCAGTGAAGGATCCTCCATGAGTGAGAGTTTTATAGAGCAGGCAAAATCACTACAGTATATTTTCCACAATATATGACACATTCCATTTAAAGTTCCTTTAACTCTGGGTTGAATTGTCAATAAAAAGATTTAAAATAAAATTAAAAAAAAAATCCTTTAACCCTTTGAGTGCCAGAACGGTACGTTGCTATGCGTTGGATACCTCAAATGGTTAATTATAAATCCACCACAACTTTTTTTTTTTTTTACAGAAATTCCTAATGGTGACTATGATCATTATTCATAAAGACAAAGTGGTATATCTCTGGATCAAACAAACTGCGTTATAGAATCCAAATAAAAAGGTCCATTTCTTTAAAGCGTAACTATCACTCTAAATAAAGTGCCCCATAAATAATTATTGATATACCAATAAGCATAGAACTACTAGTATTATCGAGAATAAGTCCAGAGTTATTCATATATCCTACTTGATCTGAGACTGACAGGCAGGCTTCTTGCTGTAGAGGCATCTGTGTGCCTGCATGTTCAGTCGCTTCCTGTACCTTAAAGAAGCAGTAAACTTTTTTTTATGAAAACACACATTTTATAGAGCATTTCCTGCTGAATAAAACAAGGTCACTCCCATCGCTGTCAGATGTTTTATTCAAAATTTATAGCAGTTCAGATAACCAGGAAGTGAATTTACTGTGTTTACTTCCTGATAGTTCTAACAGACAGGAAGTGACAGGCAGTTTCTATCACATTCTATGGAGAACTGTATGTCTCTGACTTTCCTCTCCATTAGAATCTAACAGGAAATCTAATTAGAATTTGACCACTAGAGGGCACTGCTTATGTGAAAAAACATGGGTTTAAACTGTAATAACTCTGGAAATATAAATCTCTCGGCAGTGGGAGTACCCTTATTTTACTCAATAGGAAAATCCCTACAATATATATTTTTTCATAAAAAAAGTTTACTGCTCCTTTAAGGTACAATGCTATTCCCCCTCACCAATCCTGGAGGAGACTGGGACGGACAGCTCAGGCACACAGCTGTCTCTAAGGCAAGATGTCTGCTCTGATATTTGCCTGTTCATCTTGGATAAAGTAGGATTTCTTAAAGCGGAACTATCACCTAAAACCAAAGTTTTACCATGCGTTTTAATGTTTAACCCGACATTAGTGCTGTGTGTGTGTTCTTCAAGTCGCCTGGTAGTGGAGATATTTGCCCTGCAAAATCGGGCACTTCCGTGTTCTGCAGGACTCCATGACGTGTCAGGACTTCCCAGCTGCCCCAGGGAGCGCGTTCACGCTGCCCTTCAAAGCTGGATTTCTGTGATGTATCGTTACAGCAAACTCCGTTTACAATGCTACTGAGGTTGCAACCTGTAATACAACTATATACAACCTCAGTAGCTTTGTAAACGGAGTTTGCTGTAATGCTATATCACAGAAATCCAGCTTTGAAGGGCAGCGTGAACGTGCTCCCTGGGGCAGCTGGGAAGTCCTGAGACGTTACAGGATACCGTAGAATCCGGAAGTGCCCGATTTTGCAGGGCAAATATCTCCACTACCAGGAGACTTGAAGAACACACAGACACAGCACTAATGTCGGGTTAAACATTAAAACGCATGGTAAAACTTTGGGAACTTCTTTGCCTGGCCCCTCCAGAGGGGAGCCCTGTGATGTTGCTGAAAGCAGAAAAATTACGCAATTTGCGCCATAAAAAGGGGTGGGACTTAATTGCTGGTGTGGAGCGGGACAAAAAAAAAAAAAAAAAAATACCTAGAATAGACTGGGGACGGAGGAGAAAAGACCACAGAGTGGAAGGAATAGGGTGGGAAGAGCACCTATGATAACACTGGACTTATTCAGGATAATATTAGCATTTCTATGCATATCGTTATAGGAATAAATATTTGCGGGGCTCTTTATTTGGAGTGATAGTTCCACTTTAAATGAAGCTTTGTCCCCCATGTGTGATAGAGATCTCCAATGTATTGTGGAACAAACTGAGTTGCAATAACATTTGAAAGCATTATATCCCTGCAGTGGGAGTACCCTGAACAGGACAAACACTATAACATTTCTTTTCTCATTAAAAAAGTTTACTGTTCCTTTAAACTGACACTGCCCTGATGAGGATGTCATGTTAATCCTGAAATGTTGCACTTCACTCTTCATTTCAAATGTACAGTTGTGGAATCCTTAGGAATATAAATAAAACTAAACACACATTTTGACATTTATGTGCTCACTTTAATTAACATAATTAATCAAAACATAAGCTGTAATGTATCAATGTCCACAGACAGCAGACATACCCAATAGCCCTGTTTCAGCTTTTCTATGCAGTGATTGACTGCATTTCCTTTTCTAGTCAGGGACCAGATTTCCCATAAGGCAGAGCAGGAAACTGCCTAGATGGCTATGTTTTGAGGAAAGGCTCAGCTGAGTAGGCCACACCCACAATCTGAATTGTGGGTGTGACCACAGCAATCCCCATTCTCCTATTTTATGGTGGCCAGTTTAATTAACAGGTTACATACCGTTCTATTGGTTATTTAACCCCTTGGATGGTAGAGACGTATCCAACACATAACAAAACAATGCACTGGAGATCTTTCTAGCAGCTAAGAGCTTTTCTTTTTGCTTGTATGTTACAGGCTATAGGGATGTTCATAAGAAAAGTGATTTCTGGGGCAAACCATTTGCGATAAGGGGAAGAACTAGAAATTCCAAATATTCCAATGCATTGGAGACCTCAGCAGCATTCAAGGGATTAAAATCCCCATTTAAATTAATGGAAATTTTTAGTTCTTCCCTATAGTGCAAATGGTTTGCCTAAGAACCCCTCCACTTTTCTGTTGCTTGTATGGCCATTCCTGGGAACTTGCAGGATCTGCCCCAGTGATTCCGGTTTTCAGTTACCGGATCTCCAAGGACAGAGGCTGATTTTCCAGCATTGGTGAGTTTCTTCTCCTTTACACCCTGTTCTTCCTGCTTCCCACCCACTTCTCCTCCTTCCTGCCCTCTTCTGCCCATTTCCCACACACTTCCTGTCCACTTAATGACACGATTACTTCCTGTCCACCCAATTAGGCCCCACCCCTTTTACTACAAGAATCATGTAATTGACATCATCTTGTTTGCAGCACATTAACCTTCTCTGGGGGCTCCAGATAAGCAAGATCTCAGGTATGCATATGGGCCTTAGAGTATGTGCTACAATAGGTAACAGTGGAGTTAGGGGGTGGAGTCATGTGAGGAGTACATGTGTGATGGTTGGGGTGTTTGCCCTTTAAATTTGGTCCTTTGCCTAGCACAAACAAACACTAGGCAGGGAAATAATGGTAAACAGGACTCACAACCCTACTTAAGCAGGACTTACGCACACACTTACACCTTTACAGTGGCTGTAAAATATCTATATATAAGATTCTAAGAGGTTTCCTGTTTTGCATTACAAAGGAGGAGTTATGCAAATCTCCCCTTTGGCAATTGGCTGAGGAGGAGGCAGGTAGTGAAGCATAATACACAAACCATACATAGCACAGAAGAGTAGCTCATATTGTGGATTCACACATTCCCTCCAATGATATAACAATGGGAGACATCAGCAAAAATATGGTATACATCAATTGTATCACAAATGGCATATCATTGTACTAAATCATTAAAAGATCAGTAAAAAAAAATGTATTGTCGGCTTTTCTTACTGAGTGCAACACGTATAATCCCACTGCTGTGATAGTAAACTGTTAACAGCAGTGCCACCTGTTCTCTAGACAATTGCTTTATTGAACTGTATGGGATAAGTGAGCCAATGACTACAGTATGTGATGGTAACTGCTCCTCCCCTTTCTGACAATTTAGAATGTAATAACCTTTGAATTAAGCATATCCGGCAGTATCAGTACCCTTGTTTTACTCAGCAGGTCACAGATGTGTTTTTCTTCATAATAAAACATTTGTGATTTAATAAGCAATTACAGGCTCTCAATAAAATATAAGAACAATAATAAATTCACAGATACAGAACGTTTCTCCCAGTGGTACATACACAGCAATTTAAATGACAAATTATGACAGTCGTTCTTAATTTTTTTTTTTATGTTTCATACTGATTAAATCCACTGAAATTAGGGAGATGTCCAACATAATGACAGAAACTTTTAAATATCTTATGGGATTTAACCTTTTGAGTGTCAGAGCTGTATGCAAGGTATTGCTTTGCAATACGTTAGACACCCCTCTGAAATACTAAAAGAGCAGGTCCTGATCTACACTTAGAAGGCAGAAAATTCAGAAGCAATGTGTGTGAGTTCTACGTTACAGAAAGTGCAACACACTTATTGAATAGCCTCCCAGCAGAGGTGGTAGGAACAAATACTGGTAGGGAAATCAAAAATACCAGGGATGGATAGAAGTCTGTTCTGAAAAGTATGTGAGACTGTTTATTTTAAACTTTTGAGTGCCAGAGGGGTACGTAATGCATTGCAAAGCAATGCGTTGCACACCCCTCTGACACTCAAAGGGTTAATTACATAGGGAAATGGACAGACTGGATAGGCCAGTTGTTTGTTTTTTTTTCTGCTGTCAAAATCTATGTTTCTATGCTTGACAGTGGATGGAAGGACTCTCTGGCATTCGTGGGGTTAATACAGAATCAAAAAATCGGTAACATAACCCTTTGAGTGAAGGATGGGCACCTGACGCATTACTTTGCAATACGTTGGACACCGATCTGGCACTCAAAGGGTTAAGTTAGTGTAATAGTTTAATCTTGCCGCTGATGTGTAGCAGTTCTTTGTCCAGGCACATAGCAACATTTCTTTAGAGGTTTCTTGTTCAGAGAGAGGCTTCTGTGCTACGGCAGGGATAGGCAACTACAACCGCTATCATTTACCTCCAGCCAATGGATGACTGGGGAAATTCTGGTGCAAAAAAACTCCATCACATGGCATGAATAATGAGACCAAAATGTACACAGATTACTCCCACTGAGGTCAGACTGTGGACAGGTGAGTGGTCCACATTAAAGTACCCAGTGAGATTGATGTATGAAGCAGAAGTGAAGAAAAAAAAATCCGATTTAAAGCGGAACTACCACATCAACTAAAGTCCCCTGCAATACTTAGACAGGTGGCGACTAGCTTAATAATCATTATTTTACCTCTCAAAAGTACCCCAGAATAAAGTTATCCTTAAGCTTCTGAGACCGGAAGCCAGGCATCAGCGCAGACATCTTGTCTGCGCACCAGCGCTTTCAGTCCCCGTCACCCTTTGGAGGCATTGCACTGGCCTGAACAGCTCCAGAAGAGACTGATGGTGCAGGCGCACAGGCTGCAGTAACCTGGCCTTCAGTCTCAGAAGGTTAAGGATTACTTTACTCGGGGGCATTTTTGAGAGGTAAAATAATGATTATTAAGCTAGTCACCACCTGCCTAAGTATTGCAGGGCGACTTTAGTTGAGGTGGTAGTTCCGCCTTAACCCTCTAAGTGCCAGAGCGTTACGGAATGCATTGCAAAGCAATGCATTCCGTACTGCTATGGCACTCAAAGGGTTAAATGGGGAGTTTAACCCCTTGATTTCTAGATAAGTCTCCAACCCATTGCAAAGCAATCCATTGGATACCTCTCTAGCATTCAAGTGGGGAGATTCACTAAGCGGTGATAAAGCCGAGATGACTTCTCAAGTAATATAATTTCTCCAGTTCCTGTGTTATACTATGGAGCCGATGCACTAAGATTTCTCCTACTTTGGAGATTTTAGTGCATTGGCTCCATTGAATAACACAGGAACTGGAGAAGTGATATCACTGGAAAAGTCATCTTATCACCTCTTTAACACACCTTAGTGCATAACCCCCAAGGTGTCTCCAAATGGTGAAGTTGATTTGCCCTAGAATCTTTTTAAATATTTAAAGTGGAACTCTCATCTGTCCACAGTTCACTTCAGTAAGATCATCCATCTTGACTGGATTATCAAGCACTGTCCTACAGGGAGTGTCAGGTGGGTGGGAGAGTAGAGAGCACTGTGGAATGCTAGATTGTTGCTGGCAGGGCAGTGGCAGGTAGGAGAGTGAGCAGTGTGGAATGTTAGCATCTGAGTGGCAGGAAGTGGTAATTGGTGGGGAGAGCTGTGTGGAATGTTAGTATCTAGCTGTCAGGGAGTGGTAATTGGTGGGGAGAGCAGTGTGGAATGTTAGTATCTAGCTGACAGGGAGTGGTAATTGGTGGGGAGAGCAGTGTGGAATGTTAGTATCTAGCTGTCAGGGAGTGGTAATTGGTGGGGAGAGCTGTGTGGAATGTTAGTATCTGGATGTCAGGGAGTGGTAATTGGTGGGGAGAGCAGTGTAGGATTTTAGTATCTAGCTGGAGAGTAGTGGTAGTTGTGGGGAGAGCAGTGTGTAATGTTAGTATCTAGCGGGCAGGGAGTGGTAATTGGTGAGGAGAGCAGTGTGGAATGTTAGTATCTAGCTGGAGAGGAGTGGTAATTGGTAGAGAGATCAGTGTAGAATGTAAGTGTCTGGGTGGCATGGAGTGGTAATTGTTGGGGAGACCTGTGTGGAATTTATCTAGCTGGAGAGCAGTGGTAATTGTTTGGGAGATCAGGGTGGAATGTTAGTATCTGGATGATAGGGATTGGCTGTTGGTGATGACAGCAGAGAGGAATGATAGTATCTGGTTGGCACTGAGTGGCTGGCAAGGCGGAGAACAGTTCAGAATGCTAGTATATGGCTGCCATTCAAACCGGTACTATCCAATCTGTGTAAATAAAACGAAATATCTCAAACTATTAAATAAATAATATATATACATACATACATATATCAAACTATCATATAAAAATGCCTAAGACAACATACAGGTGATATCGGAATCTCTTTCACATCCACCTATTTGTTATAAACTGACACTTCCAGCTGGACCTGGCAGCTGTTCAAATCCTCCCACTGGTGGAAGCATCCATCTTGAAAGTATTTCCATGACTATTCCTATCCATTAATCTATTCTACTCTTCTTGTGGAAAATGGTGGTTATGACAGTATAAGAAGGTAGAAGGGGGGTGATTTTTTGGATATGTCAGTAATTATTAATTATTCATGTTTTATCAGACAGGTCATAGAAAAAAGCTCTTCTGATTAGATTCCCCAACCACCTACTCAAAAATCTCTAAAATGATTAAAGTAATTGTAAAACATAAAAAGGCACAAAGTATATGCAGTCTAAATAGATAGCTTTAATGAAACTAAAATCTGTGTAGGTGACAGGTACATTTGAATTGCCCCCTTCTCTAAAGAACTTATAGTTAGAGCCCTTTATAAAATGGCACTCCCTGGTACTGGAGATCCCTGCATTCTTCAGGTAATCACAGACATCTGTCCTGATAGAGTACCAATAGGGGATATGACAGTGGAAACTATGATTTCCATAGGAACCCCTACAATCTGCAAGAGAATGGGAAAATGGGTAGAAGTTTTCAATGAAGCATCTCCCAATGGGATTACCTCTGATTTACTCAGCAGCACTTGATAGACACATGCGTTTTCAACATCCTCTTCACATATGTTACTGCTCCTTTAACCAGTACCCTGTATTATTTCCTTCGTTTCCTCTACTTGTCAAACCAAAGTCCAATAAGGGCCGTATCTTCAAAATAAAAAGTGGAGGCGTTCTGGGGCAAACCATTTGCACTATAGGGGAGAACTAAAAATGCCCACTGA
Organism: Rhinophrynus dorsalis; assembly: GCA_037306005.1. Lineage (NCBI taxonomy): Eukaryota > Metazoa > Chordata > Amphibia > Anura > Rhinophrynidae > Rhinophrynus > Rhinophrynus dorsalis. Next base: position 519,322,748 of record CM074720.1, on the reverse strand, counting down.
TTAAAATGGGGGTTTTAACCACTTTACTACTAGAGAGGTCTCCAACACATTGTGAAGCAATGTGGTGAAGACCTTTCTAGCATTCAAGGGGTTAAAATCAATGGGTACATTTGGAATTTTTGAATTCTCCCATTCCTCTATAATGCAAATGGTTTGCCCCAGAACTCCTCCACTTTCTTTTAAATGTACGATCCCTGCAGAAAAAGTGGCGCCAACAATAAAAAAGTATAAAGTTTATTTTAAAAAAATGGCAAATAGTCAAACCGTATGTTATGATAATAAAAATCACTAGTCTAACTCGTTTCACAGTGTACACTCACAGCTTCATCAGAGACAAGAAAGATCAAATGATACTTTTTTATTGTTGGAGCCTTTTTTTTTGGACAACATCAACTTCCTGTGAGGAGACCGTGTATTATCCCACATGCCTCATTACCTGTATTACCCGAGTGGAGAGGGCTGAATGTCTCCACCTGCTGGTTAAGTCAGATTTTATTCTGACCGTGAATAGAAGCTCAGCTGCAATATTTGTCTCATACTAAACGTTATTATAACATTGGTCACCCTGTGTTTTTTGTTTTTCATACTTCTTTACTGGTTCTTGCAAATGCTTCCTTACTGACATGCTTGGTAAATCCCCTTACATTGCATTTATTTTAATAGACTGTATTAAAAAAGAACTGACACTTACCAATTATACCCCCACCTACCATTTGGCCAGAAAATCCCAATGGCCCCCATGAATTTTGACCTTGTGCCTTGTGTTCAATCAGTCCAGGATCTCATGTCGTTGGAGTAGGACATGAAAGCTGCTTGTAGTTGTATTCATACTGAATCAGGTAATGTACATGAGCCTGATTAAAGGGATAGTGATGTCTTAGTTATATAAAAAGTAATATTATAGAGCATAAAATAAGAAATCCATCGATGCAATTCCTATATAGAGTTCCCCCCTCCCTCCCCTTCTTGTAAGCTGACAGCTAGGGTGACCACATTTCCGTTCTGCTATTCCGGGACATGTGGTCACCCTAAATTTGAGTGGCATCCGGTCCCCTGCGGCTGGCTGGCATTGAGTTCCCTCCTACCCACCCGCATCATCACGCGCCCCTGCGGGCCATGATGACATACATACAGAGAAGAGGAAGAGGGCAGAGGCACCGGAAGAGAAGCGCTTGCTGCCAGAATCCAGCAGCAAGCTCTTCTCTTCCGGTGCCTCTGCCCTCCTCCTCCTCTCTGTATGTATGTCATCACGGCCCGTAGGGGCGCGTGATGATGCGGGTGGGCGGGCGGCTACCTTAATTTCGGGACTTTTTATTGTCCCGGTGGGGGATGATCCGGGACGCGGGACATAGAACCCAATTAAGGGACAGTCCCGGACGTTCCGGGACACGTGGTCACCCTACTGACAGCAGGCGTTCCTGGTATGAGGACAGAAAGGCGGCTCTCCAGCAGAGCCAAAATAGACCAATTTAAAAAGAAATACTTCGATGGAACGTTCTACAAAGTGTGCCTGGTTTGCAAGCACACTTTTTAGACCATTTAAAAAAAGTATTTCTTTTTAAATCACGCTATTTCGGCTCCGCTGAAGAGCCTTCTCGAGTCGGTCACACGGATTTCCTTCTGTCAGCTTTACAGGGAGCGGGGAAACTTTACAACACTCTATCTCTCAAACCAAAAAGGTCTGAGAGATAGGAATCGCATTGTTGAATTTCTTATTTTATGCTCTACAATATTACTTTTTATATAACTAAGACATTATTATCCCTTTAAGCTTTTAAGGACTAAAGGGGTATACAATGCATTGCACAACCCTCTGGTCCTTATTGGGATAAGATAACCATGTGCAGTGAGCGATACCTGAAGTCCTATGGTCCTGTAATGGCCGCTTCCATGGATCTGACATCCATGACTGGTGAAAGATATTGGGTGTTATGCACTAAGTGGTCATAAAGAGGGGATAAAGTGGAGATAATTAGTGTTGAGCGAGCACCCCGATGCTCGGGTGTTCGGGTGCTCTGACCGAGCACCCCCTGAGGCTCGAGTGCTCGGCCGAGCACCCGAACCCCATTGCATTAAATGGGAGGACTCGAGCATTACACCAGGCACCCCCTGCTCTGATGAGGGGAGGGTGCCTGGTCAATGCCCCCCTTCATCTCCGCAATGCCCCCCTTCATCTCCGCAATGTCCCCCTTCATCTCCGCTATGCCCCCTTCATCTCCGCAATGTCCCCCTTCATCTCCGCAATGTCCCCCTTCATCTCCGCTATGCCCCCTTCATCTCCGCAATGTCCCCCTTCATCTCCGCAATGTCCCCCTTCATATGTCCCCCTTCATCTCCGCAATGTCCCCCTTCATCTCCGCAATGTCCCCCTTCATCTCCGCAATGTCCCCCTTCATATGTCCCCCTTCATCTCCGCTATGCCCCCTTCATATGTCCGCCTTCATCTCCGCAATGTCCCCCTTCATATGTCCCCCTTCATCTCCGCAATGTCCCCCTTCATCTCCGCAATGTCCCCCTTCATCTCCGCTATGCCCCCTTCATATGTCCGCCTTCATCTCCGCAATGTCCCCCTTCATATGTCCCCCTTCATCTCCGCAATGTCCCCCTTCATATGTCCCCCTTCATCTCCGCTATGCCCCCTTCATATGTCCGCCTTCATCTCCGCAATGTCCCCCTTCATATGTCCCCCTTCATCTCCGCAATGTCCCCCTTCATATGTCCCCCTTCATCTCCGCAATGTCCCCCTTCATATGTCCCCCTTCATCTCCGCAATGTCCCCCTTCATATGTCCGCCTTCATCTCCGCAATGTCCCCCTTCATCTCCGCAATGTCCCCCTTCATCTCCGCAATGTCCCCCTTCATCTCCGCTATGCCCCCTTCATATGTCCGCCTTCATCTCCGCAATGTCCCCCTTCATATGTCCCCCTTCATCTCCGCAATGTCCCCCTTCATATGTCCCCCTTCATCTCCGCAATGTCCCCCTTCATATGTCCCCCTTCATCTCCGCAATGTCCCCCTTCATATGTCCGCCTTCATCTCCGCAATGTCCCCCTTCATATGTCCCCCTTCATCTCCGCAATGTCCCCCTTCATATGTCCCCCTTCATCTCCGCAATGTCCCCCTTCATATGTCCGCCTTCATCTCCGCAATGTCCCCCTTCATATGTCCCCCTTCATCTCCGCAATGTCCCCCTTCATATGTCCGCCTTCATCTCCACAATGTCCCCCTTCATATGTCCCCCTTCATCTCCGCAATGTCCCCCTTCATATGTCCCCCTTCATCTCCGCAATGTCCCCCTTCATATGTCCCCCTTCATCTCCGCAATGTCCCCCTTCATATGTCCGCCTTCATCTCCGCAATGTCCCCCTTCATATGTCCGCCTTCATCTCCGCAATGTCCCCCTTCATATGTCCCCCTTCATCTCCGCTATGCCCCCTTCATATGTCCGCCTTCATCTCCGCAATGTCCCCCTTCATATGTCCCCCTTCATCTCCGCAATGTCCCCCTTCATATGTCCCCCTTCATCTCCGCAATGTCCCCCTTCATCTCCGCAATGTCCCCCTTCATATGTCCGCCTTCATCTCCGCAATGTCCCCCTTCATATGTCCCCCTTCATCTCCGCAATGTCCCCCTTCATATGTCCCCCTTCATCTCCGCAATGTCCCCCTTCATATGTCCGCCTTCATCTCCGCAATGTCCCCCTTCATATGTCCCCCTTCATCTCCGCAATGTCCCCCTTCATATGTCCGCCTTCATCTCCGCAATGTCCCCCTTCATATGTCCCCCTTCATCTCCGCAATGTCCCCCTTCATATGTCCCCCTTCATCTCCGCAATGTCCCCCTTCATATGTCCCCCTTCATCTCCGCAATGTCCCCCTTCATATGTCCGCCTTCATCTCCGCAATGTCCCCCTTCATATGTCCCCCTTCATCTCCGCAATGTCCCCCTTCATATGTCCCCCTTCATCTCCGCAATGTCCCCCTTCATATGTCCGCCTTCATCTCCGCAATGTCCCCCTTCATATGTCCGCCTTCATCTCCGCAATGTCCCCCTTCATATGTCCCCCTTCATCTCCGCAATGTCCCCCTTCATATGTCCGCCTTCATCTCCGCAATGTCCCCCTTCATATGTCCCCCTTCATCTCCGCAATGTCCCCCTTCATATGTCCCCCTTCATCTCCGCAATGTCCCCCTTCATATGTCCGCCTTCATCTCCGCAATGTCCCCCTTCATATGTCCCCCTTCATCTCCGCAATGTCCCCCTTCATATGTCCCCCTTCATCTCCGCAATGTCCCCCTTCATATGTCCCCCTTCATCTCCGCAATGTCCCCCTTCATATGTCCCCCTTCATCTCCGCAATGTCCCCCTTCATATGTCCGCCTTCATCTCCGCAATGTCCCCCTTCATATGTCCGCCTTCATCTCCGCAATGTCCCCCTTCATATGTCCCCCTTCATCTCCGCAATGTCCCCCTTCATATGTCCCCCTTCATCTCCGCAATGTCCCCCTTCATATGTCCCCCTTCATCTCCGCAATGTCCCCCTTCATATGTCCCCCTTCATCTCCGCAATGTCCCCCTTCATATGTCCCCCTTCATCTCCGCAATGTCCCCCTTCATATGTCCCCCTTCATCTCCGCAATGCCCCCTTCATCTCCGCAATGCCCCCTACCTCCAGTCCCTGGTGGTCCAGCGGAGCTTCTGCAAGATCTGTGCCTCCTCCGGCACAGATCCCTGCCACCCGAACATGGCGGGCGAGCACATGGCGGTACTCGTACGAGTACCGCCATGTGCCGAGCAGAGCGATGCTCGAGCCGATCCGAGCATCGGCCGAGCATGCTCGCTCAACACTAGAGATAATGTCTCCATTTTATCACTTCTCCAGTTCCTGTGTTATTCTATGGAGCCTATTCACTAAGTGCATTGACTCCATAGAATAGCATAGGAACTGGAGAAGTGATATCACTGGAGAAGTCATCTCCACTTTATCTCCTCTGTTCTCTCTTGAACAAACCAGAGCCTAGAGTGACATTCATGCAGCGGGTGCAAAGCATTGTAGCCCACACAGCTTTAAGGGCTAATTTTGATTGCTGACATAGAAAATGTTTCGGATTTTTTAGTATTTTGCAATAAATTGTGCACTCAAAATGTTTTTTCTCTAGGGCCCTAAACTACTAGAACTGCCAGTGAAACAGAGGAAACTTCATAGGGGCCAATAGGATTTTCTTCCCACATTAAGATAAGAGGGGGGTTTATATGAGGTGACGTTAGTTCTCAGTCCAGGGGTGGGGCACTTTTTTTAAACTACGTGTCCTGTGATCACAATGCAACGTGCAGCCGCTCTGCGATCTCACACTTCTGTGAAGTGCCAGGACCATCACCTGTCCTTAGCGTCTGGAAAGGCGTGACGGTTCAGGCACATCATCGGTCACTAAGGGGTTAAGTGCACTAAAGCCATATTTTGGTAGTGAGATACAGTAACACTGGTATTATACGTGTATGAGATGCCCCCTGAAATCCACAGAAGGAAACTTGAGGGTTTATTTATCAAAGTGTCTAAGCTACACTTTTCTGGTACATGCACCATCTGTTTTACCAGCAGAAGATAAATCTCATTACTTTAATATATTCTGTATGGAGCGTGATCCTGTTTAGCAACAAGGAAGGGGTTTAAGGCTACATATATGAAACTAAAGAGGAGAAAATTCTAGAGCAAACCAATGGTACCATAAAGTTATCAATAAAAATTACTATTGATTTAAATGGGGGCAGGGGTTATTCCACTGAGTGATAATAAGGTCTCATATCTTCTTTGTACTATAGAAACAGCACAACTCCAGATGTATGTTTTGGCCTTTCATAGGCCTTGTCAATGAGATGCTGCTGATCTCCTTCAGGCACAAGGAGTGTAAGGGCCCATGTCTGGGATACCATTACTACAAAACAAGTGTGATAATCACACACTGATAACTAATATAATGTAGTAGTTTGTTATTGGCATACCTGGGAACTTTTTATCTTGTTCTCCCCAGAGGGGAATCCTTTGGTGCCGCTGTGGGAGATAGATGATGCGATTTGCATAAAAAGGGGCAGGGCTTAATCAGGAGTGGGGGCGGGGCTTCACAGACCTGCAAAATCGGAGGATAGTTTGGAGAAACAGACAGGGAAGGAGCAGATGGGCGCAGAGTTTCAGAAGAAACTCCCCACATCCACAGAATCAGACTCTGCCCCGGAGAGGTCCCAGCTATGGTTCTTGCCGATGGCACGTTCTCAGGTGTTGCTCAGTCAGAGCTATTCTAGAGCAAACCAGCTGTGTTATAAGGGACAGGGCCCAATTTACATCACAGGTGCCCCTAGATAAGGCACTCTAGGCACCCATACATAACTACACTCCCATCCTCACATGGCCCCACCCCCAATCCCATCCACTATTTACTGGCACATGATATATCCATGGCCTATAACAAGCAAGGCCCAAAAAATTTTAACTCATTAGTTGCATTGGAGATCTCTGTAACATCTAAGGGGTTAAATAATAGCCTATTAGGGATATAAAACTGGTGCAGGGACATTGGGAGTGCTCTGACCACACCCACAATTCATATGGGTGTGGCCAGCATAGCAGATGTGCTCCTCAAAATCTGATCTGTCTAATGTGCCTTCTGGGAAATCCAGCCCTGACAGAGGACACATTACAACACACACTGGCACTGAAAGGGTTAACCCTTTAAGTGCCAGAGGGGTAAGCAGCTGCAATGTGTTGCGTACACCTCTGGCACTGAAAGGGTTAAATCAATATGATTTGGGGAATTTATATTATGTCCATGTTGTGCAGTTCAATTCCTTCAGAAGTGCAGAGCAATGGCAAACCATCTGCACTATGGGGAACAAACAAAAACTTTCACTGATTTAAATGGGGATTTTTAACCACATGTATGCCAAAGAGATATTCATCATGTTGAGAAGCAATACTCTGGAAACACCTCTAGTCTTCAAGGGGTTAAAAGCCCTACTGATATAAATGGGAATTTGTGTGATTGCCACACCTGGGAAACTTCTCCTATTGAGCCCCAGGAGAGGGATCATTGGCTGCTACTGGGTGTGTGTTATTCCTTACCACGCTCCATACCATAGTCACATGGGTTCTTAACCCTTTGAGTGCCAGAGGGGTACACAATGCATTGCAGAAGTGGGGAGAACAGGGTGAGAAGAAAGCAATGTATAAGAAGTGGGCAGAATCAGCCAGGAAACTAACCACGGCCGGAGAATCAGCCACTGTCCCTGGAGACACAGTAGTTAACTCAGTAATTAACTCTATAATCCGGGGCAGATCCGGATAGTTCCCAGGTATGGTGATTGTTATTTGTTCCCTGTGATGCAGCTGGTGCATCACAGAATGGAATTCAGAAATACCTGGGACAGACATGTTTATTCTGAATACTGCAGAACACATTTTATCTGGACACTAGATGGACCTATTGGTTCTTATCCGCCATTATATGTTTCTGTGAATGGCTCCACTTACTAAGGGCATATGGCCCATTGTGTGTTGCAGTGATTTCCAACTCCAGTCCTCGGGCTACACCAGCAGGTCAGGTTCTAAGGAAGACAATAATTAAGCACGTCGGGGGGGGTCAATCACAATGTCAGATAAACCTAGTATTCACCCTGGATTAAGGAAAGTCATCATGAAAAGCTGCCTGTTGGCCTGCCCGGAGAACTATGTTGGAAAACACTGTTCTACTGTATGCACGGTTGCAATATCATCACTTTAAAAATGGGACACATATTTAATTTTTAAATGGATGATCTGGCAGCCCTACGGCATGAACAGCTGCATCTGGATGAGGAGTGGGCAATGAAAAGGGATTCCCGATCATCCCTTTTCAAAAGGATGCGCACAAAAAATGTATGCAACAGGGCTGCAGTGATTATTACTATGTAGCAATGCGGCATGTATTTTTTTTACATGTCACTTTTAAATTAGAAGATCTGGCAACACTAGAAATGGGCAGAACGCAAACTGCTGATGTACTTCAACATCCTGGGGGTTGAACAGCAGGGTATCCTTTTGAAAGGTCGCACATGAAAGAAAGTGAGACTATTTAAATCTTTCACCATGTCGCCTGGATTAAAATAGCAACATGACAATCTCCCAGTGCATGAAAACGCGAGATTGTCATGTCGCATAGTCAATGGTCTCTCACATTACTTATACAGCCAGCTGGTAAATCACATCCCCTTCCGTGAGACAGTGAGCTTGCTCCAAAATTGCTCCAGGTTTCATTGGAATACGATTATGGGCAAAAAGTCAGCATGAGGTAGGAGTCTGCCTGACCGTCATGAACAACAACTGTGTCTATGGATCAGAGGAAATTAAATCCTTAATAGAAGGAGGCTGCCCAGGCAGAAAGGTAAGAAAAAAAATGTTAAGGCTCAAAAGGAAGTGAATCACCTTCCATTTGAGCCTTAACATTTTGTTTTTTCTTACCTGTCTGTTATCTCAAAACAACGGGATTTTCAATGACCAAGTGGTGACCGGCTGCCTGTATAAGTAATATGAGCGACCATTTACTATGCGACATGCACTGCAAGATTGTCATGTCGCTACGTTAATCCAGGCGCCATGGTGAAAGACTTAAACAGTCGCATGCTCTTTTGCCTTGGACCTTTCAAAGATGAACCGAACAGCAGCAGGAGGGCTTTACATTTTCAACATTTGATCTGCAGCAGGGTTAGGCTATGTTGATGCTAACAGTGCATGATTTAAGGATTGGTTTTGAGTACAGCTGGTTTAGTCAGTGGCTCTGTCACATTAATTGATCCAACAGTGGTAAGCCAGAAGTAAGTATCCTGAAAACATGCACTATTAGCGGCACTTGAAGGCTGAAGCTGCCTACCCCTGATCTAGATTGGTGTTTCTCATGTCTAGTCCTAACACCTCAGGATCATGGCTATTCTTACATTTATTTATGTTATTTATTTAGAAAATGTTTTACCAGGAAGAATACATTGATATTTCTCTCGTTTTCAAGTATGTTCAGGGGAGTTTTTAAGTAATAAATTACATATTTACATAAAAAAGAGAAACAATATAAAAAATTACATACAGTTAGATATTGTTTTTAGATACAAAGATACAGTTATTTTTAGGGAATTTAGACTGGAAGAAGATCTGTTTTTTGGGGGAAGGTTATTCCAGGATTTCAGTGCTCTGAAGGAGAAGGGCAGATCGATCGGCTTCTTTATTGTATGATATACTCAGTGAGTTGTTGGCGGTGCAGTGCAGGTTATAGTAAGTATGGAGAGCTGAGTGAGCATATTATTTAGGTTGTCTGGTAGCTTTCTAGAGAAGTGATTACAAAGGTGAAGGGTACATCTAGATTTGAGTGTTAGCCACTTTAGTTCTTTAAAGGGATAGTAATACTTCATTTAACTTTATTTTATTTTGTAGGCATTAAAAAAACATGAAGAATGATATAAGTCTTATCTCTCAACTTTTATGGTTTATGAGATATTCACAAGCAAAGTTCCCCTCCCCGCCCCTTTTTCCTAGTGTAAGCCATCTCTTCTCAAATGTGAGTCTGGTTGTATGACAGGACAGATAACAGAAGGGGGACAATTTTCTTTGTATGAAAACAATGAAAGCCCTTCCCCCCTTGACAAGTTTTTCAGCTTTTTCCATTATCTTAATTGAAGATTGTCCCTCTCTGCAGTCTACCTGGGCATCTCCCTTCTGATCTGGTTGAACGGGGGGGGATACTTTGTGAATATCTCTTAAACCATAAAGGTTTCAGAGATAAGACTTATATCATTCTTCATGTTTTTTTAATGCCTACAAAATAAAATAAAGTTAAAATGAAGTATTACTATCCCTTTAAACATATCACAATGATGTGTAGTGTGATTACATTGGAGGATAAAGTAGCATAATAAATTATAGAGTATTGAGTTTACCAAGATGGATTTGTGTCGCAGAAACATGCACTACATCCCCATAGTCTATGACTGTCATAAGCATCTGACAAACATTATGTTTTCTTGCCAGGGGACCTAGACAGGATTTTAGGATAAGGTTTTAACCCCTTAACGACCAACCACGCATGGCTGGCAGTTAAGGACCACAGAACATTTTTTTAAACGCTATCTGGATTCAGGGGTCCCCAAGCAGCTTGCAGCCAAGCAGGGAACCCTAAATTCCATGATGTGCCAGGACAGTCAATGGTCCTGGCATGTCATGGGTCCTTAACCCCTTAAGGAGCTATGGCGTGTTATGACAGTCATGGGAAAACTTCCGTTAAGGACCCATGACAGTTCTGACATATTATGTAACACAGGCTGCATGCCATTCAGAGATGCCTGAATCTATTGGGCAGGTCCTTAACTTCCGGTCCTTAAGGGGTTAATGTTAATTTATAAATATGAAGACCAAAACTGAGGTTGGCATCAAGCCACATACTGAGTTGTTTGTAAGAGTTGATCGGGGCCAAGTTATGATTAGATTTTGTTATGAAGGTTAAATGGGTAAATCAATCACAATGACTAAACCTGATATAGAGGTAATATGTTGATTTCACAGTTTATTTGTTTACTGAAATTGTACTAAATGTTTTTTTACAGACTTTTACTGGCTGTTGATGTTGATAAAATAACCCTTACAAAGAGAGATAGCTTTAAATTGTTATTCAGTTTTGCCTGTTGGCTGTCATTACACTTTATAGCCGATGGAAACCCATGCACATATTCATCTGCACTATCTGGTGTCTTTGTGGAAGTTTCTGACATTTAATCAGATTTTGTAGGATACTTGAGTTGCAAATAAAGACATTGAATTATTCACTGCCAGATAGCAATCAAGTGCTCTTTGAGACACTCAGAATTTGCTATAAATATTGTCTGAACCTGAGTAGATAAATAGCTTGAATTTGGATGTGTCTGATAAAACAATATTTTGATACATCCTAGGAGACCCAAAATAAGCAATCAGCATGAGAATACAATATTGAAGCTAGTCTGTTACAAAAAACAATATACAAATATATACAAATAAAAACAGTTAAATTGGAAAATGTATGTATACATTAAAGAAGACAGATTTGTTTGTTTGTTTGTATGTTTTTTTAAATTCTTTGTCCAGGGTCTTAGAAGAAGTGACTGGGGAAGTCACAAAACGCGTCAGTGGGCCATATATACATGTGTAATTTTATTTTTGGATGCATTTCTGAATACATTATTAAAATGTATATTTTTGGAATACAACTGGAGCAGCGAATTCCATTACAGATACATGAATGGGGATAGGTTTATGATCCCAATATGCCTATGAGGCTGGAGGTGATACTTTATCCAACCGAAAGTGTGAGTATATACACATTTAATTACACCATTTGAGAGCATTATTAGATATACTATACCATTGGGCGCCCTCTTTTGTGTTTTTTGTTTGAGAAATTGCATTCTGGTCCTGAAGGGAGACATGATACTGGAAGGAGCAGCCCATTTGAAAGGTGAATGAGTTAATGAGATAAAGGTTTGCTTGTTGTGGGTTTTATATATAAAATTTCTTAGCAAATACTCTTGTGAGTATAACATCAGTGGGTGTTTTTGGTGGAGGTTGCTATAATAGTGAAAATACTACACAAGGGGCACCCCCCACTTTTCCATTTTTTGTCTTCTAGATTTATGAAAAGCTTCTGCCATCTGAACAAAGGGAACAGATAAAAATTCCTGTTAAATTAAACTGGGCTTTTAAACCTTCGAATACCAGAAAGGTCTCTAATGCATTTCAAAAGGAATGCACTGGAAATCTCTATAGCATTGAAGGGGTTAAAAAACTCTATTCAAGTGCATGAAAAATTTAGGAATTTTTATTTGTCCCCTATGTCCCGTATGGTAGATATGTCTACAACTCATTGCTTCTAGCATCCAAGGGGTTAAACTTAAAGCCTTTGTCCAGAAAAATGAAGATAGGAAACAGTTCAAAAAATAAACCTCCATCAATATTCTCAGAATAGTGAAATATATTTTCTGAAAGGAAAAAGATGAAATTTTAACATCGGTTTACATCAGTGGTTCTCAGACCTGTCCTCAGGGACCACTCTTAACATTGCCTACCCCTCCGGCACTCAAAAGGGTTAAGGATTTCCCTGCTTAAACACAGGTGAGTGAATCAAACTGACTGTTCCTCTTTATGGTTTGAGTGATGATCGCATCTAAAGTTGCCCTCTCCCTCCCCCTTCCCCGTAGTCAGCATTCTAGCTGACTCAGGGAAATACGGTCAGAGATCATCAGGCGGCTCTGCAGCGGTCGCGTTAATTTAAAAAAAAATCACTAAAACTGTCTTCTACGTGTGCTTGCAAGCCAAGCACACGTAGAAGACCATTTCAGTGAAAGTTTTCTTTTTTAGTAACGCTGTGCTGGAGAGCCGCCTGAAAGTCATACGACTCTCTTCCCTGCAGTCAGCTACAACGCTGACTACGGGGAAGGGGGAGGGAGAGGGCAACTTTAGAAGTGTTCATCTCTCAAACCATAAAGGTTTGAGAGATGACACTGGGGGAAATACGTGTTTTTTTAAGTAGTACTTTGCTATAGGGATTAGTAATACTTAAGTATTACTATCCCTTTAAGAAGCACATGTGATATTTGTGGGGCTTTTCCTTCCCTGATCATGTTCATACAAACACTGCAGCAAGTCTGCCAAATATTGATCTAAACGTTGTTGCACTCCCAATTGTTTTCTGGTTCCCCATTAATCATGACTACTTGCCTATGGATTATCTCTGCTGTAGTAACAAAACCTCCCGTTTGATGTGTGCATGTCAGGCTGTCTGAGGGAAATCCTATCGGTCCCTACTGATTTGCACACTAAACTGTAGCCATGTGCAATAGTTCTGTATGTGGAAGAGGAGGAGGAAGGAATGCTGATGAGATAGTATAGTCTCCAGGCATAGATACCAAAATCAGTGAAGCATCAAAAGGGACAGAAATTAACTAAGAGTTAGACATGACTGGAAATTGCATTTAAAAGGTGCTACATACAATTGCTGAAAAAACAGTAGATATAGATCAACATGCATTAATTCACAATTATTTCACAATGTTTGAACTGCAGATAGGTTGATATACTAAAGGACTGGTAAAGGGTAAATATGGGTCTTTTGTGATGATAAAGGGGCAACTTCAATCTGAATCCACCTCATTATATGCATTAATCTTTGAAGGCCAGATGGATACGGAACTCATTGCATAGCAATGCTTTGAATAGCCTTCTGGCACTTAAAGGGTTAAGGGTTACAGTGTCTGAGTGTATTCTTTGCCAGTGGTTTTTTTTGAGAATGTTAATTTGGGCTATTTTACTGAGAGTGAGGTTTTTTTATATTAATACTAGTTGAACAGCCCGTGTACATGGGTCACAGTGCCAGCCAGCAACGGCCGAGGTGCAGTCATGCACAGTAGAGACTGTCCGCTCCGCGGCTGATAACAGAGCGGGGTGCTGCCTGTGCGGACTACAGTCTGAATTTGGATCGCCCTGCTCCATTTCAGCCGCGGAACGGGCAGTCTGTACTGCACATGACTGCAGCGCGCGCAGCCATTTGTACTGCACATGACAGCTTCTGACAAACATACATTAGCGAATTATTATGTAGGATGACTATCTGCCATATGCACCAAGATCCAACAGCTTCCAGTAATATCACAGCCTGCACACAACAAATTTCAATTCTATCATAGTGTTCTATGCCAGCCTCAGATTACACTTATTTAACCCTCTGAGTGCCAGAGGGGTATCCAAAGCATTGCTGGCACCCAAAGGGTTAAGTACACCACCTCACAGTTCTCTGTAGAGGTGTTTTTCAGAGTTCTCCAGTGACATCCATTTCAATGTAGAAGTGCATTTCAAATTTCTACACAGCTGTCCAAACCTCACAAAAGAGCAAAACAAGTGAAGCTTAACATTTAGGAAGGACTGGCTCAGTTCGTTAACCCTTTGAGTGCCAGAGAGGTATGCAACGCATTGCAACACAATGCTTTGGATCTCTATCTGACACTCAAATAGTTAATTTTCTGACTTTGAAGCCAATATTCTGGCTGTGAAGCTGTAATAATGTTTCATTGCATTATGCCTGTTAAATTCTATGTACAGTGTTACATACAAATTGGTTGAGCTATATAAAATCTAGCGTATAATACGCACAATTTTGCCCCTCTTCACCTTATGTGAAGTGTGGGGGCTGCGTATTATACACGCTATTCACATTGGATCTATGGTACTGCCCTGCGAGGACCTTGCAGTCCTCGCAAGACACTATCATTGGCTGGACAGAGGAGGTCCTGACAGAGCCATGCTGGAAGTGGGCGGAGGATGCAAGCATGACGCCTGCTGGGACCCTGTCAGGATGCTGAATTTGGACTCTGGAGGGGGAGAGGAGGCCATGGATAAGCAGGAGGGAAGGAAGAAGGGATACTTGGCATTTTTTTGTGTTTTGACAGGGGAAAACAAGGGAGCGTATTATACACAGGCACACTTGTTTTCCCCTAAAATCTTGTGTATAATAAACACCTGCGTATTATACCTGAGATTTTATGGTATTAAAGTGGATCTTTCACCTTCCTTAACCCCCACCCCACACCCCTAATATTTTTAAATGTGCACAGCAGCCCATGGAACTTACCACTGGAACACGTTGGTGAGGGAGAGAGTCTTGACTATGTAGTGCATAGTGGATCAATGGCAGCACGCCACCATCCTAATCCCTGTCTTCACTTTCCCCTTCTCTCAGGGGCTGGCACTCAGCACGCACTAACAACAACATGTGAACTATGTATTGTAGGTAGTGTGAGGACATGCATCAATATTGCATTTATATGCATGCGGTACAGCTTGTACCACAAGCAACTTCCTGACTGTCAGTTGTGTAAGTGACTTTCTTATAAAACACAGAGATTTTAAAAAAATAAATTAAAAAAAGCAATGCACAACAAGTACTTGTTTTTGCATTTTAATTCACTTGGGACTATGGACAATAGATGTGAAAGTTCCACTTTAATATGTACTATTCTACTGCAGTAAGGAACTTTGAAGTGCATTGCTACTGACTAGAGTCATGTGATCCTGCTTATTAACATGACAGCAGACTTATACAATTACAGTTATGACCTATAGGCAAGATTTACACTAACATCATATACTAATTAGCAATGTCTCTATTCCTTCCCTTGAACATATACTTTTTAGTGCATATGGGAAAGTACTGTATGCCTTATTCACCAAGGGAGAAATGGTTGCATCACATTGACAAAAATTCTGTTATCATATTGAAACTTATTACCTCTCCCCCATGGAGTCTTTCTGGAGCAAACCAACTGCACCATAGGGAACATATAAAAATTCCAATTGATATGATAAATCTAGGTTTTTACCCCTTAAAGGGATGGTAATACTTTGTTTTATCTTTATTTTATTTTGTAGACATTAAAAAAACATGAAGAACGATATAAGTGTTATCTCTCAAACCTTTATGGTTTGAGAGCTACTCACAAGTACAGTTTCCCCTCCCGCCCCTTTTACCTAGTGTAAGCCATCTCTTCTCAGATGTGGAATCCAGTCCATAGACCAGACAGATAACAGCAGGGGACAATCTTCTTACTATGAGAACAATGAAAGCCCTGTCCCCCTTGACAAGCTTTTCAGGTTTTTCCCTTATCTTAATTGAAGATTGTCCCTCTCTGCAGTCTACCTGGGCACCTCCCTTCTGATCTGGCTGAGCAGTGTTACATCAGTAAAAGGGGCGGGAGGGGGATACTTTGTCATTGAATTGCTCTTGAACTACAACTCTGACAGAATTGAAATAACACTCTCCAAGATCCAAATACTATGATGATTAATTAGAGCTGTTTTATTTATGAAACATTACTATACCTTTAATTGTAAAGCAATACATTGAAGAACTCTATAATATTACAGGATCAAAAGCCCCATTTAAATGAGTAAAATTGTGGGTAATTTTTAAATGTTCCCTTTGGAACAGCTGGTTTGCTTCAGAATGACTCCAAAGACAAGATGCACTAAAGTTCGATAAGGGGCCAGTCTGGCAATCTTGTGTTGTATTTGTGTCAATGGAATATTGACAGTATACACTAAGATGTCTTCCTCATCATATATCTGTGAATACGCCACATATATGTTGACATTGTCATGGATCTGCCATGCCGTCAACAGGTTTACAATTTTGCAAGAGCTACTTCGACAATATAGGTAAGAGGTGATAGGTACTGTTAGCTGAAACTGGCAGTTTGTATAATTGTTATGTGTTTATTGCAGTGCCACATTTAAAGAAGTAATGTGCCAGAGGGGTACAGAATGCATTGCAAAGCAACGTGTTCCGTACGCCTCTGGTATTCAAAGGATTAAAATGTACTTAAAGTGAATGGCTCATTTGCCTTCTTTAACTGATAATTGCTCTACTTGCAAAATAAATCTACTTGTGTGTCTTTCTTCATATATGGGTGATGTTATCAATTCAACACAAGTTTCTGGGATACTGAGGCTGAAGAAATTGGTTGGAGCTGTTTCAAACCTACTGCACCATGGAGAACAAATCCAAATTCACCAGAACTGTCTTATTGATTTCTCATTTGTGAAGTTGTAAGGCTATGTTCACACAGACAATTTCAGTGCAGAGCTGAAATCTACACAGTAGCTTCTATGCAGAAAACAGGAGCCGGATCAGGCTTATTATATGAGTAGGTATCATCCTTTCATGAAGCTGTGTGTTGCAGCATGCTGCACCTTCCCTGTGTTCAGCTGAGATCAAAGAAAGTTGCAGCATAGGAGCTATGCATGGCAGATTATAAGACCATCCTATAGAATCTTCATACAGATGACTTGGAGGTTGCAAGACTAATCACAACCTCCAATGAATGGTCAACCAAATGGTCAGCTAATTACAACAGCTGCTAATGATGTGATTGCCAGAGCAATGTAGAGAGGACAGGTAAATAACACAGATGGCTTGATGTTTCCCATGTGAACAAAGTTTAAAACCAGCAGTGCTGGGAGCATCCATATTATCTTGCCAGTTAACTCAGGTGAGGATGCTGTGAGGATGCTATTCCAGACTTTACATATTGTACAAACCTGGACCAGGAATAATAATATATAAATATATAATTCCCAGCATTTCCAGTGAACCATGAATATATGAGCTGTGCAAGACATATTCATAGCTGTCTCATCTAAGGTCACTGCAAGGACTAAATGACTGTTACCAGCACTGCAGTTTTCATAACTACACATAGATTACTTCTAGTGAGAAAAAGGACCACAGCTTATTTTCTACTTAACCCCTTAGATGCTAGAAACATCTACAATCAGAGCTGGATTTACATCCCAGGTGCTCGTAGGCAAGGCATTCTAGATGCCCTTAGCTCCACCCATGGTCACAATCCAATTCATCACATGGCCCCACCCCCATTTCTATCCACTATTTACTGGCACAAAAAATAATCTTGCCCTATAATAATCAAGGAAAAAGAAAAAAGCTTTAAAGGGGATCTATCACAGTTTGGTTTTTTTTAAATAAAATAGTTTTTTGTGCTGAAATTAATCCAGTAAATACTGCCCTGCACCCTACTTCTGGACAGACTGTGGCTACCAGCTCTGTACTGCAGTCTGTCACGCTGCCTCTGCTCCCCACCCTCTATCCAGCCTCCTCCAATGACTGAGGCTTTCTGCCTGTAAGCTGGAGCCAGGGGAGGGCTGGCCTGGGCTGGTTATATGTCTGGGCTGGTAGGCCACTGCACCTCACTAAATCTCCTGATTGCTGCTGTAAATGGAGCTACACTAGTGATACCACAAAGCTTACAATTGAAATGGAGTTACATAAATAATATCACAGAGGTACAATCCAAATGCAGCTACACTAGTAGCATAAACCATTTCCCTTGTAAGCGCTATAGTATTACTACGTAAGCTTTACTTAAATTGTAAGCTTTGTAGTGGCGCACTAGTGTAGCCCCATTTCAACTGTAAGCTATGTGGTATCATGTGACTTATGTCACAACATTAATGCCTATTTTAAAATTAACAAAAGGGGGTGGTGGGCTGGAACAGTGGGCTGGATCGATAATAGAAATGGGCCACTTGATTGGATTCGCCCCCTGGGCCACAAGTTGCCAGCCCTCCCCTGGCTGGAGCGATCTCATTGGTCAGAGATCGCTCCAGCTTACAGGCAGAAAGCCTCTGTCATTGGAGGAGGCTGGATAGAGGGAGGGAGCAGAGGCAGAGTGACGGACTGCAGTACAGAGCTGGTAACTGCAGTCTGTCTGGAAGTAGGGCGCAGGGCAGTATTTACTTGATTTGTTTCAACAAAATACCGATTTTATTTATAAAACAAAACCGTTTTACCAGCTAGACACTATATATACTAAGTATTGACACCAACATGTATAGGGGTGATAGATCCCCTTTAATCCCTTGGTTGATAGTGACATATTCAAAGCATTACTTTTCAAAGATTTAGAGAACTCTCTAGCATTCAAGGGGTTAAAAATGGGAATAAAACTGGTGCAGGGGCATTGGATTCGCTCTGGCCACATTCATAATTCAGAATGTGGGTGTGGCCAGCACATCTTATGCTAAAAATATGGAGCTCTAGGCAGTTGTCTACCCCACCTATTGGGAAATCAATATGATGGAGATGTAGCTATCATCCTATGGTATAAAATAAGACTTGTTTGGTATAAAGAGCCCTGAGCCAACCTGGATTGGCTTTACTTGGCTTAGACTTCATCACAGCGATTCCTTGAGACGTCCTTCAGATTCACTTGTTAGCCGAAAACACTACACATACAGAACACAAATAAACAAACTCTTTATACTTAGGATTACGACAGTGAAGGATGATTATTTCCCATTGCAAAATGGATTGGCATTATTACTTCCAATATGATTAATCTGATGCAGGAAAAACTTGTTCTGGTTTCGGAAGTTCCATGTCAGAAGCTCTGACTAGTTCATAACTCACACTTTATTCCTATATGAACTGGGAGCAATTACAATGATAAATGAAATCCATTATGGTCAGACACCATTTTCATCGCTAAATTCTTCTCTCCAACCCCTCATAACTTCTGAAGAAAAAACAGTAACCCATATCAGCTTTACAGGTTTGTAATAATCCCATGGCACACTCTGTTTGATACATTTTCTTAAAATTGTGGTTTGCAGCTTTTGAAATAAATCTCACATTTTACTTTTTCACAGGAGGAAAAAACTAATTTTCTTTATGGCTGATGTAGGATTATCCATTAGGTGTGTTCCTGTAAATTTTACTTTGCAGTCAAGACAAGAAGTTGCTGTACAATTTATATAGAGCCACATTTTGTGTGTGCATTTCTCTATCATTGTCTGCCAGCCCAGCCATTGTTCCACTGGTAGCCATATAAACGCACTACACTGTCTGCCAGCCCAATCTTGCTCTACTAGTAGCCACAGACCCACACTACACTGTCTGCCAGCCCAACCGTTGTTCCACTGGTAGCCAAATAAACACAATACACTATCTGCCAGCCCAACCTTGTTCTACTAATAGCCACAGACCCACACTACACTGTCTGCCAGCCCAGCCTTTTTCTACTGGTATCCACAGACGCACACTACGCTGTCTGCCAGCCCAGCCTTTTCTGCTGGTAGCCACAGACCCACACTACACTGTCTGCCTGCCCAGCCTTTTTCTACTAGTAGCCACAGACCCACACTACACTGTCTGCCAGCCCAGTATTTTTCTTCGGGTAGCCACAGACCCACACTACACTGTCTGCCTGCCCAACCTTTTTCTGCTGGTAGCCACAGACCCACACTACACTGTCTGCCAGGACAGAAATTTTCTACTAGTAGCCACAGACCCACACTACACTGTCTGCCTGCCCAGCTGTTTTATACTAGTAGCCACAGACACTCACTACACCATCCGCCAGCCCAGCATTTTTCATGGTAGCCACAGTCCCACACTATACTGTCGGCCAGCCCAGCTTTTTTCTACTGGTAGCCACAGACCCACACTACACTGTCTGCCAGCCCATACTTGTTCCCCTGATAGGTACAAACTCACACTACACTGTCTGCTAGCCCAGCACACAGTCTCACACATGCAGGCTCAGTCTCACACACACTCACATTCTGATATGCTTTACTTAAGCCTTGATGCCAGGTGGGTCGCCCCATATCCTGATCCTGCATTGGTTTTCAGGATTGACCTTTCGGTGCCACACTATAACATCAGAGCCTCACTCCAACCCCACCAAGGTCATAATGAAGCCATGCCAAGGACTGAACCCAGATCAGAATTCAGGGGACCCTACCAGTTTCAAGGCATATATTATTGTTAAGTTCTGTGGAGGGTAGTTGAGAGAGGGAAGCAGCTGCACTACAGCGAATGGGTGAAGGAGAGAGATGATCCATGCTATGTAGAGTGGGTTGTGGGGGAAGGAGCAGAACTATGGAGAGAGGGAGACAGTTCACAATATGGAGAGTGGGTGAATGAGGGTGCCAGATTCTCTGTAGATTGTGGGTGGGGGAGGGAAGGAGCTGCACTATTAAGGTGGGAGTGGAAGGCAATCTGCGATATTGAGGGTGGATGTGGGACGAAAAGAGCCACACTGTTGCCTATTACAAACCATCGGCTATCACTACATTTAGGCAGTTTTTAATTCTCTATAAAATGAAGCTAACTTATTTATGCCTCTCTCTACCACTTGATCCCACTCTTTTGACTCTTTCTCCCTCTCTCTTGATTCTTGATCCCCCTTTTGCCCCTAGATCCTCCTTTTGCCCCTGTTGTCTCTTGATCCCCCCATTTTCCTGATGCCCCCTCTTGCCTCTTTCTCCTCCTCGACTCTTGATCCCTCTTTTGCCTCTCTCTACCCCTCTTGATCCTCCTTTTGCCCCTCTTGTCTCTTTCTCCTCCTTGACTCTTGATCCCTCTTTTGCCTCTCTCTACCCCACTTGATCTCCCTTTTGCCTCTTGATCCCCCTCTTTGCCTGTTTTCCATTTCTTGTCTTTTGATCCCCTTTTTCCTCTTTCTCCCTTTTTGACTCTTCCCCCCCTCTTGCTTTAACTCAACCCTTGACTTTTGTCTTGATACCCCCACCTTTTTTTGCCTACTTGTCCCAGTCTTGCTTATTTCTGTGAGGAGGCAGAAAGCTGGGGAAGTCCTATCCTCCATGTACCGTCCTGCAGAGTCAGCACTTCAGTGTCTTTCACCTCCACTGCCCGCATTGACAACAACAGCCCGGAGCATATGACACAGATGAGGCCAGGTGTTTCTTCGTCTTTCTGGGCATCACTTTTAAACTTGCACTGTTCTCAGAACAAATTTAACAGTGGCACCCAGAACGATGAAGAAACTCCCAGCATGCTCCACGTCTGCTTCACCACGGCTGATGTGCTGTCAATGGGAGATTTACTCTCATGGCTTGGGCTACATTTTCTGGGATCCCCCCTCGCTATGCCACTAACTTGGGTAGCAAGTGGTGAGCGGTGCCTGGGCAACTCTATTGTTGGGAGGTCCCCGGTGCAAATCATTTTTTCAACCCCATAACACTAAAATGTTTTCTCAGAGGCATAACTAGAATTGGACCCTGGGGCAGATCGGGCCTCCTTGGATGCTTTCCCCAGTACCACTGCACCCTCTGCATCTCCTGTAGTTACACCCCTGGTTTACATGCATTTTCAATGTAAGCATCTTTGAGTAAATCACGCTTTAGTTCCTGTGGTGTTTTGAAATGCTTTCAGATTCGTACATCTCTCCTGCCACTGAGTTTTCACAATAATCTTCATCTTATTCAGAGTTTTCACATCTGGCTTTAATCATTAAGCATGCAGAGAGATATGAGCATGAGAGTTATTGAGAAATAGGACAAAATGGGCAGCTGCCAAAGGCCCACACACATACACACACACCCCACCCAGTGAAGGAGAATCTGCCTGCCGTACAACACAGTTTAGAACTTACTCTCTGTCTATATGAGGAGCACAACTTGAAAACTCAGCATTGTGTGAGGAAGACTGCAAAAACGCATCTGATGGAATGTACAAGTTCACTGGTGCAGCTCCACTGGCATTAGTCTCCAATGCCAGAGGCTGCACCGGGGGGTATGCCCTAGAGCGCATTTCCACCATCACAAAGACTTTAATGCTACCAAACCCCATATTACTGCCCCATAGCATGAGCAGGAAAACGGAGTAAAGTTATTACAATTCCTCTGGGCCTCATGGCATTAAACAAGGTGCCGAGGAAAGGAACACCACAAATTTTAAGGAATTTGTAGCTCTTTATTAAGGTACAATTTTTTGCCCCTAAATTGCACTTTTCTTTTGTGCCTAATGCCCTAGGGCACCCAGCATGACTGTGTTCAACACAATCAAATAGGTAATTTACATACCATTCCATATTGTATAAATCCATTTGGAGTTTCCTATTCATTTTCCTGTGCATCGATTAAACACATACATTTTCTAAGTCCCATCTTATGCCAGTATTTTGAAAAGAAAATACTGTAACACTATTATCTAATAATAATTTTGCTGATGTTTTCTTTTTCCAAAATCTATGTTTTATTTGACATTTTTATTTAGAAAACTAGATTTTTCATTATTTACATTTATAGATTACACTAATTAACCCTGGACCGTCACGCTGGTCCGGCACTTAAGGACCAGTGACGGTCCTGGCACGTCACGTACTTTTACTCACCGCGCTCCTGCAGGAGAGCGGTGAGTAATACCGGGGACTGAAGTTGATCTCTCCAAGACCGGAGCGATCTCTTTCAGTCCCTCATTTGGCGTGCCGCCCCACGTGATCAGTCACATGGGGCGGCACATCGAACTTCCTTATCTGGTCCTTAAAGGACCACACACCCCGGGACTGCTGATCCTTAAGGGGTTAAGGCATGCCATGCAGGCACTTCCTGTATTAGCCCTTCATTACCTCCTGCAATCAATGACACTTAACTCTTTCAGTGCTAGGGATAGTGGGCAGTGGAGGTAATGTAGGTCAAAGACAGAAGTGCCTGCATGGCATGCCTTAAAGCGGAACTTTCTCATAGTATAAAGTCGAGCTCCAATAATTAAACATATGGCGATTAGCTTCATAATCATACCTGGGAACTTTTCATGCAGGGCTATCCGGAGGGTAACCCTGTCAGTACCGAAAATGATGCAATTGGCGTCATAAAAGGGGAGGGGCTTAGTCGCGGGGGGGAGACAAAAAAAAACCTTGCAAAATGAAGGTAAGAGGGCGGGGAGTAGTAGGAACCAAGCAGGATGGAGCACAAGTGGGCAGAGTTTCTACTTAAACTCCGCCCACCCGGTGATTCACACATTGCCCTGGAGACCCGGTAATTCAGTTTGAAATCCGGAGAGTTCCCAGGTATGTTCATAATAGTTCTATTACCTCTCAGAAGTGCCAGATTCTAAAGAAATCCTTAATCTTCGGGAACTGATGGTCTGGTTAGTGCCTGTGCAGTCAGTCTCTTCCGGTTACCTTGTGGCACAGTGCAGTGCTTCTTAGAGGAGACCGGGACTGACAGCGCAGGCTCACAGACAAGATGTCTGTGCTGATACCTGGCTTCCGGTCTCCGAAGATTAAGGATTTCTTTAGAATCGGGCACTTCCGAGAGGTAATAGAAGTATTATGAAGCTAGTCTCCATATGCTTAATTATTGGAGGGCGACTTTATACCAAGTGAAAGTTCCGCTTTAATTAGCATTAACTATCCTATATAATAATTCGCTAGGATGTTTGTCAGAAGCCGTCATGAGCAGTAGAGACTGAGCGCGTTCGGGCAGTCTCTACTGCACATGATTGCATCGTGTGAGTGAGGCGACGCAAGACTGCATCGCGTGGAGCAGTGAGGTAGTGGACTCTTAACCCTTTGAGTGCCAGAGGGGTACGCAATGCATTGCAAAACAATGCGTTGCGTACCTCTCTGGTACTCAAAGGGTTAACATTGCTTGCACTTTGACCCGCGTACATGCATTGGGCTTTTACACTAGTAAATCTATAAATGACTCAAAAACTAGTTTTCTAAATAAAATATTGGGCCATACAACATACATGTGACATTGAAAGCACTTTAAAATTCACCAACATAGTTTTTCGGTTATAGAGTCCCTTTAACCTTTTGAGTGCCAGAGGAGTACGGAATGCATTGCAAAGCAATGCATTCCGTACCCCTCTGGCACTCAAAAGGTTAAAAGGTGTGAAATAATTTTCAAAAAATATCACTTTTATACTAGCTAGCCCAATGATTGGTTATTTTAACACTCTGAATGCTAGAGAGGTGTCCAACGTGTTGGCTACAATGCTGGCACTCAAAGTTTTTAACCCTTCGAGTGCCAAAGGGGGTTAATCTGTGGTAGTGGTCAAAATGAATACAAAACAAATCACATTATGAAAAAATAACATCATGCATTCCCAATGACTTAACCCTCTGAGTGCCAGAGAGGTAGGCAACACATTGCAGAGCATACCCATCTGACAGTCGAAGGGTTAAATTGCACTTTCAAGTGGTTATAAGTTCTATACGAATCAATAGGGACACATGGAATTTTTATTTGTTCCTAACGGAGCAGTTTGTTGCTCCAGTTAATCTTTGTACATTAAAGCCTCATTCTTTACTGAGTCCCACGGTAACAGATATGCAGTGCCAGACAAGGCATCTTTAGATTACAGATAATACACTGCCTCTAGATGTAATCCTCTGCACACTCACACTTCGTCCATTTCATTTATGCTTCCATTATATCTGAATTATTACATTCTCTGAACACAGTGGTAATGGGCATATATTAGCTCAGACATTTTTATTACCTACTCCAATTGTTCTAATTGTGTCACCTGTGGGCTTTGCAGACCTTGAGATATGAGTTGTGATATGAGTTTTATATACTATACTATTATATACTTTGTGCTATATAGGACTTCAAAATTAGATACATTTTATTATGATTTTTATTTTAAATCAATTGTAATGTCTTTTTATGAAATATATATGTTGTAAAAGACTTTCCTACTGAGTACAAATATTAAATTTCACTGGAGGCAAATGCTTAATTCAAAGGTTATTACAGGCCAAACCAGACCACAGCATTCATTTCTTTTACTGTCTTTAAACAGCATCAGATCCTCAACTGTAGCTGTCCATAGAAAGCAATAAGAGCACCACCTAGTAATTTCTTTTTATACTTTTTATTGAGATTTTTCAGCACTCATCCACAATAGAAACCAGAGAATGGAAAATTAGACAGTGAATTACTCAGTTCTATAAACTGTGAACATAATTTTTAACTCTTGCCAGGCCATAAAAGGACCCCATCACTTGAGAGCAACTTTGTTGATTTTGTAACACTTGCCTATGTTTCGTTAGCCAAGTTAATTAGAAAAACATTTAGCATTACATTTGCTCTCCGGCTCACCCTTTCAGTGCTGGCAGAGGTGAGATGTACATTGCTAAACAGTGTTTGTCAGTAGGAGAGCTAATGTAGGGCTAAGAGGAGATGCCTGTATATCATGGTTTAAATGGATAGTAACACTTAATATGTTAAAAAAAAAAAAAAATATATATATATATATATATATATATATATCCTATATAATAATTCGCTAAATCGTGTGTAACGCCGGGACATGCGCAGTACAGACTGCCCGCACCGCTGCTGATACAGAGCTGGGCGCTTCGAAGGAGCGTCCAGCTCTGTATCAGCCTGGCGCAGGCAGTCTCTACTGCGCTTGAGTTCCCCGCGACCGGGTGGTAGTGGCACTGTGGCCCGTGTAACGGGCTGTTCAACTAGTATATATATATATATATATATATATATATATATATATACAGAACAAGATGGTGGACAGCACTCACTCCAACTAAATTAAATCCCCAGGTGCACAATCCCTGATGGATACCGACAGTGTAGGAAGAAATGGGCAGCACCCGTGGGACTTAAACTTAAAGAATTTATTGAACAAGTAGGCAAAGCAAATGGTCAACGTTTCAGTCCGATAGGACCTTTCTCAAGACAACATATAACATATAATATTTTATATATATATATATATATATATCCTATATAATAATTAGCTAAGTTGTGTGTAACGCCGGACATGCGCAGTAGACACTGCTGCGCGTGCAGCAGTCATGCACAGTACAGACTGCCCGCGCCGCGGCTGATACAGAGCTGGGCGCTCCGAAGGAGCGTCCAGCTCTGTATCTGCAGTGGCGCAGGCAGTCTCTGCTGCACGTGACTGTCCCGCGACCGGCTGCCAGAGGCACTGTGGCCCGTGTAACGGGCTGTTCAACTAGTATATATATAATTCGCTAAAACGTGCGTAACACCACAATCATGTGCAGTAGAGACTGCCAGTGACGAGGCTGATACGCTCTGTATCATCCGCGGTGCGGGCAGTCTGTACTGAGCATGACTGCACCACGACCGGCTGGCACCGAATCAGCTGTGGCCCGTGTAACGGGCTCTTCAACTAGTATATATATATAGTACCTTTTTGGCACCAAAGTAACTCAATATATTGCACATTTTCTTTTGGTTTCTTTAAACCCCTTCGGTGCCACAGAGGTATCCAATACATTTAACTGCATGGATATGTCTTTGCCTCTCAAACACCTAACCCTTTCACTGCGACAAATGTACACATTGTCAATCAATGCACTGAATACCCCTCAGCTATCCAAAGGACTTAATCGCGTTCCCCTTTTGCTAGTATATATATATATAGAGGTTATCCTACAATATATTTTGCAGTGTCGTTGTTGCTACACCATGGAGTCAACTGACCAGAGCCATCCATAGGATGGTGTAGCAACAGTGCCACTGTTAAATTTCAGGCCATTGAGATATTGCATCTAAAAAAAATTAAAATCTGAGCTGCAATAACTTTTGAATAAAACACCTCTCACCAGTGGGAGTACCCTTATTCCATTTCATTCATTATCTATATATATAAAAGAATAAGCCTCATTGCATAATTTATGGTACCCCACACACAGAACATAATTTATGTCTCCTCAGAAAAGAAACTCGCATTGAACAGAATGTCTAATTACATAATTTATGTCTCATTAGGAGACACAACTCCTATTGGGTGATTGAATGGGGACTTTACTGCTCTCATTGGGTGATTCAATGGGGGCGTGTTTATCATACAGGGAGTTGGCCCGCCCTCTCCAGCCCGCCCACCAGTATCCAACTGACAAAAAAAAAATATATAACTGCCACTCGCTCCTGAGGTAGGGATATCAGTAACTTCTCCCGGTCCACTCACACTCTCACTCAGGATCATGACCCCACAAACACACTGTTTCACCTCCCACAGATAACTGTAACCCTCCATACACTCTGTTTCAGTATGAGGGTGTAATGTTCCCATAAAATACAAACTTAATAGCAACTCTTATTTAACTCATCATCTCTTCAGTCACCTCACAGTCTCAACTGTCACTCCTCCACTTCCTGCTTCCTGATTCCCACCCTTTCTCCTTAAAGGGAGAGATATGCTTTGCTGTATGTTACAGAGGGCAAGCCTCAAACACCACTTTCTATTTGATACCTCAGCATATTGCTACATTGCCTCAACTGAAGAGCTACCGTGTGTTATATTGCTATGTTAGCTCAACTTAACCCTTTGAGTGCCAGAGGGATAAGCAACGCATTGCAAAGCACACATTCTGTCTCACACTCTCACACAGTCTCTCACAGTCACAGTCGCACACAGTCTCACAGTCTCAGTCTCACACTCTCAGTCTCACACTCTCAGTCTCACACTCTCAGTCTCACACTCTCAGTCTCACACAGTCTCACACAGTCTCACACAGTCTCACACTCTCAGTCTCACACTTTCACACAGTCTCACACTCTCAGTCTCACACTCTCACAGTCTCTCTCGCAGTCCCACACACACTCACAGTCCCACACACACTCACAGTCCCCCTCACACTCACAGTCTCACACACTCACAGTCTCACACACTCACAGTCTCTCTCGCAGTCTCACACAGTCTCTCTCGCAGTCTCTCAGTCCCTCACACTCTCTGTCTCACACTCTCTGTCTCACACTCTCTGTCTCACACTCTCTGTCTCACACTCACACACAGTCTCTCTCACACACAGTCTCTCACACACACAGTCTCTCACACACACACTCTCACACACACGCGCTCTCAGTCTCGCACGCTCTCAGTCTCACACGCTCTCAGTCTCACACGCTCTCAGTCTCACACGCTCTCACTCTCACAGTCTCTCTCTCACAGTCTCACTCTCACAGTCTCACTCTCACAGTCTCACTCTCACAGTCTCTCTCTCACAGTCTCTCTGTCACAGTCTCTCTCTCTCAGTCTCTCACTCATTCACACTCTCAGTCTCACACGCTCTCACACTCTGTCTCACACGCTCTCACACTCTCACTCATCCACACTCTCAGTCTCACTCATTCACACTCTCAGTCTCACTCATTCACACTCTCAGTCTCACTCATTCACACTCTCAGTCTCGCACTCTCTGTCTCGCACTCTCTCAGTCTCGCACAGTCTCTCACACTCTCTCAGTCTCGCACAGTCTCTCACACTCTCACAGTCTCTCACACTCTCACAGTCTCTCACACTCTCACAGTCTCTCACACTCTCTCACACACACAGTCTCACACACACACAGTCTCACACACACACAGTCTCACACACACTCTCTCACAGTCTCACTTTCTCACAGTCTCACTCTCTCACAGTCTCACTCTCTCACAGTCTCACTCTCTCACAGTCTCACACTCTCTCACAGTCTCACACTCTCTCACACTCTCACAGTCTCTCTCACAGTCTCTCTCACAGTCTCTCTCACAGTCTCAGTCTCACAGTCTCACACAGTCTCACAGTCTCTCACACTCTCAGTCTCACAGTCTCTCACACTCTCAGTCTCACACTCTCACAGTCTCACACTCTTTCAGTCTCACACTCTCTCACAGTCTCTCTCACAGTCTCTCTCACAGTCTCTCTCACAGTCTCTCTCACAGTCTCAGTCTCACACAGTCTCACAGTCTCTCACACTCTCAGTCTCTCACACTCTCTGTCTCGCACTCTCTCAGTCTCGCACAGTCTCTCACACTCTCTCAGTCTCGCACAGTCTCTCACACTCTCACAGTCTCTCACACTCTCACAGTCTCTCACACACACAGTCTCACATACACACAGTCTCACACACACACAGTCTCACACACACACAGTCTCACACACACTCTCTCACAGTCTCGCACTCTCTCAGTCTCGCACAGTCTCTCACACTCTCTCAGTCTCGCACAGTCTCTCACACTCTCACAGTCTCTCACACTCTCACAGTCTCTCACACACACAGTCTCACATACACACAGTCTCACACACACACAGTCTCACACACACACAGTCTCACACACACACAGTCTCACACACACTCTCTCACAGTCTCACACTCTCTCACAGTCTCACACTCTCTCACACTCTTTCAGTCTCACACTCTCTCACACACTCACAGTCTCTCTCACAGTCTCAGTCACACAGTCTCACACAGTCTCTCACACTCTCAGTCTCACAGTCTCAGTCTCTCACACTCTCAGTCTCTCACACTCTCAGTCTCTCACACTCTCAGTCTCTCACACTCTCAGTCTCTCACACTCTCAGTCTCACAGTCTCTCACACTCTCAGTCTCACACTCTCACAGTCTCACACACTCTCACAGTCTCTCTCAGTCTCTCTCACAGTCTCTCTCACAGTCTCAGTCTCACACAGTCTCACAGTCTCTCACACTCTCAGTCTCTCAGTCTCTCACACTCTCAGTCTCTCTCAGTCTCAGTCTCTCACACTCTCAGTCTCTCTCAGTCTCAGTCTCTCACACTCTCAGTCTCAGTCTCTCACACTCTTAGTCTCACACTCTCGCAGTCTCACACTCTCAGTCTCTCTCAGTCTCAGTCTCTCACACTCTCAGTCTCACAGTCTCTCACACTCTCAGTCTCACACTCTCACAGTCTCACACACTCTCACAGTCTCACACTCTTTCAGTCTCACACTCTCTCACAGTCTCTCTCACAGTCTCTCTCACAGTCTCTCTCACAGTCTCAGTCTCACACAGTCTCACAGTCTCTCACACTCTCAGTCTCTCACACTCTCAGTCTCTCTGTCTCAGTCTCTCTCAGTCTCAGTCTCTCACACTCGCAGTCTCACACTCTCGCAGTCTCACACTCTCGCAGTCTCACACTCTCGCAGTCTCACACTCTCAGTCTCTCTCAGTCTCTCTCAGTCTCACACTCTCGCAGTCTCACACTCTCTGTCTCACACTCTCTGTCTCACACTCTCTGTCTCACACTCTCTGTCTCACACTCTCTGTCTCACACTCACACACAGTCTCTCTCACACACAGTCTCTCTCACACACAGTCTCTCTCACACACAGTCTCTCACACACACAGTCTCTCACACACACACAGTCACTCTCACACGCTCTCACTCTCACACGCTCTCACTCTCACACGCTCTCACTCTCACACGCTCTCACTCTCACACGCTCTCACTCTCACACGCTCTCACTCTCACAGTCTCTCTCTCACAGTCTCTCTCTCTCACAGTCTCTCTCTCTCACAGTCTCTCACTCATTCACACTCTCAGTCTCACACGCTCTCACACTCTGTCTCACACGCTCTCACACTCTCACTCTCTCACTCATCCACACTCTCAGTCTCACTCATCCACACTCTCAGTCTCACTCATTCACACTCTCAGTCTCACTCATTCACACTCTCAGTCTCGCACTCTCTCAGTCTCGCACTCTCTCAGTCTCGCACAGTCTCTCACACTCTCTCAGTCTCGCACTCTCTCAGTCTCGCACAGTCTCTCACACTCTCACAGTCTCTCACACTCTCACAGTCTCACACACACACAGTCTCACACTCTCACAGTCTCACACTCTCTCACAGTCTCACACTCTTTCAGTCTCACACTCTCTCACACTCTCTCTCACAGTCTCACAGTCTCTCACACTCTCAGTCTCACAGTCTCAGTCTCTCACACTCTCAGTCTCACACTCTCACACTCTTTCAGTCTCACACTCTCTCACAGTCTCTCTCACAGTCTCAGTCTCACAGTCTCTCACACTCTCAGTCTCACAGTCTCTCACACTCTCAGTCTCACACTCTCACAGTCTCACACACTCTCACAGTCTCACACTCTTTCAGTCTCACACTCTTTCAGTCTCACACTCTCTCACACTCTCACAGTCTCTCTCACAGTCTCAGTCTCACAGTCTCTCACACTCTCAGTCTCACAGTCTCAGTCTCTCACACTCTCAGTCTCACACACTCACAGTCTCACACACTCACAGTCTCACACACTCTTTCAGTCTCACACTCTCTCACACTTTCACAGTCTCTCTCACAGTCTCAGTCTCACACAGTCTCACAGTCTCTCACACTCTCAGTCTCACACTCTCACAGTCTCACACACTCTCACAGTCTCACACTCTTTCAGTCTCACACTCTTTCAGTCTCACACTCTCTCACACTCTCACAGTCTCTCTCACAGTCTCAGTCTCACAGTCTCTCACACTCTCAGTCTCACAGTCTCAGTCTCTCACACTCTCAGTCTCTCACACTCTCAGTCTCACACACTCACAGTCTCACACACTCACAGTCTCACACACTCACAGTCTCACACACTCTTTCAGTCTCACACTCTCTCACACTTTCACAGTCTCTCTCACAGTCTCAGTCTCACACAGTCTCACAGTCTCTCACACTCTCAGTCTCACAGTCTCAGTCTCTCACACTCTCAGTCTCAGTCTCTCACACTCTCAGTCTCACACTCTCACAGTCTCACACACTCTCACAGTCTCACACACTCTCAAAGTCTCACACACTCTCTCACACTCACATTCTCACACTCTCAGTCTCACACGGTCTCTCTCACTCTCTCAGTCTCACACCCAATCACTCACACACTCAATGTCTCACTCAATCACACTCACACACTCTCACTCAATCACACTCACACACTCTCACTCACACTCTCACAGTCTCACTCAATCACACTCACACACTCTCAATCACACTCTCACAGTCTCACTCAATCACACTGTCTCACTCTCACACTCAATCACAGTCTCACACTCAATCACACTCTCACACTTACAGTCTC
This sequence comes from Rhinophrynus dorsalis, assembly GCA_037306005.1. Lineage (NCBI taxonomy): Eukaryota > Metazoa > Chordata > Amphibia > Anura > Rhinophrynidae > Rhinophrynus > Rhinophrynus dorsalis. Next base: position 519,290,536 of record CM074720.1, on the reverse strand, counting down.
GCAGTCACACTCTCACACTCACACTCAATCACACTCTCACCCTCAATCACACTCTCACCCTCTCACTATCATACACACTCTCACTCACACATTCTTACTCAATCACACACTCACTAACACACTCAATCACTCACACGCAATCACTCAATCTCGCACTCAAACACAATCACTCACACGTAATCACACCCCGGGAGCCAGCACGATCCACCTTCCACCATAGTATGTGCAATTACCACATGCATTTCAATTACATGAATGAATGCCAGTCACTCACATCCCGGGAGCCAGCACGATCCACCTTCCACCATACTATTTGCAATTACCACATGCATTTCAACTATATGAATGAATGCCACAGTGGAGGCATAAGTACAAACACAAACTCATTACAATGACACATAAGTCAACCCCTTATGACTCACTTCTGTGTGTGTGTGTCTCTGTGTGTGCCTGTGTGTTTCTCACTGTGTTTTGCATGTCTGTATCACACTCTATGTGTCTGCATGTATGTGTGTATGACTGTCGCTCTTTAAGCATCTCAGTGCATGCGTGTGCATTTGCGTGTGTGTCTCTGTGTTTGTCTCGAATCCGTGTGTGTGCATTAATTCCCTATATATCCTGACGGGCAACGCCGTCCCACATTGCTAGTACAATATATAAATATATTACCTGTTAAGTGTTACTATCCCTTTAGTCAGAATAATCTATTCATATTAATAACTCACATACTATTTTGGATATGAACATTTAGTACACTTCATATAACACTGAGTGCCATAATAACATCCACTGATGCCCATGGCAAGAAAGTTTAAGTATGTGTGAATTATATTGCCTTTTAAGTAACTTAAAGGGATAGCAATACTTAAAATGTAAAAAAAAATATGTTGTAGGGTTTACCCCCCTGAGTAAAATAAGGGTACTCCCACTGCTGAAAGGTGTTTCATTCAAAAGTTATTAATTTTCAAAGTTGAATTTTTTACGTGCAATTTCACAGTGGCCTGAAATTGTACAGTGGCGCTGTTGCTACACAATCCAATGGACAGCTCTGGGACCATAAATCTCCATAGGATGGTGTAGCAACAGCGCCACTGTACAATTTCAGGCCACTGTGATATTGCACCTAAAAAATCAACTTTGAAAATTAATAACTTTCGAATGAAACACCTTTCAGCAGTGGGAGTAGTCGTGTTTTACTCAGGGAGATAAACCCTACAACATATTTTTTTTAAAATTTTAAGTATTACTATCCCTTTAAAGGGATAGTAATGTTTCACAAACACAGCAGATCCTATTAATCTTCATAGTATTTGATCCATAGAGTGTTATTTCATTACTGTGAGCGTTGTATTTCAAGAGTAATTGAATTATAAAGTTTCCCCCTCCTGCCCCTTTTTCCTGGTGTAAGCCCCCACTCCTCAGATGTGGAATGCAGTCCATAGACCAGACAACTCACATCAACGGTCAATATTCTTCCTCTGAGAACAATGAAAGCCCTGCCCCCCTTGACAGTTTTTTCAGCTTTTTCCCTTATCTTAATTGAATATTGTCCCTGTCTGCAATCTACCTGGACACCTCCCTTCTGATCTGAGGTGAGCAGTGTTATATCAGTAAAAGGGGTGGGAGGGGGATACTGTATCATTCAATTACTCTTGAACTACAACTCTGACAGAATTGAAATAACACTCTCCAAGGCCCAAATAATATGATGATTAATTAGAGCTGCTTTTATTATGAAACATTACTATCCATTTAAGTCTCAGATGACTCCGTATGTTAAGTAGGCTGACCAGATCTCACCTTTAACCGGGGACACATAGGAAACAGCCATTTTGCAGTACTTCACTGTAATCAATGCAGTCCTGCAGTATGCATTTCTCCTATGCGTCCCCGGTTAAAGGTGAGGTCTGATCAGCCTAACGTTAAGACCATGACAAAAATATAACGACCGGCGGTCCTGGGACGTTTCCATCCCATAAGGACCGCATAGAACCACGTGGACGCGCCGGTACACATGACCTGTGGTGTGTATCGGCGCGTCATTATGGGGCCTGATAGAGATCGCTCCGATGTTGGAGTGGTCAATTTCAGGCCCTATTTTTACTTACAGCGCTCCCGGTAGAGTGCTGTAAGTAAAAAGTACGTGACGTACTATGACCGTCATCGGTCCTTGAGTATTTCAAGGACCATGATGGTCATAGTACGTCACATGTCGTTAAGGGGTTAAACAATATTGAAAGTACATTTGTTTACTTGTATTACTCAGCAGCAGGAACACTACTTTATAGTTATTTAACAAAACATTACTATTCCTCTAACTGATTACCCTACTTTAACCTTTTAAGTGCCAAAGCAGTTTGCAAAACACTGCAGAGCAAAGCGCTGTGTACCCCTCTGACACTCAAAGGGTTAAGTGGACCTGTCACTTACTAGCTCACCAAGTCTCAAAAAATAGATGCATCTTCCTTCTTAGGCTGCTAGAACCTATGGAATAAATTAACCCATTGAGCGCCAGAGAGGTATCATTCACATTGCAACACAATGCACTGGATGGATGGCTGGCACTTAAAGGGTTAAGTGGAATGAATAAACATGCAAATCCTTTCAAGATGTCGGCTCTCAGGGAGAAGAGGATTTGACGCACTCTCTAAGACTGTAATGGTTATCAAACCGAAATGTGATAAACGAACGCTACATATCCATTTTAATAACTTTTATTTACTAATTCACAGATCAAACACTGGGATCATTTTACAGCTTGGCCTTATTCAGGACATTAAAGCGGAGAATTAGTGGTTCAACCAATTAGATTGAGAACGCCTCTGGTACATTTGATTAACCTTTAAATTAGCATAAGTGTGATGCAATTCACTACACAAATCTCTGGTCCTTAAAGGGTTAATTGCCTATTAAATTGAATCCATTAGTAGATGCTGTTCATGTCGGCCTTTTGGAGTGCCATTTCATTGGATAACTCTCTGGCACTCGAAAGGTTAATACAGACTGTAATTGCAAACCTTTCACTCAAAATCAACAGAAATCACTTTTAGATAAATAAACAGATATGAGCTCCTAGATTAGTGCTTTTCTTTATTGTTTTTACTCCAGGCACCACTAATACACAGTGTGGAATTCTCGATTCACCCCTAACACACAGTGTGGAATTCTCGGAGCAACCCTAATACACAGTATGGACTTCTCAGAGCACTCCTAATACACAGTATGGAATTCTCAGAGCACTCCTAATACACAGTATGGAATTCTCAGAGCACTCCTAACACACAGTGTGGAATTCTCGATTCACCCCTAATACACAGTATGGAATTCTCGATTCACCCCTAATACACAATATGGAATTCTCAGAGAACTCCTAACACACAGTATGGAATTCTCAATTCACCCCTAATACACAGTATGGAATTCTCGATTCACCCCTAACACACAGTATGGAATTCTCAGAGCACCCCTAATACACAGTATGGAATTCTCAGAGCACCCCTAATATACAGTATGGAATTCTCGAATCACCCCTAATACACAGTATGGAATTCTTGGGCCACCCCTAAAACACAGTATGGAATTCTCGATTCACCCCTAGTACACAGTATGGAATTCTCAGAGCACCCTAACACACAGTATGGAAATCTCGATTCACCCCTAAAACACAGTATGGAATTCTCGATTCACCCCTAATACACAGTATGGAAATCTCGATTCACCTCTAAAACACAGTATGGAATTCTCGATTCACCTCTAATACACAGTATGGAAATCTCGATTCACCCCTAAAACACAGTATGGAATTCTCGATTCACCCCTAATACACAGTATGGAAATCTCGATTCACCCCTAACACACAGTATGGAATTCTCGATTCACCCCTAATACACAGTATGGAAATCTCGATTCACCCCTAACACACAGTATGGAATTCTCGATTCACCCCTAATACACAGTATGGAATTCTCGATTCACCTGTAATACACAGTATAGAATTCTCTGAGCACCCCTAACACACAGTATGGAAATCTCGGAGCACCCCTAATACACAGTATGGAATTCTCGGAGCACCCTAACATCTTATAGATCCATTTTAATGGAGTATACAAACACATAAATATATATTTATTTTAGTTCTATCAACCAGAATACCCATACGTGGGAAATTTTGAAAAGGTCTGACCCATAACCCTTTGATTGCCAGAGAGGTATCCAACACATTGCAATACCCCTCTGGCACTCAAAGTTTTAATATTAACCAAAAGAGCAAAAGCGGGTCCAGATGGCACTGGTGTGTGTATTGGCGCACATATCTGTGATCTATGTATGTGGATATACAGAGTTTGGGTTACTAAGGTGGAACAAGCCATCATGAATAAGCGGTAACACGCGAAACGCGTTGATGTTTTATTCCTCCGGATCATCATTGTGATCGTGCAGTCACAGATATGGATAAGTATCCATTTTATTATTGACAATAAAAGTTTTGTGTTTTTAAAGTCATGGGTGCAGCTTACATTGTGCGGCAAATTGTGTGGTGGAGTGTTCTATGGTTATGACCTGGGAGGGTCGTTGTATTGCCTGGCACATGTCTTTTGTTCTCCGTTTGAACTGACATTGTGGTTGAACTACAAAAATCACGGTAACTCCAGATCCGCTTAAAATCCGTTCAAGATGTTTTTGTTGGAACAAGCCAGCATTACCCCAGCCCTCAACTCACTGGCGCTTCTCCTACTCCTCGTGTGGCTATCCTGCGACACCAACGTCATCACGTTATTGTCACTATTCCTCCCAGCAATGCAAAAAACAATTATCTATCTCACTTTGTCAGTCAGTCAGGTGGTGGAGGGACAGGGTGATGGGGTCACATGTTGGCATTAGCGATGTATGGGAGATTTTTGGCCGATGCATTGTGCAGGCAAGCTACATGGACATCCGGTCATGCAGTCCACTATTTATTATTAGTAGTATAAGTGTATACTGTTATATTTGTCGCAAAAGCGGCAAATTCTGCATAAATTAACTGATCTCAGCAAATGAAGATCTACCCGGAGATCTGAAGGTTTCATCCGGAGACCCACAGACATTGCTCTAAATAAGGAGTCCCTGGGTGAAACCCGGCAAGTTCCCAGCTATGAGAATACCAAATACAAACATATTGTATGTAACAATTTCTATAAATACACAAATAAAATTCTCCATTCACACTTTTGTCAACGTCTTTATAGAAAAGAAGGGGCACCCTAAGTGTATTTCCATGGTATGTACCACTGCACCCTGCTTGAGAACCACAGTCCTAGATATTTGTCAGTTTAACTTTGAGATGCGAACACATCCCTGCTCAGTGTGATGATTTGGCTCCTTATGAGGAACAGCATGAACAGGTATAAAACATTTTAATTGACAAATAAACAGCTCATCCCTCTTCTCTTATGTCCACTGCCACTCAAATAAATCACTTGGACTGGTTAAGTGGTGAAGTGCAGTCTCTCCTTAATAAATCTGTGCTGCCTCAGACTGTGTCGTTCAGATCATGGGGGTTGCAGGAAGAAAGTAATTCTGTGTGGGAGCTATTTGACTTTTGTTGCTCTTGTTTATTTAACCCTTTGAGTGCCAAAGATATATGCAACACAATGCTTTGCAATGCATCGTGTACCAAGGGCTAATTTGAACAGTTTTATGAGGCGCTTTCTATAAACCCAATAGGCATCTTACCTACTTCTCATAAACAACTCCCATAAGAACAACCAAATAAAACCTGAGAATCTTACTGAGTACAAAAGAAGAAATTCTGCAGCAAGCCAACTGCACTATAAAAGACAAATAACAATTCCCCAATTTCCCATTGTTTTACATAGTGAATTTAACCCTTTAAAGGGATAGTAATACCTGAAAATAAGTTTATTTTATATTGTAGCCCTTAAAAAACCACGAAAGATGATATAAGTCTTACCTCCCAAAGCTTTATGGTTTGGGAGATATTCATTTGTAAAATATAGTATAGGTCACTTTTCCTTGCTGTTTCAGCCAAGTCTGCCATCTAGTGGACAGATTTGGAATTTGGTCCACATTGCACCCGGCAGCTCTTTAGCAGTGCCGAGATCACGATCTTTGAAAAGAACTACTTCACTGGAACTGTGTACAAAGTGTGCCTGGCTTGAAAGCACACTTTGTAGACCATTCCAATGAAGAAATTCTTTTTAAAGATCATGATCTCAGCACTTCTGGAGAGGCACTGCTGGTCAAGCTACCGGATTCCAAATCTGAAGGGTGGAGCAATGACATCACTCCAGGGGAAACTTTACTTCTGAATATCTCCCAAACCATAAAGGTTTGGGAGATAAGACTTATATCATTTTTCATGTTTTTTTAAAGGCTACAATATAAAATAAACTTATTTTCAGGTATTATTATCCCTTTAAATATTAGAGAGGTCTCCAATGCATTGCATTCTGGAACTCTCTTATCCAACGTCTCCAGAAGACCACTATAGTCTGGGGATGGGAGTGTCTAAATAAGTCATGTCTTAAAGTGGGTGTGGCTTGAATGGGGTGGGATTTGGATGATGGGAGGAGGTGATTGCTCTTAAAATGGGTGGAGAGTGGGAAGAAGATGGAGGAGAGTTAGCGGAACTGGCAGTGAAGTGGGCGGAGTTACAAAGGATCTCACTGAGCCCTGAGAATCAGCCTCTGTCCCCAGAGACCCAGTAATTAGTATAATTCACTATAAGTCTCTGGGTCAGATACAGAGGGCTCCAAGGAATGCTTTGTAGGATTTTTTGGGGATAAAAGCCCTATTAAAAAAATCAATGGTAATTTCCATTTGTCCTCTATGATGATACTAATTTGCCCCAGAACAACACCACATATTTTTAGTGTGTCAGCCTCATGCTCATAGCTGGGAACTCTCTGGATTTGCCCCAGAGACTCCTGTTTTCACTCTGCATTACCAGGTCTCCGGGGCAGAATCTGATTCTCTGGGGTGTGGGCAGTTTCTGCTGAAACTCTGCCCATTGGTGCTCTTTCTGACCTAGCTCCTCCCATTTCCCTCCCACTTCTCCCCTTCCCCAGCCTATTCTAGGCACTTTTTATTAGTTTTTAAAGCCACACCCCCACTTGTGATTAGGCTCCACCCACTTTCAATGCAAGTTGTGTCATTTATCTAACCCAACAACACATCTGTGTCAAACCAACTGCACCATACAGAACAATGTAACATTTCCATCAATTTAAATTGAGTGTTTATTAACCCATTGAATGCTAGAATGGTCTCTAATGCATTGGAGACCTCTCGAGCTTTCAAGGTGTTAAAAGTGCATTTTAAATCAATGGGAATTTTGTTAAATCGATTAAAATGGGACATTTAACTCCTTGAATGCCAGAGAGTTCTCCAATGTTTTGCACTGTATTGAACACCTCCGTAGCGTTCAAATGGTTTAAAGCACCAAATAAATAAATGAAATCAATGCAAATTGTAAGAATTGTCATTTGTTTTTATACATAACAGTATGACAGAATATACACGCACATACCATATAAATATAACATATATATATATATATATATATGTATATATACACACACAGTATTTATACATACATTATATGTAAGTTACATTTACATTTTATCTTATATAAATAGTAATGTATGAAATTATTAATTCAATAGTTTGCAATGTAAGATTGTGATTAATCTCAGTCCCACTCTTAAAAAAAATATTGACTTAACTTTTAGTATCCTCAACCTTCCTTTCTTTGTGATGCCAGTTCCTTCTCCTTGGAAGTAGCTGGCCGGTCTTCGACTGACAGAGAGAAGATCTGCCAGTCAAGACACTTCCCTGTTTCTGAGTATTGCAAACACCCAGAGCACTTGCTACAGTACAGCTAGTGTTCAGGACTTACTTACAAGACTCAGAAATAGGGAAGTGACTCAATCATCAGATCATCGTATAGGCTTGTGACTGACAACCTCAGCACCGTGATCATTCACCAGATTAATGCCTTCCAAGGAGGTCTGTCACATATCTCTTTAAGGTACTTTATATGAAATTGTCTTTGTAGTTTTTTTTTTGCAGTTTAATCCAGTGGTTCTCAAACCTGTCCTTAGAAGGGCAATGGGCAGGGCTGGATTTATTTCCCAGGCGCCCTTAGGCAAGGCACTGTAGGCACCCTTAGCTCCACCCAGACCACACACCCTTTCCTCAAATGGCCCCACCCTCATACCTTTCCAATATTTACTGGCACAGAAAATTACATTGGCCTATAACAAGCAACGCCAAAAAAAGCCTTTAACCCTTTCGGTGCCAGAGGGGTATGCAATGCATTGCTCTGCAATGCGTTGCGTACCCCTCTGACACTGATAGGGTTAATCCCTTGGATGCAAGAGAGATCTCTTCCTTTCTATGTCTTGCCTCACTTCAAACCCACATTAATTTGTTATTTTTTTATAAGATGATACAATAAAGAAGGACTTTATATTTTAAGCTTCCTATTTTGGATGTCCGAGTCCAACTGTATCTTTTTTTCTTTGTCTGCACTATATATCCAGAATTTGGAGAACCGGAATAGGTTATGCACCGGACTTCTAGATGTTCCGATCGTGCCAGGAGACAACACTGGAATTATGAGGTACCTTCAATGATACAAGTTGGTGTGTTAGCGTGTTACCACTATTGTTGCAAGAGAGATCTCCAACGCATTGTGAAGCTATATAATAATAGCTTGTAAAGGGATATAAAACTGGACCAGGAACACTGAGATTGCTCTGACCACACCCACAATTAATAATGTGGGTGCGGCCAGCAGGGCTGAGGCACCTCTCCCTTAAAACTTGGAGCTCTAGGAAGTTGCTTACTCTGTCTATTGGGAAATCCGGCTCTGGCAATGGGTTCCATATATTTTATCTTAAGTGGCAGACAGCGTTACGAGACTGAGATGGCAGATAATTAGTTTTATATGCTAACAAATAATGCAGTAAGCCAACTATACCATTTAGAAGAATGCACATTGATTCAAATGGTGCCTATCATCTTAAACTCAAGCGATATGAAATATGCCAAGTTAACTCTGAAATAACATCTGAAAGAAGCATCTCCCAGTATTGAGAGTACCCTTATTACAAAATAGGAAAAGCACTAACATATATATTTTTCATAATTAGGACATATGGCCCCTTTAACATCCCTAATGCTGTTCAGCCTTATTTTACTGGGATTGATCAATAGAGGATAGTAGCCTCATAATTCATAGTTTCTGTACATGTCCCATGAGAGCCCATATCATTATCCTTCTGAGCTGTACAGTTGTAAAGATTCAATAAAGGATCCATATTACGTCCTTCCTAATTTAGTCATTGTTTTTCAGTTATTGATTATTTCTTGCCTCCACTATAGAAACAAAACAATACTGGTTTACATCTCAATGCTTCCAGCACATAAGAGTTTTCAGTTTAGATCAGTTCTGAAGGAAAGTCCTAGATATTTCTAAATGTCAAGCATATCCTGCAGGAACAAAAAGGATGAATTAAAGGATTTGTAAAGTGTCATTATTAAGAAATCCAGCAATCATATATCCTACGGCATTTCCAGATGAGTAAAACAAGGGTACTATCACTAGTAAGAGTTGATCTATTAAAGTTATAACAATTCAAACTGTACTAAATGATGGAGCAGTTACTATCAAGCATGTGAAACTCAAATTGAGTCTAGAACCACAAACTCAACATTGTCTTCTCAAAGGGACCTGATAATATTCAATTCTGGAATGTTGGTGGGCATATATCAATACTTGGGACCTTACGTCCAAAGCAAAAGTGTCATACTAGGGAAAACCAGCTGTATAATAGGGACTGAATAAAAAAGTTTATTGATTTAAATAGGGGTAAAAGATTCACTTAAAGGGGAACTACCACCCCGCAAAAACTGTATGTTAATTAAGTCTTCATCTGGCGACTAGCTGCTTAGTAACGCTAGTCGCCAGAAATATTACCTGGTTTCAAAGATTTTCTACTTTTTCGGAGGCTGACAGTAGCAGGAAGCACGGACATCTTGCCATAGTGACGTCCGTGGGTCTGCGCTGTCAGTCCCTTTTGGAGCCGGCCGGTAGTGTCCTCTTTAAATAACTCAATTTTTCCTTTGAACATAGGGCTCACACACACTAAATTACTTTAAAGTCAGCTGTCTTATTCAAATTTTATAAAAGTTACATAGCAGTTCAAATTATCAGGAAGTGAATGACTGTCTGATTACTTCCTGAAAGATCATGGTAGCTTGACTCAGCAGTTTCTATCACATTCTATGGAGAACTGTGACTCAACCCTGCCATTGAATGCAACAGAGGAGTAATTTTAAATCTGACAACTAGAGGGCACTTACAATGTGTAAATTTTTTTTTTACAATTTTGGAAATATACATCTTCCACCAGTGGGAGTACTCTTGTTTTACTCAGCAGGAAAAAACCTAAAATATATATATTTTTTTTCACTTTTAACTCCCAGAATATTATGACTATACAATGTATAGTCTTAGCCAGCTGTTCCTGCTGTGCCAATTCCGTATACTCTAAAGCCAAAATGCAACTATTGCATAACCCGGTATAACCGGCAGGCAGTGGACGCATAAAAAAAAAAAATCATAGACCCCTCATGGGGGGCCTGTACATATCAGTGACAGGGGGAGATATTCCATCTTCTCCTGCCAATCATTAATACCTCAAAGAGAATGGAGCCTTCACTATCACCCTCCTCCTCTTACTCACCTACATTACAGGTTTATAAAGAGGCAGATTCAATAGTATTTATTAGAGAGATAGTAATACTTAAAATGTAAAAAAAAATATGTTGTAGGGTTTACCCCCCTGAGTAAAACAAGGGTACTCCCACTGCTGAAAGGTGTTTCATTCAAAAGTTATTAATTTTCAAAGTTGAATTTTTTAGGTGCAATATCACAGTGGCCTGAAATTGTACAGTGGCGCTGTTGCTACACGATCCTATGGACAGCTCTGGTCCCGGGACCATAAATCTCCATAGAATGGTGTAGCAACAGTGCCACTGTACAATTTCAGGCCACTGTGATATTGCACCTAAAAAATTCAACTTTGAAAATTAATAACTTTTGAATTAAACACCTTTTAGCAGTTGGAGTACTCTTGTTTTACTCAGGGGGATAAACCCTACAACGTATTTTTTTTACATTTTAAGTATTACTATTCCTTTAAAGTATAAACACCATGCTTGTGCAAGATAGCACCGTGTTTAAACACAAACAACCAGCCTCTTGTGCTACCCAACCAGATGTGCTATCTCGATTGCTATCCTTTTAAATGAGATTAAACTTAAATATAACACATCTGAAAGGATGAAAAATAGCGCAAAGGACTTATCTTGCCGTTTTCTCCATCTTTCAACTCATACTTACACTGCCCTCTTCCATTTCAATTTATACCCTCAGTTAAAATGTCCCTTTCAAAAGATATAACCACTTATAACTTCTCCTTAGGGAAAACACTCTTATACTGAGACTTTTACTATAAACCTATTATGGTCAGTCTGACCTTCACACTTCCACATTTAAGCTAAATGACAGCTCCAAAAGGATTATTTTTCCACCAGGAATCAAGATGACACATCTGTAGGATAGCGAACTACATTCCAAAGGGGAGACTGGCAACTTTATTATGGGTTTATTTTGACCACTTTCTATTAACTTAACCCTTTGAGTGCCAGAAGGGTTTTGCAAAGCACTCAAACAGTTAACTGTAAATAAGATAATATGATATAATTATTGGGAAAATCAATGCAGTGTGCTTCGATACCTCTCTGGTACTCAAGGGGTTATTGATCTAGAAACGGGTATTGAAAGTAGTGGCTCAGTCTATGCCAGGGTCATACAAGTAGGCCACATGATCAGATGGTGAAATTTAGTCTGTCAGCTATTCAAAAATATTTATATATTTATTAACTCATTGACAATACTGATATTTAATAGACATCTATTATTGTGTGCTTGTGTGGTAGTTGGGCATCCATGAACTATGATGATGACATTAAGCTGTGTAAGGAAACACAGAGCAGGATATTATTTTTGTGCAGAAAGATATAGATAAACTGAGTAAATAGGTACAAAGTGGCAGATTAGGTTTAAAGGGATAGTAATACTTAAAATGTAAAAAAAATATGTTGTAGGGTTTATCCCCCTGAGTAAAACAACAGCACTCTCACTGCTGAAAGGTGTTTCATTCAAAAGTTTTTAATTTTCAAAGTTGAATTTTTTAGGTGCGATATCACAGTGGCCTGAAATTGTACAGTGGCGCTGTTGCTAAACCATCCTATGGAGATTTATGGTCCCAGGACCAGAGCTGTCCATAGGATCGTGTAGCAACAGCGCCACTGTACAATTTCAGGCCACTGTGATATTGCACCTAAAAAATTCATCTTTGAAAATTAATAACTTTTGAATGAAACACCTTTCAGCAGTGGCAGTACTCAGGGGGATAAACCCTACAACATATTTTTTTTACATTTTAAGTATTACTATCCCTTTAAAGTATAAATACCATGCTTGTGCAAGATAGCACCATGTTTAAACACAAACAACCAGCCTCTTGTGCTACCCAACCAGATGTGCTATCTCGATTGCTATCCTTTTAAATGAGATTAAACTTAAATATAACACATCTGAAAGGATGAAAAATAGCGCAAAGGACTTATCTTGCCGTTTTCTCCATCTTTCAACTCATACTTACACTGCCCTCTTCCATTTCAATTTATACCCTCAGTTAAAATGTCCCTTTCAAAAGATATAACCACTTATAACTTCTCCTTAGGGAAAACACTCTTATATTGTAGCGAACTACATTCCAAAGGGGAGATTGGCAACTTTATTATGGGTTTATTTTGACCACTTTCTATTAACTTAACCCTTTGAGTGCCAGAAGGGTTTTGCAAAGCACTCAAACAGTTAACTGTAAATAAGATAATATGATATAATTATTGGGAAAATCAATGCAGTGTGTTGGATACCTCTCTGGCACTCAAGGGGTTATTGATCTAGAAACGGAGTTAAATGACACCAGCGGCATCTCTCAAACCTTTATGGTTTGAGAGATAGCCGCTTTTAAAGTTTCCTCTCCCCTGCTGTCAGCTTTCTGCTGCCAGCAGGAGAATCCAGTCTCTGAATCAAGCGGAGGCTCTTCAGCAGAGCCCATATCTCGTTATGGAAGGAAAAATTATTAATTGAAACAGTCTTCTACATGTGTTTTGTAACCAAGCACACTTACAAGACTGTTTCAATGAATAATTTTTCCTTCCATAACGAGATATCGGCTCTGTTTAAGAGCCTCAGCCTGTCCCAGGACCGGATTCCCCTGCAGGCAGCAGAACGCTGACAGAAGGGGAGAGGAAACTTTGAAAGCAGCTATCTATTAAACCATAAAGGTTTGAGAGATGCCGCTGGTGTCATTTAACTCAGTTTATTAAGGGCTACAATATGAGGGATAGTAATTTTGAAGTAATACTATCCCTTTAATTGATGACCTTTTTAGTGTTCAATGGGTTACAATTCCCTTTAACATCGATAGCTAACACTTGTCCCTTATGGAGCAGTTGGCTTGGTCCAAAATTGCACTACTGTAGTTTATTGAATATGGCCCTTTGTTCCCGTAAAGGTAGCACCAACTACAACCAGCCAGGCCAGATTTACTACCCGGACATACCTAGGCAAAGCATCCAAAACTTCCCTAACAATACCCATGGCCCCACCGCCACTCCTCCTACTACCCCCACCCATCAATAGTTGCCTGTTAGAGAAAATACCCTTAGTCTATAATATAGAAACATGAGGTTTCAATCTGGCCAATACAAACGCTGACAGCAGGGGAGAGGAAACTTTGAAAGCAGCTATCTCTTAAACCATAAAGGTTTGATAGATGCCGCTGGTGTCATTTAACTCAGTTTATTAAGGGCTACAATATGAAGGATAGTAATTTTGAAGTAATACTATCCCTTTAATGTTGTTCTGTTCTCTAGCAATCACGGGGCACAATTTTCATTTAAAGCAATGGTGATTTTGGTACTTTACTTGTCTCTTATTTTGTAGATGGTTTGCTCTGCATTTGCACCTGTTTATCTTATTGACTATTGCCCAATGGGCTGCTATCTGCAACATAGAAGACAAGTGAAAATTACCAAAATACCCCTTGACTTAAATGGATGTTTTAACCCTTTGAGTACCGAGCTGGGGGGTATGCATTGCTTTGCTAGGCAATGTGCTGGATACCTCTCTGGCACTTAAAGGGTTAACCCACTGCAGACAGGTTTCCGATGCATTGAAGACTGCACTAGCATTCACAGGTGTAATAGAGCCCATTTAAATCAATGGGGATTTTAATTAGTCCCCCATGATAAGTTTGTTTATTCCAGAATTGGTACTCTTTAACACTGCGAGTGCTCTGCAATGTGTTGAGTCCCCCCTCTGGCAATCAAAGGGTTAACTTGCTGAATAACACCCAGTGTAACAGTTTTTTTTTTTTAAAAATAACACACAGAACATTCTATAACTGGAAACCACTGAAGATGTAGTTTAACCCCTTAAGGATCAGAAGGGTGTACGACGCATTGCAAAGCAATGCATTGCACAGCCCTCTGGTTCTTAAAGGGTTAATGGAAATATAGAACTGCTAAAGTGTATATTCATATATTGAGTAGAATGTGTCAAAGGGCAAACTGATTCATTTGGCAAATGTACTGGCTAAACGGAGTGTTTCATGATTTACGTATTTATCAATGTCCGGTTGCCTTTGAATTCACCTCTCCAGACATTCCCTGACCACTGTTCTCCCCCTCAATGGGAAGATTGACTTTGATGTATTTACCAAGCTTTTCTACATTCTCTCACCATTTGCACTGGCAGATCTGGGCTTTTTTATATAACACATTCTTTCCTGAGTTTTGTGCAAAATGTGCTTGGGATCAGGGCCCTAGCCACACACACACATTTAAGCACTGAAGGAGTTAAATGTGTCTAAATGTTTTCAATGCCAACTTTGTCATCGAGCCTCTTATCCCCTTAACAACCCTTAGGATGCACATATACATCCACTTTTTATACACATGACCGTATATGTTAAATATATATATATATACTTATACTGTGTGCACAATTATTAGGCAAGTTGTATTTTTGAGGATTCATTTTATTATTGAACAACTACAGTGCTCTCCGTCAAGCCAAAATGTTAAGAAACCTTAAAACTAAATATTTAAGAAAGTAAAAGTGAGGTTTTGGCTTTCTTAGGAGAATACCTATGTGTGCACAATTATTGGGCAACTATTAGTGAGCAAAATGATTATGCAACTAAATGAAAAATGATAATTTTCCTATCTTACATGTTTATTTCCATATATTAAATTGAGAATACTAAACAAACAACTCAAAATTTACAAATAAACATTTGTGATATTTCCAAAAAAGAAAACAGTGACCAATATAGCCACCTTTCTTTTCAAGGAGTATGTCAGTTTCTTAATCTGTTGACGATTAACTTTTTGTGCAGCAGCAACCACAGCCTCCCAGACACTGTTCAGAGAGGTATTTCTGCGCCCTAAATAAATCTAATTAACGAGAGAAAGAAATGCAGAAAAAATAGTTTGCCAATGGAGAAGCTTTCACTCGAAAAGATAGAATCTCTACTAGTTGAAATATAAGTAATTAAATATAACTTAATATCCAATATACATAATAGAAAGTTATATTATAATATAAAAGTTATGCAATAAATCAAAAATCCATCCACATATGTAATCACATAAACCACATATATACAGATTTTAAAAAACAATAACCCTAAAAGAGAGGAGATTCGTTTCACAACCCAGAACGCATCAACTTCCGTCCTAAATATCTCCTAAGCAAACACTATAACAGGAGATACAATGCGTCTGTGTATAGTGTAACAAAAAACTCCCTCCACATAAAATACAATGTATCCAAAGGAGATATACACTTACACCCCGGAGAATGCCACGTCTCCACCTATAAGACAGCGCCAACGTCTCCACCAAAGGCACCTAAGGTTACCGCATATATATATATAACGGGAACCCACGTGTCTAACCGTAAGATGAGAAAAAAAAGGCACCACCCAAAATGATCGAAACGCCACGTCTCCAAATGGTTAAGTGTACAATAGTTATTTGTAGATCTGTGCGTATGTTCTCCGTAAAAACGGAGAACTGATACTCACACGGTCTACCCAATACGTATATAATAAAGACTATATCATAAAACAGAAGTTATAAAGTTGAAATCATTCAAATTATGACACGATAATCAAAGATCTTTAATAAAAATATACATATGATATCCTAAAATATAGCTATCTATCACAAGTCCACATGGAGCATGCCGTTGGTGTACACTTAAATAAAAAACCGCTTGGAATTATATCGAAAAATAGTGTCTGCAGCACTAAGAACATAGAGAAAGAAAGGTGTTTTAGAAGACAAATATGAGATGATGCACTCTACCAAGACTTATAGGCAGGTGGACTTAACGATATTGATCCCTGTTGAACACTCTGTTGCAAAACAAAGTTCACCACCGCCGTCTTCACTCAGATAATATAAGAGAATATATAGAGAACAACTTTGTTATAGTATCCTATGCCAAGACTTTATTGGCAGGTGGGCTTTGATATTATAATTCACTGAAGTCAAATGAATAATCAAATAGCTTATAACTCACCACCGCCGTCTTCACTTGGACTTACTAGTTGTAATTGCGTCTTTTGCATACATGTTTGTCTTCAAACTTTAACACCTGATAGATCTCACAAACGATGTAACACGAACTCCAATGTTGTTCACTGTTGGAGTATCGTCTAACACATTTCTTCCAGATATCCAATATTATATCTTCTATGGTGACTTGTAGTCCAATAACTAAAAGTTCATAAATGTATAAAAATAATATAAAAGATGCTCCCACAATTGAGGACTTAGAAAATACTCTGTCAACGCGTTTCCGAAGGAAGCTCCTTCCTTTCTCAAGACAAAAAATTATATGTAAGACAATCTTTTAGATCTCAACCTTTTTATTTCAAAAATCCCGCCTTTTAATTAAAGGCGTGGAGCTATAATTTCAAACACAGGCAACTTTATTACATTCTCCTAAAGGAAACCAAACAATTCGAATTCAGCATTTAACCCCTTAGGTTGAAGAGTATGCATATCAAAAATCCACCTAGCTTCACTACGTGACATAGCCGCCAGATGGTTACCTCCTCTCCAATCTAGTTGAACTCTATCAATGGCAAAGAACGTCAAATGCTTCGGATCCGAATTGTGAGTCTCCTTAAAGTGCAAAGATACACTATGTTGTTCAAATCCTTTTTCTATATTACGAATATGTTCAGCTATCCTTATATTCAAATTTCTTTTTGTACGTCCCACATACTGTTTTTGACAAGTACATTGTAAAACATATATCACATTTTTTGATTTACAGGAGAAGAAATGTTTTATTTTAAATTCTTTCTTAGTACTAGTGGAAATAAATTCTTTTATTTTCTTATTATTCTTTGTTTTTTTACAACACACACATCTACCACAATTATAAAAACCCATAATCTCCTCACCAAACCTAATCTGTTGATTGATAGGTCTGTTTTTAACTGTTGGAGCCAAAATGGTCCCTATATTCCTAGCTTTTTTATAAACCACTTTTGGACCGTTTTATAGTTTAGTATACATTATTATCTATATATTTTGTACACTGGTGATAGCGCATTTGAGTTCTTTATTTTCTACTGTTCAGAGAGGTGTACTGTTTTCCTTCAGTGTAAATCTGCCATTTAAGACGGGCCCTCAAGTTCTCAATAAGGTTTAGGTCAGGTGAGGAAGGGGTCCATGTCATTATTTTATCATCTTTAAGGCTAGCCACGCAGTGGAGTACTTCGATGCATGCGATGGTGCATTGTCCTGCATAAAAATCATGGTCTTCTTGAAAGATGCAGACTTTTTCCTGTACCACTGCTTGAAGAAAGTGTCTTCTAAAAACTGACAGTAGGTTTGGGAGTTGAGTTTGAGTCCATCTTCAACCCAAAAATGTCCAACTAGCTCATCGTTGATAATACCAGCCCATTCCAGTACCCCTCCTCCACCTTGCTGGCATCTGAGTTGAAGTGGAGCTCTGTGCCCTTTACTGATCCAGACATGGGCCCATCCATCTAGACCGTCAAGAGTCACTCTCATCTCATCAGTCCATATAACCTTTGAAAAATCTGTCTTCAGATATTTCTTGGCCCAGTCTTGACGTCTCAACTCATGTGTCTTGTTTAGTGGTGGTCAGGTTTCAGCCTTCCTTACCGTGGCCATGTCTCTGAGCACTGAGCACCTAGTACTTCTGGACACTCCAGGTAGGTTGCAGTTCTGTAATATGGCAGCACTGGAGGATAATGGGTTCCTTGTAGTTTCATGTTTGATTCTTCTCAAATCTCTGGCAGTTAATTTGCGTCTTTTTTTTTTTCAACACGTTTCTTGCGACCCTATTGACTATTTATAAAAAAAAATGTGTGATGGTTCTGTGATCACACCCCAATATCTTAGCAAATTAAAGAGTGCTGCATCCCTCTGAAGCACTTTTTACATATACATATTTTACATATACATCTTTACAAAAGGCCCAAAGTGGGGCCGAAACATTGATATAATAAAATTGCACTATTTTCATCATTCGAAAGTCCTGTGAGTACAGTTCTTCAACTACAAAAACTGTATGAATACCTTATGGGACTTGACACCCAGACTATTGTTCTTTCTACATCAGGAGACTGCACAGATTTTCTGTTTTGCTATATATATTTTCAGAGACATTGCCATGATGGGGAGGAAATGGTTAATTTTTCTTTTAAACCAAATTCTCTCAAAATCTGTGTTTAAAATGTGATTAAATTAGCTCATTCTTCTGGACAAAAGAGGCCTCTTTTTACCTAGATGGGAGTGAAAAATATCTAAGTGAGTTTTATGGTGATTGATATCTAGTTGGAGACAAAAAGTCTAAGACAAAGATAACAGATGAGATAACAGTTGGTACCGTGTTAGCCGTAGAAATATAGGAGGCAAATATAGTTTTTGATACCTTTTATTGGCTAACTAAGCAGATTTAAATGCAAGCTTTCAAACCCTTAGGTCTCTTCCTCAGGCATGTTATATAGATAAATATGAAAACATCTCTCTTAAAGAGTGATGTTTTCACATTTATCTGTATAACATGCCTGAGGAAGAGACATAAGGTCTTGAAAGCTTGCATTTAAATCTGCTTAGTTAGCCAATAAAAGGTATCAAAAACTATATTTGCCTCCTCTAAGACAAAGATATTCTCCCATGTGGGAAAGTCTGCTAGAGTGACAGATTGATATCCACTCATAGAGTTAAATCAGCAATGATAACTGGACAATAATACTGTCCATGTCAGCTTGAGTAACACAAAGCTGTGGCAAAATCTAACGGCATCACCCAGGCTTTTCAATCCCTTAATGATAGAGACGTCTCCAATTAATTGTTAGGCAATGCACTGGACACCTATTTTACATCATAGGGGTTAAAATTCAGACTACAATACTACTGTGTAACTTAAACCCATTAAATGTTAGACAGTTATTCCATTATATTGCTTCACCATGCATTTAGACCTCTCCAGCAACCATGGGGTTAAAATGCATCAGCTCATTTGTGGTAACTGTCAGACTTTCCATTTTGTATTCAAAGTGAGAATGAGGTAGATCGATATGAAAGACAGGAATCAATATAGAAACTAAGTCAGGTGGCAGGCAGCATACAGGTGACAGTGTAATGAAGGTTAGGCATTCATTTGGAGTTTAGAGCTGTACATTTTGCTTGAGGCATCCAAAGGCCATAATGAAAACTATTGATGACTCACTTCTTCCATCTTCCAGCAGTTGCAACATCTCATTTATTCCAAATGGTGGAGAATGGCTTAGGATAACAAGGTAGTAGAACAATCTCCACTATGGTTTAGTTGGTATGTTCCGGAACTGTTCAAAATTTTCTTAGTACATCAGCTTCAGAGTGGAAAGGAGGATTTATCCTGTGGTAGAAAGATGTCTACCACAATGGGGGATATTTAAAAAACTGGAGCTATCAAGAAAGTGTCTGTATAATTGTCGCAAAGTGACAAAAGGGTACATATATATATATATATATATATATTTTTTTTTTTATTTTTTTTTTTTTTTCAAAGGTAGGGAAGCACTCTCCATATATTTGCAAATGCCTGAGTGCCGGATAGAGTGAATTCCAGATGCTTTGAAAATCAGCATGCTCAGGGAACTTCTCGTATGATACAAAATGGCGTCAAGATCTTGACAAAGATCCCTGTTGGGATCGAAACGTTGATCCACAATAAAGACATTTTGTATCATACGAGAAGTTCCCTGAGCGTGCTGATTTTCAAAGTATATATATATTTATATATATACTAGCAATGTGGGACGGCGTTGCCCGTCAGGATATATAGGGAATTAATGCACACACACGGATTCGAGACAAACACAGAGACACACACGCAAATGCACACGCATGCACTGAGATGCTTAAAGAGCGACAGTCATACACACATACATGCAGACACATAGAGTGTGATACAGACATGCAAAACACAGTGAGAAACACACAGGCACACACAGAGACACACACACACAGAAGTGAGTCATAAGGGGTTGACTTATGTGTCATTGTAATGAGTTTGTGTTTGTACTTATGCCTCCACTGTGGCATTCATTCATATAGTTGAAATGCATGTGGTAATTGCAAATAGTATGGTGGAAGGTGGATCGTGCTGGCTCCCGGGATGTGAGTGACTGGCATTCATTCATGTAATTGAAATGCATGTGGTAATTGCACATACTATGGTGGAAGGTGGATCGTGCTGGCTCCCGGGGTGTGATTACGTGTGAGTGATTGTGTTTGAGTGCGAGATTGAGTGATTGCGTGTGAGTGATTGAGTGTGTTAGTGAGTGTGTGATTGAGTAAGAATGTGTGAGTGAGAGTGTGTATGATAGTGAGAGGGTGAGAGTGTGATTGAGGGTGAGAGTGTGATTGAGTGTGAGTGTGAGAGTGTGACTGCGAGACTGTAAGTGTGAGAGTGTGATTGAGTGTGAGACTGTGATTGAGTGTGAGAGTGAGACAGTGTGATTGAGTGAGACTGTGAGAGTGTGATTGAGAGTGTGTGAGTGTGATTGAGTGAGACTGTGAGAGTGTGAGTGAGAGTGTGTGAGTGTGATTGAGTGAGAGTGTGTGAGTGTGATTGAGTGAGACATTGAGTGTGTGAGTGATTGGGTGTGAGACTGAGAGAGTGAGAGAGACCGTGTGAGACTGAGAGTGTGAGAATGTGAGTGTGAGAGAGTGTGTGAGACTTTGAGAGTGTGTGAGACTGTGAGAGTGTGTGAGACTGTGAGAGTGTGAGACTGAGAGTGTGAGAGACTGAGACTGAGAGTGTGAGAGACTGAGACTGTGAGACTGAGAGTGTGAGAGACTGTGAGACTGTGTGAGACTGAGACTGTGAGAGAGACTGTGAAAGTGTGAGAGAGTGTGAGACTGAAAGAGTGTGTGAGACTGTGAGTGTGTGAGACTGTGAGTGTGTGAGACTGTGAGTGTGTGAGACTGAGAGTGTGAGAGACTGAGAGTGTGAGAGACTGAGACTGTGAGACTGAGAGTGTGAGAGACTGTGAGACTGAGACTGTGAGAGAGACTGTGAGAGTGTGAGAGAGTGTGAGACTGAAAGAGTGTGAGACTGAAAGAGTGTGAGACTGTGAGAGTGTGTGAGACTGTGAGAGTGTGAGACTGAGAGTGTGAGAGACTGTGAGACTGTGTGAGACTGAGACTGTGAGAGAGACTGTGAAAGTGTGAGAGAGTGTGAGACTGAAAGAGTGTGTGAGACTGTGAGTGTGTGAGACTGTGAGTGTGTGAGACTGAGAGTGTGAGAGACTGAGACTGTGAGACTGAGAGTGTGAGAGACTGTGAGACTGAGACTGTGAGAGAGACTGTGAGAGTGTGAGAGAGTGTGAGACTGAAAGAGTGTGAGACTGAAAGAGTGTGAGACTGTGAGAGTGTGTGAGACTGTGAGAGTGTGAGACTGAGAGTGTGAGAGACTGTGAGACTGAGAGTGTGAGAGACTGTGAGACTGAGACTGTGAGAGAGACTGTGAGAGAGTGTGAGACTGAAAGAGTGTGAGAGTGTGAGACTGAGAGTGTGAGAGACTGAGACTGTGAGACTGAGAGTGTGAGAGACTGTGAGACTGTGAGAGAGAGTGTGAGAGAGTGTGAGACTGAAAGAGTGTGAGACTGTGAGAGAGTGTGAGACTGTGAGAGTGTGAGACTGTGTGTGTGTGAGACTGTGAGAGTGTGAGAGACTGTGAGAGTGTGAGAGACTGTGCGAGACTGAGAGAGTGCGAGACTGAGAGAGTGTGAGAGACTGTGCGAGACTGAGAGAGTGCGAGACTGAGAGAGTGCGAGACTGAGAGTGTGAATGAGTGAGACTGAGAGTGTGAATGAGTGAGACTGAGAGTGTGGATGAGTGAGACTGAGAGTGTGGATGAGTGAGAGAGTGAGAGTGTGAGAGCGTGTGAGACAGAGTGTGAGAGCGTGTGAGACTGAGAGTGTGAATGAGTGAGAGACTGTGAGAGAGAGAGACTGTGAGAGAGAGAGACTGTGAGAGAGAGACTGTGAGAGTGAGAGCGTGTGAGAGTGAGAGCGTGTGAGAGTGAGAGCGTGTGAGAGTGAGAGCGTGTGAGAGTGAGAGCGTGTGAGAGTGAGAGCGTGTGAGAGTGACTGTGTGTGTGTGAGAGACTGTGTGTGTGAGAGACTGTGTGTGAGAGAGACTGTGTGTGAGAGAGACTGTGTGTGAGAGAGACTGTGTGTGAGTGTGAGACAGAGAGTGTGAGACAGAGAGTGTGAGACAGAGAGTGTGAGACAGAGAGTGTGAGACAGAGAGTGTGAGACTGCGAGAGTGTGAGACTGAGAGAGACTGAGAGAGACTGAGAGTGTGAGACTGCGAGAGTGTGAGACTGCGAGAGTGTGAGACTGCGAGAGTGTGAGACTGCGAGTGTGAGAGACTGAGACTGAGAGAGACTGAGACAGAGAGACTGAGAGTGTGAGAGACTGAGAGTGTGAGAGACTGTGAGACTGTGTGAGACTGAGACTGTGAGAGAGACTGTG
The DNA here is from genome assembly GCA_037306005.1 of Rhinophrynus dorsalis. Classification (NCBI taxonomy): domain Eukaryota; kingdom Metazoa; phylum Chordata; class Amphibia; order Anura; family Rhinophrynidae; genus Rhinophrynus; species Rhinophrynus dorsalis. Next base: position 519,267,308 of record CM074720.1, on the reverse strand, counting down.
AGAGAGACTGTGAGAGAGACTGTGAGAGAGTGTGAGACTGAAAGAGTGTGAGACTGTGAGAGTGTGTGAGACTGTGAGAGTGTGAGACTGAGAGTGTGAGAGACTGTGAGACTGAGAGTGTGAGAGACTGAGACTGAGAGAGACTGAGAGTGTGAGACTGCGAGAGTGTGAGACTAAGAGTGTGAGAGACTGAGACTGAGAGTGTGAGAGACTGAGACTGAGAGAGACTGAGAGTGTGAGAGACTGAGACTGAGAGAGACTGAGAGTGTGAGAGACTGAGAGACTGAGAGTGTGAGAGACTGTGAGACTGTGTGAGACTGAGACTGTGAGAGAGACTGTGAGAGAGACTGTGAGAGAGACTGAGAGAGACTGTGAGAGTGTGTGAGACTGTGAGAGTGTGAGACTGAGAGTGTGAGAGACTGTGAGACTGAGAGTGTGAGAGACTGAGAGTGTGAGAGACTGAGAGTGTGAGAGACTGAGAGTGTGAGAGACTGAGAGTGTGAGAGACTGAGACTGTGAGACTGAGAGTGTGAGAGACTGTGTGAGACTGTGTGACTGAGACTGTGAGAGAGACTGTGAGTGTGTGAGAGAGTGTGAGACTGAAAGAGTGTGAGAGAGTGTGAGACTGTGAGAGAGTGTGAGACTGTGAGAGAGTGTGTGTGAGACTGTGTGTGTGTGAGACTGTGTGTGTGTGAGACTGTGTGTGTGTGAGACTGTGTGTATGTGAGACTGTGTGTGTGAGAGACTGTGAGAGTGTGAGAGACTGTGAGAGTGTGAGAGACTGTGCGAGACTGAGAGAGTGTGAGAGACTGTGCGAGACTGAGAGAGTGCGAGACTGTGAGAGAGTGTGTGTGAGACTGTGTGTGTGTGAGACTGTGTGTGTGTGAGACTGTGTGTATGTGAGACTGTGTGTGTGAGAGACTGTGAGAGTGTGAGAGACTGTGAGAGTGTGAGAGACTGTGCGAGACTGAGAGAGTGTGAGAGACTGTGCGAGACTGAGAGAGTGCGAGACAGAGAGTGTGAGAGACTGAGAGTGTGAGAGACTGTGAGACTGTGTGAGACTGAGACTGTGAGAGAGACTGTGAGAGAGACTGTGAGAGAGACTGTGAGAGAGACTGTGAGAGAGTGTGAGACTGAAAGAGTGTGAGACTGTGAGAGTGTGAGACTGAGAGTGTGAGAGACTGTGAGACTGAGAGTGTGAGAGACTGTGAGACTGTGTGAGACTGTGAGACTGAGACTGTGAGAGAGACTGTGAGAGAGACTGTGAGAGAGACTGTGAGAGTGTGAGAGAGTGTGAGACTGTGAGAGAGTGTGAGACTGTGAGAGAGTGAGACTGTGAGAGAGTGAGACTGTGAGAGAGTGAGACTGTGAGAAAGTGAGACTGTGAGAGAGTGTGTGTGAGACTGTGTGTGTGTGAGACTGTGTGTGTGTGAGACTGTGTGTGTGAGAGAGTGTGAGAGACTGTGAGAGTGTGAGAGACTGTGAGAGTGTGAGAGACTGTGAGAGTGTGAGAGACTGTGCGAGACTGAGAGAGTGTGAGAGACTGTGCGAGACTGAGAGAGTGCGAGACAGAGAGTGCGAGACTGAGAGTGTGAATGAGTGAGACTGAGAGTGTGAATGAGTGAGACTGAGAGTGTGAATGAGTGAGACTGAGAGTGTGGATGAGTGAGAGTGTGAGAGCGTGTGAGACAGAGTGTGAGAGCGTGTGAGACTGAGAGTGTGAATGAGTGAGAGACTGAGAGAGAGAGACTGTGACAGAGAGACTGTGAGAGAGAGACTGTGAGAGTGAGACTGTGAGAGTGAGACTGTGAGAGTGAGACTGTGAGAGAGAGACTGTGAGAGTGAGAGCGTGTGAGACTGAGAGCGTGTGAGACTGAGAGCGTGTGAGACTGAGAGCGTGCGAGACTGAGAGCGCGTGTGTGTGAGAGTGTGTGTGTGAGAGACTGTGTGTGTGAGAGACTGTGTGTGAGAGAGACTGTGTGTGAGTGTGAGACAGAGAGTGTGAGACAGAGAGTGTGAGACAGAGAGTGTGAGACAGAGAGTGTGAGGGACTGAGAGACTGCGAGAGAGACTGTGTGAGACTGCGAGAGAGACTGTGAGTGTGTGAGACTGTGAGTGTGTGAGACTGTGAGTGTGAGGGGGACTGTGAGTGTGTGTGGGACTGTGAGTGTGTGTGGGACTGCGAGAGAGACTGTGAGAGTGTGAGACTGAGAGTGTGAGACTGTGTGAAAGTGTGAGACTGAGAGTGTGAGACTGTGTGAGACTGTGTGAGACTGTGTGAGACTGAGAGTGTGAGACTGAGAGTGTGAGACTGAGAGTGTGAGACTGAGAGTGTGAGACTGAGACTGTGAGACTGTGTGCGACTGTGACTGTGAGAGACTGTGTGAGAGTGTGAGACAGAATGTGTGCTTTGCAATGCGTTGCTTATCCCTCTGGCACTCAAAGGGTTAAGTTGAGCTAACATAGCAATATAACACACGGTAGCTCTTCAGTTGAGGCAATGTAGCAATATGCTGAGGTATCAAATAGAAAGTGGTGTTTGAGGCTTGCCCTCTGTAACATACAGCAAAGCATATCTCTCCCTTTAAGGAGAAAGGGTGGGAATCAGGAAGCAGGAAGTGGAGGAGTGACAGTTGAGACTGTGAGGTGACTGAAGAGATGATGAGTTAAATAAGAGTTGCTATTAAGTTTGTATTTTATGGGAACATTACACCCTCATACTGAAACAGAGTGTATGGAGGGTTACAGTTATCTGTGGGAGGTGAAACAGTGTGTTTGTGGGGTCATGATCCTGAGTGAGAGTGTGAGTGGACCGGGAGAAGTTACTGATATCCCTACCTCAGGAGCGAGTGGCAGTTATATATTTTTTTTTTGTCAGTTGGATACTGGTGGGCGGGCTGGAGAGGGCGGGCCAACTCCCTGTATGATAAACACGCCCCCATTGAATCACCCAATGAGAGCAGTAAAGTCCCCATTCAATCACCCAATAGGAGTTGTGTCTCCTAATGAGACATAAATTATGTAATTAGACATTCTGTTCAATGCGAGTTTCTTTTCTGAGGAGACATAAATTATGTTCTGTGTGTGGGGTACCATAAATTATGCAATGAGGCTTATTCTTTTATATATATAGATATATATATATATATATTTAGTGAAATTTCACTAAATGCTAACTCCAGTCAGTCAACTTTTTTTAAAAGTGTTGTAACATATTTATAAAGGCTTTGAGTACCAGAGAGGTATCCAACGCATTGCAAATATATAGGGACAGATATCTATGCAAAAAAAGATTCTCAGTTGTAAATTGTCTGTGAATTTTCACAGAATATTCTGAGGTAGAAATCAAGTTTATAAATGTCTATCTGAGAATATTCTGAGAATTGTGTCCGCTTAAGAACCGTCTCTCAAGTTCACAATGTCAGGTCCTATTTAGAAAGATGTCGAGTTTATTAATATGTTGTGATACGCCAGTATCCAAGCTGTTCAATGGGATGTTTAATCCTTTAAATGCTAGAGAGATCTGCAACGCATTGCTCCATAAAGCTCTGGAGATCTATAGCATTTCTGGGCTAAAAGCCTCATGTAACAAAAAGAGGATTTTAGTCGTACATGTTAAATCCTTTTCTCTTAGTCTATACAGGTTATTGATAACTTTGGGTAGGCGATCCACCCCTTTAATTGTAGGCAGGAACAATTCTAGAATTGCATGCAGGGGGTGGAGCCTACCTTCCCTCCTTGGCTGCAGCTAGCCAACCAGCTCCATAAACATTTGAGACACTAACTATTGACTAGATAGTGGAAGGGAAAGAAGACTTCTGTGAGCATGACCCCGAAGGACCCCCACATTCTGCCACAGGAGTGCCAAGCATGGTCCCTTGACAGGGAGGGAGACCAGTAACCTGTATGGACTAAGAAAAGGATTTAACAGGTAAGACTAAAATCCTCTCTTCTCTGTCGTCCAATACAGGTTACTGGTAACTTTGGGATTTCCAACCATTGAGTTTCCCAGAGGCGGGAAGTAAGGTAAGGACCAGGCGCAGGGCCCTCAAAGTCACCAGTGCAGATATGAACCATCACATCAGAGATAGCCCAACAAAACAATGAAGTGTCAACGGACACTGAACAGGGGTAATAACACCCCAAACTGTTACACAGCACACTGAACTAGAGCCAACAGGGCTCAAAAGTGAAGGAAGCACCAAGAATCAAAGAAGATCCTAGACATGATCTTCCTCCCAAAGCTGGTTTCAGCTGATGCCAGCACATCAACACGGTAGTGCTTGGAAAAGGTGTGCACAGATGAACAAGTGGCAGCCTTGCACAACTGATCAGCAGAGGCCTGATTCTTGTAAGCCCAAGAATCCCCAATAGATCTTGTAGAATGAGCCGTGACCCGAAAGGGGACAGGCTTCGTCTTCAGCTCATAAGCCTTACGAATGGTGAACTTGATCCAAGAAGCAATAGTCACTTTGGATGCAGGTCTTCCTGCCCTGGGACCCTCAGGAATGACAAACAGAGCGTCCGATGCCTGATAGACTCAGTGCGATGTACATATAACTTGAGACAACGCACCACATCCAACAAGATCCCTCTCCTTGTCAGAGGTGGGGTCAGGGCAGAAAGAAGGCACCACAATCTCCTGATTGATGTGGAACTCTGAAACCACCTTCGGAAGAAATTCCTGAGAAGTGCGAAGCACTGCCTTGTCCTTGTGTAACACCAAAAAAGGTGGTTTACAGGACAGAGCATGTAACTCTGCAACACGGCGAACAGACACGATCACTAGGAGAAAGGCCATTTTCCACATCAACATGTGTAGAGAAATAGTAGCAAAGGACTCAAATGGAGGGTGCTGAAGAACGCCCAAAACCAAGTTAAGATCCCATGTAGGAGTGGGATTCTTGAAGGCAGCACGAGTATGAGCAACGCCCTGGAAGAAAACCTTGACATCAGGAAGGATGGCAATGCACCTCTGAAAGAAAACAGAGAGAGAGAGAGAGAGCAGAAGTCTGAACCTTAAGGGAACTCAAACTGAGGCCCTTATCCACACCGTCCTGCAAAAAGGCCAGGACCGTAGGCAGATCAAATTCCTGCTACAGGTCCTTGTCAGCACACCAAGAGAGAAAAGTCGACCAGACATGATGGTAGATCTTGGAAGAAACAGGTTTGCGGGCACTGAGCATAGTAGCCACCACCCCAGAAGAAAACCCTTTCTTCTTCAATATTGAGGATTCAATTTCCAAGTTTGTGGGGCAGATGCAGAGATTTCCCAGATAGGAAGAGGGATGCTCACTGAGCAGCACTGAGATGCAGCAGAACTTCTACATTCAGGTGAGTATGTAAAAAGGTGTAATTAACCATTATTAGGACTCCGGTGAAGAGACCCTATATTATTATTTTTTCACACCTTCCATTCTGATTTCATTAGGATGAAATGAGAGATAGTTATTTTCCAGTTTTAGGTAATTTTTACCTTAACTTATATTATTTTTAAATTGATTAACATCACTATTGCAGCTAATTCTAACCATTATTCATATATTAAAATAGGATAGTGGTTGGATGGCAGGGTGAATATTCGCAGGGTTTTTTGCCGGTGTGTTAATCATGCACCTGCACTTCCAGGTATGTACTGGAGAGTATAAAATGCTTAATGCATAGCAGGACGCACTCTCCACCATCGTTAAGACTTAATGCAAGTAAACCCCAAATGCCTTACCTATGGAATACACAGGGAAATGTAACACCAGATCATTCTGAACCTTTTTAGTATATGATGTTAAAGGGGAACTATCACCTATTTACATATTGCTCCAATATGAAAATGCAAGCAAAACAAATGCTGGAAAGTGATGTATTTTTTCCTCAAACTTCCCAGGCTTTGCGAAAAAACACTAAATTTCAAAGTGACGTCACTCATCTTGCCTGCGGCACAAGCATAAATTTACTCACTGCCCTTCCCTTGACACAAATGAAGTACAGCAGCCTGTTTCTGGCATAAGCAACTTAGTATATTTGTGCACATGCAGCAATAAAAAAAGTGGTTCCGCCTTCCATTTTATTGAAGAATTGTATAAGCTAATTCCCTCTAATGCAGTCACTTTTCAGATTCCAAACCCATAGAAACATGGATTCCTTAGGTTATACTTTCTGTTTTAACAAAGCATAAAACAAACATAAATTGTAAATTGTGATTAGTAATTACTTTTTCAGTCTAGAAATAGTTTTTTGTGTTTCTGTTGACACTTTTGATGCCACATGTCCCATCATATTATGCAGATGTCAATTTGATTTTGTGTCAATAAAGCTAAACACAAAAAACCCTATATTGCTTTTTTTTTTTTTTTAATGACTTGGTAGATTTCTATATAAAGTACCGCTATCTGTGAATTCTCTCCCAAGAGTTATATATACTGTTTGAAATATGACTCTCATAACTGAGCGGGTTAGAAGAGCAACTGTGATATCTGCATATTGCTCATTAAATCGAGAAACTTAATTGTGCATTTTATTTTTTAGAACATGATTTAGAAGCCAAACTACAATATAGATCAATTCAATACAATGCTACTGTGTTCTAGAACATGACCAATTAGCTGCCAGATGGAACAGTAATATTTTATTAAAAAAAAAAAAAATACTGAAAATACTTTTATGGGGGGGGGATTACCACACATATAATTCTCTATATTGTGTTATGCTGCACCTTGACACTGGTGCACTAACAAGCACTTATAAACCAGCTGCACCATACAGAGGGAAAATATCCCCATATTGGGATTTTAACCCTTTAAAAGCTAGAGCAGCCTCAACCTGAGACCTCTTTAGGTTCAAAGGGTTAAAAGTTCAATTCAAATACATTTTTATTGCCCCAGTAGTGCTTTTGTGATGGAGAATACCACCTCCCCCATAATGAATAAACATTCCCACTGACTTAAATGGGGCCCCTAAAAAGGTCTCACGTGCATTAAAGACTTCTTCATCACTCAATTGGTAAAATCCCTATTAAAGTCAATGGGAGTTTTTTTGTATCCTCTATGGCAGAGTTTCCCAGCTGCAGTACTCATGTACCCCTATCAGTGCAGGTGCAGTGCAGGGGAACTAATCAGAATAGCATACCTGGGCTAAGGCAGGGAAATCCAGAAAGCCAGCACTGTTAGGGCTACTTAAAGGAGCAATAAACTTTTGTTTAATGAAAACGTATATATTTTATGGGGATTTTCCTGGGGAGTAAAACAAGTGTACTCCCTCCGGTGTCAGTTGTTTTATTCAACTGTTAAAACAGATCAACTTGTCAGTAAGTGAATTACAGTGTGATTACTTCCTGGAAGTTCTCGCTGACAGCATGATGCAGAAGTGTCTATGGAAAATGTTTTGTTGGTGACTAACCTGTCTTACAGAATGAAACAGAATCACTAATTGTAATCTGACCACTACAGTATATTGTTAAAGGAGCAGTAAAAATGTTTTAATGAAAACCTATATGTTATAGAGCTTTTCCTGCTAAGTAACAAAAGGGCACACCCACTGTTCTCAGTTGTTTTATTCAACAGTTCAAATAACCAGGAAGTGAATTTACTGAGAGCTTACTTCCTGATAGTTCTGACAGCAGTTTCTATCACACTCTGTGGAGACCTGTTTGTCATTGACTTTACTCTCAAACAGAATGTAACAGAATAACTAATTGGAATTTAACCACTAGAGGTCACTGTAGTGTTAATGTAACACGTTTAAACTGTAATAATTTTGGAAATTTGCATCTCTCAGAAATAAGACTACCCATATTTTACTCAACAAGAAAAGCCCTACATTATATAATAGGAGTTTAGTCTTTATTACCTGTTAAATCCTTTTCTCTTAGTCCATACAGGTTACTGGTAACTTTGGGTAGGTGATCAGCCCATTTAATAGGCAGGAACAATTCTGAGAAGTGACTGCTGGGAGGAGCCTACCTCCTCTCCTTACCTTGCAACTAGCCAATCCCCAACCAGTAAGATTTGCAGACTAACTATTGACTAGGTAGTAAGAAGGTAAAGGAAGACTCCTGTGAGCATGAACCCAAAAGGACCCCCACGTTCTGCCGCAGGAGAGCCAAGCATGGTCCCTTGACAGGGTGGGAGACCAGTAACCCGTACAGACTAAGAGAAAAGGATATAACAGGTAAGACTAAAATCATATTTTCTTTCTCATCCAATACAGGTTACTGGTAACTTTGGGATGTCCAACCATTAGGTTAAAAACAAACTATCGGTGCTTCAAAGAGTCTCTACAGGCATATTGTATCAATCAAGGCTAACGGGCTTAACATTTGATCCACTCGTACAGCGTGCTCGACTGGGTATTCTTCTTATACCCTCAAAAGCATATAACTGGTCATGAGTAAGCGCATTTAGCATGAAACGCGTGGACTATGTAGCTTTTGCACTGTATGTGACATGAGACTTCACCTCTGCTGTCCGTAAGATATTGATTGCATTTTAATCATTTTGATAATAAAGGAAATATTTTTTACTTTTTTCCACTATTCTATTTCTCGTTGGATTGGTGCAGCCATCATTCACAATTACAACCATTAGGTTCCCCAGGGTGGGAAGAAAGGCAAGGACCAGGCGCAGGCCCCTAAAGTCACCAGAGCACCAATTAACCTACAGATCATAAATATCTCAACACTAACCGCAAAGTGTCAACAGACACTGAACAGGGGTAAAACAAACCCCATGAACTGTTGCACAGCACACTGAACTAGAGCCAACAGGGCTCAAAAGTGAAAGAGTACTGAATAACTAAGGAGATCCTAGACAGGCAAGGCTGGCTCCAGGATCTTCCTCCCAAAACTGGCATCAGCCAATGCCAGGACATCCACACGGTAGTGTTTAGACTAAGTGGCCACCTTGCACAACTGATCAGCTGAGGCCTGGTTCTTGTAGGCCCAAGAAGCCCCAACAGACCTCGCAGAATGAGCCGTGACCCTGAAGGGAGCAGGCTTCTTCCGAAGTTTGTAAGCTTTTCGAATCGTGGACTTCATCCAAGAAGCGATGGTAACCTTGGAAGCAGGCTTCCCTGCCCTAGGACCCTCAGGAATGACAAACAGAGTGTCAGACTGCCTCAAGGACTCAGTGCGATGCACATAGAACTTGAGGCAATGCACAACATCCAACAGATGAAGATCCCTCTCTTTGTCAGAAGTAGGATTAGGACAGAAGGAAGGAACCACAATCTCCTGATTCATGTGGAACTCAGACACAACCTTTGGGAGAAACTCTTGTGAGGTGCGAAACACTGCCTTGCACTTGTTAAAAACCAAAAAGGGTGGTTTACAGGACAGGGCATGCAGCTCTGCAACTAGGCAAACAGAAACAATCGGCAGGAGAAAAGCCATTTTCCATGTCAGCATACGCAGAGGAATGGTAGCCAAGGACTCAAAAGGAAGATGCTGAAGTACTCCCAAGACCAGGTTAAGATCCCAGTGAGGAGCAGGGGACTTAAACACCGGATGGGTATGAGCAACACCCCGGAAGAAAACTTTGACATCAGGAATGATGGCAAGACGCCTCTGAAAAAATACAGAGAGAGCAGAAGTCTGAACCTTGAGAGAACTCAGACTGAGACCTTTATCCACACCATCCTGGAGGAAGGAAAGAACTGCAGGAAGGTCAAAATCCTGAGATGGATCTTTGTCAGCACACCAAGCCAGGAAGGTAGACCAAACTCTATGGTTGGCCTTAGAGGAAACAGGCTTGCGGGCACTAAGCATGGTAGCCACAACACCAGAAGAAAATCCTTTCCATCTCCATGACGTCAAAGCCAGAAGATGAACGTCTTCTTTCCAGAGGTAACCCTGTAAAAGGAGGTCTGGACGGGAGGGAAGTCGAAGAGGTTCTGCCACTGAGAGGTCCAGAAGCTCCGGAAACCAAGCCTGTCAAGGCCAGTATGGAGCAATCAGAATGACTGGGCTGCGTGCCAGTCTCAGCTTCTGAAGAAATCTGTTCAGCAAGAGAACAGGAGGGAAGATGTAAGCCAGAGAAAACATCCACGGGATCCAAAAGGCATCCACTGCCAGAGCCATGGGATCTGCCCAGCGAGAGCAGAATGTTGGAACCTTACTGTTGTATCTGGTTGCCATCAGGCCTATGCATGGAAGACCCCACCACTAGATGATGAGGTTGAACACCTCTGGATGCAGCTCCCACTCCCCGCTGTCCACTGTGTGTCGACTGAGGATGTCTGCCAGAATGTTGTCTACGCCAGGAATATGAACTGTGGAAATGGCAGGGACATGCTCCTCTGCCCAAGACAAAATAGCCTTGACCTCTAGCCAAGCTGCGAGACTTCTTGTGCCGCCTTGATTATTGATGTAAGTTAGCGCTGTGGCATTGTCCGACTGCACCCTTACCGGGCAATCCGCCAGTTGTCATGTCCAGTGATGCAGGGCATAAAATATCGCCCGATGCTCCAAGACATTGATGGGAAGGAGAGATTCCTCCTGAGACCACTTGCCCTGAACACTCAAGCGCCCCAACAACGCTCCCCACCTGGAGAGGCTGGCATCCATCGTCACTTTGGTCCAGAAGGGCACCAGGAAGGGTCGACCTTTCAGGAGATTGTTCAGGTTGAGCCACCACGAGAGACTCTGCTCCACTTGAAGAGGGAGAGACAGGGATCTTTCCAGGAGATTTGGATGGCCCTTGCAGGCCAGGATCAGAAACCTCTAAAGTTCCCTGGTGTGAGCCATGGCAAACGTAACTGCTTCTATGGTGAAAATGAACTTCCCCACCACGGATGACAACTTCTTGGCTGGAACGGGATCCTGATACAGGACAGCTTGGACCTTTAGAGATACTGCCGACTCTCTGGATGAATGGTGATGTGCAGATAGGCATCCTGAAGATCCAGAGAGGCCAGAAACTTCCCAGGAGACATGGCTGCTATCACTGTGCGCAGAGACTCCTGGCGGTATTGGGACCTGACCACAAAGGAGTTGAGCTCCTTCAGATCCAAAATGGGGCGACAGCCTCCATCCTTCTTGGAAACCACAAAGAGGTTGGAATAGAATCCCAAGCCCCTCTCCTGAGGGGAAACTGGTTCCAGGACTGCCTTGTCTAGAAGGGCCTGGATAGCTTCCTCAAAAAGGTGCCTCTTTTCTGCTCCCAAGGGAGAAAGAGAAACAAAGGTCCTTGGAGGAGGAAGAGAGGTAAAGGGAACCCTGTATCTTGGGGCCACCACTTGTAAAACCCATGGGTCCGCCACAGAGGCCTGCCAAGCTGAAAGGTAGTGGCGTAAGCGGCCACCTACCTATGGGTGGGGACCCGGATTCGGTGAGTCATGCAGAAGAAGGTTTGGAAGCCTTGAGCTTTGTGGAGGACTTGGATCTCCATTGCTGCTTAGGTTTGGATGAGGAGCGCAGAGCCTGAGGGACCGTTTGGAGCAAGTCTGCCTGAAAGGAACGAAAAAGCTTATTCCTTTTAATATGTGCTTTCTTCCTCAGGACCACTGGCAGGTGAGAATTTTCTCTCCAGTGGCCTCATTGATGAGATCCTTGAGTTCAGGCCCGAACAGGGAAAAACCCTGAAAAGACAAAGACAGCAGAGCCTTCTTAGAGGCCGTGTCAGTCAACCAGATCTTAAGCCAAAGAGCCCTTCTGGCTACCACAGACATGGTTGATGCCCTGGCTACCATACACACAGCGTCAAACAGGGCGGCAGACACATAATGCTGAGCCTCAGCAATGTTAGCGAGAAGACGCAACATGTCAGAAGTAGGGGCTCCCTGATGGACAGCAGCATTGAGCTGTTCTGTCCAAACAGCCACAGCCTTATTAACCCATGCAGCAGCAAAGGTAGGGCGAAGAGCAGAGCCTGCTGTCACAAAAATAGCCTTGAGAGAAGTCTCAAGCTTCTTGTCAGTCTTTAAGTCTTTAAGAGCAGAGGCGTCGGCCACCGGCAAGGCAGTTGACTTAGAAAGTCTGGAAACTGGGGCATCCACTTTAGGGGGATGAACCCAATGAGTAAGGGCCATTTCTGAAAACGGATAAAGTTTAGAAGACTTTTTAGACACAGAATGTTTCTTGTCTGGAAATTCCCACTCCTCTGACACCAAGCGGTCAAGGGTGGGATTAGGAGGAAAGCAGGCATGGGGCCGAACAGTCTCCTGGAAAACATCAGAGGGGTCAGAAGAGGCCTCCTGCACCAAGGGAATGTTCAGGGTGGATAACACGGCCCTGATCAGGCCCTCAGCCGAGAGGAATGGGGTACGCCTCGAAGGGGTCCCCAAAAAACTGAGATGAAGGAACAGCTGAACAGTCATCATCATCAGAGTCCACCAATAATTCCTCCTCAGAGGAATCAGACACATCAGGTACACCTGGTGGTTTAGGCAGGGAAGATCTGATAGGGGCAGAGGTCTGCAACAAATTGAACACCTCCTGTAAGGAGGAGGTAAGGAGGAGCAATGAGCGATGGGGGACACAGACACCCCAGTATCCTTAGTCTTAGGTTTAGCCCCAAGGTCTAACAGAGTAGACATTCTAACAGAGTCAAAACGGTCAAAGAATCAAAACACCCACAATAAAGCGTGTATGATAATTAATGCACCCCAGAAACACTAAATTAAGACTCATCTGGTAGGCAAAGGGTTAAGCTGCGGAGGAGAGAAGGAGAGTCCAAGCCCTGTGTAGGATACTCGATCTGTGAATACACAATATGTCTACGGCGACGGAAGTCAATTGTAAATGAGCGCGCGAAGCGGGCGCTCATGGGAAACGTAGTTTTGCTGAGAGAGTACCCCAACAGTGCCCGAAGCCCCCTAAAGCCCCCAACATCCCAAGAACATTGACTAGATGACAGAGCAGGGAAAACCAATAACATGAGCCATCTCTGACCACGCTACGTGCAGTGGTTGCAGTGATATGTCCCAAACTGTAAAGTCCCATAGAAGTAAATGGAGCAATGGCATCTATGTGGTAAACGCGTGCCTTAAGGGCGCGGAACATAAAGTTAGCGAGGTGAATGCCAAACGTAAAACCACTCAATAAACACTGAACCCAACAGGAAAAGTGTTCAACCCCCCCCAAAGGTGCTAACCAGCAGCAAAAGGGTTAAGTTACCTCAGAAACTTGCTTCAAACACCTCACAGACATAGCGAATAAACCCAATGAGTGCATGCGTATGTAATAGGAACTCCAATAGAGACCCCTGTGCGGAGGGGAAGCATGGGACATGTGGACCTCAGCACTCAAAGGGTGCTCACCTTAGTCAGCAGATCTTCTGTCTTCAGATTACCATATATATCAAGAAGAAGCCTCGGTGGGCAACTCCTGGGGAAAGAACTTGCAACCAAGATTTTCACCCCAGGGTTTAGGTCCACAAAAGCACCTGGTAAACTGAGCTATCCACATTTGGGTGATGGGAATTGTCAATGATGGTAATCCGCCTAATGGTGGTATTCCATTTCTAACAGAAAAATAATAAAAACTATAACTATAGCAGAACTGTTCTCTTGCTTGTGTCTTGACCAAGGAACAAATCTTACTGGTTGGGGATTGGCTAGCTGCAAGCTAAGGAGAAGAGGTAGGCTCCACCCAGCAGTTACTTCTCAGCATTGTTCCTACCTATTAAAGGGGCTGATCGCCTACCCAAAGTTACCAGTAACCTGTATTAGACGACAAAGGAAAACAAAAATATATATATATATATATATATATATATATATTTTTTTTTTTATTTATTTATTTTTTTTTTTCCATAAAAAAGTTTACTGCTCCTTTAATCCTGTTTTGCATAAAAAGAGGTATTGAAGTAAGAGTGGATAACATAATTTTGCCATTGTACAAATCATTGGTAAGACCTCACCTCGAATATGCAGTACATTTTTGGGCACCAGTTCTAAAAAATGATGTGCTACAACTAGAGAGGGTACAGCGAAGACCAACAAAATGAATTAAGGGAATGGAGGACTTGACGTATGAGGAACGACTAGACAAACTTGGTTTATTTACTGTAGAGAAAAGATGACTAAGATGAGACCTTATCACATTGTACAAGTATATGAGAGGTCAGTTCAAGGATTTCTGTGGTGCGCTATTCATTCCAAAGCCTGATCAGGTGACCAAGGGACACCCCTTGAGATTAGAGGAAAGGAGGTTTAGACTTCAGCAGAGGAAGGGTTTTTACACTAAGGTCTGTTAAATTGTGGAATTCCTTGCCCAAGGAGGTGGTTATGGCAGATACAATGGATACATTTAAGAGAAGATTAGATACATTTCTTACAAAAGGGAAGATACAGAGTTATACTGTATAATAGTAGGCAAATCAAGAAGGTCTGATAAATGACTAACTTACTTGGTAGCAGGAAAGCTACACAGTTCTCATGTCACTAGGGTATGAGGCTTGAACTTGATGGACTGGTGTCTTTATTCAACCTAATTTACTATGTTACTATGTTAATGTGAAAAAAACAAGTGTTTAAACTGTAATAACTCTGAAAATATTAATCTCTCAGCAGTGGGCGTACCCTTGTTTTACTCAACAGGGAAAACCCTACAATATACATATGTTCCATAACAAAAGTTTTCTGCTTCTTTAAGGACCACATTTGAGAAACTCTGTTCTATGAAGAAGGTGGTTTGCTCCAGAATTGCACCAGTTTTAATCAGCCTCACTTGGATTTAGCGTATTAGCCCATTAATGCATTTTGTTTCAAACAAACATGGTTTTAGAGTATTAGCCCAACAATGCATTTTGTTTAACCCCTTAAGGACCGGCAGTCACGGGACATTTCCTTCCCATAATGACCGCATAGGGGCACTTTGACGCGCCGGTACACGTGACCTGTCACGTGTATCGGCGCGTCACTATGGGACTTGAAAGAGATCGCTCCGATGTTGGAGCGGTCTGTTTCATGCCCTATTTTTACTTACAGCGCTCCCGGTAGAGTGCTGTAAGTAAAAAGTACGTGACGTACTATGACCGTCATCGGTCCTTGAGTAGTTCAAGGACCGTGATGGTCCTGGTACGTCAAGGGTCCCTAAGGGGTTAAAATATATGTGCTTTTCCAGCACTGAATATGCATTTCCTTATTTATTCTTCCATATTAGGAAAAAAGTTCAAAGGAAATAATGTTGAGCTCTCTGATAACTGAAGCTGTAAGTGACGTGTGTTGTTTTCTAATATATAAGTCCATCTTTGGCCGACAAAGGAAGACCAGAGGGGGCAGTGCAGCACATTGCTCTCGTCCTCAAAGGGTTAAGTCTGAAACAGTTTACCCAGATAATCTGCACATATATGCCAGGTATGCCTGAATAAAGAAGGAAAAACACTGTTGCATAATTCTTATCCATAATATTTCATGCCTTAAACCTAAAACAGTACCATGAACTCTAACCCTATCCATAGCTCAACCGTTTGCATGCCAATGGTATGTAAAGTGCACTGTAATGTACTGTGATGTGGACCTCACTGGTACTCAAATGGGGATCCCTAAATCTTAAAACTAAACCAGAATACCAGCTGGAAACCCTAAACATTTACATCTAACCCCCTAACACTAAAACTTGGAACCAACTCTAAGACCCTATCACTAACATGTACCATAAAATCTCAGGTATAATACACACCTACAAACTGTCCATAACCCTAAAAAATTCCATTGATCCTAGATACCTGGCTCCTACTTACCATTTTTAGGTCAGGAACTGTGATGATCTGACCGACTAAGCATCCAATGTAAGCTGCCTGGTTAGTAGTGAGGTAGATTCCCCACAAAGAGGTGACACACTGCTATTTGATATAAATAATATGATAAGAACACAACAGACAATACAGTAATACTGTAAGGCAGGACACAGTGGGCCATATGCTTGGGAGCGAAGACTAGAGTATGTAGCTAGCTGGTGTTGACTGCTCTCTGGGTTGCCTTGCTGTGGCCGAGTTAGAGATTCTGGCCTCAAGGCCAGATTAGTGCCAACCGCAGGAGCCGGCATGCACCCCAGTTGACAACCCAGATAACAGCAGCTACCCAATGAGGTCAAAGAAGATACTGAACAAGTAAACCTCCTGCTGCATAGTCGGAGTTGTTGTACAGGAATACTGAGGCCTGGAGCTAGACTATAAAGACAGAAACAGGATATTCAAAGTCCGACTGGTGGTCTATGTTCGACTGATGGTCAAGATGATAGAAGCTCACCAGGGTCAAGACAAATGGGAATGTGAAAGAGCACACAGTATACCAAGTTGTAATTGTCTGTCTTGAATGTATGATGTATAATGTATGACAGTTGTCTGCATAGTATCTGTTACTCACTTAGTCTCAGCAGAGTCTCAGGTTCTGCATCCCCTCCAGCCACTCCTGTCAAATTCATTGCTTCTTGGCAAGTTCCTGCAGTGATTTAAACAGGACTGGACAGGAGACATTGCCAAAATCACGGAAACCTGGTTGCAAAGTTGAAGGTGGAAGGGGGAAATAGGAAGATGGAATTTGAAAAGGAAGGGTGGCCACTCCTGTCTAAATCACCTCCCAGGCAAGTTGCCACAGTGAGACCTAACTCTGACCTCCTGCCACCAAGCAATGTGCTGGATACTCCTCTAGCACTCAAATTCCCACACTTAGACCACACTTAAAATGTCTGTTTTTACTCTAAAACTAAGACATATCCTGTGAGAACTTCTCCTGTGGGAAAAGACTCAGTACATGTGATTCTGGTTCTACCAGTGCAGTGGGACAAGGCTGGGGGTTATGGCGGAAAAAACATCACTTTTTGCTGGAATTACAACTGAAGGCAAAATATGCAGTGTGTCACACTTCTCTTTTAGGGTGAAAGTTTTCACCATTCCCAAGTTAAATCCATCTCCATTCAACCAGATAAATTCTATACCACTGGGATGGTGCCAGCTCTTACCTATTTCCGGATTTAATTATAATACATTTCAGAACCTAAGCAAACGGTCTAGAGATAATGGTCTTCACAAAATCTCTTATACTTAATGACTTAAGCCCCCTGAGGTAAAATCCATTAGTATCCATTCCTTTTCATTCCAATGTCCTTAAATGATTCTAATTTTTTTCATGCATACATAGAAGTGTGTCAGTAAATGTAACCTGATTACTATTTGTTCTTTTAAAGATGATTCATTATCACTGCAGGAAGTGACAGAACACTGACATGTTCCATTGTATAAAGTTTCAAATATGATTTACATTCAAATCCTGTTAAAATATATGACTTTGGTAAGGAAGCTGGATCTAATTTTTGCTGTTATAATTTGCTGTAGTTGAAGCTGGATTGGAGACTTGTCTTTTGAGTGTGATGTTCGTGAGTCAATTTTACAAAACGAGGTTGCTTGGAGCGACCCTTGCACTTTCTGTAATTGCATATTCTGTAATACTAATGAGTCATTTATTTATTTAGCATTTTTCTGCAAACCCAAAAGGTCAGTTATCAATTTTTAATAAGTCTGCTTATATGGATAAACTTAGTAAAACCATGGAGCGGGGGGACAGGGAAAAAAAGTTGAGCTCTTGGGTTGGAAGGGGGGGGATGGACTCAGAGTTTACTGTGTGTTGCAAGCGCAGATCCATCACAGCTAAGCGTTCATTGTATGGGGAACATAGGTCACATCCCACATGACCTGCAGGTGAGATAGTTCAAGTCTTGCAGTTCCATAACCATCACAGAATCAATGCGGGTGCACTGGGGGGGTCACCTTACTGACTCTAATTCTGCTCTCCCTCTGATTCATTGCAGCTCATAACCATTTGAGTGCCAGAGAGATATCCAGAGTATTGCAGATTCATTGGCATGTCTGTGCTCAGGTGAGTAGACTCGCTGAGAAGGCAACAATCAGGTGATAATTCTCCCTTAACCCCTTAAGGATCCTTGACGGTCCTGGCACAACATGGGTTGGGGAGCGATAAGGAAAGGACCCATGACGTGCCAGGACCGTCATGGAATACAGGGCTCCCCACAAGGCTGCACGCCGTTCAGGAGTCCGAAATCAGATGCTGAAAATTAAAAATGGTCCGTGTCCCTTAAGTGCCGGCCATGTGAGCGATCTTCCGGTCCTTAAGGGTTAATGGGAAACAAAAGGGTCAGGAAAAAAATACAATAATAAAGGGAATTAAAACATCCCATAAAGAAACATAAGGAAACCAGTGTTTATTTTGCTATTCTTGTCTTTTTTGGTCTGTTTTAGTGGGTTGGATCCTTCCAGTCTACTGTGTCTTCAATATTACAGGGTCTCAACAGGAACATAGGCCCTTATGTATAAAAGTAACCTGCAGTTATTCTGGAGTATACCAACTGCACCATGGGGACAAATAAAAATCCCTGTTATATCAAATTGGGCTTTTTAACCCTTTGAATTCTAGAGAGATCTCCAATACATTGCAAAACAAGAATTCAAGCTCTGTTCAAGTGTATGGGGATTTTATTTGTCCCTTGTGATGCAGTTAGTTTACTCCAGAATAACCAGCATAACCCCAGTTTGCTTTTATAAATTTGGGCCAAAGGGCTGTGTTTTGAGGGAACTGTATTTATCCTCTATGGAGCAGAATTACTCCTCTTTAGCTTCCTATATACAGCCCTAAGTTCCTTCTTGCTCAAGTCCTGCTCTTGTTCTAAGATAGAAAAGTATCCATTAGCTTTATGAAAGCAACTACATATTTTCAAGAACAGCATCCCGGGGCAAGGAATACCATCCTATAATATAAATGGACAGAATGTTTGTCCGATGCAGTCATGAGTCTGCCCGAACACACAGAATGCTCTCTACTGCTCATGACTGCCTTTTTTAGCCAAAAGTGTCTTAATTCTATTCTCAACCCTTTCAGGGCCCCAGGGTTATGCAACACATTGCATAGCAATGTGTTGCATACCCCTCTGGCACTCATAGGGTTAATGGATGACCTCTTGTTTTAGCTCAGCTCTTTGAATAAATACTTCCTTAAAGAGTTCTGTGTATTGACCCCAAATATATTTGTAAATGGCAACCATCTCACCCCTTAGAAGTATCTTCTTTAATGCAAATAAATTAGGTTTAGCTCGTCTCTCTATAATTCACATCCTCCAATTCCTTTACCAGTTTTGTAGCAAGTCTCTGCACTTTTTTCCAGTTCAAAATGTATTTTAAGAACCGGTACCCAAAACTATATTCCATATTCTAGATGATGCCTTACCAAGGATTCATACAGAGGTAGAATTATAGTTGCATCCTGTGCATCTATACCCCCATTTTAAACACGATAATATCCTTATTGGTTCTTGCAGCAGCTGTGACACTGGCCATTGCTATGAAATT
This sequence comes from Rhinophrynus dorsalis, assembly GCA_037306005.1. Classification (NCBI taxonomy): domain Eukaryota; kingdom Metazoa; phylum Chordata; class Amphibia; order Anura; family Rhinophrynidae; genus Rhinophrynus; species Rhinophrynus dorsalis. The sequence goes on along the minus strand of CM074720.1, from coordinate 519,248,016 downwards.
TATTGTGTATCAGTACTCCTAAATCTTTCTCTAATGAGGATTCCCCATGTAGCTTCACATTTAAGCTGGGATGCATCAAGGAGTGAATGGCTTAATGAGCAAGAAAATCTGAGGATTTCTTTGTGCATTAACCATTCGCCCATTCAGCAACTTTCGGATTGTATCTGCCCATATCTTATTCTTCAAAACTGATGGCCAAATAGATCCGCAAATGTGATCTGCTAGCTTCAAGCTGGCGGATACCATTTGAATGCATGGGGCGAACACACGTGTGCACATTTTCGCTTATGTGTATGCGTGCGTTTTTCCCTGGACTGAGCAATTTACTCAATTTTCCCTGCTTCGCGTACACAAAGCAGGGAAATACACAAAATCATTGATGAATACCCAAAGGTATCCATGAATGATCGCGGCTAAGAGTAGCATATTTGATACACTGCTCTTCCCACAGTTTGATGAATCCCGGCCATATGTTTGTTTCCGTAACGCAAATGCTAACCTTACATTGATGTATATTAAACCTCATCCTCCACTTTTCCAGCCCATTCAATCACTTCATCCAAATCTGTCTGCAGAAAAATACCACCTTGTTCTGTATGTATTTCCTTACACTGCTTAGTGTTGTCAGCAAAGATTGAGACATTACTTTCAATAGCCACTTATAGATAATTAATAAGCAAATTAAAAAGCATTGGGCCTTGGACTGAACCTTGTTGCACCCTACTTACAACTGTAGACCATCTTGAAAAAGCTCCATCAACTTTTTCATCTATCATTTAAATAATTTTCTATCCATGCACAGGTATCACTTCCAAAACTGAAACCATTTAATTTATGCAGTACCCTGCTGGGAATCACAGTATCAAAGGCTTTGGCAAATTCCAAATATACTACACTCTTTCAGTGCCACAGTGTTACTCATTTACATGCAGTGTATGACTGTGTTTTTTTTATATTCCAGCAGGGGATAATGAGGGCCGGAAAACTCCTTGCAGAGATTTTGACAGGAGCAGCCAGTGGGCTACTCTTGTCAAAATCACTCCCTCTTGCATGTTGCAAACAGACAGTATGGAGGAGATCCTCCTTGCTGCTGCCTCAGGGTGCATCAGGCATGTGTTAGGGACCAGGAACCAGACAGGACACAAAAAGGTAAAATGCAATACACCTTTATTAGTGAAACAAAAACAGAAACAGAAGTATGATCCAAGAGCATAAACCAAAAGACACACCATAGTCAGGAACCAAGACAGGTATTCAGCAGAGCTGGAGTCAGGAAACCAGAAGTCTGTGAAGTCAGGAACAAGCCATGGGTCAGAAGCACAGAAGTCCACGATGTCTGGAACAAGCCAAGGGGTCTGGAACACAGCAAACAGGAGTGCAGGAAAATCCACAGCAGCCAAGTCAGCAAACACACACAAAGACAATGGGGAAATGAGCCAAGCTGCTATAAATACCCTGAGAGGGTGGCTGGTAACAGTCAGGTGAGTAATCAGAGAAGTCAGCTGATTCAGCCTGAGCCAGTAACTCAGAAGACAGCAGCAGTAGATACCAGAGCACTAGATTAGCTCAGACAGCAGAATCAATAGGCAGAATGGGAGCAGCTCAGCAAAACCTTGACAGCATGTCTGCAGAATTTGTGGTCACGTGACCATGTTCTCTTTCATAGTATAGATTAAGGACAGGTTATACCTGGTTTCAAGATTTAATCACTAAAACTGCCTTTATTTTTGGCACAATCAATGAGTTTCTTTACAAAATATATTGTGACACAATTCTTATTTGGGCAAGACTATTTCTACTGGCTGAATGGAATGAGCACTTTGAGATACTGTCGCTAAATGTTTATAAATATCTTTATGCAGCTTTGTGACTATTTAACTTTTTTTTATAGCTCAAGTTTTATAAATCTCCTCCTAAGTTACTTAACTATATAGTCAAAATACTGGTTTGCTTTTCTCACTGGTTTATTGCAGTACAAAAAGCATCTGAGAGCCATCTGAAATAATAACTTCCAAGTTCCTTTCCTCTGATTTTTTTGTCAGCACAGTACTGTTAGGACTGTATGTCACCTCTGGGCTTCTCTGTCCTAAATGCATTATCTTCCACTTTTCAGCATTAAACTTTAGATCCAAATACACATACATTCAAGGTCAACACAAAGAACTATCCAACGAATTATTTAAGAGCTGAGCTAAGAACAAGAGTTCATCCATTAAGACTAGAGGAAAGGCGCTTTTGACTAAAACAAAGGCAGGGATTCTTTACAGTAAGGGCGGTAAGGCTATGGAATTCTTTGCCTCTAGATGTTGTGCTTGCAGATAATGCAACTGCATTCAAAAAAGCAATGGATGTGTATCTAGCACAAAACAATATTGACAATTATGACAGATGGCTTCAAAGCAGATAGATTATTGATCCGGGGAACTATCCGACTACCAATTGGAGTCAGGAAGGAATAATTCCCCCCCCCACACACACTTGGGACTAGATTGGAAATGGCTCCAGAGGGCTTTTTTTTGCCTTCCTCTGGATCAACAGGGGTCTTTTTGGCATGGGCTGGACTTGATGGAGACGTCTTTTTTTCAGTCTTATCTACTATGTTACTATGTATGTTACTATCCCATCCTCTTGTCTATTCTTCAGTCTGCTTTATCTTATGCCCATACTGCATTTGAGTTATATTATCTCTCTTTTGTGTAGGATCTGGAGAACTGACAAAGATAGACTGTATTACCTGCTGTCAATATAATTTCCTTTACAGTCTTCATAAGTAGCACACAAAAATGTCCCTTTGTTTATTTATATTGTGTGTGTGTAGAGAAAACTGGAAATTGTGTAAATTGATTTGAGATCTGGAAAAGTTTGAACTTGATAGACTCTTACCTCTTTTCAACCTCATAACAAAAATAGGTTGTTAAAGCAATACATTAATTACACATCCGCATTGTTATGAAAGACGTTTCAGGCAGGAAGGATGAAGGTAGCAATATCTAATCAATGAGTTAAAGGAATAGTTATGTTTCAAAATAAAAGCAGCTCTAATTAATCTTCATAGTATTTGGGCCATGGAGAGTATTATTTCAATACTATCAGAGTTGTAGTTCAAGAGTAACTGAATGATAAAGTATCCACCTCCCGCCCCTTTTACCTAGTGTAAGCCACCTCCTCGGATGTGGAATCTGGTCTTAAGACCAGACAGCTCACAGCAAGAGGCAATTTTCTTAATGTGAGAACAATGAAAACCCTGCCCCCTTGACAGGTTTTTCAGGTTTTCTCTTATGCTCACTGAAGATTGTCCCTCTCTGCGATCCATCTGGACACCACCTTTCTGTTGTGAGGTGAGCTGTATTACATCAGTAAAAGGGGCGGGAAGGGGATATTCACAGGTGCGTATTATACCTGAGATTTTACGGTAAGTATGACATTTGTTCTCTGTAGTAGGGGAGACGAAGGAAGGAAGGAGGTTGACCCAAAATACCCCAAAATTTGGTGTGTGCAAGACACAGCAGCCGGGGTCCAAATTGCTTGCTGATTTTACTTTTATTGTCTCTGTGCTGGGGAAGTCTGGGTAAAGAAGCTGTTGATTTTGTTTTGTTAGTTATATATATATTGTTGGACAACTGTGATAAGTGTGGACAACTTAAAAAAAAAATAAAAAAAAAATACATAAATAATTAAACAAATAAATATATTAGACAGCTGACTGGGAGCTCTGTGACTGAGGCAGACTTGATAGAAATCAGACGACATTGATAATTTTGTCAAGGGCCAAGGAAAGACATCACACTCCATTAGTTGTGTACTGTACAGAGTAAAAACATACACAGTAGTTGAGTAATGTCCAGCAAATGCATAAGAGGGAAGTGGAAAGGTGGAGCAGTGCAGAGACATGGGAGTAAAGTGGTAGTACAAAAACTGACTGCAGCATGTGCAATAAATTATGATGATCCCTCTCCTCACGGGGTGGATGCAGTTTGTCTTTGTGGGCAAAGGACAAAGGCGCTCTGCATGCTAACATATTTTCAAGATATATGTTACTGTAGGACTCACAGCTTTGACTTCCAGCTACTTATTTCTCCTCTACAGCCTCAGAAGAAGTAATATTGTGCTGAGAAAAATGTGTTGAAATAGGAGAAAAATGTTTTAGAATTGGAGAAAAATGTATTAGAATAGGCGAAAATTGTGTTAGAGTAGGAGAATAATGTGTTGGAATAGGAGAAAAATGTGTTGGAATAGGTGAAAAGGAGGAAAATTTTGCACTGGAGAAAACTCTTGCGACAAAAGAGAGAAGTCATGAGGGAAAATTTTTCACTTTTCCTCCACCCCTACTAAGATCTCCAGAGTTGGAAACATCTTGGTGCATTGACTCTATAGAACAGAATAACATATGAACTGGAGAAGTGATATCACTGGAGAAGTCATCTCTGATTTATCACCTCTTTATCACACCTTCCCTTTTTCCATGGAACCCTGGAGTTTCTAAAGAAGTGTACGGGGTTCCCAGGAGCAAGTTTCAGTGTGTAGTTCAATATAGTTTAGCCTTGATCCACTGAGTGTCAGAGAGGTATCCAAAGCATTGCTTTGCAATGGGGTAGATACCACTCTGGTGCTTAAAGGGTTAAATGAACCCTACCAACTACAAACAATTTTAATGATTTTGCAAGAACACTAAAAATCACCTATATGTTGTGATACTCAGCAGGAAAAGCCCTATGTCATCAGGTTTTCCTAAAAAAAAATACTGTACCGTTGAAATGCTTTTATCACCTCCAGCCTTCCATTATAATCTATTATGTTTCCCATACAAAAGCTACTGTCATTGTAGAAAGAAAACCATCTGATTCAATTTATTCTGTATACAAAAATGAAGCAAAAATGGAATGCTATGGGTAAACAGACAAAATCACAGAATTTCCTCCATCACATGGCTTTCTGAGAACAAAGTCCAAAAGAAACTGGACAGGTTATGGTGAATAAAGCACCTGGATCTGATGGTATACACCCAACGGTACTTAACCCCTTAAGGACCCATGACATGCCAGGACTGTCATGGGAAAACTTGCGTTAAGGATCCATGACTGTCTTGGAACGTCAGGAACTGCAGCTGCACATGGACCACTGAATCTATTGGGCCAAAAAAAAATGTCCAGTGGTCCTTAAATTTCATCCATGCAGCTGCGCGGCAGGTTATTAAGGGATTAAGGAACTTAGTTCAGTAATAGTAAGACCATTATACATACTATTTATTGTTTCACTTTCATCAGGCATAGTTCCCTGTGATTGGAGCAAAACTGATATAGTACCATTGTTCACAAAAGGGGCAAGATCCAAACCAGGAAATTATAGACCTGTGAGCTTGACTTCCATAGTGAGTAAGACATTAGAACAGATACTAAACAACAGTATAAAGAACTATGTGAAGACCAAAAATATTATTAGTAGGAGACATCATGGTTTTATGAAGAATAGATCATGCCAAACTAATTTACTTTCATTTTATGAAAGAGTAAGTAGTAATTTGGACAGGAGAATTGTTGATGTAGTATACTTGGTTTTTGCAAAAGCCTTTGATACAGTGCCTCACAACTGGTTACTGCATAAAGTAAAAGCCTTTGGTTTGGGAGTGATATATGTACATAGATTGAGAATTGATTAAAGGATAGATGGCAAAGAGTTATCAATGGAACCTTTTCAGGTTGGTCTAAGTTGTAAGTTGTTCAGTTTTGGGCCCAATGCTTTTTAATTTGTTTATGCATTTGGGCTGGATAGACAAACATGCTACATATACAATAAATGGGAAACTACTTGGGGAATCCTCACTAAAGAAAGATTTAGGAGTACTAATAGATGATAGACTTTACATAACTCTCCAATTAACTACTTACTCAAAGAGATGAGCTAAGAACATTAAGAGGAAAGGTGTTTTTTGACTAAAACAAAGGCAGGGATTTTTTATGGTAAGGGCCATAAAGTTAAAGTAGAATGCTTTTCCTCGGGATGCTTTGCTTGCACAGAACAATATTAAGAATTATGACTGTTGGCTTCAAAGAAGAGAGGATGTTTCTCCAGATTGATATCTGACTGCCATTTGGAGTCAGGAAGGAATATTTTTACCCACTGGGGGCTTAATTAGAAATGGCTTTAAATGTTTTTTTTTTTTTTTTTTTGCCTTCCTCTGGATTAACAGGGGTGATTTGGCATTAGACGTATATCTATAATCAGCATCCTCAGCTATGTTTCGATACACTATGGGCCATGTGTTCAAAGAAGTAGCGAAATAGCTTTTGTAGTTTGTAACGGCTTTTCAGAGTACAGTGTCGTTGGGCTCATTAATATTTTTAGAGAGTGTCGGTTGTGATTGGAAATATGTCGTTTGTCCTGACTGAAATTGTCATATGGAATGACAAAAAAATGTCTTAACTAATGACAAAAATGTCTTTAAAAATGTCTTGACTAAAGACAAAAATTCTCACATTCAGAACACATTCCCTCCACTTTTTTCTTAATGTACAAATTTTGTCTTTTGAAAGACATTTTTTTGTCGTTAGTTACAACAAATTTACTTTTACTCTATACGACAATGGAGAATAGTTTAGCACCGCCCTTGCCCCACTCCTTTGTCCATCAATTCTGGAGTTGTGTCGTACACAACGGACATTACTAGTTTTTTGTTGTATACTCTATAGAAAATATGTTGTTCATGCATTCAATTACTTATTTTTGTCTTTCATACGACAATTTTTTTGTTGTTATCCCTTTGAACATTTGGCCCTATGAAGAAACCATATTCAATAGGGCATATTGGAAAATGGAATTAAAAAGGGATAGTAATACCTGAAAATAAGTTTATACTATATTGTAGTCCATAAAAAACCATGAAAAATGATATAAGTCTTATCTCCCAAACCTTTATGGTTTGGGAGATATTCAGAAGTAAAGTTTCCCCTGGAGTGATGTCATTGCTCCACCTTTCAGATTTGGAATCTGGTCGCCCGACCAGCAGTGCCTCTCCAGAAGTGCTGAGATCATGATCTTTAAAAAGAATTTTTTAATTGGAATGGTCTACAAAGTGTGCTTTCAAGCCAGGCACACTTTGTACACAGTTCCAATGAAGTAGTTCTTTTAAAAGATCGTGATCTCGGCACTGCTAAAGAGCTGCCGGACCGAATTCCAAATCTGTCCACTAGATGGCAGACTTGGCTGAAACAGCAAGGAAAAGTGAACTATACTATATTTTACATATGAATATCTCCCAAACCATAAAGGTTTGGGAGATAAGACTTATATCATTTTTCATGTTTTTTTAAGGGCTACAATATAAAATAAACTTATTTTCAGGTATTACTATCCCTTTAATAAACAATATGTCCACAGTATCTGCAAGGTCAATTCCATTCAATGACGACTACTGGTGGTGTAGTTGAGTTTTGACATTTGTGCCTCTAATCAGCCTTGTGAAACATAAGTACAATGAAAGCTAAAGTAAAAAAACAGTGTTTGTACCTGTAACAGATCAATATCCACAGGTCACAAAGTATTACTGTGTTCAGAAATCAGAAGAGCAAACAAAGGCCCTTGAGTATAAAAGCCAGTAGAACAATTCCACAACAAAATAACTCCACTGCAGATGAAAAATAAAAATTTCCCCGAAATCATCATTAAAGGGTTAGTAATGTCATTATATAAAAAATTGTAATATTGCAGCTCTATTACAAAAATAAACTAAACGATCCCAGTCCCATCTCTCAAATCTTTATGGTTTGAGATATATACGATGCTAAAATCCTCCCCTCCCTCCACTTTCCCTGACGTCAGCTGAAAGCTGACGGCAGGAGATCCTGGTCCCAGGACAAGTAGGCAGCTCTTCAGCAGAGCCGAAATAGCGCAATGGAAAAATAAATACTTCATTGGAACGGTCTACAAAGTGTGCTTGCAAACCAGGCACACTTTGTAGACCGTTCCAGTGAAGTATTTCTTTTTAGAGTTCAGTATCTCGGCTCTGCTGAAGAGCTGCCTCGAGTTGGCTGACACGCATCTCCTGCCGTCAGCTTTACAGCTGACATCAGGGAAAGGGGGGCAGGATTTAGCCTTCTATATCTCTCAAACCATAAAGATTTGAGAGATGGGACCGGGATTGTTTAGTTTATTTTTGTAATAGCTGCAACATTTATTTATATAAAGACATTATTAACCCTTTTATTTTAACTTTCTTTAAACCCCTTGAATTCTAGAGAGGTCTACAACATAGTAACACAGTAAATTAGGTTGAATAAAGACACAAGTCCATCAAGTTCAACCTTCTCCTCATACCCCAGTGACTGAGAATTTTATAGCTTTCCTGCCACCAAATAAGTTAGTCTTTATCAGACCTTCCTGATCTGCCTACTAATAAACAGTATAACTCTGTATGTTCCCTTTTAAAAGAAATGTATCTAATCTTCTCTTAAATATATCCATTGTACTGCCATAACCACCTCCTTGGGCAATGAATTGCACAATTTAATAGACCTTACCGTAAAAAAAACCCTTCCTCTGCTGAAGTCTAAACCTCCTTTCCTCTAATCTCAAGGGGTGTCACCTGGTTATTTGATCAGGTCTTGGAATGAATAGCTCACCACAGAGATCCTTATATTGACCTCTCATATACTTGTGCAATGTGATAAGGTCTCCTATTAGTTGCCTTTTCTCTAGAGTAAATAAACCAAGTTTGTCTAGTCGTTCCTCATATGTCAGGTCCTCCATTCCCTTAATTAATTTTGTTGCTCTCTGCTGTACCCTCTCTAGTTCTAGTATATCCTTTTTCAGAACCGGTGCCCAAAATTGCACTGGATACTCAAGGTGACGTCTTACCAGTGATTTGTATAATGGCAAAACATATTGCTTTGCAATAAGACAGAGACCTTTTCATGCATTACAGGGGTTAAAAGCCCATTAACTCCTTATGGGCCAGAGAGGTGTGCAACACATTACATACCTCTCTAGTCCATAAGGGGTTAAATCAGAGATTCTCAGCTCCAGTACTTTAGATCAATCAAAAGGGCTGAGCTACTTGATTGCCCATATGTGATCAAAGGGATAGTAATACTTAAAATGGTAAAACAAATATGTTATAGGGTTTATTCCCTTGAGTAAAAAACAAGGGTACTCCCACAGCTGCAAGGTGTTTTATTCAAAAATTATTACAGCGCAATCTTTAATTTTTGAGGTGCAATATCACAGTGGCCTGAAATTGTACAGTGGCACTGTTGCTACACCATCCTATGGACAGATCTGGTCAGTTGACCATAAATCTCCATAGGATGGTGTAGCAACAGCGCCAATGTACAATTCCAGGTCACTGTTATACTACACCTAAAAAATTCAAGTTTGAGCTGTAATAATTTTTGAATAAAACACTTTTCAGGTGTGGGAGTGCCTTTGTTTTGCTGAGGGGGATAAACCCTACAACATATCTGTTTTTACATGTTCCGTATTACCTTTAAACTGTTATATTCTGAAGATGTAACCAATTGTTGTGTTCCGAGGACTAATACTGAGAATCACTGGGTTAAATCAAGTTATTTTTATGTATCCCCAATGGTATGGTTGGTTTGTTCCAGGATTGCTCCTTCTTTATTTGTACGTCTCGTTTTGGACTGTTTAGGTCTTAGTTTTCCATCTGGTTGTGTTGATTTTCTTATCTCTTCTGTTCTCAAAATAAATCTCTGTAGTTTTAACAAAACTTCATTTCTTTGATATAATGCATTGTTTATGGAGCTCTAGAAGTCAGAAGATGACACACACAAACATAACTTAAAGGGATAGTAATACTTCATTTATGGCTATAATATTGTATGTATTAAATAAACCAAAGTATCTATGCATTTTGCCATAACTTTCTCAGTTTAAAGGGATAGTAATACTTAAAGCGATAGTAATGCCACTATATGAAAAAGTATGCTTGGATTCGGAATGAGAATCCAAGTATATTGAGCCTTTTTTTATAAATATTTGTAGTTGCGCGTTCTTGTTTGTGCTCTCTGTATGTAGCGCGCTCCACTTCTTTTACCCGATGGGAGGGGGGATCTCACTCCTTGCCTGTTCACCTAGTGGGCATGGCTTAGAGCTATACAACACAGCTATTTGTCTCTCTGGAGATTCCATCCGGTCCCGGGACCAGATTTCTTAGCTGAGACCTGAAGCGGTGACGTATGAAAAAGGGGCGGGTGGGGGAAACTTTAACAGCTAAAAACTTTATATTTATAGAAGTGAGAGCAGAAAGACGAGGATAGGATGATTTAGTTTTTAAAACCTAACAATTTCATGAACAGTGAAAACGAAGTATTACTATCCCTTTAAAATGTAAAAAATAATATGTTGTAGGGTTTATCCCCCTGAGTAAAACAAGGGAACTGCCACTGCTGAAAGGTGTTTTATTCAAAAGTTATTACAGCTAAAAGTTGAATTTTTTACGTGTAATATCACAGTGACCTGAAGTTTTACAGTGGCGCTGTTGCTACACCATCCTATGGAGATTTATGGTCCCGGGACCACAGCTGTCCATAGGATGGTGTAGCAACAGCGCCACTGTACAATTTAAGGCCACTGTGATATTGCACATAAAAAATGTAACTTTGAGCTGTAATGCCTTTTGAATAAACACCTTTCAGCAGTGGCACTGCAGTACCCTTGTTTTACTTAGGGAGATAAACCCTACAACATATATTTTTTTTTTACATTTTAAGTATTACTATCCTTATAAGCGCAATGGTGATCTTCAGTTTACCCCTCCCTCCCCTTTTAGCTACATCAGAGCTTGTCTGGAAACAGCAGTGGATACAAAGGAAATCTTCATGATGACAGCCAACTGCCTCAAACCATGGCCACTCTGTAGACCGTCATCATGAAGATTTCCTTCTATTTTGTCTCACCAGACACTCCATCCAGTCCACAGACCAGGATCCAAGTCTGAGCGGTGACGTAGCTAAAAGGGGCAAAAGGGGTAAACGTTACCTCGCAGTTACTGTTAACCCTTTGAGTGTCAGAGGGGTACGCAACACATTGCTTTGCAATGCGTTGTGTATCCCTCTGGCACTGAAAGAGTTAAACTATGAAAGTTATGGCAAAATACATAGATGTTTAGTTTTATTAATTTAATACATACAATATTATAGCCTCCATAAGTGAAGTACGACTATCTCTTTAAAATATAGCTGAAACACAGCAGGAACAGGATGTAGTGATATCAGGAGGAATTAAAGAAACATACCAGTTTCGATGACAAGAGGGATTCCGGGCACAAACCAGCTGTAATATATCCCATACTGGTATATTTCCTATAACACTCATGTTCAGGATATTTCTATAAATTAACCCTTTAAGGAACAGAGGGTTTTGCATTCCTCTCTGATCCTTAAAGGCTTACTTTGATTAATTTTATGTAATTACACTAAAATTGCATGGGTTACAATGCAGTTTCTACATGATATAACTACCATGGATGATTTTTATAAAGTTGATGACATAGCACCTTTATCATCTATTAGTACCTAGTCAGCAAATAAATTCAAACGTATCTACCACTAGCAGAGCAATACCTGAGTATTTGACATCCTCAAATCTCTCCAATAGCTGCCTATCAAACTCTCTCTTTCAAGACCCTTCTCTCCTCTACCCTTTCCTGCATTTCTCCCGCTATACCCCATTCCTCAACTTAAGATCAGCCAATGACAGTCTTCTCTCAGTTCCTCTTGTGTTCACAACCCTCTCACATATCATACCTTTCTCTCTCATTGCTCCTTATCAATGGAATGATCCACCTCCTACCCTGCGCCACTTCACCTCTCTTATGGTCTTCAAGTCTCGCTTGAAAATACACCTCCTGCATAAAACCTCAACATGCGAGAAGGCACTGACTTTATACAACTCAGGGCCATATGTTCAAAGAAGTAGCGAAATAGCTTTTGTCCTTTGTAACAACTTTTCAAAGTGCAGTGTCGTTGGGTTCATTAATATTTTCAGAGAATGTTGGTTGTTATTGGAAATACTTTGTTTGTCCTGACTGAAATTGTCGTATGTAAAGACAAAAATGTCTTACCTAACGACAAAAAATGTCTTAACTAATGACAAAAATGTCTTAACTAAAGAAAAAAATTATCACATTCAGAACTTCACATTTCCTCCACTTTTTTCTTAACGTACAAATTTTGTCTTTTCCAAGACTTTTTTTGTTGTTAGTTATGACAAATTTTCTTTTTCTCTATACGACACTGGAGAATAGTTTAGCCACGCCCTTGTCCCGTCCTTTTGCCCAGCAATTCTGGAGTTGTGTCGTACACAACAGACATTACTAGTTTTTTGTTGTATATAGAAAATATGTTGTTCATGCACTCAATTACTTATTTTTGTTTTTCATACAAATTTGTTTGTCGTTATCCCTTTGAACACATGGCCTTTAGGCTCTTTATAAATTATTTGCTTTATTTGTATCCCTTATCCTGACCAGAACTCTAGCATTGTATGCAGCACTTGACTCTTATGTACTCTGTATGTCTCCCATTACCACTTTAGAGTGTAAGCTTTTGGGCAGGGACCTCACTTCCAGTGTTTTACTTTACAAGCACTTGTAACCCTGTATTGTCTAAACCCTTCAGTTGTAAAGTACTCCGTACACTTGTGGAGCTCTAAAAATAAAAATATTAATTCCATCATTCAATAAACAAAAATGTATCTTCTGGATAATAAATAAACACAACACCGATGCCAATGATCCACACAACATTGATATAATGTTGCAATCAAAGGTTAAGGAAACTTACACAGATGCACTGAAAATAGGGGAATAAAACACTTTCATCGCTCACAATGTTAATAAGAAAATTATTGGTAATCAGTACAAATACCTGCATGACTCCTGTGACAGGATAGCATGTTTAAAGGGATAGTAATACTTAAGTATTACTAATCCCTATATTAACTTCCTATTAAAAATAAATGTATTGCCCCCAGTGTCATCTCTCAAACCTTTATGGTTTGAGAGATGATGGCTCCTACAGTTGCCCTCTCCCTCCCCTTCCCTGTAGTCAGTGTTCTAGCTGACTGCAGGGAAGCCAGTCGTACGACTTTCAGGCGGCTCTCCAGCACAGCCACAATCACGTTAATAAAAAAGAAACCTTTCACTGAAATGGTCTTCTACGTGTGCTTGGTTTGCAAGCACACGTAGAAGATCGTTTTAGTGAAATATTTTTTTTTATTAACGCGATCGCGGCTCTGCTGGATTTCCCTTCAGTCAGCTGCAACGCTGACTTCGGGGAAGGGAGAGGGCAACTTTAGGAGCGATCATCTCTCAAACCATAAAGGTTTGAGAGCCGACACTGGGGGCAATATATTTATTTTTAATAGGACTTTAATATAGGGATTAGTAATACTTAAGTATTACTATCCCTTTAACAATAAACCCCAATGGGAAATATAATAAACTAAGGCAGGATGTTGCACTAAGGAACAGCGTGGTCTCAGAACAATTGCACAGCCCCTAAATGAAGAACTCAAAACAGACAGGTGATCTCTAGCACAAATCGCAGCTCAGGAACATGAGAACCATAAATTGTAAAAGGGTTAACATTTTGGGGAAACAATGTGTGTTGTTGATGTTAACATCATACATGAGGTACTAGGACAGATATGTACATGGAGATAATTAATGCACATGACTAATATTCGCTGTGGGCACCCAATTATAGAGAAGGGGAATGTCAAAGTCAAGGGAGGTTAAAATAGAATTAAAAGGGAACCGACGTGTAGAGTATGTGACATGTGCATAGGAATATACCACTCTATGGGCCACATGTTCAAAGAAGAAGCCAAATAGCTTTTGTCATTTGTAACAGCTTTCAAAGTACAGTGTCGCTGGGATCATTAATATTTTCAGAGAGTGTCGGTTCTGATTGGAAATATGTCCTTTGTCCTGACTGAAATTGTCGTATGTAAAGACAAAAATGTTGTATGTAATGACAAAATGTCTTAACTAAAGACAAAAATTCTCACATTCAGAATTTCACATTCCCTCCACTTTTTTCTTAACATACAAATCTTGTCATTTGCAAGACATTTTTTTTGTCTCTGTATACAACAAATTTTCTTTTCCTCTATATGACGCTGGAGAATAGTTTAGCCACACCCTTGCCCCGCCCCTTTGCCCTGCAATTCTGGAGTTGTGTCGTACATTACTAGTTTTTTGTCATATACTCTATAGAAAATATGTTGTTCATACATACAATTGCTTATTTTGTCATTCATACATTTTTTTGTCATTATTCCTTTGAACATATGGCCCTATATAATTATAGTGTCTCAACAAAAGAGCGAATCAGGACTCAACTGAAAGAAAATAAAAAGATAAAGTATAACAAATATTTGAAAAATCTACATAATGAGATACTAGTCATAATGCTGATTAACTTAACTGAGAAATATTATTGTTAAATGAAAACCGTCCCCCTATGATACTCATGTATAGGTCACTATACTCAGTCACATATTGCAGTGGATACCAGTATATAGTGAATCATGTTCAAATGTTAAGGGCAAAACATATTTGAAAAGTCCAATAGGTGCCCAACTTGGTAGCACAATGAATCCAAACTTAATATGGGTCTGTTTATTGAGAGACATATTATACTACAGGAAATGACTGAGAGCAGTTGCGGATAAATATATGTATCATTTAAGATGGAATTAAAGTAACCCAATCCAGGTAGGTTGTATACTGAAAATACACATTAAAAAGAGCAGCGATGTTACGGGTGATGTCACAGGGAGAATAAAAAAAAAGGAAGAAGGGAAGAGTCTGGTAACTACAGACCAGTAAGTCTTACATCAGTAGCAGGAAAATTGATGGAGACTATGTTAAAGGAAAGAATTGCTGAATATCTGAATTTGAATGGCTTGCAAGATACCAAACAGCATGGGTTTACAGCAGGGAGATCTTGTCAAACTAACCTCATAGATTTTTTTGACTAACTAAAATAATAGACCAAGGGGGAACAGCAGACATAGCTTATCTAGATTTCAGTAAAGCATTTGTCACTGTCCCTCATAGAAGACTCATTAATACATTGCAGTGATTGGGTCTGGATGTAAAAATAGTTAAATGGATAAGGCAATGGCTGAGTGACAGGAGACAGAGAGAGGTAGTTAATGGAGAATATTCAGAAGAAAGGAGTATTACTAGGGGTGTACCTCAGAGATCTGTACTGGGGTGCATTCTTTTTAATATTTTTATTAGTGATATTGCAAAAGATCTTCAAGGTAAGGTATGACTTTTTGCAGATGATTTAAAGATCTGCAATAGGGTAGACATTCCAGGGGGAATAAGCCAAATGACAAATGATTTAGGTAAATTAGAAGAATGGACAAGAGTGTGGCAGATGCAGTTTAATGTTGATAAATGTAAAATAATGTGCTTAGGACATAAAAATCCAAAGGAAAAATATACTATTAAGGGTACTGTGCTGTCAGAGACAACAGAGGAAAGGGATTTGGGAGTAATTATTTCTAATGCCTTAAAGAGATAGTAATACTTAAAATATAAAAAATATATGTTGTAGGGTTTATCCCCCTGAGTAAAACAAGAGTACTCCCACTGCTGAAAGGTGTTTCATTCAAAAGTTATTAATTTTCAAAGTTGAATTTTTAGGTGCAATATCACAGTGGCCAGAAATTGTACAGTGGCGCTGTTGCTACACCATCCTATGGAGATTTATGGTCCCTGAACCAGAGCTGCCCATAGGATCGTGTAGCAACAGCGCCACTGTACAATTTCAGGCCACTGTGATATTGCACCTAAAAAATTCAACTTTGAAAATTAATAACTTTTGAATGAAACACCTTTCAGCAGTGGGAGTACTCTTGTTTTACTTAGGGGGATAAACCCTACAACATATTTTTTTTTTACATTTTAAGTATTACTATCCCTTTAAAGGTAGGCAGGCAAGGTAATAAAGCAGCTGGGAATGCAAGCAGGGTGATGGGTTGTACAGCTAGGGGCATTACTAGCAGAAAAAGGGAAGTGGTCATGCCACTCTACAGTTCTCTAGTTAGACCTCACCTAGAGTATTGTGTACAGTACTGGAGACCCCATCTCCAGAAGGATATAGATACTCTAGAGAGAATTCAGAGAAGGGCTACTAAAATGGTGACTGGTTTACAGGAAAAGAAATATCAGGATAGACTAAAGGATCTGAACATGTATAGCTTGGAGGAGAGAAGAAGAGAGGGGATGTGACAGAAACATTCAGATACATGAAGGGATTCAACAAAGTGAAGGAGGGAAGTACATTTCAAAGGAGTAAACATGTTAGGACAAGAGGCCATAGTCTAAAACTAGAGGGACACAGGTTTAGACGTAATGTAAAAAAGTTTTACTTCCCTGAGAAGGTAGTAGATAAGTGGTATAGCCTACCAACAAAAGTGGTAGATGTTAATAGTGACAGCATGCATGGGACAGGCATAAGGCTGTCCTCAATATAAGAAAAGCCTAAGGACCAAAAAAGGTTTGAGGTTTTTACAGTAGGAAAATGGGCAGACTAGATGGGCAGAATGGTTCTTTTATGCCATCAAATTCTATGTTTCTATGTTTCTAATAAGACAGAGGAAAATGATCCACAAAATGAATAGAGATAGTGGTGGGAAGCCTGATGGTTAGTGGCAAACTGGCTGATGGAACTTAAGTAGATCCAAGAACTGGTGAAGGATAGATGACTGATGTCAAGTCCTTGTATGAGGAGGGTGTTTAAAGGGCAAACCCCAATCTAATGTGGGATCTATGCCCACCGTACCCTGGAGAGGTGACCAACAGTGATAATTGGGGAAAAAAGGTTTGACCCCTAGTGATCATTGTAAGGTCTACTATCCCATCAATAAAAACAAATATAGTTATTTTTTTCATTTAATCCTCTAGAGGCTA
Source organism: Rhinophrynus dorsalis (assembly GCA_037306005.1). Taxonomy (NCBI): domain Eukaryota; kingdom Metazoa; phylum Chordata; class Amphibia; order Anura; family Rhinophrynidae; genus Rhinophrynus; species Rhinophrynus dorsalis. The sequence goes on along the minus strand of CM074720.1, from coordinate 519,231,071 downwards.
GAGTGTTCAGTCTATGGACCCACTTTTTTCCTCACAAGATTAGCTTACTGATCCTTTCCCCACCAGATAGAAGTATTGTTAGGTGATCTATAAGCATATAGGATAGATCAGCCATGGTGTGACCAGCCTCTATAAAATGTTTCCTCATCGGTTTATCACTATATTTGGAGGAAAGAGACTGTGAGATGATTAGCCAGCCTTTCTCGTAATGTAGTGACTGTTTTCCCAATGTACATGAGACTACAAGGACATTGAATGAAATAAGTCACATAGGTTGCTGTGCTTGTCAATTTATACGTAATTAGAATAGTTTTGCCTGTGGGTGTTTAAATGCTGATTCAGTTATAAGGTTACAGTAAGTGATGCAACCAGTACATTAAAAAGACCCGGGGGAAGATTCACTAAGCGGTGATAAAGAGATGGTAAAGTGGAGATGACTTCTCCAGTTTATCACTTCTCCAGTTCCTACGTTATTCTATGGAGCCTGTACACTAAGATTTCTTCATCTTTGGCAATCTTAGTGAATAGGTTCCAAATAACATAGGAACTGGAGAGGTGATAAAGTGGAGAACTCATCTCCACTTTATCACCTCTTAATCACCGCTTAGTGAATCTATCCCCAGTCTTGTCCTTAGGAATCCATGTGAAATAACTGCTAGTGTGCACAGTTGGATCAGTTTTGACTAGCATATCTCTTAAATTGTATCTCCTTCTATAATAATGAGGGGCTTTCTGCACGCCCATCCCCAGAGCAGCAGAGTGGTGGCATTTACCTGTCAATGAGTAAATCGCAAAAAGGCAATGATTTTGACCGGAAAAATCGATGCAGTATGATTCTCAGGAGTGGTGATTTTGACAGGCGTGACCAGGACTATTCCTGTCAAAATCGCTGCAGCGAGATTCACTACCATTGACTTGAAGCAGGTCCCTGACATGAACCACTCAACAAAACAGAGCGCCAAATCCCACTGAGCACAACCATAGGCAGCTCTTACTTCAACCTCTTATTGAAATTCACACTGTACAGTCTTTCACATGGGTGATAGAAATAGAAATTCTCTGATACACAATTAATGAATCTCTTCCAGAAAAGGTGAATGCTGTGTGTGCAAACCCTGGAAACCTCTCTCTGGGTTCCGTGTTAGAATCAAGGAAAATAGAGCTGAGGCAGCAACAACACAGTTAATTACAGCACATCGGTCTGGTAGTTTAAAAACATCAAACAGCTTTACTGTGCAAAGGAAATCCAATAAAAGTACCTTCTACAGCTGCAACCCAAGTTTACATGCCAGGGGAGACTTCTTTATTGGATACCAGTCAAGTGTAATAGACCACCAACTCTGATCAACGCGTTTCACGCATAGCACTTACTCATGATCAAAGATGCCGGATATTGCAACAGAAAACCTTTTGATACCAGACCAATGTGGTGTAAATAACTGTGTTGTTGCTGACTTAGCTCTATTTTTTTTACGCCAAATCCCACTGGCAATGCTGTGCAACATTCTCACGTATCTATCTATCTATCTATCTATCTATCTATCTATCTATCTATCTATCTCTCTCTCTCTCTCTCTCTCTCTCTCTCTCTCTCTATATATATATATATATATATATATATATATATATATATAATAAAACATTGAATATGGAGATGTTTGTTAGCCATATTATACAGTAAAATGTTTTAGTTAGGCCTTTTCTAAAATGGGTGCCTTGGCATGGAAGGAAAGCTTGAACATATTTTGGCCAAACTATGCAATCAAGAGCTTAACTGGGTGTTATGGGCCGGATTGTATGCAATACTCAAGTTCATTTATATTCATTTCCTTTCACATGAAGGCTTTACTTCTATTGGTTTTAATGAGGTTCATTTATTTTCCAGCAAGGCTTGACTGCATATTAAACTCAGGTCTAGCTATAATAGCACAATTGGATTTTTGGCTTCTATGTTGCATATCAAGAGGATAAATAATACATTTAAATCACTGAAAAAAGTAGATTTTCTCACACAGCTAGAACTCTAATTGTTATTTAATTTGGCAAGAAACTCTCAGCTTGGATTGTTTTTGCTACAGGCACAAAAACGGAAAAGGATCGCTACTTATCAAGCGGACCATTCTAAGACATGAATTAAAAGCAGAAACTTTATTTATATGTAGGTAAAAACCACAAGTCTTCTTAGGATTACTGACACATCATAAGCATGATACTGTTCTTACGTGTTTGCATGGAAGCCATGCTTATTATGACTTAACATATTCTGCAAGTGCTAATATATTAAGATAAATAGCCTATACGTTTTATTAGTTCTTCACCCACTTTTTACTTCTTTTTTTTTTTTTTTTTTTTTTTTTTACAATTTTATGTCCCTAACATAACTTAGGGACATAAAAGTTCCCTCAGAAAGCTTTCAGTAACAGATTACAAAAGCAGAGAGTACAACAATGTAAAATAAAGAGTGAAACAATGTAGAAAAGCTGCCTCTACAGCATACATCAGTCAGAGCTGCAGGGAGTATGAAACACTGTGCATTTGCAGAATATGTAAAGTCACCCTAATGTTTAAATAGAGAGTAACTAACTGATAGACCACTATGGGACTTGTGCAGGAAGTAGATGGTGAGAAATTCTGCTGCGAATCAGCTGCGGCACTGGGGGTGGGGTGGGGTAAATATTCCCACTTTTTTTAACCCTTTGAGTGCCAGGAGGTATGCAACGCATTGCGAACCATTGTGTTGCATTGTCCTCTGACACTCAAAGGGTTAAATAGACCTTTTGAAACTTAAATGCTAATAATGGTCTCCAACACCCTAAGAAGCAATGAGCTGGGGACTTCTCTAGCATTCAAGAGGTTAAAATCACAATTTAAACTGACGTGATTTTTGGTGAACTTTTATTTTCTCCGACGCTCCAGTTGGTTTGCTCCAGAGCTGCTCATCTTCTACTTTCTTCATAAGGCCCTCTAGATTTAATGATCATTACCTCCTCGAGAACCAGTGGGGTGTACAACACATTTAGAAACATTGAGCATTATGCACTAAGGTGTGATAAAGAGGTGATAAAGTAGCGATAACATCTACACTGATATCACTTCTCCAGTTCATGTGTTATTCTATAGAGTTTATGCACTAAGATATCCATAGATAGAGAATTCTTAGTACATTGGCTCCATAGTATAATATAGGAATTGGAGAAGTGATATCACAGGAGAAGTCATCTCTACTCTATCACCTCTTTATCACACCTTAGTCAATCTCCCCCATTGTATTGCACACTCCTTAAGTAGTTAACAGAATAATATTGATAAGAGAACACACTTAAGGCAGTGTGCAATGAAAATAGTCAGCTTTAAATAGACATTATTCATGAGAATTTCACATGCAACGTTTCAGAGAGGCTCAATGTCTCCCTTCATCAAAAGGCAGTGAGGCATAGAAGTGTGATACCAGTATTAGTATGTGAAACCTGGTCGTCAGGAGACCTATGTATGTGTGGGCTAAACAGCCATTCCATTCAGAGCTTGTGGCCATCTGTACCTTCTCCTCAAGGAGTTAAACCAGTTTTGCTAGTAGAAGAAATACACTTACAATTACAATATATATGATTATGTCAAGTAACCCCTTGGATTCTAGATCAGGTTCCAATGTTTTATAAAGCTTTATGTTTCTGATCACTCTAGTAGACAGACAGACAGACAGACAGACAGATACTTAGCTACACAAATAGGTAGGTAGATAGATAGATAGATAGATAGATAGATAGATAGATAGATAGACAGACAGACAGATATAGATAGATAGATAGATAGATAGATAGATAGATAGATAGATAGATAGATAGATAGATAGACAGTCCTTTCACTAATTGCTTGTTGATAGCTGTCACCGTTCCTGAGAGACTGAGTGCTGACAAAAAGAAAAAAAAATGGTCTGTTTATGTGCATTAATTTTGCACAGAAGAAACAAATAAAGCTTGATTAAATTTAATATTAAAAAAAGATCATAAATGCAAAGTGTGCTCAACTGAACCAACAATTAGATGGCTAGCAAAATTAAATATAGATGCCCATTTAGAGATTTAAACACACCTATATCATACAATAATCATAGAAGGTCGACACATATACATGGCACTTCCCATCTAGTGGGAATTTTCCAACAAAAAGTGCTGTTTTCCTGGTTTTTCACCTAGCTCATTCCATTGAAATCTGAATTTCTCCCCAACACATGGCAATCTTCTCTTCTTTTCCTGCAGGCATATAAAGAGGTGTCAGGGTCTCACAGCAGCCATTCTGTGTTTGTGAGAAGAGAGAGCAGCATGTTTTTGAGCTAGAGAAGATAGGCAAATAAAGCGTAGTTGAAGCTTAGTTTAGCGAGACTTTTAGGTAGGACACTTGTTTTCTGTATTAGGGGGCACTCTGGGGGAGAAAAAGGGGAGAAAGGAGGTTGACCCCAAAATTCAGTGTAACTGACTGGCAAGCCAAGCTCCTTCCTGATCTGCCTGTTATTATATCTATGCTGGGAAAGTCTCTGGGTGTGAGAAGGGAGCAAAACCCCAAACACCCCAACATTCATTCTTTGATTTGTTTTGAAAGACACAAGGAACTGCGACACAAGCAATTTCCTTGCTGATCTTGTTGTTATTATCTCTGTGTTGGATGTGTCTGGGGGTGTGAGAAGGGAGCAAAGGAGGTTGAACCCAAATACCCCAAAATATTGTCTGACTAATTTGATTTGAAAGACACAGGAATCTGCAGTCCTATTTCCTTGCTGATCTTGCCGTTATTATCCCTGTGCTTGTGAAATCTGGGGAAAGAAGTTGTTGATTTTTTTTTTAGTTGTTGATTTTTTTTATTTATAATTTATTTTTTGTCAGTAATAAGATGGGGTGGACAACTGTAAAACTAAATAAATAAATAATAAGATATTAGGTAACAGACAGCTGACTGGGACCCTGATGTTAGATATGTGACTGAGGCAGACTTGATAGATAGTACAAGAGACTGAGTATTGCATTGGTGGCCAAGGAAAGACATCACACTCCATCAACTGTGTTCTGTAAAAACACACAGTAGTTGAGTAATGTCCAGCAAACGCACAAGGGGGCAGGGAAGGTGGATAGGAGGAGCAGTGCTGGGACATGGGAGTAAAGTGGTAGTTCAAAAACTGACTGCAGCAATGGTTGCTGCAGCATGTGCAATAAATGATGATGAACCCTGTCCTCCTAGTAAGGATGCAGTTTGTCAAGGACCCACCAAAAGTTCCACCAGCACCAATACCAGTACCATATAAGAAGAACACTGAAGACGACAACGATTTTTATTCTAGTGTTGATGATGGCATAATAGCGAAAGGTGTAGCGGATGAACCAACTGCTGCACACGACAGTGAGGCAAACAAGCACCAAAACACCTGTCCTTAAAGTAGCAGTGAACTCTGTGAAACAAACAGTAAAAAGAAATTGTTAAACACCTCTAAAAGCTTAGAGGATTATAAGGGTAGTGGGCAATAAGCGAAGAGTGATGCTGAGGATGACCTAATGATGACTAATGATGACTAATGATGATGATGCAGATCTAGAATATATCCCTCCAACAGTCTCCTCTTCTTCAGATACAGATGAAGTTGATAGTGAGAGAGATGATGACATGGCCAGAAAGTTAGCTGAAAGGCAAAGGCTCAATCTTCCACCACTGAAAAGGAGCACTGTGCCTGTCTATGAACTGTTTCAGAATACAATTGGAAATTCTGGCCCTGTACAAACAAAGATGCCTAAAAATACAGTCATTCTGTCAGTCATTCTCAGCATCGTCACTGCTTCCAACTTCAAGCCCCCACACTCTTGTGATGAATAATCAGCAGTAACAACAACAACACAGGTTATTAACATCTACAGTCTTAGCTATGATGAGTGCCTCTGATGATGCTGGAAATGCGGCACCTTTGAAACCTAGTAGTAGTAGTAGAATTGCATCAACATCTAGCCCCAGTAGTAGAAGCAGCCCCTCAGGAACCCCACAGTCCATAAAGTCCACAGTATGGATCCAAAAGCTAAGCATGTTGCTATCTGTGCAGAAAGCACATGAGCAGAGCGACAGCAGGCTCACACCTAGGCACCTCCTTTGAAGCACAACCACAGGTCTGACTGAGAGACACACTATTAGCAGGTCAGAGGTACCACAACTAGCAGCAGCAGAAGCACTCCAAAAAGTTCCCAGAGTCCTGGGGCAGATAAGGGAAGTAGTGATGTTATTGATGTGTCAGAGAGTGTGCCACTGCCAACAGTTAGTTCTTTCCAAATAACACCTATGGCTCCTGTTGCAGAGGAGTATGATGACTCTGGGTTTGCTGTAAGAGATGACAAGAGTCATCGGCCTAATTTCACTTAAGGTTGATGCTGTGGCGATATGATCTTATCAATGTGTTTGAAACACTTTGACATTTCAATCAACACACACATATCAACATATTCACTACAATTGTCAGATGCAAGGGAAGAGTTGGAGAAGGTCCCTATTAGCACATTGTCAAAGAGCTGTTGATGTGGAAGGGATGTCCTCAGGTTGTCTAAGTTGGGATCTTCCTGTACTTTCCTATGCAGTAATAGCCCTCAAGCAATCACAAGCAGTGAGGGCTGTGACCTGTTGTCTGTGTGGAAGGGATGTCCTCCCTTTCCACATCACCAACACTATGACAATTCTGAAGTCGAACAGCATTCTCTCTGCTTCCCTACTTGGCCTGTGAGGGAAATCAGAGAATGCTTTCAGCACCATGGACAGCATTGAGTGCCATAACACTCAAGGGTTTAAAAAAAAATAGTAAACCAAGTTCTACACAATATTCCCCTAACCTATGTATCATATACTATACATGTGTACTTACAGGGGAACAAGACTAGGGGTCACGCAGCATCTGTGGGGATTTGTGGCTACCACTTGCCTTGTTCCCTTGCCCAGTGGTAGCCATAGAACCCCATATACACTGCTTGGCCCCAATACTTGTTCCCTTGCCCACTGGTAACTACATATCCCCATGTACACTGTCTGACCCTCTCCAGCCTTTTCCCCTTGCCCACTGCTAGCCACAAATCCCCATGGCCACTGCTTGGGCAAGGGAAGAAGGTTGGAGGGATCAGGAGGTGTATATGGGGCTAACGCACAATGATGTTGTTCCCCATGCTGCAAAACATGTTAGTGATCCAACATAAAGTGCCCCCCTTCGACATATTAACCCCCTTAGTAACTCAACATACTTTCTCCAACTTTATTTGATATACACTGCCCTTTATTGGACATACACTGTTAAATATTGCATACTTAACCCTCTGAGTACCAGAGAGGTAGAAACGCATTGCTTTGCAATGCATTTGCTACCCCTCTGGTACTTAAGGTGCAACATAGGATATTTGCGCTTTATTATGACTATACATATATTTCAGACCTCAAGGGGGGCATCAGGACCCTCCTGATATCCCACCTAGCATGGATCACCTATTCAGTAGGATAGGTGATCCATGCAGGTGACAAGGAAGGTATTTGCTGCCTTCATTAATTTCTCCTGGAGTCACTATTAAGCCGGCTCCAGTAGAAGTGCGTGTATTGAACCCTGTTCATTCATTCTTTCATGAGAAGGGCAGCGCTGCACTTTCATGAATAAATCAATCACCTGTTTTTTGAATGACAGCAGAGGCTGCTATTGGAGTTTAATGAATGTGTTGAAGTGTCACATTAACATATGAACACCCCCTTGCATACGAAAGTGTCTCATTATGCATTGTCGATGTGATGAATGAAAATTCATGTGATGTCGTAGATGAATACTATCAATGTGTCTATGACACTGCTCCGACAGGACATCGACATTTTTAGCCCTCTTCAAATTTTAGTGAATCTAGGCCATAGAGTTCTTACACATATCGCCACCACCCCCACCACCTCCACAAGTGACAGCGTTAAAACAATAAAGTTACACAATTCTTCTACTATGTAACGACATCCCACACGTACTAAGTTCCAAGGAGTCAAAACCAGAACAAAAATAATGCAAAAGTGTGCCTATGGAACAGTAAACTTGCCAAAATGTTGACGGTTGACATGCTGCCATTTTATTTTGATGAAAACAGAGGCTTTAAAGAACTGATGTCATGTGTTGCACCCTGCTGGAATATCCCAAGGATGGTTGTGCAATGTTATGTAAGCATAACGTTAGTGTTGTGGGCAAAGGACAAAGGCACTCAGCCTGCTAACAAGCTTCTCAAGGCATATGTTGTTTTAGGATTTACAGCTCACAGTTCACGAAAGAAGCAAAAAATCATTGTTTTTTCACAAAAAGTCACACAGGAATTTTTTATGACTTTTATCCCACCCCTACTCTATACAGCAAAACAATGGGCTTGCATAGACCTGAAAGGTTTATATGGATCAACTGTCTTCATCAGAGAGTAAACTGAAACACAGACTACAAAAAGCAGGAAAAAACAAAAACTACAAAGATATACTAAGCAACTGTTAAAGGGATAGTAATGTCTCTTTTAAATAAAATGTAATATTGTAGATATTACAAAAATAAACTAATTGATCCAAGTCCTGTCTCTCAGACCTTTATGGTTTGAGAGATATACAATGCTAAAGTTCCCTTCTCCCTCCCCTTTCACAGACATCAGCTGTAACGCTGACAGAAGGAGATTCTAGTTGTGCAACTCAATGGCGGCTCTTCAGCAGAGCCAAAATACCGCTGTCTAAGAAGAAATACTTAACTGGAACGGTCTACAAAGTGTGCCTGGCTTGCAAGCACACTTTGTAGACCGTTCCAATGAAGTATTTCTTTTTAGATAGCGGTATTTCAGCTCTGCTGAAGAGCCGCCAGTCGTTCCTGGGACCAGGATTTCCTTCTGTCAGCTTTACGGGAGAGGGGAACTTTAGCACTGATATGTCTCAAACTATAAAGGTTAGAGAGACCGGACTTGGATCAGTTAGTTTAATTTTGTAATATCTACAATAATACATTTTATTTAAAAGAAACATTACTAATGCTTTAAAGGAAGAGCTAATTATTCCTAAGGCTTTGTTCCCCTTAAATCTCAGTGCTGCTGATTTTGCTCTATCTTAACCTTTTGCGTGCCAAGGAGGTGCTAAGAGCATTGCTAAGTCTCAATTCATTGAATGATTTAAATGTTCCTTTCTCTAATGTTGGCAAATGGCAAGAACTCATTTAAGACCTTGTACCTTTGGGACTTATTCACAGAGATAAAAAGGTGCCATTTTTGAACCAATTAACTGCACAATAGGAGGGAAATTAATATTTCCATCTGCATTCAAGGGGTGAAAAGACCCAAACCAATGGGAATGTGCAGAATTTTAATTTCTGGCTATGGTGCAGTTAATTCACCACAATACTGCAGTTCTTTAGCTCCATGAATAAAGCCCTACATTTCTTTATCCTTTTGTGTGCCATAGAAATATCCAACATATTGTGCTGCAATCTACTGCATACCTCTCTGGAACTCCAAGAGTTAAACCAAGGATGATAATTAGAGGAATTCCAACCATTGCTGGACTATAACTCCTATCATCCTCAGCTGCCCAATGGAAGTTTTAGTCCAGTAGCTTGAAGGCACTAAACATTGCTCTGTATCAAAGCACCATCCATTGATGAGTCATCGTTCCTCTAACTCAACCAGTCCTGTGCATCATCGATCTGCTTTCAATCACCCATGGACGCACAGCATCAAGGGGAAAGGGAACCACACATAACCTGCTTACTCTGTGTTTTCTGCTATAGCCTGTCTGTCATACCACAGAGCCATAGGATGACTATATAGAGCAGATCACAGCAGAGGACAAGGCATTGATGTAGCTGTTCAAAAGCTTATCTGAGTAGGGAATACAACATACAATTCACTTGAAGAGAATGTGCTTGCCATTTGATTGTATATATGCCACATGTCACTGATGCAAGAAAGTCCTTACTGCCACCTTTATAATAGGAATAATAAAAAGGAAGAATTTATCATTGATTTCCTCTGAGTCCGGTTGGTACATTGTGTAAAACAATGTGTGAAGGAACAGCCTGTCCCAAATCGACTATACACTCCCTTACCTCCCAACACTTCAAATTGCCAAAGAGGGACACTTGTGTTTAAGGGGTGTTGCTGGGGGCGTGGCTGGTGGGCGGGGCATTACCAGGAATTTTTAGGCTATTTCATGACTTCGTGATACCTTGTTGTGGAACCTAATAAATGACTTATAATAAGTCCAAAGTATTTTATTTACATAGACTAATTTATAAACACATATACTGAGTTTAAACAAACATCAGTGTGATCTTTATTGTTGTGATACACATATATGCACACCAAGTAATCTGATCTCCTAAAAAGAGGGACATCAGGGTGGGAAAGAGGGACAGAGGGATTTGGGTCTAAAAGAGGGACTGTCCCTCCTAAAGAGGGACACTTGGGAGGTATGCACTCCCACCCTGCTTACATCTGGGTGCAAGAGGTGCAAAGCAGCCATGTTATTCATTAAAAATTGTTTAACACAGGCGTTAGGCAGTTCAAAAAAGCAGGCTCTTATAGTGGTTTTAGTGCACGTCTATTTGTACAGGGGTCAATCACTGATGACATTCTTCTGTCATGAGGTTAGAATAGTGGTTCACAGACTGTGTTACGTGGAACTCCAGGCGGGAGATTCACTAAGCGTGATTAAGAGGTGATAAAGTGGAGATGACTTCTCCAGTTCCTATGTTATTCTATGGAGCCTATGCACTAAGATTTCTTCTCTGTGGAGATCTTAGTGAATAGGCTCCATAGTATAACACAGGAATTGGAGAAGTGATAAACTGGAGAAGTCATCACCGCTTTATCACCTCTTTATCACCACTTAGTGAATCTCCCCCAAGGGATTCCTGAACAGGTACAAAGCGTTCCACTAAACAGATGTCAGTATGGTGGAGAGTGGAACAAGACTAGAGTGTTCATTAGTGTATGCCTAGTTCTGTGACTACAAGTGGATGTGTTTTAGCCTTCAATCAATCTCTCTAACGCTATGAAAAATAACAGTTATCAAACATATTTACCTGATACGTTTTAGCTTATTAATGTATTTTTAAATTACAATTATTGGTAAGTACCAACTAGCTTTACCATTTGTCTAATAAAGATTCTGGGGGAAATGTACAAAATCTGCCAGCCCAACACAGCCATTTCCTCTGTGTCTGTTTAACCCACTGAGTGCCAGAGGGGTGTGCAATGCATTATAATGTGTTGCACTTACCTCTGGCACCCAAAGGGTTATACATAATGTAAAACAAGAAGCAGGGGAAACAAATGTTCTGAATTGCCCATAAGCTATTCCACTTCGCTCCCTTGACTCACGAGGCGTAAAGGGAAGAATTTGGGTGTAATTAGCTTAGTAAATATCGATTCCAGTGCCTAACATTATTAGTATATCCCCTCTACTATGTTAAACCCTAGGATGCTAGAGAGGTATCATTGTGAAGCAATGGGATGAGACCTCACTAGCATGCAAGGGGTTTCATTTCATGCTAAATGGTTCATGATTTATTTGATGCTAAATGGTCCGACCACAGCACAAAAGCCTGTGAACCTTTGGGCTAATGAAAAATCAAGGAATTGATTCAGGAATAGTCATCAGTTCTAATGGAAGCCCTAAACATGCTGTCTACTTTATGCATATAGATGCGTCATTATAAATAAATATGAATACTCTATTCATGTTGTATAATGTCAGTTTTAACCAAAGATTTAACCTCTTGAGTGCTAAAGAACAAGGACATAACTACAGGAGTTACAGAGGATGCCGTTGTGACAAGGTCCAGCAAGCAAGGGGTCCTGTAACGCTTTACACAATCAGACCTGTTTCCTATCTTGCTGATATCCTCAGAAACACAGTCACTGCCACCCTGTAAGAATATCATTGGTGAGCCCTGTCCTGTTTCCTTATTAACCCTTTCAGGAGCAGAGAGGTGCCAGTACACTTCAAAGCAATGAGTTACACACCTCCTGGCACTAGAGGGTTAACCCTTTGAGTGCCAGAATGGTATCCAACACTTTGCACTGCAATGCATTGGATCTCTCTCTGGCACTGACAGGGTTAAAGGTCATGAATCATGATGTAGTATCTCCCTGGCACTGCAAACAAATAGTTTTCTCTCTCTCTGTCTTTAGCCATCATGAAGATATTTACCCCTGGACTTTAACACTTTCAGTGCCAGAGAGACCATATGTGTCTTTATGTGATTGTGTGTGTATGTGTGTGTGGGGGGGTTCTTGTAACTTAAGATTTCCCCATAGCCCTGTAGTTTCTGTTTATGTCCCTTGTCTCCAGTGCATTACAATGCAGTGCAGCACACACAATTCTCACATCCAAGGGATTAAAAAAGATTGGTTCGTATGAGGCTATTGATTTATTTTGCAATTTATAAAATAACTTTGGAAAAATATTGGAATTGTTAATCCAAAATGTTCTCAAATTTGTGTTAATCTTACACTGAGCCATGTGATATGTTTGAGAATTCACACTTTCTTAAAGAGACACTGTAAAAAAAGATGGTACCGTGTTAGCCAGTGGAGTAGATAGGATTCAGTGTAACAAAAAACTCACAAGAGTGGTATAAAGGTGATACCTTTTAAAGTGTTAGTAATGTCCAAAAAAAGTTTTTTGCATTTAGAAGAGCTTAAAAAGCTGAGCTAAATGCAAAAAAAGTATCTCTCAAACCGCTGTAAAGCTGTCAGCAGGAGATTTGTGTTGGTCGACACGGAGGCGCAACTGGGCCCGTGCACTCTAGGGGCCTGGCCTCCCCCTGTGACCCCTCCGCCTGGTGCCCGCAGTCTCCCGCCGGTGCTCTAGTAATGCAGAGCGCTGGGATGTGACATCATCTCCCAGCGCTTTGCATTAGTAAGAGGACCGCATGGGAGCTCCAGGTAGGAGGCAGGAGATGGGGGCATTGTGGAGATCGAGGGGCATTGTGGAGGGGGTCAATGTGGTGGAGGGGGGCCAATCTGGTGGTGGGGGCCCATGGCACTTCTTGTACCAGGGCCCGAAGGCTTCTCGTTACACCTCTGGCTTCAACATTTTTTTCATGGTCAGTTGCCCTTTAACACTAAATCAATTGGTTAATATGTATCAGATAAAAAGATTTGAGATTAACGTATAATCAATTACATCAGGATCATAGGCATGAAAATATATTCTTAGAGGGAACATACAAACTTGCACTGACCAGTAAATGAAATATACTACAGCACAGGTAGTGAATTGTTGCACCCCCAGCCAATGGCTTCTTAGAGATGATTTGAACTGTAGACCCAACAAATTGAGGCGCAACAATTAGTTACCTCTGAGCTATGTAATCAGTATGGAGAGGACTATGGAAGTGGAAAGTCCTATTATATGCTGGCTGCATGTGTTTCTGTTGATGTCCATGCCACTGTACAACACAGGAAAGGGCAAAATGTTTGACACCTTCTGTCATTCAAAGAGTTAACTGCTCTAATAGGAAAAAAGGAAAGAATCTCACAGTGCTAAACCCCTATTATATACACATATATATAGAAAAAAGGACCCGAGTGAATGAAATATGAAAAACAGCAAGGAATGAGGAGACCCTCCACAGTCCCCAGATTAATCCTTTGAGTGCTAAAGGGGTATGCAACGCATTGCAAAGCAATGCACTGCATACGACACTGGCATTCAAAGGGTTAAAAAATAAAGAAAACCCAAGGACAGAAGACAATTCTGCACTGCTTCACACAGCTTACCTAAATGTGAATCCTTAAAAAAAGATTAACATCGAAATAAATACTTCATTGGCATGGTCTACAAAGTCTGCTGGCAAACCAGGCACTCTTTGTAGACCGTTCCAATGAAGTATTTATTTCTAAATAGAGCGATTTCGGCTCAGCTGAAGAGCCTCTGTCTGGTCAAATGACTGGAATCTGCTGCTGTCAGCTAGATGGCAGACTTGAGTGAAACAGCCAGGGAAAGGTAACTTCAGCAAGTTATATCTCTCAAATCATAAAGGTTTGAGAGATAAGACTTACATCAATGTTAATCTTTTTTTAATGCCTAGCCACTTAAAATTAACTATTACCATCCCTTTAAAGCCTAGCGCACTTAGGGTGACCACATTTCCGTTCTGCCATTCCGGGACATGTGGTCACCCTACCATAAAGCCTCTTCATCTCCACATTGCCCCTGGATGCCCTACCTTGAGTCCCTGGTAGTCTAGTGGTGTGGAAAGTGCTCTGTGCCTCCTCCGGCACAGAGTTGAAGCTCCCGCGCGCTGTGCTCAGTAATGCAGAGCGCTGGGAGATGATGTCATCTCCCAGCGCTCTGTATTACTAGAGCGCTTGCCTCCAGGAGATCAGCTGGATTGCCGCCCTGGATGTCAGCCTGCAAACGGTGTGTCACATCATGGACGCCGCGAGGGAGCGCTGATTTATGCTACCAAGCGCTCCCTCTCGGCGTCCATGATATGACACACCGCTTGCAGGCTGACATCCAGGGCGGCATATATAAAAAAACACAACAAACACTGGGTCCCTCTGCCCCCCCCTGGCGACGCCACTGAGAGGGTGACTGTTTGTGCTGCTGCGTGGGTGGCTTGGCTTCATTCCGGGACACTTCATTGTCCCGGTGGGAGATGACCCGGGACGCGGGACATAGGCTTCAAATAAGGGACAGTCCCGGACATTCCGGGACCTGTGGTCACCCTAAGCGCACTAGCTTAGCCTGTAATCCCTCCAAGTTATTAGAGTAAATGAATATGCAAAACTCAATGCATATTGGATTAGATAGGTGTATTATTCAGGCTTTATGCAGTTCATAGTAGTGGGAGAGACAGACTCCTATATAAATGGACCGGTGGAAATATTCTCATTCTAGAAGTCGCCACCCACACACTGAAGGTGATTCCTGATGGAAAGCAGCTCAGTTCAGCCATGAAGGCATAGATAGATTTAGATTTTAATATAAAGCATTTTCATAAACCATGAGGATTAAAATGGGGTACCTTGATGAGGCAAGTGAGCTTAAACATATTTTGTCCAAACTATGTGATACAACTCTCATTTTTTTATATAAGTGAATTAATATATTGGTATAATAAATGCTATATATACACATGGTTCATATTAAGTAATTTGTATGAAGCAGCAAGGGATTGTCTTCTGTCTTATGTTCTAATATAGGAGCAGCTTTGATCAAATATGACAGGTAACAGCTAAAAATGAAATTGGTCTATAAACTTTTAAGTATCATGTTCTTCATGCTAGCATCTGTACAATGTAGTTATTTTATGTTAGATTTAATCTTTACATTTTTAATGCATATGTAGACTATATAGAGATATTTTGATAATTGTTTGTGCAGATATAATACTGATAATGTATTGTGAGTAGAATCCACTGCTGTTTCTCAAAACATTTAAAGACAATGCAGAACAATAGTATTCTATTGAAATGTCATTGGCTATATGGCGATCATCAAAAGAGAGACATCAGAATGTCACCCACATCAAAAGGAAGACATTAAAATGTCGTCTGCTTAAGGGTTGCACTGCCTTGTAGGCGCACAATGTCACCCACATCAAAAGGGTGCATGACCATGTGAGCAAACAAAGTCGTACTGCCTTGTAGGCGCAAATGTAGCCCTGCTAGGGACTCGGGAGCTCTGTCTCCAGCTGGACTTGGCCTGCATACTGCACCACTTCACTGCTGTGTCACAGTACCCACTGTCACTCAAAGATTGTCATAGTTTAACTCTTTGAGTGCCAGAGGGATACCCCTCCGGCACTCAAATGGTTAACAATAACTATTGATTATAATGGGACTTCTAACCCCTTGAATGCTAGGGGGTCTCCACAATGCGTCTACTCTACACAATGCGTTGGAGACCTCTGTAACATTCAAGGGGTTACATCCAGCATTTAGAACAACCAGCCGGAGACAGAGCTGCCTAGTCCCTGCCAGGAGGGCTGGAGGAAAGTAACTGGTGAGAGAGGTGAGAGGCTGCAGGCAGCTCTTCTTTTGATCACATGGCCGTGTGCCTAACAGGCAATGCAACCCTTAAGCAGGCGACATTTTAATGTCACCCTTTTGAGGTGGGAGACATTCTGATCTCACCCTTTTGATGTTAGCCATAAAGAAAAAGACATTTAAATAGTAAACCCAGAAAAATCACTTCTTAGACATCCTATCTGGATTGCTAAAGTAATGGCAGCCCTGGAAAAACCAAAAATGGGAGCCAGCATAAAGTATAAATTAGAGTAGATTTTATGCCTCAGAAAACAAACAGAATTGTTACCAAGGCTAGGCTGGAGTACAAGATATTTAAGGTATTAGTGTTCCCTTAAAGGGATAGTAATACTTCGTTTTAACTTTATTTTATTTTGTAGGCATTAAAAAAACATGAAGAATGATATAAGTCTTATGTCTCAAACCTTTATGGTTTAAGAGATATTCACAAGCAAAGTTTCCCCTGCCGCCCCTTTTACCTAGTGTAAGCCATCTCTTCTCAGATATGAATCTGGTTGTAAGGCCAGACAGATAACAGCAGGGGACAATCTTCTTTGTATGAAAAGAATGAAAGCCCTTCCCCCCTTGACAAGTTTTTCAGCTTTTACCATTATCTTAATTGAAGATTGTGCCTCTCTGCAGTCTACCTGGGCACCTCCCTTCTGATCTGGTTGAACGGGGGGGGGGGTACTTTGCTTGTGAATATCTCTTAAACCATAAAGGTTTGAGAGATAAGACTTATATCGTTCTTCATGTTTTTTTAATGCCTACAAAATAAAATAAAGATAAAACAAAGAATTACTATCCCTTTAAGTTCCTCAAATGAACACAGGCCATGCTTCAGTCAGGCTTAGCCACAGATCTCCAGGAATATTGTTGCCTGGAGTAACACAAGAGGAAGTGACAATTCACCACTGTTGATGCAGTAGAGCTTTAAAGCCATGAGTACAAAAAAGTGGAGCAATTATCAGGCAAACCAACAGTGTCATTAGGTATGGCTAGAAATCCCCATTGATTTAAATGGAGCTTCTAACCCAGGGGTGGCCACATTTAGAGTAAGAATTTGGGGAGAGGCCAAAGCAGTCGTCTTGCGCGCACACACATACACTCACTCAAATACACTCACATCCTTATATATACACATATCTCTCATATTTGCACTCTGTCATACTCACACCTTTTTTTTTCTTTAAAGAGAAGTCAGTGGGTCCCCACTTCCCATCATGCTTCTCTCCATACCATTTTCCTGCAATGACCTTGGCCTGGTCAGTGCAATGTGATGAAATCAGCTTGTAACACTGAACCAGGCTGCGTCACGATGGGACAGTGGTGCATAGAAAAGCCTAGGCAGGATGTGGGGGCCCAATAACATCCTTCTTGAGACACTGCAACCTTGTAGCTGTGAGCTTTCACATTAGAAACATCTCAGTTCTGTGGCTGTGAGCTCACACTAGAAACATCTTAGTTTTGCAGCTGAGTGCTCCAAGACTAGAGACATCTCAGTCCTGTATCTGCGAACTCTCACACTGGAGACATCGTTCCCATAGTTTTGTGCACTCACACTAAAGACATATTAGTCTTGTAGCTGTGAGCTCTCATGCTAAAGACATCTCAGTTCTGTAGCTGTGACCTATCACCATAGAGGTTTCTCAGTCCTGTAACTATGATCTGCCACACTAGTGAAATCTCAGTCCTGTAACTATGATCTGCCACACTAGTGAAATCTCAGTCCTGTAACTATGATCTGCCACACTAGTGAAATCTCAGTCCTGTAACTATGATCTGCCACACTAGTGAAATCTCAGTCCTGTAGCTGTGAGCTCTCTCATTAGAGACCTCTTAGTCCTGTAGCTGTGAGCTCTCACATTAGAGACATCTCTGTCCTGTAGCTGTGAGCTCCTACACTACAGACATCTCAGCCCTGTAGCTGTGAGCTCTCTCATTAGAGACCTCTTAGTCCTGTAGCTGTGAGCTCTCACATTAGAGACCTCTTAGTCCTGTAGCTGTGAGCTCCTACACTACAGACATCTCAGCCCTGTAGCTGTGAGCTCTCTCATTAGAGACCTCTTAGTCCTGTAGCTGTGAGCTCTCACATTAGAGACCTCTTAGTCCTGTAGCTGTGAGCTCCTACACTACAGACATCTCAGCCCTGTAGCTGTGAGCTCTCACATTAGAGACATCTCAGCCCTGTAGCTGTGAGCTCTCACATTAGAGACATCTCAGCCCTGTAGCTGTGAGCTCTCACATTAGAGACATCTCAGACCTCTAGCTGTGAGCTCTCACTTTAGAGACCTCTTAGTCCTGTAGCTGTGAGCTCCTACACTAGAGACATCTTAGTTCTGTAGCTGTGAGCTCTCACCATAGAGCTTTCTCAGTCCTGTAACTATGATCTACAAACTAGAGAAATGTCAGTCCTGTAGCTGTGAGCTCTCACATTAGAGACCTCTTAGTCCTGTAGCTGTGAGCTCTCACACTAGAGACATTTTAGTTCAATGGCTGTGAGCTCTCACCATGGAGATATTTCAGTCCTGTAACTATGATCTCTCACACTAGGGGCATCTCAGCCCTTTAGCTGTCAGCTCTCACACTACAGCTCTCTCAGTCCTGTAACTATGAGTTCTCACACTAGTCCTGCAGCTGTGAGCTCCTACATTAGAGACATCTCAGTCCTATAACTGTCAGCTCTCATATTAGAGACATCTCAGTTCTGTAACTGTGAGGTCTCACACTGGAGACATCTCAGTCCTGAAGCTGTGAGCTCTCACACTGGTGACATCTCAGTCCTGTAACTGTGAGCTCTCATATTAGAGACATCTCAGTTCTGTAACTGTGAGGTCTCGCACTGGAGACATCTCAGTCCTGTAACTGTGAGCTCTCATATTAGAGACATCTCAGTTCTGTAACTATGAGGTCTCGCACTGGAGACGTCTCAGTCCTGAAGCTGTGAGCTCTAACACTGGTGACATCTCAGTCCTGTAACTGTGAGCTCTCACACAAAAAATATTGTAGACTGGTCCTGTAGCTTTGAGCTCTCACACTAGAGCCTTCAAAGTAATATTGTGAAATATGCACCTTCATCTTTCATTGACATCTTTATGGTTCTGCTTCTTGCTTGTACATAAAAGGTATGAATCATACGATGTGTTACGCTGGGATCATGGACATAAAATATAAAGTAATACTTTTAGAGAAGTATCGTCTCCTAGTGATAGCCCCCCATGTCCGTTACAATGACAGGAAAATCCTGGTGCCTTTGTTCGAGAGATAAAATCTTCAATCAGTCCTTGATGGCATGTCCATGGAGGCATGGACCACAGAAGAGGAACAATAGATATCCCCCAAAATGGAAAAACCCCTTTAAGTGAGGCACACAAAATACTCCATGCAATAGTATCCAAATTATATTTTTATTATGTATCAAAAAAATTAAAAGTGCAATGAAACAGTAGCTCAATAAAAACATTTAAAAACAGTAGTCTGAGAGGTGTCAAAAGAGATTAGGCAGTGCACATACTCCAATAAATATACCAATAATAACAGCATAAATTATCTTAAAGTGGTAGTAATACTTAAAATTAATTTTATTTTATATTGTAGCCATGAAAAGAAACATTAAAAACGATATAAGTCGTATCTCTCAGACTTTTATGGTTTGATAGATATTCGCAAGTAAAGTTTCTCCCTGAATGACGTTGGCGCTCTAGCTGACAGATTTGGAATCCGGTCCGCAGACCGGCTGCGGCTCTTCAGCAGAGCCGAGATCGCAAGATATAAAATTAACTACTAAATTGGAATAGTCTACAACGTGTGCCTGGTTTGCAAGCACACTTTGTAGACCCTTTCTATGAAATAGTTATTTTTATATCTTGCGAACTCGGCTCTGCAGAAGAGCCGCCGGCTGATCTGTGGACCGGATTCCAAGTCTGTCAGCTAGATGGCAGACTTGCCTGAAACAGCCGCTGAGGAGGAAACTTTACTTGCCCATATCTCTCAAACCATAAAGGTTTGAGAGATAAGACTTATATTGTTTTTTAATGTTATTTTCATGGCTACAATATAAAATAAAATTCATTTTAAGTATTACTAACACTTTAAACCATAATATGCTGTTATTATTCGTATATTTTTTGGAGTATGCGCACTGCCTAACGTAGAAGCAAAATAACCTATTGTGAATCATAAAAAGATTGCAAGCTCTTTGGATTATACAATTTTATTATGTGTGTATATATCCTATAACATAAAGTGGTAGGATGCGCTGCTCCCTGTGAGTGTAACCACAAATGCGCAGTAGAGACTGTTGGGCAGCCTCTACTGCGCATGTGTTGTTTATCACACAGGGAGCTTCACTGTGAGCCGTCTGGAGCTCCCCGTTAACCCTATGAGTGCCAGAGTGGTATGGAACGCATTGCAAAGCAATGCGTTCTGTACCACTCTGGCACTCAAGGGGTTAAGGATTGGCACGTTCGGCGAGTCTCTACTGCGCATGACTCCAGTCATGCACAGTAGAGACTCACCGAACACACTGATCCGGAGCGGGGAACTCCGGACGGTTCACCGCCTGTCTCTGTTCCAGGGCAGCAGTTGGGGCCGCCGGGTGCACTTTAGCCCATGTATACGGGCTTTCATACTAGTATATATATATATAGTCAATAGAGGGATGGAATGCACATCACTGTTTAGTATAGAAAAACTACCTGGGTGCTCATCAAAAAGTAACGGATACACACAGTTCAGCAGAGAAAATGACACTCAGGAATCTTTTTCAATTGAAACTGCGTTTGCTTTACTGAATCAACGTTTCGGCCAGCCTTGTGGCCTTTATCTTGAGGCCACAGGGTTGGCCGAAAGCTTGATTCAATAAAGCAAACAATATTTCATTTGAAAAAGGTTCCTGTGAGTGTCATTGTACTCGCTGGGGTAAATGTACAAATCTGCCAGCACAGCTCTACTGCTGATTTCCTCTATCTCCAGTGTCTGCACTCCAGGGAAAGAGCTAGAGAGCATGATCTCAGTAGTGCATATCAACACACACCCCTCCGTTGTTAAGATTCTGATGCAGGCAAGTCCCTTATACCTGTCCCTCAGCATGCTCAGAGAAATGGGGTAACACTACACCATTCTATCTGCATTTAGTTTAATACATGGCTTTAAACAAGATGTAGCAGAAAGAAAACCCCCAGAACACCCACAGTCTACTCAACCCATCACCACCCTCCAATGCATGTCTGGGTGTGGCCAGAGCGATCCCAATATTCCTGCACCAGTCTTATACCCCTTTACAAGATATTATTTAACCCCCTGGATGCTAGAAAGATTTCCAATATATTGCACAAGCAATCCGTTGGAGATCTCTCTAGCAACCATGGGGCTAAAGCCTTTCTGTGGCTTTCCTTGTCATAGGGTTTTTCTGTGCCAGGAAATAGTGGATGGGACTGGGGGTGGGGCCATGTGAGGACTGGAGGTGTGGTCATGGATGGAGCACCGAGTGTGCCTTGCCTAGGTGCACCTGGGATATAAATTCAGCTCTGCCTGCTACATCTGTATATTTTACATACACAACAGTTATCTGTCAATGATATTGGTGAAAAGCAACTTATCTGATTTGATGCTCTTACCTACTCCTGATGAATTCCAGAGTTGGGCAGAGTGGACACAGTTTACTACAACATTTCTGCTAATTAATAATACGTCAGGCATTTGGTGATGCTATTGCTAATTGCATTTATATAGTGCTAATGGCAGCCAGGCACCACTTCATACATACCCCCCCAATGGACACTAAAACATATTGTTTTGCTCTAATGTATTACATTATGATAGAAACATGTTATTCATATCCCGCGTAGTAAGCTTAGCAACCTTATAGGATCCACATGAGCATTCAACCTAGTTCTCTTAGTCTCTAGCCTCTATGTACTAATGCAGCGTGAAAACCGGTGCATTAATCTGTACTGTGTTCATTTACACCTATGCACAGTTCACTTAAGGTCAAATGCACCAAATAAACCTGGAGCAATTCTAGAGCAGGCTGAATGGGCTATAGGGAACAAATAAAATGTCCCTCTGGTTCAACTTCATTTTTTATTTTTTTTTTCATTTAAAGTGGAACGTTCATAAGATGAACATTGAGGCTTAACCCCTTAACGACCGGCGGTCCTGGGACGTTTCCGTCCCATAAGGACCGCATAGGACCACGTGGACGCGCCGGTACAAGTGACCTGTCGCGTGTATCGGCGCGTCACTATGGGGCCTGATAGAGATCGCTACGATGTTGGAGCGGTCAGTTTCAGGCCCTATTTTTTACTTACAGCGCTCCCAGTAGATCGCTGTAAGTAAAAAGTACGTGACGTACTATGACCGTCATCGGTCCTTGAGTATTTCAAGGACCGTGACGGTCATAGTACATCACATGTCGTTAAGGGGTTAAATCATAATTACATTAGCGATATGCCTAGACATAGTTGTCTTTTCAAGAATAATTTCTGCATTAAAGAAAAATAGAACCTTTTTCAGCAGGCAGGCAGCAGGGAACAGCACAACATCCTGCAGAGCCGGCATCTCTGAATCTGCGCTGTCCGTCTCCTTCAACTCCACGATTGGTTTGTTAAATGCCTTTGTGCCGAATGGCACCGGAAGGGACTGACAGCGCAGGTGCAGAGACCACCTACAGCAAGATCCCAGCCGGTGCCTGCCTGCATAAAAGGTTCTGTTTTTCTTTAATGCAGCAATTATTCTTGGAAAGACAACTATGTCTAGGCATATCGTTAATGTAATTATGATTTAAGGCTCTATGTTCATCTTCCCTTTAAAAAAATGTTTTACCAGGATGAATACATTTAGATTTCTCTCGTTTTCAAGTATGTCCTCATTTAAACCCTTGAACGTTGGCCAGGTCCCCAGTACATAAAGTGGTGAATGTACAAAAGCAACAGCACTCTATGCCAAGTGACGGAATTGATTTTCAGATCCTACACCTGAGTGAAGCCACTTTATTAAGCTACTTAACCCTTTGAGTGCCACAGGGGAGTGCAACGCATTGCAAAGCATTGTGCTAAACACCGGTCTGTCATTCGAAGGGTTAACACTCTGAGTGCCAGAGGAGTACAGAACACATGCGTTCAGTAGCCCTCTGGCACTCAAAGGGTTACATTAAAATGTCTCCCCTTAATGCCGCTTGTATCAAGGGAAGGCAGAAGTTAAACTCTACAAGCATTTTGGGTTGTTCCTTTCCTTTACGCCATGTTTGATGTATTGTAATAAAGACCACATTGAGCAAATGGTGTAAGTTTACACCATTTCACCATGAATCCTATGGGGCAGGTGTAAGTTTACACCATTTCACCATGAATCCTATGGGGCAGGTGTAAGTTTACACCATTTCACCATGAATCCTATGGGGCAGGTGTAAGTTTACACCATTTCACCATGAATCCTATGGGGCATGTGTAAGTTTACACCATTTCACCATGAATCCTATGGGGCAGGTGTAAGTTTACACCATTTCACCATGAATCCTATGGGGCAGGAGTAAGTTTACACCATTTCACCATGAATCCTATGGGGCAGGTGTAAGTTTACACCATTTCACCATGAATCCTATGGGGCAGGTGTAAGTTTACACCATTTCACCATGAATCCTATGGGGCAGGTGTAAGTTTACACCATTTCACCATGAATCCTATGGGGCAGGCGTACTTGACTATCTGGTATCAAAATCCTAAGGTTTGCTGAGTGTGTCCACCAGCATGCACTACAGCGGTTATAAACTCTAGTGCATACCATGAAGTGCAGCCACTTGGGTGAAAAGGTCAGTGGAGCTCCGCTAGCACACCTGAACAGACCCCCCTGAGACCCAATGGGAATTATGGACTAAGGTGTAATAACAAGGTTATGACTTCTCCAGTGATATCACTCCTCCAAATCCTATGTTATTCTATGGAACCTATGCAAGTGGGAAATATACCAGAGATTGGTTCCATAGAATAACATAAGAAGTGGGGAATGATATCAATAGATAAGTTCTCTCCACTTTATTGCCTCTTTATCATTCCTTAGTGCATCTCCCCCATGTTTTGGAGACCTCTATAGCCTTCAAGAGTTTAAAAGCACCATTTGCCCCTTTAGCATTCCTTGTTTTCATTACACACTCCTCTATCTTTAGTGGTTAAATAAACGGCAATTGTTGGTGATTATTAGTTGTTGCATACAGTGCTGTTACTTTACCAATAACCGTTCCATTTACTTTGTGCAAATGGACCTCAGTGACATTACAGACAACATTCATGCCATATCTATTCCAGTGCACTTAGACTGTAAGCTCTACGGGGAAGGGACCTTTAATCCTAATGTACACTCACCCGGTGTTCCCCTTATGATTGTCTTTATAAGCACTTAATCACCGCTCTATTGTACCCCTTCTATATTAAATGTAAAGTGCCAAGTACACTGGTTGGCGCTATATAAATAAAATATAAAGTACAAAATATACAATACAATACACAAGGGTGTATGAAACAAATCACATAAGTGTATCCCATGAATTAATACAAGCCAAAATGAAATGGCTAAAAATCCCTTATGAGGGCTGCATGGTGCCATAAATAGGGAGCCCTACTGACTACCACTCTGCTCACTATGGGCCTTATGTATAAAAATGATGCAAATCCAGGAAACACCAACTACTCCATATAGACAAATAACATTTCCCATTAATTTAAATGTGACTCATTAACCTGTTGTATACTAGATAGGCTTCCATGCACTGGACTGGAACCCTTTGTGTGCCAGAGGGTCAAGTCACTTCTGGAGCGGAATCGCGTCTTGTACAGAAGCAAGGGCAATGCGTACAAAAACATAACTCCAACGAACCTTTTCAGTGCCAGAAAGATATGCAATGCATTGTTTGGTAAACTCTAGTGCATCTTGTATAAGTGCCTGCTCAAGGCAAAAAAAAAAATATTACAAATGTAATAGTGTTATTAACACATGGGGTTCTACAGGGGGTGTCTCACAACCCTTTGGTGCTCCAAGGGTTAAAAGCAACACCTGCATTGTGTTGCATAACCAATGACACTCAAAAGGTTAATGGAAACACATGGCTGATCGTTTCAGTGCCAGGGAGTTGTGAGACTGTGGACAGCCCCCACACATTATACTGGTAAACCCGCCCAGCCTGGCACTCACTGGGTGAAAAGCAACACCTGATAGACCCTTTGCGTTTCAGAGCATTGTTAAGTCCCATAATGAATCTTTTCATACATAGTGGGTCCTGGCGCTTAAAGGGTTAAACGCAACGTGCTGCACAACCGTATAGCAATCGCAGGGATGAAGGCATCACTTGTGTACCTCTCCGTGTGCTAAAGGGTTGTAAGATACCCCCAGTACTCGAGGGGTTAAACACAACACCTGCGTGACCATTTGAGAGTGGAAGAGTTGTGACAACCCACTGACACTATACACTGTACCTGATTGACCCTTTGCGTTCCAAAACGTTGTGAATCCCCTCTGGCACTTGGATAATTGAACACATCTGATTAACCCTTTGAGCGCCAGAGAGTCGTCGCACCCCCGCTGGTCCTCAAAGAGATAACAAACATTTCTGCAGCTAGTCACTTAAAAACGTGAACTCTCTGAGTTCCAGGTGGGCTATCACAAGCATCTGCCACTCAAAGGGTTAATCAGATGTTGTCAACCCTCTGAATGCAAAAAAAAAAGCATACAAGAAGAAGTGGAAACACGCTAAATAATAAAAAATAATGAAAACAATAATAACACGTACTGTATACCAAGAAGCATGCGAGAAGTGCAGCTGTCTCAGTCCGAGTGGAGAGCAATGCAGGGGGAGCATACCTTTAATTTGGTCTTGGGATAGCTGACCTGCACCTTGGGTGCGCTGGTCTTGTTGGAGAGGGCAGCCTGCCTGAGGTCCTCCAGCACTGATATAATCTCATCCAGCACACAGAGCTTGTCCTCATTCCTCAGCACACACAGATGGGAAAAAGTGTAATTGTATCCTCTGTGGTTCACCTTCATCTCCAGTACAGCCCTGTGGATCTGGAGGATCTGCTCAGCCTGGAGCAGGATGTTCCCCCCGGGCTTGGACAGGATGATAACCCGGCCATACCTCCCCGGGGTGTGCAAGTCTGAATACAGCTGCTTCTTGGACTGATCCAGGGGGAACAGACTGCTGGCCAGGCTCCTCTCTATCTTGGCCAGGCTGTGGCTGGGGGCTACCAAGGCTTCCAGGTCACTCTCTGTCTTGTAGCGACTCAGGAAACTGAAGCCAAATATGATGGTGAGGACTGCGGGGACAGTGAGGAAAAACACCGGGTGCCTACTGACAAATAAGCCCAGCTTGTAGGAAGATGACTTGAGCCCTCTGTGGATCACCTGCCGCAGCATCCTCCAGCAGATCCTGCTCACTAATGCTCCAGGTCTCCTTAAGAAGCACATGTGACATGTGTAGGGCTTTGCCCTCCTTGGTCACTTCCTTGTGCACAATTCTACTCCACTCACACACTGCAGCAAGTTGCAGCAAGCCTGCCAAATATTGATCACAGGAGGGGGGGCTCCTGCTTTCAACACAAGCCTGCCTCTCTCTCTCTCTCTCTCTCTCTCTCTCAGCACTAGTCACTGCTTGTACTAGGGATTATTTGCTGTTGCAGTAGCAAAGCCATCCTTTTTATTTTATTTTCATGTTGACTGTAGGGGTACATCTATCATCTATGTATAGAGCATATATGTAAGAGGTGCTAAAGCTTTTAAGGACCAGAGGGGTTTGCAATGCATTGCAAATTGCTGTGGTCCTTAAATGGTTAATCATTTTTTGTTTTTTTTACACACTTTTTGGCTGGGTGCAAAAACAAGCACATTTAACCCTTTGAGTGCCTGGTGGGTGTCCAGTGAATCGCTTCACAATGCTTTGGATACCCCCTGGCACTCAAAGGATTGCAAAAAAAGCTGCAAATTGGCCAGGGGGATGTACAAATGTATTTATTTTTTAAGTGGACTGAAATGATTCATATCTTTTACATGCTTTTAAGCAAGCACAAGATGGTTTGCAGCTTTTAAGCACACTCAGATGTTTTCCCTTTTAACCCTTTAAGCAGAGGCCTTGCTACAGAGGGTGAAGCTTTGACAGGGCCGAGCTTCCATGGAGGGGGAGTAGGTCTCATCAGCCTGCATTGGGATCCTCCAATAACTGGTTTCACCATTGCCTTAAAGGACCAGAGGGTGTACATAGCATTGCAAAGCAATGTGTTGAATGATCAAATGCTCCTTAAAGGGTTAAAGAGCAAGTCAGTTTTGTCTGTTACATGCTTTTCACCCTTTGAGCGATAGAGAGGTAGTGCATTGGCTACCTCTCTGGCATTCAAAGGGTTAAGTGTGCACAGTTTGTAGCCTTTAAACACATTTAGTTCTCCTGCCACATTCACAGGATTTTGAGCATGAACCAGCAATCTGTAGGGATTGTACTAATACGATTTTGCACTAAACCTGGGGCTGGAATTATTTTACTAGTAATACTCCTGCTTATCTCCTGTTTACTAAGCTTTTTACCCTGAAAATTCTAGCATTAACACCATTTGTGCCAGGGAAGGATGGGGGTAGTATGGGAGGGTATGACCATTTCAGGTTTTCTGTTCAAGTGCCCCTTCTTTACTGCCACGTACTAAACAACACGTTACTGTATGCCATTTGCCTGTGTATTCTATACGGGGGGCATTCGTAGCTTGCTCACAATAAGACTTAAGGGCCATATGTTAAAAAAAAAAGTGGAGGAATTCTGGTACAAACTAATTACGCTATAGGGGAGGACTAAAATATGAAAAAAATCCTATTGATTTAAGTGGGCTTTTTAACCCTTAGCATTCAAGAAGTTAGCCCGTTATTGACGGTTGACATGCCCGGACCGTCATGAAGGTCACAGCATTAACTTTTTCAGTGTTAAAGGGGTAGGCAACTCATAGCGAACCCCTCTGGCACTGAAAGGGTTAAGGGCCCGTGATGGTCCTGGCACGTCATGACATTTCGTGATCACAGCTCTCCTAACTAGGGGACAGATGATTAAAAAAAATGCCTTGGTCCTCCAGCGCAGCCTACCTCTGGACAGTGCAGTCCTTAAGGGGCTAAAATCCCCATTTAAATCAATGGGAATGTTTAGTTCCCCCAGTATAGTGAGAATGGTTTTCCCCACCACTTTCCATTTCAACACATGGTCCGTCATGACGGTGAAGTATTGCTCTGCATGCACTGAGTCTATCATGCGATCTAGTATCTACACCAAAGTGCAGTGGAGCTAAATGGAAAACACAAAAATAGACTGGCAAATTTGTACATCCCCATTGCAGCTTTTAACCTTTTGAGTGCTGGAGTGGTGTCCTAAGCATACTTTTCAATGCATTGGACACCCTTCTAGCACTCAAAGGTTAGGCATGAGCAGGTGATTTGCAGCTGTTAAGCTTGTACAGAAAATGCAAGTTTTTAAGTGTTTTTAAGCATGCACTGGCAATATGTAGATTTTAAAGTGGATGTGTCACCTATGGTCAACATCGCATTAATAGTTAGGCTTCTGTCTATAAACTGGAGCAATCTCATTGGCTAGATATTGATCTCTGCCAATGAGACCGCTCCAGCTTACAGACAGAAGCCTCCGTGATTGGAGGAGGGAGGAGAGCAGGGGCGGAATGTCGGACTTCAGCCTATGCGGAAGCAGCTGCAGCACAGACTTTGTAAGTTACATTTTACACGAAATCAAAACTTTAAATAAAAAATGAATACCGTTTTCGTAGTATTTGATATGTAGCCTAACTATTTATGTGATGTTGTCCATAGGTGACACATCCGCTTTAAACAAGCTCAGTTGACTTGTTTCTTTTAAACCTTTGAGTGCCAGGGCACTCAACGCGTTAAATGCTCCTGGCTAGTGTACTTATTTTACAAGCATGCAATGAGAATTTTATAGCCTTTACACATGAAAAGATGATTTTTTTTAAAGCTAAAGTAACTGCCCCCCCTGGCATCCAAGACTGATTGAAGTTCTTATCGCTTTAAAAAGGGCACTGGTAAAGTTCAGGGGGGAACATTAAGAT
Source organism: Rhinophrynus dorsalis (assembly GCA_037306005.1). NCBI lineage: Eukaryota > Metazoa > Chordata > Amphibia > Anura > Rhinophrynidae > Rhinophrynus > Rhinophrynus dorsalis. The sequence goes on along the minus strand of CM074720.1, from coordinate 519,201,940 downwards.
TTTTTTTTACCATAATAAGATAAATGGGGGTTATTATGTAGAAGTGTTACATCTCCATTAAGTGGACCCAAATGATTTGAGACTTTTGTTCAGTTTAAATGTGCTCTGACTCTGAAGCATCAGTCGTATGAATAAAAAGAAACATAGTGTGCTTAATGGGATAGTAATTTTTCAAAAATAAAAGCAGCTCCAATTAATCTTCATAGTATTTGGACCATGGAGAGTGTTATTTCAATACTGTCAGGGTTGTAGTTCAAGAGTAATTGAATGATAAAGTATCCCCCCTCCCGCCCCTTTTACTGATGAAACACTGCTCACCTCAGAGCATCAAGACTGTCTGGATGGATCACAGAGAGGGACAATCTTCAGTGATCATAAGGGAAAACCTGTCAAGGGGACAGGGTTTTCCTTATGATCACAGTAAGAAGATAGTCCCTTGCTATGCTCTGTCTGGTGCCAGGATCAGATTCCACATCTGAGGGGAGGTGGCTTACACCAGGTAAAAAGGGCTGGGAGGAGGATACTTTATCATTCAATTGCTCTTGAATTACAACTTGGACAGTATTGAAATAACACTTATTATGGCCCAAATACTATGAATATTAATTGGAGCTGATTTTATTCTGAAACATTACGATCCCTTTAAGTATTATATGTGTTTAAACTGGAACTGTCACTTTGTAAAAACTATGTGATTTTGACACACTTTTCAAAGACAAATACGATTTAGGCATTTTTGATTTAAAACAATACTGTATAAGATTTTGCCTTATTTATTTGTCTGTTTGTGCAAGTTCTCCAGGTATGCCTGGAGGACGCAAACATTCCTCATGGCTCTACATTACCAACTGTCACTTCCTACCAGGAAATACTAGTTCATTTGTATAAACTGACAAATAAAGCTAAATATCTCAGAAAGTATCGTTTGAAATTAAAAACGACTAACATAAATTTGTATGATTTTGAAAACTTTAAAAAAAAATCACATCTGGGTACAAAGTGACAGTTCCACTTTAACCCTTTGAATGCTCAGACAGTTTGTATCTTTTAACCCTTAATGGACCAGTGGGGTGTGTAATACATTGCTATACAATGCTTTGTTCACATCTCTGGAAATAAAATTGTTAATTGTACCCTGCCAGCCTGAGTCTAGCCACTTTGTTAGTTTTAATCCATTGGCTAAGTGGCATACCTACAAAGGGCACTGTGTTTGCAGTTGTGATAAGGCCCGGCATACAAGGAGACCCATTGATATCAAGGCCCAGTAGGTTCTTGCTATGCTCCTGGGAGAAAATTTTTGCATTAGGGGGCTAAAACATTTTTTTTTCACCAGGGCCCTCCAATGACTAGTCATGTGACTGCCTTGGCTGCTAGAACCACTTCAGCAAGTTTGTATGGTCACTCGCATACAAGGAGGGTTATGTACCAAGGTGTGATAAAGAGGGGATTAAGTGGAGACAGCGTCTCCAGTGATATCACTTCTCACGTCTTGTGTATATGGATATCATTTTTGGGCTTGATAAAGCGGTGTTTCCACTGTGAAACGCTTAGCCAGAAAGTAATTAAACTTTTATTATTTTTACATATTTTTGTATGACATTATTAGCTTTTTTTCTAGCTATATTAAATTTTAAAGAGGAAGACATTTTTTGGCGTTATTCTTATTTTGTCTGGGGATGGAGCAGCCTTTGGGATCACCGAGTGGAGACTGTGGGAAATCTCTACTATCTTGTTTCGTCAGCTTTGGTTATCCCAAGATGTTGACTATATCTAAATGTGATTAGGTTCACTGGAATACGTATATTTGAAAGATTTGTGAAATGTTTTTAAACTATTGGGTGCTTTTGTGTTTTTTTGCTTTTGAGATGTCACTGCCTTGGCTGCTACAAACCACTGCAGAGCCATAGACAGTGTTATTTTAATAATGTCAGAGTTGTAGCTCAGGAGTAAATGAATGATAAAGTTTCCCCTCCCGCCCCTTTTACCTAGTGTAAGCCATCTCCCCTCAGATGTGGAATCTGGTCCTGGGAACAGACAGATCACAGCAAGGGACAATCTTCTTACTGTGAGAACAATGAAAACCCTGCCCCCCTTGACATGTTTTTCAGGTTTTTCCTTTATGCTAGTTGAAGATTGTCCCTCTCTGCGGTCCACCTGGACACCACCCTGCTGCTCTGAGCTGAGCAGTAAAAGGGTTGGGAGGGGGATACTTTATCATTCAATTACTCTTGAATTACAGCTCTGACAGTATTGAAATAACACACTCCATGGCCCAAATACTATGATGATTAATTGGAGCAGCTTTTATTGTGAACCATTACTATCCCTTTAAGCACATTACTTCTTTAAGTTCACATGGGTCATTTGTGGCATTTAACCCTTTGAGTACCTGAGGGATAAACAACGCATTGTAAAGCAATGTGTTGCACATCCCTCTGGCACTCAAAGGGTTAACAGAACCCAGACAAGGAGCTTCTTTTAGTTTAGCCCGGCCAATCCGCAGCTATTTTCATACCCACTTTTTCAACTACCTAACTGGAAAAAATATCATCCCTGCCCAGCTTATTGCCAACTTTTTAATTATTTTAATATCCCAGTCCATTTGCAACTTTAAAGAACCTGTGGATAATTTGTGTCTCTAATACTTTATATCCCCGTAGATTTTAAAGTTGATTCAAGTGCATTGCCAAAGCCAATTTGCAGCTCTCATTCCTAGAGTCCAGGGATTTAAGAAATTCTGGTCAATTTGCATAATTTTTTCCAATCTCATATACTGTAAATCCTGTTTTCTTGAGCATTTAAAAGGAACATGTGGATTGTTGTCCGGAATAAAGGGCAAGACGTTGTGTGATTTTCAGTCCTGCAGATTTATTTCAGTTAAACAATAAGGAAATGAATGATCACGCTGCAAATGCATGCTGTCCTGCTGTTGCAATGCTAGAGGGGGGTAGAGGAGAGATTAAATCCATTTTACTGCAGTATAGAGGCAATGAAATGAAGGAGGGGTTAGACATCTCTTTCTGGTGTTCCACACTGTACCATGCCTTGTTGGGAATCCCTGCTCTAGGATGCAAGATTTTGCAGTATATTTAGAGACAGTGGCTATTTCTCACACACTGGCGATTGATTCCTCTGCAATTTGCCCTGGCAGATGCCAATGCAGGAGAGCTGTCTTCTTCTGTCTGGTGATAGAAAAGTCATTTATTAATACATCATTTTATTAATCTAATATGCACAGCATACCATGCCGTGTGTTCATTTGATAGCGTACTGTATTTGTACTGTATCTTGGCTTTGTGCATGCAGATGCTCAGATAAAATATTAGCAAAGGAAAATGTATTCACTCACATATTACTGATTATTTTACTATTATATATTCATTATGTAATTTATTACAGAGACTGTGTGCGCGTGTGAGAGTGTATGTGTGTGTGTCTGTATATATGTGTGTATGAGTGTATGTGTGTGGGTGTGTGGGTGTGTTTGTCTATATATGTGTGTGTATGAGTTTGTCTGTATATGTATGTGTCTGTAGTCTGTGTGTGTGTGTCTCTCTGTATATGTGTGTGTGTGTGTGTCAGTAGTCTCTGACAATATGTGTGTGTGTCTGTATGTGAATGTATATATGTGTGTGTGTGTGTCTGTGTGTCAGTAGTCTCTGACAATATGTGTGTGTGTGTGTGTCTGTATATTGTGTGTGTGTCTGTGTGTGTGTGTGTGTCTGTATTTGTCTATATATGTGTGTGTGTGTCTGTATGTGTCTGTATATGTGTGTGTGTATCTGTGTGCATTTAGCCAGATAATGTATGCCTATGATTCATTGTGAATCTCTATACTGATGTAAGGAATGAATGTTTATTATGTAACATACTGTGCAGGTTCATTCATATGCTGTCTATATTTATTCAGGGAATTAACTCACCCAATGCCAAATTACTGTGCATCATATTATTAATGTCTGTGAAGCTGATGGAGTAAGAAGAAGTGAATCGATTTTAGGGAAAACAACTGTGCTATGAGTATTCATAAAAATTACAAGAATTCCTGTAGATGTAAATGGGGCTTTTAAACCCTTGAAATGCTAGAGAGTTCTTCAACTCAATGCTTATCAGTACATTGGAGACCTCACTAACAATCACTGGATTAAAAACTTCACTTATATCAATGGCAATTTTATTTGTCCCCTTCAGGGTCTTTGGTGTGCCCACAAGTGATCCGGTTACATCCCCCGTACGGGAGGGATGTGTTAATACGATTCCCACCTGCTAAACTACTTACACTGTAACGTCTTCTATTAAAGGGATAGTAATGTTTCATAATAAAAGCAACTCTAATTAATCATCATAGTATTTGGAGTGTTTTGGAGTGTTTTTCAATACTGTCAGAGTTGTAGTTCAAGAGTAATTCAATGACAAAGTATCCCCCTCCCACCCCTTTTACTGATTTAACACTGCTCAGCCAGAGCAGAAGGGAGGTGCCCTGGTAGATTGCAGAGAGGGACAGTCTTCAGGTAAGATAAGGGAAAAAGCTGAAAAGCTTGTCAAGGGGGGGGCAGGGCTTTCATTGTTCTGATAGGAAGAATATTGTCCCTTGCTGTTATCTGTCTGGTCTATGGACTGCATTCCACATCTGAAAAGAGATGGCTTACACTAGTTAAAAGGGGTGGGAGGGGAAACTTTGCTTGTGAATATCCCTTAAACCATAAAGGTTTGAGAGATAAGACTTATATCGTTCTTCATGTTTTTTTAATGCCTACAAAATAAAATAAAGATAAAACAAAGTATTACTATCCCTTTAATGCCGCTTGTACTCAGCATACGGTAGTGTGGGGGTGCATGGGTGTTTTTGGGGTGTTCCGTTCCTCTGCGCCATGCAATACATTCAAATGGTTAATACCATGTAGAAAATAAGGCAGAGAGGAAATCAGTGTAACCTGATTCCATTTTCCTACACACGTTATATATATATTAAATTGCTTCAGTGGGTTATTGTCTTCCTCTGAATGAGGGGTGATTTGGCATGTATTTGATGGATGCATGTCTTTTTTCAGCCTCATCAACTATGTTACTATGTGAAGTCTTAAAAGGGAACATTCACATAAGAAAAACTTTCGTGTAGTGGCTTCAGTCACTACAACAAGATTAGCCTTGTTTTTATTTTATTTTACTGACTATGGAAGATGTGAAGCGTTAAAGTCCTCCTTCTGCGGCACTCTCTATGTGCGGCACAACGCCGCAGGGCCTCCCTCTGGCAGCTGGAATGGAGGTGGGAAGTCCTGCGGCGTTGTGCCACACTTACAGGGTGCCGCAGAAGGTGGAAGTGCCCAACTTTAACGCTTCAGATATTCCATAGTAGGTCAGTAAAATAAAAAAAAACAACACTAATCTTGTTGTAGTGATTGTAGTGATTTTTCTTATTGCATTGTATTGTATATTTTATTTATATAGCGCCAACCAGTGTACTTGGTATTTTACAGTTTACATTTGATATACAAGGGGTACAATAAGTGCAGTGATTAAAGGGATAGTAATACTTTGTTTTAACTTTATTTTATTTTGTAGGCATTAAAAAACATGAAGAACTATATAAGTCTCATCTTTCAAACCTTTATGGTTTGAGAGATATTCACAAGCAAATGTTCCCCCTCCCTCCCCTTTTACCTAGTGTAAGTAATCTCTTCTCAGATGTGGAATGCTGTCCATAGACCAGACAGATAACAGCAGGGGACAATCTTCTTCCTATGAGAACAATGGAAGCCCTGCCCCCCTTGACAAGTTTTTCAGGTATTTCCCTTATCTTAACTGAAGATTGTCCCTCTCTGCATTCTACCAGGGCACCTCCCTTCTGATCTGGCTGAACAGTGTTACATCAGTAAAAGGGGGGGAGGGGGATACTTTGTCATTGAATTACTCTTGAACTACAACTCTGACAGAATTGAAATAACATTCTCCAAAGTCCAAATACTATGATGATTAATTAGAGCTGCTTTTATTATGAAACATTACTATCCCTTTAAATGCTTATAAAGACAATCATAAGGGAAACAGGTGAGTATACATGAGGATGAAAGGTCCCTGCCCCGTAGAGCTTACAATCTAATCTAATCTTATGTGACTGTTCCCCTTTAACAATGGCAGATTGTGTGCACCAGAATGCACTGCAGCTATCATACACTCACATACATATCCCAATATCATTTATGGTTACATATATGAGCAGAAAATGAACCTCGCTGATGGATTTGTAGTTTCTGCATCTACATTTCTAGTAATTGTGTCTGTGTCCCTGTGAATCCGTGCAGTATCACAGTATATACTGTCAGTGACAGATTTCCCATTAGATAGTTTAGCCGTACCCAAATTCTGAGTTGCGGGTGTGGCCAGGGCAATTTCATTGTCACTGTGCCAGTTTATATAGCCTTTTATTAGATATTATTTAACTCCATAGCAACCAAACAGGTTAAAATCTATTTTGTACTTGTGAATTATAGGCTAAAGGTATTTCCTGTGGACAATGGATGGGATCGTGGGCTTGTCATGTGAGGAGTGGGTTTGTGGCCATGGGTACAAATATACATACTAGCAATATTGGCTTTGACAGTGTGGTTAATAAAACAATGAGTGGCTTGTTGAATTTTCAGTGTTTAGCTCTTTCAGCTCCAAAAAGGTGTGCAAGACATTAAAGGGATAGTAATACTAAAGTATTACTAATCACTGTATTAAAGTCCTATTAAAAATAAATGTATTGCCCCCAGTGTTATCTCTCAAACCTTTAGGCACCGTGTTACACAACTCTCCATCACTGATCGTGAGTGTGTGTGAGCATATGAGTGTGTTGGTATGTGTGAAAGTGTGTGAGTATGTGTGAGCAAGAGCCTGTGTCAGGGACAGCATACGAGTTTTGTGTGTATTTCATTTCACTTGTATTGAGTTTTCATATAGCATTTTGCATATAGTATTTTGTGCATTATGTACAGCGTATTGCCTATAGCGTTGTGCATTTAGCATATTGTACTTTGCATACAGCATACAGCATTTTGCGTATAATGTATTGCTTTTTCTGTATAGCATTTTACCTGTTGTGTTTTGTATATAGCATTGTGCGTACAGCTTTTGGTGTTTTGCGTATATCATTTTCTGAACAGAGTTAGGCGTATGGTGTTTGGTGTATTGTGCTTGATATATTGTGTTTGCATTTGGTGTATTGCATATTGTGGTTTGCGTTTGGTGTTAGCGCATGGCATCTTGCTTATGACATATAGCATAAGATGTTTTGTGTATTGCATAAGGCTTATAGCATTTTGCATATTGCGTTTGACATATAGAGTTGTGTATATAAGATTGTGTGTGTACAACATTTGGGGTATATAGTTTAGATTATATAGTCTGGTGTATAGCATTTGGCGTATGCTGTTATATGTGCATATATGTTGTGCATATCGCATGTTATGAAAAAGCAATGTGCATATAGCAGTGTGCAAATAGCATTGTGCATGTAACATTGTGCATATAGTGCTGTGCATATAGAGTTTGGTGAATTGTGTATAGTGTTGTATACTATTTTGAATATTGTGTTTTGCATGTGGCATATCGAGTTTTGCATATTGTGTTTGGTGTATATCATCTGGCGTATTTCGTATGGTGTTTGGCTATGGAGTATGGCGGATTGGGTTTGACATATAGAGTATTGCCTTTCGCGTATTACATATTGCATTTGGCTTATTGCGTTTAGCTTTATTAGTATAGAATTTGGCACATTGCGTATAGTGTTTTGTGTATATTACTTTGCATATACCATTTGCCATTTTGAGTGTAACGCTGTACAAATGGAATTTTATGAATAGCGTTTGGTGCATGGCGAGGTGTGCATTTCCGTTTTGCATATTGTGTTTTGCATTTGATGTATAGAGTTGAGTGTATTGAGTTTGGCGTATTGCATTTGGTGTGTAGCGTTGAGTGTATTGAGTTTGGTGTATTGCATTTGATGTATAGCGTTGAGTGTATTGAGTTTGGCGTATTGCATTTGGTGTATAGCGTTGAGTGTATTGAGTTTGGCGTATTGCATTTGATGTATAGCGTTGAGTGTATTGAGTTTGGCGTTTTGCATTTGGTGTATAGCATGTAGCTTTTGGCATATTACGTATGGTGTTTGGCGTATATATCGTTTTCAGTATAAAGTGTTGTATTTAGCATTTTGCGTATATTGTTTTGTGTACATAGTGTTTTACGTTTGGAGTTTTGTGCATAGCGTATTTCATGTTGCGTACAGCCGTATGTGTATTGCGTATAGTGTTTTGCATTTGGTGTATAGCATTTGGTGTACTGCTTATAGCATTTTGCATATAACATTCTGAGTATTGTGTTTGACGTATAGCGGATTGCATTTGGCATACAGCATTTTCCATATACTGTTCTGCATAGAGAGAGAGAGAGAGAGGAAAAGAGAAAGAGAGAGACAGAGAGTGTTCAGATGAATAGCACTCACTGGACTTGTAGCATGGTGAAAAAGGCAGAATAAACTATGTTTTGTTCAAAAGTTGACATCTTAGTGGCAACAGTAAATGTTTTTTGTCTTCAGAAAAGTGGCAATTTTGAATATTTTGAACGAAACACAGTTTATTCTGCTGTTATTTTACTTTACTTCAAGTCCAGTAAGTGCTGTTGATTTAGAACTCTGGATTACTGTTTACGTGCACCCCGGAATTCATATTGTTAGTCATGAGTGCATCCTATCTATTCCTTCAGTGCTTTCTATTCATTCATCTGAAATAATGTAATGGCGTGAATACTATATGTGGATTTTGTGCTATACTAGAGTTGTTATTCTTGGTCAGCAGCATACATTTATTGAATAATACTGGGGCATACCTCCCAACATTTCAAATTGCCAAAGAGGGACACTTGTGTTTTAGGGGGTGTTGCTGGGGGCGTGCCTGGTGGGTGTGGCGTTACCAAGAATTTTTAGGTTATTTCATGACCTATTGACACCCACTTGCGAAACCTAATAAATGATTTAGAACAAGACCAAAGTATTTTATTTACACAGACTAATTTATAAACAGATACTGACATTTATACAAACAGTAATGTGAGTTTTATTGCTGTAGAGCAATATTATACACTTATATACACACCACACAGTCTGATCTCCTAAAAAAAGGGACATCAGTGTGGGAAAGAGGGACAGAGGGATTTGGGTCTAAAAGAGGGACACTTGGGAGGTATGCTGGGGGAATGTACAAATACAATTCTGCACTAAACCTGGAGCTAGAATCGATTTTATAGTCCTATGCCTGCCTGATGCCAGTTCACTAAGCAAATTATACCACAAGATCTTCCCTTATTGGCCCTTGCACCAAGAAGATGGTAGTGGGGAAGTGTATCTGCATTTTTGGGATTTGTCTCCTCTATGCCTTGTATAGTGCCATGTATTAATGCTTTGATCCCCAGAGAGGTATTGATCGCGTTGTGTTGCAATGCATTGAATACCCTTCTGTAATCCAAAAGGTTACATGGTGCCATTTTCCTGCACATGTTATGTGGAAGGCATCTGGGTTTTGTTATCATTAAAGGGATAGTAACGTCAGAAAAAAGTATTAACTATATGGTAGATACAATTAAAAGACAGTACTTGCACTTATTTATATCTCTCAAACCGTTATGATTTGAGAGATATAGGGAAATAAAGTTATCCGCTTCCTCCCCTTTCTGCTTGGCGAGCTGTAAAGTTGTCAGAAGCAGTTTCTGGTTCCTGGATCAGATGGCGGCTCTTCAGCAGCACCGACATAGCGATTCCTAAAAATAAATACTTCATTGGAACGGTCTACAACGTGTGCCTGGTTTGCAAGTACACATTGTAGACCATTCCCATGAAGTACTTATCTTTAGATATCATTATATCAGCGCTGATGAAGAGCCGCGTCTGGTCAAGCGACCAGATTCTGCTTCTGACAGCTTTACAGTTCATCAAGAAGAAAGGGGAGGGAGCGGAGAACTTTATTTTCCTGTATCTCTCAAACCATAACGGTTTGAGAGCTATGAATAAGTGCAAGTACACTCTTTTAGTTAATACTTTTTTTCTGACATTACTGTCCCTTTAAAGGGTTAGTAATAATTAAAATGTAAAAAAAAATATGTTGTAGGGTTTTCCCCTGAGTAAAACAAGAGTACTCCCACTGCTGAAAGGTGTTTCATTCAAAAGTTATTAATTTTCAAATTTGAATTTTTTAGGTGCAATATCACAGTGGCCTGAAATTTTACAGTGGCGCTGTTGCTACACTATCCTATGGAGATTTATGGTCCCGGGACCAGAGCAGTCCATAGGATGGTGTAGCAACAGCGCCACTGTACAATTTCAGGCCACTGTGATATTGCACCTAAAAAATTCAACTTTGAAAATTAATAACTTTTGAATGAAACACCTTTCAGCAGTGGGAGTACTCTTGTTTTACTCAGGGGAAAAACCCTACAACATATATTTTTTTTTTTACATTTTAACCCTTTGAGTGCCAGAGGGGTACACAACGCATTGCAAAGCAGTGCGTTGCGTATCCCTCTGGCACTCAAAGGGTTAAGTATTACTATCACTTTAAGTATGAAATAACACTAAACATTAGTCTGTGCACTAAGCAGGACTGGAACAATTCTGGGGAAAACACAATTGCACCATAGTGGACAAATACTCATTCCCATTAATTTAACCCCTTAAGGACCATCAACGTGGCTGGCACTTAAGGACCATGGGGCTTTTTTTCCCCCAAATTGGAATCAGAGGTCCCCCAAATGGCGTGCAGGCCCGGGGGGACCCCTGAATTCCATGACGTACATATTCGTCACCGGTCCTTAATGTAACTTTTTCCCATGATGTATATGTACTGCATGGATACTTAAGGGGTTAAATGGGGCTTTTAACCCTTTCAGTGCCAGTGCAATGTGCTGCGTACCCCTCTGGCACTGAAAGGGATAACTTTCTGAAAGCAATGGGCAGGGGGCATCTGTACCAGTCAATGGGTTAATAGCCCCCTTTAATAAATGGCAATTTTTATTTGTCCCCTGATTACTCCAGTGTACGTAGTTAACGTGACCACATATCCTTTTTCAATCAGGGAAGTCTATGGAAACTTTCGTTCTGCTGGACTGTGTAGGGATCAGTGCAACCTTTCAGTGTTTGTTTATTTAAATGTATATGTGGTCTCCTCATTCTTAGTACAACAAGCTCGTTGTGATGAATGAGCCCTCTAAGCGTGCAAGGCTCTCCCTGAGTTGTGCAGCTCATGGAAATGCTGATAAGATTCAGAGAGACTGGATTGTGTGATGCTTTATGTAGCCCTGAGGGTTTGCTGCTGTTCTGCTGAAACGGATCTCGTGCTGTCCTTCTTGCAGTATAGAATCAGATGTAACAAACAGCCCGTGCTGTTAATATTAATGTACGAGGATGAGCACAAAGCAAGATTCTTATTCATCAAGCTAAAGAGGGGATATTGTGGATCAAACCAACTGCACCACAGGGGACAATTAAAACATCACATTGATTTATTTTGGTCTTCTAACCCCCTTGAATGCTAGAGATATCTCCAATGCAATGCAGGGCATTCAAGAGGTTAAAAAGCCCCATTTAAATCAAGGTGAATCTGTGGAATTTGAATTCCTTTCCCATGGTGCAATTGGTGTGTTCCAAAAGATACCAAGGGACGTATGTTCAGGAGAAAAGTAGAGGAATTCTGGTACAAACCAACTGCACTCTATGGGAGAGCTAAAAATGTCCATGGATATAAATGGGAATATTAACCCGCTGAATGCTTGAGAAGTCTCCATTGTGTTGCTTTGTAATGCATTGAAGAACTCTCTAGCATTAAAGGGGTTAAAATCCCCACTGAAATAAATGGGAATTTTTGGCATTTTTAGTTCTCCCCTGAATGCAAATGGTTTGCCCCAGAATTCCTACAATTTTTGTTTGAACATGCGGCCCTCAAATGTTTTATTCTTTATATCAGCATATTCTATATAATAATTCGCTAGGATGTTTGTCAGAAGCCATCATGCGCAGTAGAGACTGGCCGTGCTGCAGTCATGCTGCGGCTGATACAGAGTGGGCCGCTCCAAATTCGAACCATAGTCCTTTCTGCACACCAGGTGCACAGAGAGGACTATGGTCCGAATTTGGTGTTCCCCTACTCCGTATTAGCTGTGGTGCATTCGGGCACCCTGTACTGCGCATGACTGCAGCGTGGCCAGTGGGCAGGGAGGCTCCGGGAACCAGCCGAGGCTGCTGGGTGGCACTAAGGCCCATATACACTGGCTTTTAAACTAGTGCTGACATATGTGTGTGTGTATATATATATATATATATATATATATATATATATATATATATTTTTTGCTTCATTGCTTCACATGTCAAATGGCAAGAAAGAAAGGTTTTATAAACACTGTAACCTATTAACCACTTGGATGCTAAAGAAGTATCCAGTTAATTTCAAAGTACACTATATGGCCAAAAATATGTGGAAGCCTGACCATCACATCTATATGAGCTTGTTGGACATCCCATTCCAAAACCATGGGCATTAATATGGAGTTGGCTCCACCTTTGCAGTTAAAACAGACTCCATTTCTGGGAAGGTTTTCCACAAGATTTTGGAGTTTGTCTGTGGGAATTTTTGCCCATTCAGCCACAAAAAGCATTTGTGAGGTCAGGCACTGAGGTTGTACAAGAAGGCCTGGCTTTCAGTAGGTGTTCCAATTCATCCCAAAAGTGTTCATTGGGGTTAAGGTCAGGGCTGTGTGCAGGCCACTCGAGTTCCTCCAAACCAAACCATGTCTTTATGGACCTTGCTTTGTGCACAGGGGCCCAGTAATGCTGGAACAGGAAAGGGCCTTCCCCAAACTGTTGCCACAAAGTTTGAAGCATGCAATCATCTAAAATCTGTATTCAATGGTAGATCACTGTTCAGCACTTTCTGGGTGTGATGCCTGAACAGAGGCAAGATCACATCCCCTGTTTTCTTTATAAGTCAGTTAGTATATGGAATACTCACGAACTTTAAGTAAATGTGAATAATTTAACTGATTAGTGATGTCTATTTAAGTATGATATGACATAACACCCCCCTTCTTTTCTATTTACTGTTTTGTCCTTTTTAGGCCTCATCATTGAAGTTAAATTGGTCTTACTAGGTACCTTAGAGCAAAGGGTCCAAAAATGAATTCCCCTATAACCCAATAGGGAGACCAAGCCCAATGATTATTTGGATATGCAAAGTGAAGGTCAGAGATGCTCCACTGTGAACAAGCCTGCCTAATACTGTAGAAAGCTCTATAGGGGAACCCACAAGTGGACCGCCTACTCACAAGTACCTACAGATAACTGCACCTCACTGATGAGGCCCATACGTCTTGGGTTAGCTGCTTCCCTTGATCAGAGAGGAATTACCTGACACTTTGTGGCTGGACTGTCACCTGGGAAGGTTCAATACAATGTGCTTTAGGATATTTCTTCTATGTGTATGGTAGCTCTGATCTAAAAGAGATTGCATCCTGAGTAGGATAAAGTCATACAGAGCTTGCTATATGCCCTTGAAGGCTCTTTCCTAGTTGAGCATGTCTGTATATCTATCTAGCTCATTCCTAGCTGAGTATATCTGATCTTTACTATTCTTAGTGCCATTTCAGATAATGCTTTTATTTTTGTTTTTTATTTCGGAAAAAAGGAGGTTGTACTGTTTAACCTCATCCCCTTAAGGACCCTTAGCGATCGGCGAGCCATAACAACTAAACCGGATGCGACAATAAAAAAAAAAGTCTGTTGTCCTTAAGTGTCGGCCACATGAGCGATTGGCCGACCCTTAAGGGGTTAAACCCCCCCAAAGAAACACATGCACACACAACCTCTCTTCCCACATTATTTTTATTTATATGAGTATTTAACCACTTGAGTTTTATGAGATCTCCAGCACATTGTTTTATCAAAGCAAGAAGAACTGGCACAACTGTACCATAGCAGACAAGCAAAAATTCCCAAAATACCCACGGATTTAAACGGAACCTTTAAGCCTTTAAAAGGATAGTAATGTTTCATAATAAAAGCAGCTCTAATTAATCATCATAGTATTTGGACTTTGGAGAGTGTTATTTCAATTCTGTCAGAGTTGTAGTTCAAGAGTAATTCAATGACAAAGTATCCCCCTCCCGCCCCTTTTACTGATGTAACACTGCTCAGTCAGAGCAGAAGGGTGGTATCAAAGTGGATTGCTGAGAGGGACAATCTTGAATTAAGATAAGGGAAAAACCTGAAAAACCTGTGAATGGGGGCAGGGTTTTCATTGTTCTCACAATAAGAAAATTGTCCCTTGCTGTGAGCTGTCTGGTCTGTGGACCAGATTCCACATCTGAGGGGAGGTGGCTTACACTAGGTAAAAGGGATGGGAGGGGGATACTTTATCATTTATTTACTCTTGAACTACAACTCTGAAAGCATTGAAATAACACTCTCTATGGCTCAAATACTATGAAGATTAAGGTATATTGCAGAGAGGGACAATCTTCAATTAAGATAAAGGAAAAACCTGAAAAACTTGTCAAGGGGGGCAGGGCTTTCATTGTTCTCATAGGAAGAAGATTGTTCCCTTCTGTTATCTGTCTGGTCTATGGACTACATTCCACATCTGAGAAGAGATGGCTTACACTAGGTAAAAGGGGCAGGAGGGGAAACTTTACTTGTGAATAGCTCTCAAACCATAAAGGTTTGAGAGATAACACTTGTATCATTCTTCATGTTTTTTTAATGCCTACAAAATAAAATAAAGTTAAAACAAAGTATTACTATCCCTTTAAATGTTATAGAGGTCTCTAAATCATAGTGAAAAATGCTTTAGGGATCTTTCTAGAACTTAAAGGGTTAAGAAGTCCCACACAAATAAGTGTGCCTGTGGTGTAGTTGGTTTGCTCAAAAATTGCTCACTTTTAGCCTCCTGAACATGGACCTGTATTTTTATGCACAACAGAACTGTCAGGGGGACGCCATTTTTCATTCAGCTGACTATGAAATAAAATGATAGATTGTTACTCTGGCAAAATGAAAGCAATAAAATCCCCGGCTAAAAATAGCCGTGTGTTCTTTCTAGTATGTCCCTAAATGATTCATATGGTCACAAAGCCTTTTCCTGGATTATGCTGCATTTCATTGATAATAACTGGAACTAATGCAAGTAACTGAGGTCTCCTAGTAGAAGTACATTTGTCAAGATGCATATATATCATACACAGAACTTTTTATTTGTTTGTTGTACAATAAGATCTGCTTTTTTTTCCACATTTTTTATTGTATACTGCACCCACCTACCCACACGTTTACCACTCTCTGTTTCACCATGTTCCATCACATTTATCTCAATAGTTTCCTCTGTTATTACCCCCAACCGTGAGTCTGATTGTACTGAGGAGAACTGGAGCAATTCTGATGCAAAGCAATTACACCACAGGGGACAAATTAAATATCTCCGCGTTGGGACTGCATTAAAAACTGCTTATATGTCATGTTAACCAGAAGGCCAGAAAATGTACAGTTCAGAAGATATTCAGACTTCTTTCATATGCTAATGCATGCCAATTAAGGTACCCGTGTGGATCGGTGACATTTTCATACGCTCATAAATCTGTGCAGTACCAGGAAATGTTTACTTTCACTTTTCCAAGAAATAAAAGTGTGAATTTCTCCTGCACATTTTCTGATCTTTTGACTAACAAGACATACAGGCAATTTTTAATGTATTTTTCAAATACGCAGACTTGAATTAAGGAGACAGTTCCGCTTTAAGCTAAATCTTTAGAATCTTACTTAAAGTGTAAAATGTTGAGTGCTCAGATACATTTTAATCACGCAAGACCTTATTAATAACCAAGAATCCTTGTTCAGCACATTGCAAAATGAGCAAGACTTATCATGCAAAGCCATGCTTATAAATTGGCAGCTGCAAGCAGTTCTGAGCACTGAAATTAAAGTAGTCACGGGACAGTACCAGTCACTGTATTAAACATTTTTTTAGGAGAGCCTGAGAAATTCTCACTTGAGAATAAATCTGTGCTCACCAGTCATTACAGTGGTGCCCATTTGACAACTGATGGATTATAAGGAGCAGACTACCATAAATGACTGTTTCCTTAACCATTTAAGGACCAAATAATAATATATAACTATGCTGCTATGTTTATATATAAATATATGTATATATATATATATATATATAAATATATATATATATATATATAAATAAATATATATATATATAAATATATATCCTATATAATAATTCGCTAAAACGTGTGTAACAACGCATGTGCACGAGTAGTCTCTACTGATCATGACTTCTCCCTGACCGGCTGGCACTGTATCAGCCGCGGCACGGGCAGTCCCTACTGTGCATGACTGCCCCGCGACCGGCTGGCACTGTATCAACCGCGGTGTGGCCAGTCTCTACTGTGCATGACTGCCCTGCGACCGGCTGGAAGTGGCACTGTGGCCCATGTAACGGGCTCTTCAACTAGTATATATATAAGGGTTGCACCGATACCGATACTGGTATTGGTGCCTATACTGGCATTTGCGCGAGTATGATGCCAGCACCGATACCCTGTGTCAGGGTTGGTGCTGCAGAGAGGGAGCCCGGGGAGCTGCTCACAATGCTCCCCGGTTGCCTCTCGCCATCTTGCAGCATCGGAGCGTTGCCACAGGTTACCATGGCAATGCTCAGACGCTGACCTCTGCCGGGGCTCGCGAGAGAACAGCGAGCACCCAGCAGAGGAGGGTAAGGCAGGCAAAGAGATGGCAAAATGGGGCATCAAGAGCGGGTGGTGAAAGAGGCAGAGAGGGGGGTCAAGAGGAAGAAAAAGAGGCAAAAGGGACTAAGGGAGAAAAAAAAAAGAGGCAAAAGGAGGAAGGATCAGGAGACAAAAGGAGGGGGGCCAAGAAGAAGTAAAAGGAGGGGGGATCAGGAGGGAGAGAGAGAAAGAGGCAAAAGGGTGGGATCAAGAGTCAAGGAGGGGGACAAAGGGGGATCAAAAGGGAGAGAAAAAGCCAAGGCAAAAGGAGGGGGCTCAAGAGGGGGAGAATGAAGCAAAAGGTGGGAATCAAGAGGGGGAGAAAGAGGCAAAAGGGGAGACCCAAGAGGTGGTGTGTGTATGTATGTGTGTGTGTGTGTGTGTGTGTGTGTATATATATTTCAAGTACTCACCGATACCAATTACCAATACGTTTTTTTGCAGTCATTTGCCAGTTTTCCAAGTACCTAAAGCATATATATATATATATATATATATATATATATATATATATATATATAAAAGCAAATATACACAGTATTGGTGCACATCCAAATTTTCATCACCATTAACCCTTTACTCTGCGGCATTGTGCCTACATATCACTACTATATTAAAGATGAGGATTTAGTTGCATCATATGGCCATAGAATGCTAAGCTTGCCACCAACGCTAAGGTACCTCATTTCGGCAAGTACCTAACCTTAATATGCTTTGTCTTATGACCTGAATCTCTCTTCTTTAGGCATTTACTAACCTTAATTTACTTTATCCTGAGAGCTGAGTCTTGGTCAGCTTTACTCATTAATGGAGAGTACTTGAAAAAAGTATCGGTACTCGTACTTGGTCTTAAAAATTTGGTATCGGTGCATCTCTAATATATATATATATATATATATATATACAATTAAAATAATATTTTTAGATATGTTGCATACCCCTCTGGCGCCAAAAGGGTTAAAGGGATAGTAATGTTTACTGCTAAGTTTTTAGCCACAATGATCAGAAAAAGCAGGCAAGAGGGATTTTATAAACGAAGAGAAGAGTGAAGAGAATAGATTTTGCCCCTTTTTTGATATAGATTCACCGTTAACTAATGTACAGAGCTTTGTATTTAAAGGGATAGTAATGTTTCACAAAAACAGCAGCTCCAATTAATCTTCATAGTATTTGAGCCAATGCTTTCAGAGTTGTAGTTCAAGAGTAAATGAATGATAAAGTATCTCCCTCCCGCCCCTTTTACCTAGTGTAAGCCACCTCCCCTCAGATGTGGAATCTGGTCCACAGACCAGACAGCTCACAGCAAGGGACTATTTTCTTATTGTGAGAACAATGAAAACCCTGCCCCCATTCACAGGTTTTTCAGGTTTTTCCCTTATCGTAATTCAAGATTGTCCCTCTCAGCAATCCACTTTGATACCACCCTGCTGCTCTGAGCTTTTACATCCATAAAAGGGGCAGGAGGGGATACTTTATCATTGAATTACTCTTGAACTACAACTCTGACAGTACTGAAATAACACTCTCCAAGGTCCAAATACTATGGAGATTATTTGGAGCTGCTGTTTTTGTGAAACATTACTATCCCTTTAAATACAAATCTCTGTACATTAGTTAACGGTGAATCTATATCAAAAAAGGGGCAAAATCAATTCTCTTTATAAAAATCCCTCTTGCCAGGTCATTGCCTGCTTTTCAGATCATTGTGGCTAAAAACTTAGCAGTAAACCTGTAAATCAGATAATTGTTTTTTTTTTTGTAATATTGCATTTACTGCATACCCACTGTCTCTCTTTTTTACAAGGCAATTTAAAGAATGAACCCCCTTGCATTCAGTGACATCTCAGTGGCATTCCAGGGAAATATCTGACTGCCATTTGGAGTCAGGAAGGCATTTTTTTACCCACTTGGGGCTAAACTGGAAATGGATTCAGGATTTTTTTTGGGCGTCCTCCGGATCAACCAGGGTGCTTTGGCATAGGCTGGACTTGATGGACGCGTTACTTTTTTCAGCCTCGTCAGCTATGCTATTATGTTACATTCATTCAAAGGGTTATGGACCATAGGCATGTTTGTTACATTAGAATACATCTTGCTGTTGGGGACCCGGATGGTACTGTTACAATCACTTATTATGGTGACACTTAGTCAAATGCCTTTTGGACCCTAGTTGAAATTGTTATTTTATTTAAATTAATTTGATTTGAATCGGAAGTTCGAGATATAACAACTAGTGAATTAGCATCTTCCTGTGGTGGGAGTACCCTTGTTTTACTTAGTAGGAAAAAATCTATGACCTATCCTATATTATAATTAGCTAAGGATGTTTGTCAGAAGCCGTCATGTGCAGTAGAGACGGCTGTGCACGCTGCAGTCATGCGCAGTACAGAGCGCATCTTTGGTCCCAGGAAGGTACGCAGAGAGGACTCTGATCTGAATTCGGAGCACCCCTCTCCATATTATCCGTGGCGCGGGCTGTCTGTTCTGCATGTGACTGCACCGCAGCCTTTGCTGGCCCGTGTACACGGGCTTTAAAACTAGTTTTTTTTATAAAGCTCAATATGTCTAAAATGGAGATAATACTCATACCACCCAGGTCTGGCCCAGTAGTGCCCTTCCAGGTGATTGTGAATGGCACTACCATAAAACCAGTATCAGAAACACGGTGGTTAGGGATGATAATGACATGTATCTCTCATTCTCTCCTCAAATTAATGCCATCGCTAAATCTTGCCGCTTTCTCTTGAGTACCATTGCTAATATCCGTCCCTTCCTTTATTCCTCTACACGGGCACTCATCATTTCCCGCAAGAACTACTGTAACCTTTTTCTCTCTGGCCTTCCTGCCTCCCAGCTCCATCCTCTTCAATCCATACAGAACGTTGCAGCACGAATTATCCTTTTGTCACCTAGGTTTGTCCCTGCCCCTCCTCCTCCTCAAATCTCTCCAATGGCTGCCTATCAAAATCTGGATCTCTTATAAAATTCTGCTTCGCTCATTCATAACTCTTCTCTCCTCTACCCATTCCTACATTTCCACTCTGATCTCCAGCTATACCCCATCCCTCCACTTATGATCAGCCAGTAACAATCTTCTCTCAGCTCCTTTTGTGTCTACAGCCCTCTCACGTATCAAACCTATTTCTCTCATTGCTTCTTATCTGTGGAATGATCTACCTCCCACCCTGCGCCACTGCACCTCTCTTCAAGTCATGATTGAATCTATACTTCCGTAAAAAAACTTAAGTTTCCCATTACCCTTTATATTGTAAGATTTCAGGCAGGGACCTCACTTCCAGTGTTTCACTTTGCAAATACTTGTAACGCTACATAAATAAAAAATATTCATTCATTCATAAATATGTACCTCTTCATCTTTAATATAATACTGCAGCATGTATGTAATTCAAATCTGTTTTTATTGCATTGCCCAAGCACAACTGTAGCAATTTTTACAGCCCTCCGGAATGGCTATGTCTAAGACCTCTCCATGTTGTTGATGAGAGGATCCAGATGTTTATACAATACAGCAATTGAAGGCTTTTTCTATGCACTGGGTAATGATGGTTACAAACTGTGTAGCTGGAATACTTTGCAAAATAACATTTGCAAAATAATGCTCGGTCCATACTTAGAGGGAAAAAAAAAAAAAAAAAAAAAAAATATATATATATATATATATATATATACAAAAACAAAAAAAATGCACACTCAGGTCTATAAAAAGGCTCAAAATGTAATAATCAGCTTTTCACCTAGCGATTCATGCCTTCCTCAAGACCTATAGATGTGTGACTAAGGTGTCCCTTTAAAACCTAGTGCAAATTAAACAGGTGCGGTCAGCCGACGATGATGTCGCCAACCTTGGGTGGGGCTTTGCATCGTCAGTATGTGAAAGTATCCATACAGTGACAGTGCATAAGAGCTGATGGACATAAAAGTCTAGTTGCTGCAAAGAGAGACATCAGGTCATAATTTTAGTGTTTAAATCATCAAACATCACACTTAAGTATGAGTCTATAGTCACTATGAATAAAGAAGAGCATATTTCTTATGCTGGCGCTCTACAAGCATAATGGTATCACATATAGTGTCTTCTGCTAGCATTAATATGTGAGCCAGCGTAGGCGACCACAGCAGTCATATCAGAATCAGTGAGAGAGTACTGTCCACAAAGTAGTCTGAAATGCCGGTGCAAGCCGACTAGCACTGTGCGCAGGTATCGTGCCTGAGTAGACAGCTGCTGAGCGCCAGTTCTCATGAGGCAAGATCAAAGGGGAATATTAAGAATATTGCAGAGTGGAACGGTTGACTACCGCAGTGCTGTGGGTTGCCAGCAGCCCAGGCTCAGGCTGGTTAAATAAAAATTCACCAACCTAAGTCTTATCTACCAGCTCCAAAGCATTCTCGGCCCAACACATCCATCCACTGAAGACTAAGACCCAAGTATACTGTCTACAGTGCAAACTTTTTGTAATTTTATGTAAGAGTCCAATAATCAAATATCATAGATACACATAAATCATCACAAATGGCATAATAAATGGTCAATATCATATTAGCCCAGAACGTATGTCAGCTCTAGTTCAGGCGCCACGATAGTCAGTATATCTCAACGCCCCAGCCGAAGTCTCGCTATATAGTGTATAGTAGTGTTGAGCGAGCATGCTCGGCCGATGCTCGGATCGGCTCGAGCATCGCTCTGCTCGGCACATGGCGGTACTCGTACGAGTACCGCCATGTGCTCGCCCGCCATGTTCGGGTGGCAGGGATCTGTGCCGAAGGAGGCACAGATCTTACAGACGCTCCGCTGGACCACCAGGGACTGGAGGTAGGGGGCATTGCGGAGATGAAGGGGGCATTGCGGAGATGAAGGGGGACATTTTGGAGATGAAGGGGGACATTGTGGAAGGGGGACATTGTGGAAGGGGGGCATTGCGGAGATGAAGGGGGCATTGCGGAGATGAAGGGGGACATTGTGGAAGGGGGGCATTGCGGAGATGAAGGGGGCATTGCGGAGATGAAGGGGGACATTGTGGAAGGGGGACATTGCGGAGATGAAGGGGGCATTGCGGAGATGAAGGGGGACATTGTGGAAGGGGGACATTGCGGAGATGAAGGGGGCATTGCGGAGATGAAGGGGGACATTGTGGAAGGGGGACATTGTGGAAGGGGGAAATTGTGGAAGAGGGGCATTGTGGAGATGAAGGGGGGCATTGACCAGGCACCCTCCCCTCATCAGAGCAGGGGGTGCCTGGTGTAATGCTCGTGTCGCCCCATTGAATTCAATGGGGCTCGGCCGAGCACTCGAGCCTCCGGCGGTGCTCGGTCAGAGCACCCGAGCACCCGAGCATCGTGGTGCTCGCTCAACACTAGTGTATAGTCCAACCAGTTTAGGAGTCAATGGGGATAACGGCATAATCGTATTATTCATAATACTAGTAGAGTTATAGAGGATCATAACCACAATGCAACCTCCTTGGTCTCTGCTCATATAGAAACAGTAAACTCTAGAGCCTGGGCAGAGCATATCCAATAATGGGCTATGATGACTGGGGTTAGTCGTATCTTCAGTGTGGTAATAGCTGATGGGTTGACTAGATGATTTGAGGACAATGCAATCCACATTGGAGGAGGCTGGACTGAGGAAGGGGAGAAGAGGAAAAGTGACAGCTGTACCCACAGTCTGTCCGGAAGTAAGGTGCAGGATAATCTTTATACGCTTAATTTCAGCCAAATAATATTCTTACAAAAAAAATGAAAACAGTATTCCAGCTAATCGTTCTATAAAGTAACTTTTTAGACACAAAAGTAAGAGATCTTCTAAAAATCTATATATATATATATAGCAAATATAGATGGTACAAAGATAGTAAGTAAGTAGATTTAATACACTAAACCAACATATATGTAAAAACAATCACAGCTAATGAATACATTCTATAATGAATGAATATGAAAAAGAGATCTAGGTTGTATTTAAAACTCTACAATTTAACCATTGAAAGCCTGCCACATTTTTCCCTGGTTCAAACTATTGTTTTGTTACATTGTGGGATTATATTTCATATTAATTCATTACAGAGTTTATTCATTAGCTGTGATTGTTTTTATATACAGTCAGGGAAAAAATTATTTGATCCCCTGCTGATTTTGTACGTTTGCCCACTGACAAAGAAATGATCAGTTTATAATTTTAATGGTAGGTTTATTTGAACAGTGAGAGACAGAACAACAACAAAAAAAACTAGAAAAATGCATTTCAAAAATTGATTTGAATTTTACTGAGTGAAATAATTATTTGACCCATTTGCAAAACATGACTTAGTACTTGGTGGCAAAACCCTTGCTGGCAATCACAGAGGTCAGACATTTCTTGTAGTTGGCCACCAGGTTTGCACACATCTCAGGAGGGATTTTGTCCCACTCCTCTTTGCAGATCCTCTCCAAGTCTTTAAGGTTTAAGGTTTTGAGGCTGACGTTTGGCAACTGGAACCTTCAGCTCCCTCCACAGATTTTCTATGGGATTAAGGTCTGGAGACTGGCTAGGCCACTCCAGGGCCTTAATGTGCTTCTTCTTGAGCCACTCCTTTGTTGCCTTGGCTGTGTTTTGGGTCATTGTCATGCTGGAATACCCATCCATGACCCATTTTCAATGCCCTGGATGAGGGAAGGAGGTTCTCACCCAAGATTTGACAGTACATGGCCCCCGTCCATCGTCCCTTTGATGCGGTGAAGTTGTCCTGTCCCCTTAGCAGAAAAACACCCCCAAAGTATGTTTCCACCTCCATGTTTGATGGTGGGAATGGTGTTCTTGGGGTCATAGGCCGCATTCCTCCTCCTCCAAACATGGTGAGTTGAGTTGATGCCAAAGAGCTAGATTTTGGTCTCATCTGAACACAACACTTTCACCCAGTTCTCCTCTGAATCATTCAGATGTTCATTGGCAAACTTCAGATGAGCCTGTACATGTGCTTTTTTGATCAGGGGGACCTTGCGGGTGCTGCAGGATTTCAGTCCTTCATGGCGTAGTGTGTTACCAATTGTTTTCTTGGTGACTATGGTCCCAGCTACCTTGAGATCATTGACAAAATCCTCCAGTGTTTTTCTGGGCTGATTCCTCACCGTTCTCATGGTCACTGAAACTCCACGAGGTGAGATCTTGCATGGAGCCCCAGACCGAGGGAAAGTGACAGTCATTTTGTGTTTCTTCAATTTGCCAATAATTGCACCAAATGTTGTCACCTTCTCACCAAGCTGCTTGGTGATGGTCTTGTAGTCCATTCCAGCCTTGTGTAGGTCTACAATCTTGTCCCTGACATCCTTGGACAGCTCTTTGGTCTTGGCCATGGTGGAGAGGTTGGGATTGATTGATTGCTTCTGTGGACAGGTGTCTTTTATACAGGTAACAAGCTGAGATTAGATGCACTCCCTTTAAGAGAGTGATCCTAATCTCAGCTTGTTACCTGTATAAAAGACACCTAGGAGCCAGAAATCTTGCTGATTGATAGGGGGTCATCAATTTATGACTTTTTTGAAATGTGTGTTTCAGGATTTTTTTATTATTCAGTTTCTCACTGTTCAAATAAACCTATCATTAAAATTATAGACTGATCATTTCTTTGTCAGTTGTCAAATGTACAAAATCAGCAGGGGATTAAATCATTTTTCCCTCACTGTATATGTTGATTTAGTGTATTAAATAAACCATTTTAATTACTATCTTTGTACCATATATACTTGCTATATATAGATTTTTAGAAGATCTGAGCGCTTGCCCATCTCTTTTGTGGAGCTTTGTTCTTTTGTATTTGTTACCATTTACTCCAAGGTCACAGTAATTGAGCAGCAGCTGTATCTTTGAGGATATATACAGTTAGAGTACCCTATCCTATATAATAAAATGCTACCATTGTTTGTCAGAAGCCATCATGCGCAGTACAGTTGACTGCATGTGCTGCATTCATGCGCAGTACAGACTGCCCGTACAGCAGCTGATAACGGAGTGGCTCGCTCCAAATTCAGACCGTAGTCCTCTCTGCGCACCGACTACATTCTGAATTCGGAGCAGCCCACTCCGTTATCAGCCACGGCGTTGGCAGTCTCTACTGAGCATGACTGTACCTCGACTGTTGTTGGGTGGCACCGTGGTCCGTGTGCACTAGCTCTTCAGCTAGTACACTGTATACTGGTTTTAAACTTTTTTCCAGTTTTTATTGACATCTACACAGTTTAATGCCTCAATCAAATATTGTTCTGAACGTGCTTCCCAACACTGTTGCAGAAGTTCCCACAAATGTGTTGCACTTGTAGGTTGCTTTGCTTTCACCCTTCTGTCCAGTTCATCACAAACCAGCTCAATGGGGTTTAAGTCTGGAGACTGTGCTGGCCATTCCATGATTTGAAGCCTATCATCTTGTTCTTTTCTTCTTAGGTAGTTCTGACACAGCCTGCAGGTATGTTTGGGTCATTATTTTGCTGTAGGATGAATCCCTGACCAACTAGGCATGTATCACAGGGTATTGCATGGTACTGCAAAATGCTGTAGTAGGAGTATTGGTTCAGGGTGCCACTCACTCTGTGCAAGTTGCCAGCTCTGTATCCAGCAAAAGAACCCAGACCATCACGCTTCCTCCTCCATGTTTGACAGTTGGTGTCACACACTGAGGAACCATCCTTTCGCCTACTTGACGGTGTACACAAACCCTGCGTGATGAACCGAACATCTCAAATTTTGATTAATCGGTCCGTAAGACCTTCTTCCAGTCCTCAGTAGTCCACTGGCAGTGCTTCATAACCCAGGCAAGCCTATTTTTCTTATTATGCCATTGTAGCAATAGCTTTCTTATTGCCACTGGACCATTCAAACCTGCAGCTCGAAATCTTCTCTTCAAAGTTGAAACTGACACTTACTTACTTCGATCAGTGTTAAGCTGTGCTTGAAGCTGTTGCACTGTGAGCTGTCTGTCACACAAGATGTTGACTCTCAGAAACTTGTCATCTGATTCTGTTGTGGCTTTGGGTCTGCCAGACCTCTTCCTGTCAGAGTTTCCTCCAGTTTCCAAGTTCCTTTTGATGGTGTAGGAAACTTACTCACTGACACCTTGACAGTTTTTTGTTAATCTAAATTTTTTTTTCACCTCTGGCAGCTTACAGCTTACCTTTGTACCATTTCAGGTTATTCACTGGACTTGGCCATATATACTAGCAATGTGGGACGGCACTGCCCGTCAGGATATTTAGAGAATTAATGCACACACACGGATGCAAGACAAACACACATAGAGACACACACGCAAATGCACACGCATGTACTGAGATGCATAAAGAGCGACACAGTCATACACACATACATGTAATACACAACATGCAGACACAAAGAGTGTGATACAGACATGCAACACACACAGTGCGGAACACAGAGGCACACACAGAGACACACAGACGTGAGTCATAAGGGGGTGAGTGTGTGTGTGTGAGTGAGTGTGTGTGAGTGAGTGAGTGAGTGAGTGGCATTCATTCATGTAGTTGAAATACATGTGGTAATTCCACATACTATAGTAGAAGGTGGATCGTGTTGGCTCCCGGGGTGTGAGTGAGTGTGAGTGAGACTATGGTGGAAGGCGGAACATGCTGGCTCCTGGGGTGTGAGTGAGTGTGAGTGCGTGTGAGTGACCATCAATGTTGCAATATTTGAGCTTGTAATAAATGATCTTGAAGAAGACCCACGGGTGCTGCCCAATTCTTTCTATTTGCATTTTCTTATGGGGATTGTGCACCTGGGCATAGGAAGAGATAGACTAGAGGGAGTGCTGTCCACCATTTTGTTTGTATATATATATATATATATATATATATATATAAAATAACAGGTAGGTGGAAAGCACTCACTCCAATGAATCTATTGCCCAGGTGCACAATCCCCAAAGTTCACACGTAATCTAAAATAGAATGGGCAGCACCCGTGAGACTTATTAAAGAGCTTTTAATATTACAATGCAGCGAAAATTTTGCTGCATTGTATTATTAAATGCTCTTTAACAAGTCCCACGGGTGCTGCCCATTCTATTTTAGATTATATATATATATATATATATATATAAAGACACACAACACTAAACATACCTGCCCTTCTCTATTCTAAGTGATATGTGCCCTGTGTCTGGCTTATACAATACTATATTAGTGATAAAAGGATAAAAGTGGCCTGTTCTGGGCGTATTTAATACTATATTGATAAATATGGAAATGTAGTCCCCAAAATTTTGGCCAAAAAGGAGGGTTAAGCTTGCCACCTCGTCAAGGTATCCCATAAATAACAGCAAGTTCCTATTCTAACACTCCTAAAAATCCCTTTCTAAGTTAAAAACAATCCTAATGAAAGTAAACATATTAAAAATGACACTGTGGGAGTAAATGCTATTAAAAACAATGACAAACACATTTAAAGGGATAGTAATACTTCGTTTTATCTTTATTTTATTTTGTAGGCATTAAAGAAGAACAATATAAGTCTTATCTCTCAAACCTTTATGGTTTAAGAGATATTCACAAGCAAAGTTTCCCCTCCCCGCCCCTTTTCCTAGTGTAAGCCATCTCTTCTCAGATGTGAATCTGGTTGTAAGACCAGACAGATAACAGCAGGGGACAATCTTCTTTGTATAAAAACAATGAAAGTCCTTCCGCACTTGACAAGTTTTTCAGCTTTTTCCCTTATCTTAATTGAAGATTGTCCCTCTCTGCAGTCTACCTGGGCACCTCCCTTCTGATCTGGCTTGACAGGGGGGGGATACTTTGCTTGTGAATATCTCTTAAACCATAAAGGTTTGAGAGATAAGACTTATATCGTTCTTCATGTTTTTTTAATGCCTACAAAATAAAATAAAGATAAAACTAAGTATTACTATCCCTTTAAAGAGGAGAATGAGTAGACTTGCCTGGTGACAACTGCTAGGAGTGGGCATCAGCTGAAAAAGGACTGAATTTTCAGTTAACTTTATAGGTGAAATGACCCCACCCCCACAGGTCACATGGGAAAAAAATTTAGCTATCAACAGACAGTGGAAAGCTGCTAAAGTGAGCATCGGAGAATATAGAGGAAACAGACAGAAAAGCAAAACTCACAGCTCTAATACATATACATATAATTAATGTGAATGATGAAAAGAATTGGAATGTGCAACAAGGAATGAAAGGGTTCTCCAGACCCCCAAATATTGACGAGTGCTGCAGAGAAAACAGCACTGTTTTTAGGAAAAACAGAATGTGGTGGTGGGTGAAATTTTTGTCCCCAAGAGGAGAGTTTCAGCCATTTTTTTGGTTTCAGTGAAGGGATAGTGAGGGGTGTGGAAATTTAAATGGCTGTGAATAGGAGATATGCTAATCTCCTCCTAGCTGCTCCCCGGGTGTGTATGTTGGACTCAGGCAGTCTATAGGAGATCTGCATATGTTCTTATGTGCTAGCCCTGGGGTGTGTGTATTATAATTCAGTGTGTAATACTGGGCTCAGGCGATGTAGAGGACATACGCAAATCTCCTCCTAGCTGCCTCCCTGGGGACGTGTGCAGCACAGACGTAGAATTTGTGGTCACCTGACCATTTCTTCTTTTATAGTATAGATATATAAAGTAGAATCTTTCAGATCTTATGTAAAAAATATAAAACACTGTTTCAGATATTGAAAGTGAATGATGATTACAGATGGATGATTATAAAACAGATGGATGCTGGTTTACTGAGAAGAAACAGAGTAATTCTAGTTCAAACTAATTGCACCATAGGGAACAAATAAAAATCCCGTTTAATGTATTGTTTGTAACCCCTAGAATGCTAGAGAGGTCTTTTTCCACATTTTTCACAATGACTTGGAGACCGTGCTGGCCTTAAGGAGTTTCAGCATAGTGGGGTGCCATGACTTGCAGCAGTAGTAGCTCTCCTAGAAGTTTCTGGGGCTCTGGGGCACATAATAGTAATGCTGTAAATGTACCAGAGAGTGTCCCAAGATTTCATTCATTTGAACTAACACTCAGGACTCCTGCTACTGCTCTGCAAATGCACAACATGGAGCAGTATGACTGATTTAGCTGGAGAAGCTTCCTTGGGGATTATGCACTAAGGCATGATAAAGAGGTGATAAAGCAGAGATGACTTTTCTAGTGATGTCACTTCTCCAATTCCTATGTTATTCTATGGATCTTAGTCAGCTGGAGAAATGTTAATGCATTGGCTCCATAGAAACATAGGAACTGGAGAAATGATATGACTGGAATAGTCATCTCCACTTTGCCACTTCTTTATCACTCCTTAGTGCATAACCCTCATAGAGTGCCCACATCTTCCGCCACCACCAACAACAACACCTATACTGCCACAGGTTGGGGGTTAGGCATGATTAAGAGGTAAAACATTTTAAATACGTTCTCCAGTGATATCACTTTTCCAATTCCCATGTTATTCTATAGACCCAATACACTCAAAATTATCCAACTTTGGAGATCTTAGTGCATAGACTCTATAGAATAACATAGGAACTGGAGATGTGTATCACGGTGCCCGTGTTCCTGCTCTGACGGCGACATTGTTACTGTACCTAATTTCCATGCTGCCTTCTCATTGGCCTGTCATCTTTGCTCCACCCAGGACTTGCCTTTTTATATACTGTCACATCTATTCTAAGGCGCCCTTTCGTGGTGTATCTGAGCCTGACGTTTTGCTACTGTGTTGCTGTTCGTGTATTACCCGGCCTGCCTGACAACGTTCCTGTGTTTCCCGTGTATTGCTCCGTTACCGACTGATCTGGCTGAGAACCCGCTCTGTTGATGAACTGATCTGGCTGAGAACCCACTCCGTTACTGACTGATCTGGCTGAGAACCCGCTCTGTTGCTGAACTGATCTGGCTGAGAACCCGCTCCATTACCGACTGATCTGGCTGAGAACCCTCACCGTTGCTGAAGTGATCTGGCCGAGAACCTGCTCCGTTACCGACTGATCTGGCTGAGAACTCGCACCATTGCTGAACTGATCTGGCTGAGAACCTTCTCCGTTACCGACTGATCTGGCTGAGAACCCGCACTGTTGCTGAACTGATCTGGCTGAGAACCTGCTCTGTTACCGACTGATCTGGCTGAGAACCCACTCCGTTGCTGAACTGATCTGGCTGAGAACCCTCGTTGTCATAGTCTGCCTGGCTATTGAGCCTTGCCTGTGCACCTGACCAGTCTGTGCTTCCTGTTGGTTTGTAACCTGTTCCTCTGAGCCATTGTTCCGTTACCATCCGTGTATGGTTGTGCCTCCTCTGTTGTCTAACTGGCCAGCATTACATTCCGCAGTTTCCTGTTGCCTAGTTGGGGTGTGCCACGTGGCGCTTATCTTATTCTGTCGACCATAGGCATAGCATTCGTGCTATCGCCACTTACTCCTACTGCCTGCGGCAGTGTGTACATGCGAAGTACCGGTACAGTGCTAGCAACTGCTGACTGAGTTACTCTGATCTCTCTGTGTCTCCCTCTGCTCTAATTGCTGGGCTCACTCCCTGTAGGAGTTCCTATGTATCTCTGGGCGTCTCCTGTTAACTGTTCAGTGCCTAACACTATCTAAGTTGCCCGTGTGATCCTTCGTGTTGCAGTGCCTGGGTGAGGGCCAGCACTTGCATTGGCACGCACTACTTGGTGTGTGGAGACCCTGAGCTCATATTCCTGTCTAGTGGCCTGAGGGCCTAGAGCCAGCATTTGCGCTTGTTCCACTGTCCTATGAGGGGACACCTGTGGCCTTCCAGTGTTCACTTTGATCCACCCCTAGCGCTCTAGGGTTTACCCTTTGTAAGTGGTGGCCTAGGTCACTCCGGGACCCCTGCCCCGTGGTCAGTGTTGCCTCGTTGCCTCTTTGGGTTCTGTGCCACCCAGGCGTCTGGGTCTTGTGCCTATTACCATCTCCAGGACTTACTGCCATCCTCTGTCCTGCTGTCAGCCGGGGTCCAGTAGCCTGATCATTCCAGGTTCTCTAGTGGAGGGTTGCCTGCCTAAGATACCTCTGTTACCTGTGTTCCATATCAGTCATTCTGTTTACAGTGATTGCTTACTGCCTATATATCCTCCATATAGTGTGGTTTCGTATTGTGGGCCTGTGGCCTCATTCCTTGTACGCACTTTACTCAATAAAGTCATTTTAACCTTACTGTTCTGTCTGAGTGTTCATCAAAAACAGTGACAATGTGATATCACTGGAGAAGTTATCTCCGCTTTATCACCTCTTAATCATGCCTTAGTGGCAGTATACGTGTTGGTGGTGGTGGCAGTAGGTGTGGGCACTCTATGGGATTTATGCACTTTATCGCCTCTTTATTAGTGCATAACCCCATCATGTCATTAAAGCAATAAAGTCACACAGTTCTTCCACTATGTACTGCCATCCCACACTTACTGAGTTCTTAGAAAGGATTCAAAACCTGCACAAAAATAATACAAAAGTACACCTGTGGGATAGTAAGCTTGACAAAATGTTGATGGTTGACATGCTGCCCTTTTCTTTTGTTGAAAACAGAGGTTTTAAAGAACTGATGCCATGTGTTGCACCCTGCTGGAATATCCCAAGCCACAATTATTTTTCAAGGATAACTGTGCTAGAATTGTCCAAGCTGGTGGTTAGTATCATGGGCAAAGAACATTTGTTACAAGGCATATGTTACTCTTGGACTCTGCTTTCTCACAACTTTTACTTCTGTTATTGATTTCTTCAGTCTCCACTTCAGCCTCTTTTCATAGGAAGTGAGGGAAATTGCTAACTTTCCGCAAAAATTCCTGTGGAAAAATGTTTTACTTTTTTTGCCCTTCCCTACTGACTACATTTTTATCATAGCAGCTACAAAAGAAAAAAAGGGGAGAAAATCTGGGACAAACAAAGGAACCGGAGGGGACATATAATTCATAATGATTTCTATAAGGCCTTCTAATTCTTTGAATACTACTAGAGAGGCCTCTATTACATTGCTAAGCAATAAGCTGGAGACCTTGGGTATTTAGGGATTTCTTATTTGCTGCAGCTGGTTTGTTTCAGAGTGGCTCAACTTTATTTTGGTATCAGCCTCACTATGCCCAAATCACAACTTTCCTGCAGCTATAATGTTATCTGTACATATGTACACTGACACACACATAGACTGTCCTACACACACACACACACACATGGATATACACTTACACACACTAATTTTCATATTAGCACACACTGACACACACACAAACACTGACTCATACTGACACAGACTCAAACACACACACATACACGTACATATATTCATACACACACACACACACTGGCACACACGCACACACACACTGGCACACACACACACACACACACACACACACACACACACACTGGCCCATACAAACATACACACTGATGCACACTGACAGACATGCTAACATACAGTAACACACACACACATTTGTTTTCATATATACCTACAATATGGCTGTCTGACCATCACTTGCTACATAAAAAGGGACATTATGGGATTAGTAGATTTTTGCACATTTTAATACCTCCTACTGAATCCATCTCTAAATCCCCTGAAAGCTAGAGATGTGTTTATAGAACCTGAAAGGGTAAAAGAATGGTGCATTTTTCATTTTAAAGAGGGAATTTACCCACAGGAATAAGTTATTCTTAATGTATTTAACTGAAGCAATAGGTAGGCCTTTTTCATACAACAGTCAATATATCTATATTTCTCTACATAGTATCTGTTGTTGCCTGTATTTGCTGTGAGCAATTTAGGTTTGTTTTTACTTCCACACAATAAACAATGGACTTTATCAGTCTGAATGACCACAGAAACAGAGCCCAGACCATTAGAATCATAGGTGGGTATGGTTAGAGCCATAGTGAGACTCACCTGCCTATGACTCTAATGGGACATGACAGCATTTTCAAGGTATAGGTAAATGACAATACTGTGTTAGACGCAGAAAAAGCAGGAGACTGGTAGAGTAAAAGTTATACCTTTATTGGCAAACTAAGCTGCTCTAGGATGCAAGCTTTAAAGATGCTTTAATTCTCTACTTCAGGCATATTTTTAATGAAAGCTGAATACCAAAAACATGATAGATTATTCACTCAAGCAAATTGTTTTTACATTAAAATTCCAACGAAGGTGAAAATATTATCATCATGATGGCTGCAGAAGAGAGATAAGTTTCCATGTAAGCCTGCATCCTAGATCTACTCAGTGAGCCAACAAGGGTATCACTTTTACTCTACCAGTCTCCTGTATTTTCAAGGTAGTAATATATCTCTGTTCCATTACAGACTACAGCAGAGTTCAAATGCAGTGAATACTTATTATTATTATTATTATTCTTTATTTATATAGCGCCAACTAATTCCGCAGCGCTGTACAATTAGGGAATAGACATACAGAGGTATTAAATAGTACAATCAGATGTGTAGAACAGGAGGATCAGAGGGCCCTGCTCGTGAGAACTTACAGTCTAGCATAGTAACTGCTGTATGAAGGATACATTCCCAAGGAAGTACTTCTTTTAAAAAAATCAAGAGATACTTATTTTAAAGGTATAATAATCCCCTTTTAAAAATTAACTATAAGTAAGCAACTTAATTTCTTAAATAGATTAACTTGCCTAGGTATGTGTCAATCATGCAGCAGTCAAGTTAATTAATTAATTAATTTATTTATTTATTTATTTTAAAAAAGCTTTATTAACACAAGATAAATTACAAAAAGGAGTACATCCATTTCAGCCAAAGCAGAAGGGAGGTGCCCAGGTAGATTGCAGAGAGGAACAATCTTCAATTAAGATAAGGGAAAAACCTGAAAAACTTGTCAAGGGGGTCAGGGCTTTCATTGTTCTCATAGGAAGAAGATTGTCCCCTGCTGTTATCTGTCTGGTCTTACAACCAGATTCACATCTGAGAAGAGATGGCTTACACTAGGTAAAAGGGGAGGGAGGGGAAACTTTGCTTGTGAATATCTCTCAAACCATAAAGGTTTGAGAGATAAGACTTATATTGTTCTTCATGTTTTTTTAATGCCTACAAAATAAAATAAACATAAAACGAAGTATTACTATCCCTTTAAAGTGTTTATGAAAATCATCTTGGGAGTGGAAAAAGATAAAAAGAAAAATGACAGCAGTCTCTGCCACTGACATAACAACCCTCTGTACACACAGACACACAATCTCATACCCCCATACACCCATTCACAGCCCCTTTCTTTTTATTTTAACATTTATCTTAGGCAACTCAGGTTTCAAAGAGATATTCTTTATTATGATATTATATCTCTTCATTAGTTTAAATGAAATTCTAGGACAGGGATGGGAATGAGGGACAGGAGACAAAAGAGAGGTAGTTCACTTCATTTTCATGATGAATTAAATAGTTTCACATTCACACAGAATTTCATTTATATTCAGTCTCATCTCTGAGTAGCTGCTTAAACTTTATTAGTCCAGAAAACAGGTGCACACTTTGTGAAATATCTCCTGTCTGGTACCCATTCAGAGATCATGAGTAAGTGTCATGTACGTGAAACGTGTGTATCTATCTGAGATGTCATTTGATTGAATCTAACTGTATGTATCCCCTGCCTTTAAGTATCTCCACTTGTTACTTTGACGGCCAGAAGATTTTTGAGGTACACTTTTATTGTTGCTAATAAAGATTTCTGATTTTATTTATGGACTTGATTTGATTCCTTGGTGGCAGTGCATGAGTTTTCAGGATTTGCTACAGGACCCAGTTACCCCCAGGGATTCTAATAGCACAGGCTGAGAAACACTGGCTTATAGCATGTATGTATCGTGTCAATAATATAGGTTAGGGGTAAATCATTCTGGATATTCTTGGATTTCTAGTTGCTGGGACTACAATATACATCATCGACAAACAAACAATGGTTGGTTGGGGATGATTGGAGTTCCCAACAAGGGGATGATCAACAATTTATTTAAATATATCTTAACCTATAATACATTCAGAGAAGGAAACTTGATGTCTAACAGTTGATGACTACCTCTGTTGTAGGTTATTCATTAATAAGCATCAGCATTCGCCAGTGAATGTTTCTTTCAGATATATCAGTTTTACTTGACCCCTGAGTGCTTAGAAGGTTGCTTTTTCCTGAAAAAGCATTAAGATAAATGTAGCCTCTCTACTTTAGTGCCCATAAAGAAGGTTTAAAATGGTTTGTTTTCTTAAGTGGAATATGAAAATAGCACAGGTTGTTTTGTTTGAAAAATCAGGAAAGTGCTTAGGAATTGTAATTGTGAATATAATTGGATTCCGTCAGTTTCTTTCTTTCAATATCCCCTGAATGAAAAGAGGAATCTTCCATGCAGGACATAATAACTAATTGTATTACCACCAAATGTAAAAATGTAATTATTATGGGCACTCACCATAGAAAAATGTGTGGTAGGCATTTAATTCCCATCTCATATTTATATCAGACAAAAGTGTGTCAATAATGCTAAAACATTTTTGTGATAACTACTTTTGATATAATCTCATGGATTATCGTATACAAATAGACACATATAAGCTTTTTTTACATTAGATAGAACCTTTCGGGCAGAATATCTATATATATAAAAGAAGACTTTGTGCCTGCCAAAACACACCCAGGGGTGGTATTAAGGAGGAGTTACTGTTCCCATTGGGTGATTCAATCATGCAGGGAGTTGGCCCGCCCCCACTATGCAGCCCACCCACCACTATCAAAGTCAGAAAAAAACAATATGGCCGCCACTTGCTCCTACACCACAGACAAACACACATGTCCCACTCACACAGCACCACACAAACACACACACATGTCCCACTCACACACACAGACCACCACACACACGTGCCCCACACACACACATGCCCCACTCACACAGCACCAAGCAGGGTTGGGAGTTCAAACTCCTCACACTGTAAACTTGCATTTCTCTCCCACTTCTCCTCCTTCCCCAGCCTATTACTAACACTTTTCCATATTTATGTTAAGCCCCGCCCCTACTCACGATTAAGCCCCGCCCCCTTTAAACCCAAATTGCCCCATTGCTCTCTCCACATCAGCACCACATGAGGGACTCCACAAGTAAAAATTCCCAGGTATAACACGTACATGCCTCACTCACACAGCACCAAACACCCATACACACACACAAAGCCAGAAAGAAAGATGGCTGACACACAGTCACTCACCCTGACTCCCAGTGGCCTCAGCAGGACATGTAGTAAAGCCACTGAACGGTGCTGCATCAGCAGGGGAACAAAATGGCACTCAAAGGGTTAAGGTAGGCCCTCATTGCTGAATTACTTCTTCACTGTCACCATTTGCCATGCAAGACACAGGACAGACAGCCATCAGATTCACACTTAACCCACTGACTGCCACAGGGTTCTGTATCAAGTTTTACCACTCATGGAGTGTGTTCAAACCCCTCACACTGTAAACTTGCATTCCCCTCCCACTTCTCCTCCTTCCCCAGCCTATTACTAACACTTTTTCACATTTATGTTAAGCCCCGCCCCCTACTCGCGATTAAGCCCCACCCACTTTTAACCCAGATTGCCCCATTTGTCTCTCCACATCAGCACCACATCAGTCCCCTCTAGGGACTTCACAAGTCAGTGTTCCCAGGTATGAACACACTTCCCACTGCTATTTAACTCTGACATGGCTCTCTATACCTTAACCCTTTGAGTGCCAGAGGGGTACACAACTCATGAGCACATGTGTTTCTGCTCATATATGTTGCGTGTCTGTGTGTGTACATCTCTGTTACATATGTGTGTCCATATGTGCATCTCCAGTGTGTCTGTGTGTATGTCTTTTGCATGTTTCTGCCGCTCACTGTGTGTATGTGCATACCTCCCAACATTTCACAGGGCCAAAGAGGGACACGTTAGTTTTAGGTAATATTATTTGGGGTGTGGCTGGTGGGCGGGGCATTAGTAAGAATTTTTAGGTTATTTCATGACCTATTACTGGCTATTTATGTAACTGAATAAATGATTTAGTTCAAGACCAAAGTATTTTATTTGCACAGACTAATGTATAAACACATACACTGAAGTTTATTGCTTTATTGCTGTACAGCAAAGTAATACACACCACACAGTCAGGGCTGGTGCAAGGATTTTTGCCACCCTAGGCAAAACCTAATTTTGCCGCCCATTTCGCTCCGCCCCTTGTGTCCCACCCCTTTATACCCTGCCTACTTATACCCAACCTCTTTTCATGATTGTCCTCTCTCTGCCCCCTGAGCCACTCTGCCCCTGTTCTGGAGATGCCTGTAAGAGATGCCCCCCACCAGCTCCAACTTGCCCCTTATCAGCTTCACTTTGGCCCACCAGCTCCACTTTGCCCCTATCAACTCCAACTTGCCCCCATCAGCTCCAACGTGCCCCCACCAGCTCCATTTTGCCCCCTCAACTTCACTTTACCCCCTCAGCTCCAACTTACCCCCATCAGCTCCACTTTGCCCCCCATCCTCACCAACTTACCCCCATCAGCTCCACTTTGCCCCCCATCCGCTCCAACTTGCCCCCACCCGCTCCAACTTGCCCCCACCAGCTCCACTATGCCCTCTCAGCTCCAACTTTCCACTATCAGCTCCACTATGCCCCCAGCAGCTCCAACTTGCCCCCCCATCCGCTCCAACTTGCCCCCCCATCCGCTCCAACTTGCCCCACCAGCTCCACTTTGCCCCCCCTCAGCTCCACTTGCCCCCCCTCAGCTCCAACTTGCCCCCCCTCAGCTCCACTTTGACCCTCGTCAGCTCCACTTTGACCCTCATCAGCTCCAACTTGCCCCCATCATCTCCAACTTGCCCCCACCAGCTCCACTATGCCTCCTCAGCTCCAGCTTTCCCCTAACAGCTCCAACTTGCCCCCATCATCTCCACTTTGCCCCACATCTGCTCCAACTTGCCCCCTCAGCTCCACTATGCCCCCTCAGCTCCAACTTGCCCCCCATCACATACCTGTATCTCCCGTGCAGTCTTCTCTTCAGTAATGCAGAGCGCGGCGGGAGATCATGACTCCCAGCGCGCTCTGCATTACTAAAGATCCAACCAGATGAGGGAGCGCTGTAGCAACACAGACCTGACTGTGTTGTGGTTCCTGGCGTGGTGTGTGGACGCAGCTCTTCTCCGCTGCATGCCCGCGCCCCCAGTACGTGTGCGCCCTAGGCCGGCGCCTACCTCGCCTATAGGTGGAGCCGGCCCTGCACACAGTCTGACCTCCTAAAAAGAGGGACAACAGGGTGGGAAAGAGGGACAGAGGGATTTGGCCCTCAAAGAGGGACTGTCCCTCCTAAAGAGGGACACTTGGGATGTATGGTATGTGTCTGCCTGTATGCTGCATATGTCTGTGTTTATCAGTGTGTCTGCATTTCAAACACGTGCGCCCAATGGTCATAACATGACGGGCAACGCCGTCCCATGTTGCTAGTACTTAATATAATTGGTAAGAGTAGTACATTTTGCATGTTGGTTTTGTACATAATACAATCATTTTCATTATTATCCCATATCTGCGTGTTTCTTAGTTACAACCTACCCACAAAGAACAATTGTACCCTTGGTAAGAGGGGGTAAATAGAATTTCTTACACTGCTGTATGATGGACTCCTACCTAGGTAAGTCCTTCTGTTACACACATTAATTCTATAGATACACCTCACTGCTGTATGATGGACACCTACCTAGGTAAGTCCTTCTGTTACACACAGTAATTATGTAGATACACCTAACTGCTGAGTGATGGACTCATTCATAGATAAGTATTTTTGTTACAACATGAGTCCAGCATGGCAATACTCCGTTTCTTGAGACAAACAGGGTAATACACCATGACATGAGACCAGCATGGCAATACACAATTACACAAGACCAACATGGCAATACAAAATTATATGAGACAAAAAGGGCAATACGCAATTACATGAAACCAGCATGACAATGCGCCATTACATGAGACAATAATTAATTACACCACTATTTGAGACAAACAGGGCAATACACCATTATATGTCATAACCAAGGCAATAAACCATTACATGAGATCAGCATGACAATACACCATCACATGAGACAAACAGGTCAATACACCATTATATAACACCAATAGCCCCTATACCCCAACTATTTTTCCCACATCTCCCCTAGAATTGTATCTCCTTCTCCTCTCTCAGTATTTTATGCCTTATTTCTTTCCTCCATTTTCCCTTATTTCAAGTCTTTTTCCCTTCTCTATCCTCCAGTCTTCCCTCTGTGTTTTTGCCCATTTTTTTCCTCTCCTTTTTCCCCATTCCCTCCTCTCTCTCAACCACTCCTGCATCCCCATTTTTTCATAGTCTCCCCTTTCTATCCTCTAGGAGTAGATTTAAAGGCAGCCGTTAGAGGAAAAAAAACGGGTGTTGGCAAGCACAGTAAGCTATTTAAATATTAGTGTTATGAAAAAATGCCGGTAAAAAAACCCTACTGGCCGCTACACTAACTTGCATTTTGGCCCATTGAATAGAAAAAAAATGTTCTAAGCTGCCATTTAAAGGACTGCGTTAGCTGTAAAAATCCAATAAGGGACTCACTTTATCGCATAAAATTTAAGACCCAGTTTGTTTGGCTGTAAAGTCCATTGTCGGATCTTTAGTCAGCTAACGCAGCTATTAACCGGCACAAAAAAACTTATGTACACAGTGGATGTGTTGATATGGGGCCCAAAGTGCCGAAAAAGTGTCCAAATCTAGTAGAATTAACCCATTGAGTGCCAGTGGGGTATAAGTTATAAATACAATGCAGAAATAAGCATCACACTAATACGTACTTTAACCCCTTGAGAGCCAGAGGGGTACACAACATATTGCAAAGCAATGCGATTTGTGTACCTCTCTGGTGCTCAAAAGAGTTAAAGAATGTATTACTACTGTCCGGTTCCATAAATATGCTGCCAGTTAGTAATATACGATGTCCAAGTTGTGTCCAATAAATGTCTCCATAAATGCCATGATAAAATAATGCCATGATAAAATAATTTCTTCAAAATAGTTAAAGCTTAAGGCTTAATATTGTTTGCTGATTGTCTGTGAGCTCTGAGCGGCTGTGCTTTAAACTGATTGGCTGCGCACATCCCAGCCAATGGCTGTGAGGCAATTAGAAGTGAGACTGCTCAGCCCATATATAAAGGTAGGCTCACTTCCAGTTCCCTCAGTGTGTAACGGACATCGGCACCGTGAGGAAGAAGACGAGGGGTTCTGTGCTGCATTATACTGTCTCCACTGCCGCCATCTCCATGGCCACACACAGTGGTGGAGACAGCAAACAATATGAAGCCTTAAGCTAAATATTTTGTTGAAATTATTTTATCATGGCATTATTTACAATGGCATTATTTTATCATGGCATTAATGGAGACGTTTATTGGGAACAACTCGGACATCGTATATTACTAACTGGCAGCATAATTATGGAACAGGACAGTAATAATATATTGTTTAACCCTTTTGAGCACCAGAGGTATGCAATGTATTGCTTTGCAATGCGTTGCGTACCCCTCTGGCACTCAAGGGGTCAATGTATGAATTAATGTGATGCTTATTTCTGCTTTGTACTTATAACTTTATTTTTATAGCAAGAAGACTGAAGAAAAAAGAGAAGGACAGAAGAGACCGGAACGAAGAGAAGACAGAAGGAAACAGACAGTGGATAACAGGTAAATGTAAGACATATCAGTTAACTATCGGTACCTAGCAGTATGTTAGGCACTGATAGTTGACTTTTTTTTACTGTTAAAGGGATAGTAATACTTAAGTATTACTAATCCCTATAGTAAAGTCCTATTAAAAATAAATGTATTGCCCCCAGTGTCATCTTTCAAACCTTTATGGTTTGAGAGATAATCGCTCCTAAAGTTGCCCTCTCCCTCCCCCTTCCCCGTAGTCAGCATTGTAACTGACTGAAGGGAAATCGGGTCATAGATCATCAGGCGGCTCTGCAGCAGAGCTGCTATCACGTTAATAAAAAAAAAAAATCTTTCACTAAAACGGTCTTCTACGTGTGCTTGCAAACCAAGCACAAACCTTGCACACATACAAGACCATTTCAGTGAAAATTTTCTTTTTTAGTAACGCGATCCGGCTGTGCTGGAGATCCGCCTGAAAGTCGTACGACTTGCTTCCCTTCAGTCAGCTAGAACACTGACTACTGGGAAGGGGGAGGGAGAGGGCAACTTTAGGAGCGATCAGCTCTCAAACCATAAAGGTTTGAGAGATGACACTGAGGGCAATATATTTATTTTTAATAGGACTTTAATATAGGGATTAGTAATACTTAAGTATTACTATCCCATTAAGTTCCCAATACGGTTGCTTTTAACACACAAAATGGACGTTTAGCCACAAGACCATTTCTGTAGCTTAACGTACTTTGTGGTTTTAGCTGGTAGGGCCTTTGAATACCACGTTAGACATTTTATTATTTCAGCCGGTATTCACTTTGGCCCTACTGACTATTTTACTGCAAACCTTTAAATCTAAACTCTAGTCTTTTTGGATCCCTTTCTCTCCAAGTCCTCCCTTTTTCTCCCTTCTCTCTCTCTCCTTTAGTCTTTCAATCCCCTTCCTCTCCCCCAGTACTCTTCCTCCTTCCCCTCCCACCAATGTCCATGGTGAACTCTCTACAACACTATACAATGCTATCACAACCTTGTTCTACTGGCCACTGGTAGTCACAGAAAAATTCATACAAAGATATCCCAGCCTTCTTCTACTGTCCACTGATAGAGCCACATATATACGTTCTAACATCCTGGCTTTTTTTATGGTCCGCTGGTAGTCACAGAAACACATGTACATCCCAGCCTTGCGGCAATGTACATTGTTAGTCTGAGAAACTCACATACACTGCCTAACCCCCCAGCCTGGTTCCGCTGTTAACCACAGAATATTCCCTCTCTGATACTCCAACAGTCTCCCACTTTAAATTAGTAGTCTCAGTGCCATGTGTACGCTGTCACCCCATCCTTAGTCCACTGGTAAATACTGAACTGCATATGTCTCGCCTTCAGTATTGTTTTCTTCTATCCTTCAGTCAGCTTCTCCTCCAGTCTCATCTCCCCTCCATCAGTGCCCACCACTTTCTCCCCCTGCCTTCCTCCCTCCTCTTTCTATTTTCCCATCGCCCCACCCCAGTCCTTTCTTCCCCTTTCTTTCCCACAGTCTTTCACCCCCCTCTCTCTTCTCTCTCCTCTCCTAGCTTTTCTCATACGTCTAGTCTCCACCCCCTTTATATCTCCTCCAGTCTTTTATTCCCATCTCTCTCTCTCACCCAGTCTCTCACTCCCTCTCTCTCCCTCACTCTTTCACCCCACTTCTGTAGTCCCTCCTCTCCCCCAGTATTTCACCCCTGCCTCCTCCAGTAATTTCTCCTTCTCTCTCTCCCTTGTCCTCTCTCTCTTTGCCTGCCTTAGCTTGCACATGAGGGGGCCTCATCTCTGGAGGTCCAGCAGGTATGTGCCTCTCCTGGAGCAGACCTCCATATTCAACTCCCTCATGTTCCTCCTGAGAGCCAATAATACATAGTGTCATGATATGCTGCCATATCCCAGCACTCTGCATTTTCTGAGCACCAGGGACTATAGACAGCTGGATATAGAGAATACTGAGAAGGCACAAACCTCAGACAACAAGTTAGGGGAGACCTTTCTGACCTTCTCAAACTGACACAGGTATTAGGTTGCATCGCAGGACTGGTGAATTCAGGGTGCGGAGAGCAATGCATTCTTGGCACCCGCCCAAAAACTGGCCCTGACTCATCTGATGCTTGCATGTTTATAGCTAGGCACATTTTACCACAGGCCCTACTCAATTTTTAGCAACAGTTAATTTATAGTATTTTCACTTAGGTTACATCTGTACATATGCAAACTAATCCAACATATCAGTCACAGGGCCACATGCACATTGAGAAATGTGATAAAGCATATTTCTTTATATTTCCAACAGCATTGTGAGCCCCCTACTTTTATATTTCTTTGTCTTTATTATCTAATTCTGTTTCTGTACTGACCTTAGCCATGGAAGCCACAGAAAACTGAGCTAAGTGATTTACAGACCTGATGATCTATAGGTGTGTGCATAGGTCAAATAAGGCAATCCAGATAAGCAGTACATTTCATTGACACACGAACAGTCTGACCTGGCAGGAGTAATTTTTAGCTGTTCCTTTTTCTTTATGACTAGAGTTCCGACTTGACACTGGTCAAGAACAATTACCTTGGTCTGTTATTTGTACATAAGTCATCTTTGGTTTTTACTGGGAAAAAATAAGTAGAACGAGTGTAAATGTTCATAATCTTACCCACATTTATAAATGCATAGAATAAACCCATGTGACATATGTACAAAAGAAAAAGTGGAGGAATTTTGGAGCACACTAACTGGGAACAATTACAAATTCTGATTGATTTAAATAGGGTTTTCACTCCCTGAATGCAAGAGAGACGTCCCACAGAAAGGGAATTCTGGGATTGTTTACTTGGTTCCTGTGGTGTAGCTTGTTTAGCCCAGAATTGCTGCATGTTAGTCTTAGTACATATGCCATTTACATTTCTAGGGCAGATCCAGCCTAAATGAGGAAATTACTCTTTCACTTACATGGGATTTTTATTAATGGCTGAAACAAATGTATATATAAAAAAAAATAAGGATAGAAATCTTATGATAAAGCGCCTTGCTTGCATGAAATGCATCTAAGTGGCTTGGCACTTATAGCGTATTTTTGTAATTTGTATGTATATTGTTTCTTTAATAAATCCAGATATACAATATTAACCCTTTGTGTGCCAGAGAGGTCTAT
Organism: Rhinophrynus dorsalis; assembly: GCA_037306005.1. Classification (NCBI taxonomy): domain Eukaryota; kingdom Metazoa; phylum Chordata; class Amphibia; order Anura; family Rhinophrynidae; genus Rhinophrynus; species Rhinophrynus dorsalis. The sequence continues at coordinate 519,158,254 of CM074720.1, read as the reverse complement.
CAGTACTCCTAAATCTTTTACTAACATGGATTCCCCAAGCAGTTTCCCATTTGTGTATACAGTCTGGCATTTCGTGGCTGAACTGTTATCTTGGCAAGACCAATATGATATGCTTCAGAATATTTCTTATCTGTGTATGAGCCAAACAAGATTGCACCCTGGGCACAGGACACAGTCCTAGCAAGCTTTTTGCATATCTTGCAAGCTCATGAGCATCTCTTGACTTCTTTTATAATTATTAAAGTAAAATATTTTGAGTAACATGATACTTACAGAAAGGTTTAAGACTGCATTGGTACTTGTTACAAAAGAGATTGAGAAACTCTAGTTTATGAGCTGTCCATAGTCTTACTTCTGCATCGTCAGTTCTCTGAGTGCAATACCATATCGTAATTTATCTTAATGAACCTCTCAGTACATCACAGGACTTACTTAGCATATGAAACAGCACTGACATTGATCTTTACTTGAATTTTTATTTCAGAAATGAAAATATAAATATCTCCTAAACTGTGGTTCTGCTGGCAAAAGTTTTGATGCGGGACCTGTCACCTTCCTTAAAGGGATAGTAATACTTCATTTTATCTTTATTTTATTTTGTAGGCATTAAAAAAAACATGAAGAACGATAAAAGTCCCATCTCTCAAACCTTTATGGTTTAAGAGATATTCACAAGCAAAGTTTCCCCTCCCTCCCCTTTTACCTAGTGTAAGCCATCGCTTCTCAGATGTGGAATGCAGTCCATAGACCAGACAGATAACAGCAGGGGACAATCTTCTTCCTATGAGAACAATGAAAGCCCTGCCCCCCTTGACAAGTTTTTCAGGTTTTTCCCTTATCTTAATTGAAGATTGTCCCTCTCTACAATCTACCTGGGCACCTCCTTCTGATCTGGCTGAGCAATGTTACATCAGTAAACGGGGCGGGAGGGGGATACTTTGTCATTGAATTACTCTTGAACTACAACTCTGACAGAATTGAAATAACACTCTCCAAAGTCCAAATACTATGATGATTAATTGGAACTGCTTTTATTATGAAACACTACTATCCCTTTAATCCTCCCCTAAGTGGATAACCATGATTCTTCCTTCTTGTTAACATAGTACATCCCTCTGGTAGAATCTTATAGGTTGTGGCAGCAGAAACAAGAAGGAGAAAGTTGATTTTCTGGACATGTGATTATTTAATTATGCAGACTTTATCAGACAGGGTAGAGGACAGACAGGGCATTAAATAAAGCTCTACTGAGATTTATTTCCCCAACTAGTAAACTACACGTCTCTAAAACAATCTAACTGTTTACCTGAAACAAAAAACATATTCTAGATGTGCAGTTTAAACAGATTTATTTAATGAGACTACATTCTGGTAGGTGACAAATTAACTTAAAATTCAAGGTGGCAGGCCTACTTTAATCCCTGGAATGACAGCGAGGCTTCCAATGCATTGAGAAGGATCAAAAAGAGAAAACCTAAGGCGTAACAGAATGAATAGAAACATAATATTATCTAGAGTCTCTTTTAATTCAATATATATTCCTCCCTCAAAATATCATTGTCACACTTATTTCTGAATTAGTATACATTATAAATAATAATAATAATAATAAAAAACATAGGAAAAAAACTCTTCTTTGTAGTCTGGAGAATGTAATTCTCTAAGGAACACAGACATGCAGTTAATCTATACTGGTGCATAAGCACATTTGACCTAATGATTCATTTGACAATGAAAATCCATTAATCATAGCTATGCTCTTTACAACTTAGTGAGGACCACTGCAAATATTAATGGCATAATACCCCTTTTCAGGCATTTCAAAATAATCACACAAGGAAAAACACCAAATTAAATGAATTCTTTTTTATTCTCTATGTCTATCTTTAAAAGCACACACCAGTGGTACAATTAGTTTTTATGGTGCTGTTCTTTCATACCATTCTTACCTCACATGACACATCTATGTTCTAGCATGCCTGATCTGCATGGTGGCCTACGGGTCACTTTCTAAGAGTGTTCAAACGAGTTACATTGGAGGTTAAAAAGACAGAGAGAGAGGGAGAGAAAGAGGGAGTACCACATAGTGTACTACCTTTTTAATCCTTAGTAGAGTATATCCAAACTAATCATATTTACTAATCTGATGGCCACTATCGCCAATTCCAGATCATGCCTGTCCCCACCCAGACTCTATCAGAATATTTTATAAATGTTGGTCTTCTCCCTTTTATAGGTTGCCAACCCCTTCACAATCCAAAATCAGTTTATACCTCAAATCACCTAAGAAAGAGAAGAGCAACACACAAAAAAAGTGCAGTAGAGAGGACTCTGGGAACTACAGGCCCATGAATCTGACATAAGTCGTTGGGAAAATAATAGAAAAATGAATTGAAAGAGATACATTCCAGCATTTGTTGTTTAGGTGGATTAAATATATTATTGTCTTATTTGAGTATTGGGGGACATTTGTAACGTTTTTATTGTGTTCTAATTGATCACACATTTTGTCTTTGTGTATTTTAAATTATATTTTGATATTGTTATTGAATATGTGATTAGCCAATTGGCCGATTAAAAACAAGATTGGTGTTTACTAATCATTCCGGGTTTCCTCTGTTGCCTCTATTTCTTGATCACATGTAGTTCTCGCAACTACTCAAGGCGCCAGACTGTATACGTTATGAAAGGAAGAAGTGTTGCATATATGAGGTCTGCTGACATGAAGGATCCATAATAGCATGAGTTTACAACAGGACAATCTTGCCAAAAACTTTAGTTACATTTTTTTGATTATGGTACTCAATAGAGAAGGCTGATGTAGTAGCTGTACCCTGTGTGGAGTTTAGAAAAGATTTTGACACTGTACAATAAAGGATGCTGATTCATAAGATGAATATGTAAGGACTGGGCTGAAAGGCAGTTGATTAGATAAATAATTAGCAGAAGGACAGGAAGCAGAGTGTCATAATCACTGGTATTTATTAAGCGGAAGGATGGATTAATAGCTGAGTGCCACTGGGTTCAGTGCTAGGGCCTGTTGTCTTTATTACCATCTTACTGATACTAGTAGTAGTATTATTCATGGTAAAATGTGCCTTTTCTGCAACAGTGTTGACTGTCCAGGATGGATTAATCACATGAGGATTTAAGAAAAATTAAGGAATGGACAAAAGTATGGGATCTAAATTTCATTGCATAAAACAGAATGCCTTTAAGACCCAGGAACTCAGAGACAGAATACATGCTTAATGATTCTTTGCTGTCAAAAATGAAATGGGCTTGAGAATTATTATACCAGATGACTTGACGATATGCAAGCAATTAAGTACAGAAATAGGAAAAAGCAATCTTTTGCAGCTTTAAAACTGTGATCAGCACTGCTCAATAAGTTGTCTCTCTATAAATAAAGAATAGTAATAATACTAATAATCCAAAGTTTTGAATATGTGGGTATGGTGAAGACTGTAGACTGTTTTGAGGAATTAGTTCAATGAAGATTTGTAGGGCTCGATTCCATTGTCACTGGTAAAACTGTTGATAGGGAAAAAATGGATTCCGAACGGCCCACACACAGTGTTTCCGTAGGAATCCAATTCCCTTCCAACAGAATCCATCATGAGTATTGGGACACACATCCTAACTTGTGGCTCAACGTTCTTCATGGGTTTTTTAGTCCCATAATGCACACTAAATAGCATGAGAAATGGGAAGATCAAAGGAAACCAGCTCACTCTTGGTGTTTGACACAGTGTCAAACACCAAGAGTGAGCTACACAGTCAGCCTCCCAAACATTAACACTACCCTTGGCCCCGCACTACCCCTAATATTAACAATAAAGTGTACCCATATTAGCCCTAACACTATCACCTGCCATCCTGATGTCCAGCGGGGTCTTCTGCACCCTGCTCTTCTTCTTCAATTCTTGCTCTGTAAGCTTATATTTTCTTCTTCTCTCTTCTTCTACATCTGTGACCCTCTGCTTTCTTCTTCATCTTTTATCTTCATCTGTCATCTTCTATCTTTATCGGTGCCCCTCTTCATTTTTCTTCTTTAACCTTAGTGTGGAAACTGAAAAAAAAAATACTTATAAAAACAAATCTAACATTAACATATATTGCCCCCCGCTGGCAGCATCAGGAAACAATAGCAACAATACCCCCTCATCGTACCTTTCAGGCCACTGCCAGATGCCTACCGAGGGAAATATGAACAGGGGCTGCCTTTTATATGGCCAGTCCCTGTTCAATTTGCCCCCCATGCCCCCCCAAGCCAATCAGTTCCGAGTTGGAAGGATGACGTAACATGCTGAAAGCATGTAACCCCACATCCCAGGAGTGTTTGGATTAGTTTGAACAGGGTCTGGCCATATAAAAGGCAGTCTCTAATCAAATTTCCCTCAGTAGGCATTGGGCAGCTTCCCAAAAGTGACGAGTAGGGGAGGCTTGTTGCTTCTGTTTCCTGCAGCTTATGTTTAATGTTAGATTTTTTTTTAACAACTGTTTTTTTGTATTAGGTTCTACACTAAGGTTAAAGAAGAAGAATAACAATTAGAAGAAGATAACAGATGAAGAAAAAGAAGAAGAGAGATGAAGAAGATAGAAGCTTACAGGAGAAGAATTGAAGAAGAACACCTGGGTGAGGAAGACCCCGCTGGATATCAGGATTAGTGGTAAATGTTGATTTTACCTTTTGGTGGTATTTTTCTTTTTTTTTTTTTACTATTTAACCCTTTGCGTGCCATTGGGTTTGCATTCACACACATTTTATTAATTATTCATGCTTTACACACATTTTTCAAACCCTTTCAGTGCAAGAGGGGTACATATTGCATTACTTTGCAATACATTACGTACCCCACTGGCACTGAAAGGGGTTACCTATGTTTACATTATGCACATTTTTTAGGTACTTTGGTTGTATTAATATGGGCTTAGGGCCTCATATCAATAGATCCACCAGTCACTTAGCTTTTTTCTTAGCTTTTTTTACACTTCACTTCCACTTTGAGGAGCAGATTTTGACGATAAAGTTGAGTTGAGTAATGTCTATTATTAATAAAAAGTAATCGTGTAGATATTCAAAAAATGTATCAAATGAGGCCAGTCCGATCTCTCAAACCCTTTGGTTTGAGAGATATAAGGTGATAAAGTTCCCCCTCCCCTTTCACAGATGTCAGCTGTAAAGCTGACAGCAGGAGATCCCGGTCCTGGGACCGGCCGGCGGCTCTTCAATAGACCTGAAATAGCGCTATGTAAAAAGAAATACTTCATTGAAATGGTCTACAAATTGTGCCTTTGTACACTTCCAATGAAGCATTTCTTTTCAGATTGTGGTATTTCGGCTTTGCTGAAGAGCCACCTGCTGGTTCCTGGCCCCGGATCTTCTTCTGTCAGCTAGAGGATGACATCAGTGAAAGGGGAGGGATGGGGAACTTTATCATCGTATATCTCTCAAACTATAAAGGTCTGAGAGATCGGACTGGCCTCATTTTATTTATTTTCTTGAATATCTTTTTATTAATAGAAGACATTACTAACCCTTTAAAGCGTGTTACTACCCAACACATGGAACTGAATCACAAATTTGACTTCTTTTCCATTGCTTCCAAAGGGCACAAAAATAGCAAAGCAATACGATTGCCTACCCCTCTGGCACTCAAAGGGTTAAAGCATTAAGTAGGGTCATGCACGCTGCCTGTCAAAAGCACGTTTTGTGGGCAAAATTCATAGGGGCTATTAGGATTTATGGTCATAGTAATTATGGTGGTTATTAGGAAGTGCTAACTAACCCTTTAACCCTTTGGAGACAGAGGGGTATCCAACGCATTGTGAAGTAATGTGTTGGATATCTCTCTGGCACTCAAAGGGTTTAGGTCCATTTTGGTTTGTAAGGTGCATTGTGAAACAATGCAGTGCATACCCACCTGGTTATTAACCCTTTGAGTGCCAGAGAGGTTTCTAGTGCATTGCAGCGCAATGCATTGGATGTCTTTCCGGCACTCAAAGGGTGAAAGGGTTAAGCAGTGCTGTCATGTGTTGTACCAAGGGAAAATGTATTTACTTTCTTGTTATGTCAGATGATTGAGTACAAGGATGTTTCAGGATCTGCCTTTTTTTCCAAGATAACAGTGTTTCATTATAATTAGTTTAGCTTTGATGGTAAAAAAATAATTTGAAACTAATCAAGCCTCCTTGTGCATGTGCAATGTAAGCAATAATAAAATCCTACATGTGAAACTGAACAAGCTGTTTCATTAAAACACAAAAATAATCATTGCAGTTAAAATGATCTGGGATTATATACACTTACCTACCCTGTACTTCATGCTAGAATCTGTAAACATTCTGTGTTTTCTAAGACCTTCAGTCTAGCCAGTCCTACCTTCCCAAAGCTTCTTCACTCCCAATACCATAGTAATCTTGATGCCTCAAAAGTGCCAGTACTGCATTGTCTGCAAATGGGCTGAAAGAATGTACCAGTCTTTCTTAATAGAAGAGTGGTAGAAACTGCCTTGTCTCTTGTCTCTCATTTTAAACTGCACAAACAAAATTAACCAGATGGTGAATATATATATATCCTATTTAATAATTTGCTAAAATGTGTGTAACGACGCAGTCCTGCGCAGTAGAGACTGCTGTGCATAATGCAGTCATGCACAGTAGAGACTGCCCGTGCCGTGGCCGCGGCATTCTCTACTGAGCATGACTGCCCCGTGACCGACTGGCAGTGGCACTGTGGCCCATGTAACGGGCTCCTCAACTAGATATACAGCCTTCACATGCTTTAAAAAACATGTTTCGGATTAGACATTAAAAATCAAACATAAATTAACTACTTTTTACTGATGCTAGCTAGAAATACTGTACTTAAGTTATATAAAAGTTCCATTAAGACCTACCTCTTCAAGGAAGACTTCCAGAAAAACATAACATGTCCCTCTTAACCTCCTCCACAGCTAAAACAGCTATGCTTTCATTCCCCTTCTCACTTTGTGTCCTCATTGCACCCATACTTCACTCTTATACAGGTCCAAGAAATGTTCTTATCCCAAATGCAATCACACTTCCACTCTCGTGCCACAGATTTCTTCCATGATACTTCTGGCTGAATGTTCTGCTCAACAGTTTCTTACAGCACTTGTAACTTTCCTCTTCCTATTGTGTAACACTCTGTGATTGGACCGCTCAACAACTCCAAGCACTTTTGTGTCATAGTTACATAGTAGTTTAGGTTGAAAATAGACTTGTGATAATCAAGTTCAACCCTTTTTGCACTAGAGCTTACAGTCTATAGGAAGTATCAAACCCCCTCACTTCCTATAGACTAAGCTCTAGTGTAGAGATTGGTGAAAAGTCAGGAAAATTTAATCTGGGATTGAATATCCCACTTTTTTTTTTTTTTTTTTTGAGAATATTCTTGCGCATAGAAAATACATAACATTTACACCTTTTCACTACTGCCAATACATTTCCTGTGAGAACTTTGCCATTTTTCCCTATGTTTTCAACAAATACATGAATTCCCACCTCAATATTACTACTTCTGAGGGCTGAAGTGAAGAAATAAAGAGTTGAAAGTAAAAGTTGTGAGTCCTACATCAGCATATGCCTTGAAAAAGTTTTTAGCAGGCTGTGTGCCTTGGTCCTTTGCCCACAACACTAACTTCCTGCATAAGTAACACTGGCACAGCCATCCTTGAAAAATAACTGTGGTTTGAGATATTCCAGCAGTTTGCAACACATGACATTAGTTCTTTAAAGCCTCTGTTTTCAAAAAAATAAAAGGCAGCATGTCAACCGCTAATGTTTTGGCAAGGTTACTACTCCACAGGCATACTTTTGCATTACTTTTGTGCAGGTTTTGACTTCTTTCTAAGAACTTAGTAGGTGTGGGATGGTAGTAGATAGTAGAAGAACGGTTTAACTTTATTGCTTTAGCAACATGACTTGTGGAAATGTTGGGGGTGGTGGCGGTATGTGTGGGCACTCTATAATTCTTGTCATCTCCAATAACAAACTCACTCATACTCTTCTGCAGCAGGAGCAGAACATCTTGACTCACTCTCTGACACATCAACAACATTTCTATTATATACCCCCAATCCCTGGGAACTTTTAGAAGTATTTCTGCTACTACTAGTTGTGGCACCTCCAACTTGTTGATGTTGTGGATCCCAGTCAGACCTGTGGTTGTGCTTCAGGTGGGATCTCATTGAGGAGGTGCCTAGGAGTGAGCCTTCTTTCCCCCTGCTCACTGCTACAGACAGATAGTAACATGTTTAACTTTTGGATCATGAGTAAAGTATATCCATACTGTGGACTTCATACACTGCAGTGCTCCAAAGTGGCTGCTTCTACTACTACAGGGGCTAGATGTTGCTGCAATTGTACTACTAATATGTGTCATAGGTGTTGCACTTCCAACAGCAGCAGATGACCTCATGATAGCTAAAGCTGTGTATGTATAACCTGTGTTGTTGCTGGTTACTCAACACAAGTAGTGTGTGTGTGGCTGAGTGGGGCTTGATGATGCTGATAATAACTGACAGGATGCTTGTGTATTTCGTGGAATCTTTGCTTGTCCAGGGTCAGACTTTCTAATTGTTTTTGCAAATAGTTTATAGACAGACACAGTGCTCATTTTCAGTGATGAACAACTGAGCATTTGTTTTTCAGCTAACATATGGCCATATCATTATCTCTCTCACTCTCAACTTCATCTGTATCTGAAGATGAGGAAGACAATTGCAACAACATAGAGCCCCAGAAGTAGTAGTAGCATGTTCTCTGGAGCCCTGCAGTGTATGAAGTCCACAGTATGGAGATACTTTACTCAGGTTCCGAAAGCTAAGCATGTTGCTATCTGTTGTCTGTCTAAGTAGCAGTGAGCTACGTTTCCCCTTAGAGGGATTTTAACAATTTTTGTTACCACTTTCATGGTGTTTTGTGCTTGTTTGTCTCACTGTCAGATGCAGCAGTAGGTTGAGCTGCTACTCTTTCTTGCACTATGCCATCAACATTGAAATGGGACTCATTGTTGTCTTCAGTGTTTTTAGATGGTTTATTAATAGTAATGGTGCTGGTGGAACTTCTGGTGGGACTTTGACAAACTGCATCCTCCTCTGGGATCACCAGTTTCTATTGCACATGCTGCAGCAACCATGACTGCAGTCAGTTTTTGGACTACCACTTTACTCACAAATCCCTGCACTGCTCCTAATCCTTTCACCCTCCCCTTAACCCTTGCACATTTACTGGACTCTACACAACTACAGTTGTGTTTTTATTATAAAATACACAAGATAATTGATTGTGCGCAATGTCTTGCCTTGGCCCTCTACAAAATACTCTATACTACATAAATATATTTATTTATTTATTTATTTTTGTTAACTGTCTCCTCTATTCCTCTCACTGTCAACAGAAAAAAACACTCCCTGTTCAACTGCTTCTTTCACCAGATTCTCCTAGCACAGAGATAACAGCCAGATCAGGAAAAAACCGGGATCATGGCTGCCTGTGTGTTCCCAGTCAGTCACACATAATTTTGGGGTATTTGGGGTAATCCTCCATTGCTCCCTTCCCCAGACTCCTATGACACAGGGATAACAACCAGATCGGGAAGGAACTTGGATTACATCTGAATGTGTATACCCGATCGCACAAAATTTTGGTTTACTATTGAAATGTCGCCATTTGTTGGATGACATTCAAAAAGGTGAGTTTTAAAAATGTCTTCAATCAAAAGCTTGACATGAGAATGTCGATTGAATGAAAAGATCAACATTCTCATGTCGTATGCTGAAAGGTCGCTTCACTTATTGTTGCCAAGTGATGTGCAAGCCTTTTAGAGTGGTGACATGTTTAATGCACCATTGCGAAAATAATCAGAATCTAGTGTTAGTGTGTCCCTAAGCTGCTCCACCTGTAACCCTCTGTTAGCCAAACAGGCACAGTACCCACCTCATAGCGATGCGCTTTGTGTCCAACTAGCCCACCTACGGCAAAAAGGATCCTCATAAGCCCACACATCAGAATGACTAAACAAATATTCATACAAGTAAAAATTGCAACACTTATTAAAACCACAATTGATCTCCTATGATGAACCTGGATTAGACAAGCAGACAAATATTAAAATTCCCAAATGTAGCAGGTCGTAAGATAAATAGAATAAACCCCTGGCTCTACGTGTGCTCTAGCCGAGACAGATATCATGGAGCCTATAATGGGGTGTTCTAAGAAATATTCCACCAGAGCACACAATGAATCCATGGTGCAGACAAATAATAAAATAGATATAAAGTTATTTGTCCCCTGGCTCTACCTGGGCTGACAAATCAGACTCCACCAAGACCTATGAATTGGGTAAGTATTAGAGTAGTGGTCAGTGCCAGAGCCATGCTCCAATAGAGGAAGTGTGCCAGGTTAAAGAGTGAGCATCCTGTTAATGGTACTTGGTATGTGCACATGTAGTATATTAACATGAAAGTGGCTGAGGATAACAAGGACCTAGAGAGAACCCAGGGCTGCTTTGGAACACCCCCACACAGTCAAAGTGAACGTCTGAAAATGCAATCTATAAACCCCAATCTGAGAAGAGGAAAAATCAAAAAAATAGTGATAAGTGAATAAAAAGAAAGAAAAATACAATAGATAAATAGTAAGTAAGAGATATGCACATCATGTATATAAATGAAAAAAAAAGTGTGGATCATTATCCAAGATAAGAAGGACAGCAACTTGGCTACTCAATAGCAGAGTTGGGTAAAATCTTCAAGTTTATTGACATAGTATAAAAATGTGTTTGAAGGAGCACATCAATCACAATGAGTACATATGCAAAACACCTAACGCGTTTTGGACCAAATGGTCCTTAGTCAAAGGCTGCTTGAAACACATCAGGTGTTTTGCATATGTACTCATTGTGATTGATGTCCTCCTTCAAACAAGTTTTTATACCATGTGTGCATACAGGACTGGTGATCCAATTGGAATTGGTGTTCCCTTGCTTGCTTGGGTTAGTGAAGCACCTGTATCCATGAATGTTTGTTTTAAAAGTGGGGATGAACTAGATCTAGATGCCTTAAACTTACTTACTTAGAGAGGTTTCTCTTATATTGATTGGATCATTATCCAACAATAGAACATCTGGAAACCTCCAAGACATAAGGCACAAAAAAGGATTAAGACAGAGTCACTATCAAACACAAATTTTTATAGAGATCAAAGTGTTGCTCTGACTTGGCAAGAACTACAAGAAGGTAGAGTGTCATCACTAACAGTGTTGGTGTTGGGCATTAACCGTTTCTATCTCGGAAGGCACTAAACCAGCCAGAGCCGCACGTTGTGGAACAGTGAATCAGTATAACTGAAGGCAGAGCAATGACTTTCACTCCGCACTGGCACTCATAGGGTTATCCCTTCACTCTAGCACTTGTATGTCCTCTGCATTAATTGTAAAAGTTATATAAACTAAACTACAAGTTTCACTCCTGTCTGGCACTGTCCTCGTTGGCTCACTTATGCTCCCCCCCACAGCTCACTTATGCTTATTAAGAGAGGTAAAAAGAGAGGCTACTGAGGCTATGCAACATCAGAATGTGTCGACAGCTCAGCATGCAATATTCTTATTTCACCCATTTCAACATGTTTAATGCGCAGTTTGGTTGATCACCCAATAGTGGGCCACATTTCAAAACGATACCCAAAATCTTGAGGTATTTGGGGGTAAACCTCCTTTATTCCATTATCACACTCTCAATCCTCTAGGACATAGATAACAGCCAGATCAGGAAGAAACTTGGATCTTGGCTGCCTGTGTCGTCCCAGTCAGTCACACCAAATTTTGAGGGTTTGGAGGTCAACCTCCTTTCTCCCTTCCTGTCTCCCCTAATACAAGACTCCCTAAACTAAGCTTCAACTTTACTTTATTAGCCTGTCTTCTCTAGCTGAGGTCTAGTCTCTAGCATTATGGTCAAGCTTGGCAGCCTATTATTTCTGATAACTGTGCTCACTGGCTTGTAACCCTCTTCTTGTTTCTTTGTATATATTTGCCTACTTCCTATTGTATATATTTGCCTACCACTACAATTAATAAATTGCATTTAACTATACCGTACTGACTCCTGAACTTCTCTGGGAACCGTGACACGGGTGGAGGCCGAAAGTTCTAAATTGTGTGTTAGGGGTGCCTTGAGCAAAAAAAGACTGAGAATCACCAGTTTAAGGCATAGATGGTGCAGGATTATGGCCTGAATATCGAGCCACCGAGACGTACTTCCGCTCAGGTTGGTCACAGGCCACACCTTGTAAAACTTTTGATTGGTCCTACACCAACTGGAAGGAGGAGACAATACACTGATATGGCCACAGCAGGACACAGAAAAAAAGGAAATATCAGTGAGTAAATATCACCCTTTGCATGATGAGTTGGTATGTTTAACATGGGTTAGATAATATTGAATGGATGTTAATGCTAATGGATGTTTTATGGTTAGTTAGAATATAAATTATATAGGAAGGACCAGGACATATTTACATATAATCTACATTTTGTTTGGTATCATTTTATCTGTTGAATTGTTTAAAGATTATTGTTTTTCCTTTAATAACTGCTGTGGCCGTAATTTTAATCCATCTGAAAAAATGAGTGAGTCTAAGTGTTTTCATTTTGGGAAAGGGGGGTGGTGGTAATACTGCTATTCAGGGGAGATGAGTCAACATTGTCACAAAGGCATATAGGGACACATGCAAAAAGGCACCAAGAATCCCCATGGAACTGACAATGATCATGTCTCCATATGTTGTAGAACATCATCCTCATGAATATGCAAATGCAATTAATGTAAATTAATGTAAATTTGGAAACAAAAAGAAAAAAAGAATGGGGAAAAAGAAATAACTAAAAAAGCATATAAACACAGGGGCACAAATGTGACTCTAATCATGCATAGCTAAATCTATATTCATGCTGCTCAAGAATGATCCTATTCCCATAATAACTGTCTCATTTCATCCACAGTTTTTTTTATAATCAGCAATAGAATTAGTAGCAGAATACTGCATCAACCAGATGAAACCAAAGAGATACAAGGTCATAATATGTAGTCATTTTAATGTACTGCAACTGTTGTTACCTTACATTGTGACGTACATTGCAGTGTAGAAGATCCAGACCTTGCATTGTGACATACATTGCAGTGAAGAAGAGCTAGACCTTGCATTGTGGTGTACATTGTAGGGAAGAAGATCTAGAGCTTACATTGTGATGTACATTGCAGTGTAGAAGATCTAGACCTTACATTGTGACGTACATTGCAGTGTAGAAGATCCAGACCTTACATTGTGAAGTACATTGCAGTGTAGAAGATCCAGACCTTACATTGTGACGTACATTGCAGTGTAGAAGATCCAGACCTTACACTGTGACGTACATTGCAGTGTAGAAGATCCAGACCTTACATTGTGACGTACATTGAGGTGTAGAAGATCTAGACCTTACATTTTGACGTACATTGCGGTGTAGAAGATCCAGACCTTACACTGTGACGTACATTGCAGTGTAGAAGATCTAGACCTTACATTGTGACGTACCTTACATTGTGACTTACATTGCAGTGTAGAAGATCTAGACCTTACATTGTGACGTACATTGCAGTGAAGAAGATCTAGACCTTACATTGTGACGTACATTGCAGTGTAGAAGATCTAGACCTTACATTGTGATGTACATTGCAGTGTAGAAGATCTAGACCTTACATTGTGACGTACATTGCAGTGTAGAAGATCTAGACCTCACATTGTGATGTATATTGTATTGTAGAAGGTCCAGCTCTGCATGATGAGGTATATCTTATCAATATATTACACAATGTCTGGGACTGGAGACCAATAAATCCATTCAATGAAAATCTCCATAGTATAATCCTACAACTGTATCTTTTAACCTTTGGTTTGATATCTGCTGTCCGAAGGCAAATGCAAGGAGAACTATTCTTATGGTTCAAGTTGCTCCACAAATGCGTATAACAATAATTGTTGGAAGAATAAACAGCTGGACCTTCATTTATTCCATTGTGATAGATTTATTGACGTAATATAAATGAAAGTATGCCATTGCATGACTGACATTGAATTGCGAAATCTCCGTTGGGTTAATTATGACTCAATCAGCAAGATCAGTAAATTGTGCCCTGGCTCCACATACTCACACAAAATGCCTGCGCACTGTTGCACAGAAACCTATTAGGAATTGTGTAATCCAAAGGTAATCAATGATAACAGCACTATGTGTATCGAATCAAAAAAGATAACTAAAATGAAGCTCCCTAAAAATGCATGTGAAGATGAGACAGGGGAGAAAACAAGGAATAAATACTTGTAATAGTTAGGTGATCTAACTAATAAGGCGTTATCAACCATTAACTCCTAAGCACCGTAACATCTAGATCATTAGCAGTCTATAGATAGATATGGCACTGAAGGAATGAAGCACAGAATCTGTGGAAGTACTCCTGATGCCAGCGTCTAGCTGACAGCAGGAGATCTCAGTCTGGGGATCAGCCTGCAGCTCTGCAGCAGAGCCGAAATCTTGTTATTTCGTTGTAGACCGTTCCAATGAAGTAATTCTTATTAAATAACGAGATTTCTGCTCTGCTGAAGAGCCTCCTCGAGTCATACAACTCAAATCTCCTGTTGTCAGCTTTACAGCTGAAATCAGAAGAAAGGGAGGAAGAGGGGAACTTTGAATACCTATATCTCTCAAACCATAGCGGTTTGAGAGATCGGATTTGGAGCATATTGTTTATTATTTTAACCTCTACAAAATTGACAACAATTTTTCTGGGACATTACTGTCCCTTTAAGCTGGTTCTGGATGAGGCATTAATATCTCTGTGCACCAGGGAAGTACACACCTTATTACTCTGCAATGCAGTGGGCACACCAAGGGTGTCACAATAGCCAAATGTCCACAATGAAAGTTAAAAAATAAAATAAAATTCTAAAGAAATAAAACAAACTAGTGGTAAACCTAATTACTTCATTTACGTCAGAGAATGACTACAAGAATCCAATCCAGAAAGTACTGTTTTGCTTTTATCTGCAGCTCTGCCTGTTTACCTGGAACCCCTGCCCCATTTGCTCCAGCTCTGCTCTTGCCTGTCATCAAGTTTCTTTCTAGGAAGTGCCACTAAGTCCTGTATCAAGTAGCATTACACAGACTTTATTACATCAGTACAGTGTCTTACTGACTACGTTTTCCAGTGCTGTGATTCCTTTTTCCTGTGTAACATGGTAACACAGCTGAGGAGCCATTTCCAACCCAAGTGGTTAAAAAAAAATCCTTCCTGAATCCAAATGGCAGTCATATATTTCCTTTGATCAACATCTTATCTGCTTTAAAACCATCTGTCATAATTCTCAATTTTGTTCTATGCTACATAGGTGTGTATTAATTTTTTGAAAGCAGTTATATTATCTGAAAACACAGAATCCCAAGGCAACAAATTCAATAACTTTACTGCCCCTACTGTAAAAAAATCCATGCCTTTGTTTTAGTCGAAAGCTCCTTTCCTCTAGTCTTAATGGATGACCTCTTGTTCTTAGCTAAATAGTTAATTGGAGAGTTCTTTGTATTGAGCTCTTTTGAAGAAGCACAAAGAAATGGGCAACTTTTTGGACCGTAAACGCAGTGGTCAGCCAAGAAAACATAGTGCAGCAGATGAAAGACACATCATGCTTACTTCTCTTCACAATCAGAAGATGTCCGGCAGTGCTATCAGCTCAGAAAAAACAGTGAAACCCTGAAATACACATCTACTGTCCGGAGAAGCTGGTCAGAAGTGATCTTCATGGAAAACTTGCGGCAAAAAAGCCATACCTCTGACATGAAAACAAGTCGAAGGGGCTCAACTGTGCACAAAACACAGGAACTGGGGTGCAGAAAAATGTTAGCAGGTGCTCTGGACTGATAAGTCAAAATCTGAAACATTTGGCTGTAGCAGAAGGCAGTTTTTGCTCCTAAGGGCTATAGAACATAACAAGAAAGAGTATCTGCAGGTGAGATGGCTCAGCTGGTTAAGGCACCAGCTGTAAAATCTGTTTAAGCCACAAGGTTGCAGGTACTAATCCTGGCAAGGTCAGTTCAGCCTTCTGATATAGAGAAATAAACAAGAAAAAATCTCAATGTATTTTTCCTGGTAAAATACTTTCACAAAAAAAACAGTGGAGTTTCCTTGCGAGTTTGGGGCTGCATTTTGCAAATGGAGTTGGGGACTTGTTCAGAATTAATGGTATCCTCAATGCTGAGAAGTACAGGCAGATACTTATCCATCATGCAATACTATCAGGGAGGCATCTGATTGGTCCCAAATTTATTCTGCAGCATGACCCCTAACAAACAGCCAAAGTCATTATGAAGTATGTTCCATGTAAAGAAGAACAAGGAGTCCTGGAAGTGATGGTATGGCCCCCACAGAGCCCTGATCTCAACATCATCGAGTCTGTCTGGGATTACATGAAGAGAGTGAAGCAACTGAGGCTGCCTAAATCCACAGAAGAATTTTGCTAGTTCTCTAAGATGTTTGGAGCAACCTGCCTGCTGAGTTCCTTAAAAATTGTGTGAAAGTGTACCTAGAAGAATTGATGCTGTTTTGAAGGCAAAAGATGGTCACACTAAATATTGATTTGATTTAGATTTTTCTTCTGTTCATTCACTATGCATTTTGTTAATTGATAAATATAAACTATTAACATGTCTAGTTTTGAAAGCATTCTTACTTTACAGCATTTTTAACCCCTGCCTAAAACTTTTGCCCATTACTGTATTTGTAAATGGTAATAGTATCACCCCTTAGATGTCTCTTCTCTAATGTAAACAAACTAATTTGGCTAGTCTCTCTTTATAATTCAGATCCTCCAATCCCTTTATCAGTTTTGTTTCACATCTCTGCACTTTTTCCAGTTCAATAATGTCTTTTTTAAAAACTGGTGCCCAAAACTGTACTCCATATTCTAGATGAGGCTTACCTAGGATTTAAATAGAGGTAGAATTATATTTTCATCTCATACACTTATACCCCTTTTTGTGCAGGATAGTACCCTATTTGCTATTGTAGCAGCTGAGAGACTCTGTACACTGCTGTGAAGTCTATCATCTATCAGTACTCCTAAATCTTTCTCTAATGAGGATTCCCCAAATATTCTCCAATTAGGTGTATATGTAGCATGTTTTTTTTACAGCCCAAATGCATAACCTTACATTTATCTACATTAAATGTCATCTGCCACTTTTTTGCCCACTCACTAAATCCTTCTGCAGATACTAAAGCATCCTGCTCTGTCTATAAACCCACTGATAGGGATGCACAGTGAACATGGGATATCATCATGTCACATCACCACAGTATGAGAAATTTAGAGCAAAGACTCTACCTCATTGCCAAATCAACAAAATAAGCTTGATAAACTCTATTTTAATTTTTTTATTTTAAATAAAGATGTCAGGATAAATATAAAAATACTGATATGTATATATTTCTTCTCTAAGGCCCCTTTCACTGGTAACATCATTGTTAGAAGATGCTGAAAGTGTTGGAGGGTGTTGTTTACATGGTTGACTATTGCCTTACATGAATGCTTTAGATGAAGCATTCTGAATCTTGGTTGTGTTCACATATGTACACAGCCTATTGTGCTGCTGTGCAAATCTTGTGCATGACCCATACTGCAATATCAATGAATGATCACCTCACCTGGATGTTAGCCAAAAGTATTTGACTGACAACCTCATGAACCAGCCATCAGCAAATCACATTCCCATGCAGTGACTGGATCACGGGTGGAACTCGAGAGAAGGTAATTAGAAAGTGGCAGCATACCTGCTGAATTCAAATCACCAATCTAAAAATGCTCTTCTTTCTTCTAAAATGTGCTGCCAGATGAATATTCTCCATTTGGTGAATGGTATTTAGAACACTTCTTGTTAGAAGAAGCCAGATTTCAGAAAAGGACATGAATTAACAAACCCTTTATACAATAACATAAGGCTCACTAATGTGAATGTATATAAAGGGTGGGAGCACATGTGCTGTGCTTATACACTTTCACTTAAGCATCGCCTGTATTCATGTACAGAAGCATTAATACATTCTAAAAAGCAAAGAATTACCAAAGCACTAGTGTTCAATAAAATAACATTCATGATATCCAAGGGACTAAAAAAAGCCTGTTTAATTATAAATATTACCTTAATGATAAATGTTAAAAAGTTGTTTCTATCTCAACAATACCACTAGTCTTACATCCAGTATATGATTGTCTTATGATCCACAAATGCCTAATAGAAATCCCGAATGTACCAGTAGGGTATTGCATATGGTCTTCACAACTTGTCCAATTCAAAAATCCATCATAGTCAAAGAATTACACCTTTTGGATTAAAAAATCCGTAGGTGTATTCACAGTCCTAAAAAAATGCATGTAAGTTTGACAGCTGAAAAAGAAACCACCTTGGGATCACTATTGAAATGTTGCCCTCTATTGGATGACATACAAAAAGGTGCATTAAAAATATTGCCTGGTTGAAAAGGACGAGATCAGAATGTTGCCCTCATGAAAAGGGCGACATTCTGATGTTGCATGGTTAAAGTGTCGAGCAGTGGATCATGTTTCCAATGCACCTTTTTGTATGTCGTATTTCAATAGGATACCAAAGACCCTCCATGTTGTCCAATGTAGCATTCCCCAACACTTCCCACAATGTTGGCTATGAACCAAGATGCACGTCCTGCACTGAATTCAGCTCTGAGATCTATTCATGGAGGACACAATAGAGTCCAGAGTGAACCCAAAACTAGCATAATTGGGGAGCAAGATGGTCAATAAATCTTTTATGTGCATGGAAAGACTGACACTGAGGGAAGGGGGCAGGCTTACAGCTGAATATTGGCAGATAATGCAGTGCTGCTAATCATTTAAACAGAAATCGGTCTGGGGTAAAAAAAGGAAGGTGACAGCAGGAAACTTGGATTTGGTTTGTTTGGGAAATACAAAATTAGTGCAGTTACTGTATTGTAGTCTGCTTGTCTTTCAACTCCTTTCCTCTAGCTCTAAGACAGATTAAGGAAGAGCCTCTCAGTCTATTCTCAGGTCTGGCACTGAAAGGCAAGTGGCAAGGCACACAGAGTAAGGAAAAGACTCTCAGTCTCTTCTCAGGTCTGGCACTGAAAGGCAAGTGGCAAGGCACACAGAGTAAGGAAAAGCCTCTCAGTCTCTTCTCAGGTCTGGCACTGAAAGGCAAGTGGCAAGGCACACAGAGTAAGGAAAAGCCTCTCAGTCTCTTCTCAGGTCTGGCACTGAAAGGCAAGTGGCAAGGCACACAGAGTAAGGAAAAGCCTCTCAGTCTCTTCTCGGGTCTAGCACTGAAAGGCAAGTGGCAAGGCACACAGAGTAATGAAAAGCCTCTCAGTCTCTTCTCAGGTCTAGCACTGAAAGGCAAGTGGCAAGGCACACAGAGTAAGGAAAAGCCTCTCAGTCTCTTCTGAGGTCTAGCACTGAAAGGCAAGTGGCAAGGCACACAGAGTAAGGAAAAGCCTCTCAGTCTCTTCTCAGGTCTGGCACTGAAAGGCAAGTGGCAAGGCACACAGAGTAAGGAAAAGCCTCTCAGTCTCTTCTCAGGTCTAGCACTGAAAGGCAAGTGGCAAGGCACACAGAGTAATGAAAAGCCTCTCAGTCTCTTCTCAGGTCTAGCACTGAAAGGCAAGTGGCAAGGCACACAGAGTAAGGAAAAGCCTCTCAGTCTCTTCTCAGGTCTGGCACTGAAAGGCAAGTGGCAAGGCACACAGAGTAAGGAAAAGCCTCTCAGTCTCTTCTCAGGTCTGGCACTGAAAGGCAAGTGGCAAGGCACACAGAGTAAGGAAAAGCCTCTCAGTCTCTTCTCAGGTCTAGCACTGAAAGGCAAGTGGCAAGGCAGACAGAGTAAGGAAGAGGGATTGTGGAGATAACTCATATACTAAAGGTGTAAGTGGTATGGGTATATGAGTATATACATATCTTAACTCTTTGGGTATAACTTTAAATATAACAGAATATAAGCGACTTACCATTCTATCCAAAACTAAGCTGAAATTAATACTGGGAATGTGAAATTATTCTTTTTTTTTTCTCAAGTGGAATTTATAACCTGTCAAGTTATACTATATCATTGAAGAGAGATGCACCTTTAAGATTACCGTATATTTAAGCGACTATACAGAGAAGAAGATTGGAGAGGTAACACAGAGACAAGTGGATTGTTATTTTGTGAACCTTTTAATATTGTTTGGTACCATATATGTTCATCTGCAGCGAACACATTTTAGTTTTTACGAGGGGGTGCTGATAAGTATTGAGCCTTACCCACAAAATAATTGAGCTAGGAAGCTGCAAATTGCAGGGTGTGTAATTCAATGGTGCAAAAATCAACTACCTATGATTTTAACTTATCTTTATTTTTAAGGTCCAAAGTGAGCATGGCTGTTTCACTCAATTCTGCCATCTAGCTGACAGCTGCAGATTCCAGTCATTTGACCAGACAGAGGCTCTTCAGCAGAGTTGAAATCATGCTATTTAGAAATAAATACTTCATTGGAACAGTCTGCAAAATGTGCTTGCAAACCAGGCACACTTTGTAGACCGTTCTAAATTATGTATTTGTCTTTAAATATTGTTATGTTGGCGCTGCTGAAGAGCCACATCTGGTCGAGTGACCAGAATCTGCTTCTGACAGCTTTACAGCTCATCAAGCAGAAAGGGGAGGGACCAGAGAACTTTGTTTTCCTATATCTCTCAAATCGTAATGGTTTGAGAGATACGAATAAGTGCAAGTACTCTCTTTTAACTGCATCTACCAAACAGTTAATACTTTTTTCTGACATTACTATCCCTTATCCCCGAGGTTCTCTATTAATTTGTAATGAATGTATAAATCGACCTGTGTTAGCATCCAACACCAGAGGCTGCAATTCATGGAATACATTACAGTGTGTGTGATTACTGTGCTGCATACCAGTGGATGAACATTGTTGGCATTAATACTTTAACGCCATCAAGCCTCTTATGCATTTCCCATTAAATGTGCATGAACGTAGTGTAAAATTACACCATTTCCTCTTTGCATTGATAAACATTTTAAGAACCAAAACGTGTATGCAATGCACTGTGAAGCAATGTGTTGCAATCCTTCTGGAACATAAAGGGTTAATACATGGTATTAAACATTATACAGTTCAAATGCCAAAAGATTGCTCTATTTCCATCCCTTGGTGCAAGTGGAGATATGGAGAGAATTACCAGCTACACAATTCCAGCAACTGTTTTTGCGCAGAATCATATTTGTGCATTGTCCCCAGTGAGTTATATAAATATAAAATACTAAAAGTAAAGAGAAAGCATCATGGGTAATATGAATCATTTGAGTGCATTTGGTAAAAGGAGAAAATATGACTCTTATAACACTAACACAAGATGTACAGTATAAATTGTCCGATGACATTTTCATGCCAGACTGCAGCAGCTGTGCTTGGATGCAGACTGACCTTATGTCTAAGGCTGGAAGCCCAGTCACAGTTGGATGCACCAGGGAGATGCACGAGTGACTCTGCAGCACAGTGTCAGGAGCATTTGTAACCTTCTATTTGCTGCAGATCATGTACTACATCTCCTGGAGTAAAATGCAGTGATCTGAAGATTTGTAGCCATTATCGGATTTAAGGGACGCTTGTATTGCTGTTTAAAATCCTTTTATTTCTAGAAAGGTATCCAACACATTGTACAGAATTGTACTGGAAAAATCTCTAGTATTTGACATCTTAAATGTCCCATTTAACCCTTTGAGTGTCAGAGAGGTATCCAACGCAATGCGTTGGATACCTCTCTGACACTCAAAGGGTTAAAATAATGTGATTCTTTTTATGTCTGCTAATATGTCATTGGTTTGTCAAGAACTGCTCAGATTTTCCTTATTAAATCAGTCTCCGACTGCACCTCATTGCTGTAACGCTAGCGTGATCTCCAATGCATTGCTTCTCATGGAGAGCTCGTTGTTATTCAAATGATTAAAGGGATAGTGATGTTTCATAAAAACAGTAGATCCAATTAATCTTCATAGTATTTGGACCATGGGTAGTGTAATTTCAATACTGTCAGAGTTGTAGTTCAAGAGTAATTGAATGATAAAGTATCCCCCTCCCACCCCTTTTATTTAGTGTAAGCCGTCTCCCCTCAGATGTGGAATCTGGTCTTGGGACCAGACAGGTCACAGCAAGGGTCAATCTTCTTACTGTGAGAACAATGAAAACCCTTCCCCCCTTGAAAGGTTTTTCAGGTTTTTCCTTATGCTCACTGAAGATTATCCCTCTCTGTGATCTCTCCGGGTTTGCCCTTAAAGGGGAACTACCACCCTGCAAAAACTGTATGTTAATTAAGTCTTCATCTGGCGACTAGCTGCTTAGTAGCTCTAGTTGCCAGAAATATTACCTGGTTTCAAAGATTTTCTACTTATTCGGAGGCTGACAGTAGCAGGAAGCATGGACATCTTGCCATAGTAACGTCAGTGCGCCTGCGCTGTCAGTCCCTTTTGGAGACGGCCGGCTCCAAAAGGGACTGACAGCGCAGGCACACGGACGTCACTATGGCAAGATGTCCATGCTTCCTGCTACTGTCAGCCTCCGAATAAGTAGAAAATCTTTGAAACCAGGTAATATTTCTGGCGACTAGCGCTACTAAGCATCTAGTCACCAGATGAAGACTTAACATACAGTTTTTGCGGGGTGGTAGTTCCCCTTTAAAATGGGTTTAGTATGGGAAGAACAGGGTGGAGAGAAGTGTTTCTCAACCTTTTTTCACTTTTTGTAATGTAGTTGAAGCTTGGTTCCGTGTTAGCAGTAGAAAAAGCAAGAGGGTGGTAGAGTAAAATTGTTACCTTTATTGGGAAACTAAGTGGCTGTAGAATGCAAGCTTTCAAGACACTTTAGGTATCTTCTTCAGGCAAATTTAGAATGAGAATTCATCAAAGATTTGTGGCGGGCACTCCAGAATGCATACAAGGCAAACCTGTTAAAAACAATAAGCTTTATTCAGAATCTGATAAAAATCACAGTAACATACACTTCAAGGAGGGACACATATAACGGGATCTTCAGGCTGGTCTAACGCGTTTCGCACAATATTTAGTACTTACTCATATCCAATATTTACTATATTTAGAATGAGGGCTGAATACAAATTATACAAGTATGCAAATTGTTTTTTACAAATAACCCTTTGAGTGCCTGAGAGATACAAAACGCATTGCTCTTCAATGCGTTTCGTACATCTCTGACACTCAAAGGGGTTAAATTCCACTGACAGTAAAATGCTTATCTCCCTTGTCAGTATATTTGTTCCTTAGGATCTTTGTAGTTGGCTATGTGGTATAAAGATTTATTTACCTTTTGATGTGTGAATAAGTCTATGGAATGTAGGGGTAACCCTCCAAGCACCAGAGGGTTAACCCTCATTCTCATGCTAGACATGACTCCAACACATTGCAAAGCAACATCTTGGAGACCTCTCTACCATTCAAGGTGTTAATAAACCTACTTAATTCAATGGGAATTTGCCGAATTTTCACCCCACCCCATGCTGCAGTTGAATTGCTCCAGAATCGCACCACTTTTACTTGGTGAATAAGGCCTCAATTTCCACATACATCACTCCAGTTATATCTGATATATTTAACTCTTTAACCCCTTAAGGACCCATGATGGGGGGTTTCATTAGTATGTGAAATCTTACTGAAAAGATTAATTAGCATATGCTTATTTAAGTCTGTTAAATTCAGAGATAAATATTATTTTCTTAGTGTACAGTATAGCTCCCCTTTACCGGTCTGATTCTATTTTCTTAGTGTACAGTATAGCTCCCCTTTACCAGTCTGTTTCTATCTATTTATTTTCTTAGTGTACAGTATAGCTCCCCTTTACCGGTCTGTTTCTATTTATTTTCTTAGTGTACAGTATAGCTCCCCATTACTGGTCTGTTTCTATTTATTTTCTTAGTGTACAGTATAGCTCCCCATTACTGGTCTGTTTCTATTTATTTATTTTCTTAGTGTACAGTATAGCTCCCCATTACTGGTCTGTTTCTATTTATTTTCTTAGTGTACAGTATAGCTCCCCTTTACCGGTCTGTTTCTATCTATCTATTTTCTTAGTGTACAGTACAGCTCCCCTTTACCAGTCTGTTTCTATCTATTTATTTTCTTAGTGTACAGTACAGCTCCCCTTTACCAGTCTGTTTCTATCTATTTATTTTCTTAGTTTACAGTATAGCTCCCCTTTACCGGTCTGTTTCTATCTATCTATTTTCTTAGTGTACAGTATAGCTCCCCTTTACGGTCTGTTTCTATCTATTTATTTTCTTAGTGTACAGTACAGCTCCCCTTTACCAGTCTGTTTCTATCTATTTATTTTCTTAGTGTACAGTATAGCTCCCCTTTACCGGTCTGTTTCTATCTATTTTCTTAGTGTACAGTACAGATCCCCTTTACCGGTCTGTTTCTCTCTCTCTCTACCTCTCTTTGGTGATATCTCATATAATTAATCTCATGAGTCTTTTGTGTGTGTCAGAATCTTGTTACAAATGTTTATAGACACCCCCACCTCTTACATCAAAAGCAGGTCATTTATTTATGTGTAACCCTGAGGGGAGAAGCAGTCAGCTTTGATATCATTCTGTATGCTTCTGTGGTCCCATCATTAGATTGTTAGATAAAATGTTTCTATAAATAAGCAAAAAAAAAAAAATAATGAATGAAAAATCTTCAAATCACTGGAATCTTAATATGTGACATGATCAGTGCTCTTGGAAAACATGCACTCCTCTACTGGATCAAACTCATGAACTAGTCTTAGTATTAGTCATACAGAATGGCAAGACTAAAAGACATAAGAACTTAAAGGAGCAACAAACTTGTTTTATGAAGAAAAAAACAAAAAATAAAAAACATATAGTCCTGCTGAGTACTATGGTACTCCCACAGCAGGGAGATGCATCTTTACTTCAATGAAAACTATTGGTTTATTATTTTTTTTCCTTTTTACATTAAAAGTGCCCTCTAGGCTAGGGTGACCTGACCTCACCTTCAACCGGGGACACATATGAAAAATGCATACTGCAGGGCTGCTTTGATTTTGGTTAGGCTGACCATACCTCACCTTTAAAACGGGACACACATGAAAAATGCATACTACAGGGTTGCTTTGATTTTGGTGCACTCCTGAAATATGCCTATTTCCTATGTGTCCCTTTTTGAAGGTGAGGTATGGTCAGCCTAATTTTGGTGCACTCCTGATATATGCCTATTTCCTATGTGTCCCCGGTTAAAGGTGAAGTCTGGTCAGCCTACGTCTAGGCCCAGAATGTTCAGATAGTTATTGTGCTGAATAGTATGTGAGACCAAAGTTCTCCATAAACTGGTATAAAGAAAGAAATCCAGGGCTGGTAAGCCTAAACAACCTTTGATTGTATTTAATTATTCAGCTGTGAAATTTAACGCAATCACACTTATATGAGAGGTGTTTGAGGTACTCTGAAGGTATGGGGTACGTCTTTTAACACATTACTCTCACAAGTTAATTCTCAATGTGCCTTGACTGTATAATTTTCTGTTAGTATATCAATTTACTATATATAGTGTACGCAATAATATATATATATACTGGTGCTTCAGTGTTACATACTTATGTGTAACAATACACATCTATGCAATAGTGCTGTGTTGGTTATTTAAAGGGATAGTAATACTTAAAATGTAAAAGAAAAAAAAATGTTGTAGGACTTATCCCCCTGAGTAAAACAAGGGTACTCCCACTGCTCAAAGGTATTTTATTCAAAGTTATTACAGCTCAAAGTTGAAATTTTTAGGTGTAATATCACAGTGGCCTGAAATTGTACAGTGGCACTGTTGCTACACCATCCCATGGGCAGCTCTGGTCTGTAGACCATAAATCTCCATAGGATGGTGTAGTAGCAGCGCCACTGTACAATTTCAGGCCACTGTGATATTGCACCTAAAACATTCAAATTTGAGCTGTAATAACTTTGGAATAAAACACCTTTCAGCAGTGGGAGTACCCTTTTTTACATTTTAAGTATTACTATCCCTTTAACTGTATGATTCCCTAATAAAATTTCTACCTCTATTCTCCCTCTGACACTGGAATAATAATTTGGAAGGATATATAATTTTTCAGTCACACTCTTGTTTTAACAGGTCACCATAAACAATAAAAGGAACCTGTATTAACCCCTTAAGGACCAGTGGTCCCGGGGTGTGTGGTCTTTTAAGACCAGATAGGGAAGTTCGATGTGCCGCCCCATGTGACTGATCACGTGTGCCGGCACGCCGAACGAGGGACTGAAAGAGATCGCTCTGGTCTTGGAGCGATCAACTTCAGTCCCCGGTATTACCCACTGCGCTCCTGCAGGAGCATGGTGAGTAAAAGTAAATGATGTGCCAGGACCGTCACTGGTCCTTAAGTGCCGGACCAGCATGCCGGTCCGGGTACGTCATCGCACACGAAGGGATTGATATTTTTTAGCTGTGTGGTTTTTACGAAAACTAAATCAAGGTTACTTTTAGATGACTTGAGAGTGTATGATATCGAACTGGTCTCTCAGTACAGGAAGGGAAGATTTGGGATAGACAGTTCTTATCCCTTCCCCAGAGGATTCCTGGATTTCTTTCTTTATAGCAGTTTGTTTAATTTCAAACAGACCTGCTGTACATCTATAGCACAATCATCTAAGACTAATAGACCCAAACAAATACTAGATATCACAGTTCATTCATAGAATGTGATAGTATCAGGTCCATCCCTTCCTAACAGTTTGAACTGTAATAACTTTTGATTAAAACACCTGTCAGCATTGGGTATACCTCTGCCTTACTAACAGGAATAGCCCTATAACCTTTAGCTTTTATTGAACTCTTTGAGTGCATTGCTTTGCAATGCGTTCTGTACCCCTCTGGCACTCAAAGGGTTTAAAAAAAAATGTTACTGTGCCTTTACTAAGAATATCAAATAGAAATCTGCAATTGCCAAGTTATTCAAAAAGAGGAGTAATTCTGGAGCAAACCAACTTTACCAGAGGGGACATAAAAATTCCATAAATTGCCATTGATTTGAATCCGGTTTTTAACCCAATTAATATTACCATAAACTACAACTACCACACACCCGTCCCCTGCTTACCTGTAAATGTCTTTGGGATGCAGATTATAATTCTTCTCCCTAATAAGTTGACTGAAGTCCCACATCACAACGACTCCACAACACCTCTGGCTAAAATAAGGATGTCTTTAAAGGCCTCCTGCAGTTTCCTACAAGCCTTATGGTCCTTATCACACTGCATTCTGAAGAATCTTCCCTTCAAAGGTTTCTCACATCTTGATTCAAATAAGCTCCTGCTGTACTGTATCTGAAGCTTTATAACTCAGCAGTTCACTCAATGCATGGAGCATTCTATGAGTCTAAAAAGTGGAAAAAACACTATGTCCCATCTATTCCTTGTTTTGTCATAAACAGACTACATTCAAATGTACATACATTTATATTCCATTCAGCCCCATAATTGCTAAACAATCTCTAAAACAATCTTTGTCTCTGTTGGTAATTTGTCCAATAGATAACAACCACATTTTGCTACCCAGCCATTTGATCACAGCCAGATTGTGCCAGATGCTCACTATGCAAAGCAAATGTATTCCAATTCCCGAACCCAGGACTCTGACTTCATTAAACCATTACAGATTAGCATCCTTAAATCTCTTGGAATATTTAAAAGTTGTACAGGGGTTGCAGAGGTGGGCAAGCATAACAAAAAACGAATCCTTTAAATATATTTCAACAATCCTCATCTTTTTGTTTATCTAAACTGCAAGGGGAAATTTTGGGGCAGAGGAATAGGATAACAATTCCTCTGTGTGCCATCCCCATTGTCACAAAGGAAGACAAACTCAATCTGTTTAACAGTATTTACCATGTTGTATAACCTACTGGATACGTTTTGACCATGTTGAGGTAGGAGATATTGTGGAACTAGTACAAGGGCTGTTATCTTCTACCTGCCAAATGGACACTAGCCTTACATATTAGCAGCTAAGATGACTATACCTAATTGGCTTGGTTTTCACCAAAAATGCTCAGTTGTCACTACAGACAGGTATCTTTGTAACTCCACTTAAGGAAGCAGTCATCAGTCCGCTGCTAAAATATGCTTCTTGGACCAGTAATAATCCATAAAAATTATAGGCTTTTCTCAAACCTTCCATTCCTTAGGAAGGTAAATGAAAAGGTTGCACCAAGCCAATTGGAATCCTGGCTATCAGACAAAAAAACACTACTCTTTCCACTCAGGATCT
Source organism: Rhinophrynus dorsalis (assembly GCA_037306005.1). NCBI lineage: Eukaryota > Metazoa > Chordata > Amphibia > Anura > Rhinophrynidae > Rhinophrynus > Rhinophrynus dorsalis. The sequence continues at coordinate 519,129,804 of CM074720.1, read as the reverse complement.
AGGAGACAGCACCAGTTCATGTACTGAATGACCTGCTGATGGCAAGAGATAGATTTGTTTGGTATTAATCCTCTTTGATCCTTTGGCTACCATTTTTGACCTTAAATACAGTGAACATGTGTTTGGATGGTTGGTGTTTTTTTACACATGTTCACTGTATATATATATAAGGTCACTCAGGTGTGTTTGTTGGTTGTCTTGATAAAGGCTCTCCAGTGGGCTGAAACGTTTACAAATAAATTAACACTTTTTTTTCACAAGACCTGTGTGTGCGCTCATTACATGTTTATTTACCATTTCTCCAAATATCTATCTATCTATCTAACTATAGATATTTGAGGAACGACTAAACAAATTTGGTTTATTTACTCCAAAGACGACTAAGAGGAGACCTTATCACATTGTACAAGTATATGAGGGGTCAATACAAGGATCTCTGTGGTGAGCTATTTATTCCAAGGCCTGATCAGGTGACCAGGGGACACCCCTTGAGATTAGAGGAAAGGAGGTTTAGACTTCAGCAGAGGAAGGGTTTTTTTTTACGGTAAGGTCTGTTAAATTGTGGAATTCATTGCCCAGAGAGGTAGTTATGGTAGATACAATGGATACATTTAAGAGAAGATTAGATACATTTCTTCCAAAAGGGAACATAGAGAGTTATACTGTTTATCAGTAGGCTGATCAGGAAGGTCTGATAAAGACTAATTTAATTGGTAGCAGGAAAGCTATCAAGTTCTCAGTTACTGGGGTAGAGGCGAAGGTTGAACTTGATGGACTTGTGTCTTTTTTCAACCTAATTTACTATGTATATATATATATATATATATATATATATATATATATATATATATATATATATATAGTAGTGTGCAAAAGTCTGGGTCCATCATCATGAATTATTTGATCATTTATTTAAAAAGTAATAAAATATTGTAATCAGTTGATGCTTATTATTCAGGAAAACATTATTTAATTATTTAACACTGAGACAATTTTTTTTATCTCTGTTAAATCTTTATGTGCAATTGCCATTTATAATCCACTTCATACATCATTTGCTTATAATTTTTCAAAACGTTCATGTAAGGAGAAAGCCGCATGAGAGACTAATACCACAGTGTGTAAAAACTACAATTAGATATGGTGCAGGAAGTGTTCAGGTGTGGGGATGATTTGCCTATTCTAGTGTTGGTGACTTGCACAAGATCAACTACACTTTGACCAAAGAGAAGTGCCACTCTGTTCTACAGAGGCATGCCATCCCTTCTGTCTTAAAGTTGTGTGAAAGAGGATTCATTTTCCAGCAGGTAAACATTCCTAAACATACATCTAAGCTGTTCCAGGCATATCCGAAGTCCAAGGAAGAGCCAGGAGTACTAATTTGCATGGCTTTCCCATTGTAATCACTGGACCTCAACCCCACTGAACATCTTTGGGAATATTTGAAAAAGGAAAAGACAAAACACTCTATGACATCACTAGACACTCTCTGACATGCTGTAAAGGAGTGCAGTGATTAAGGCAGATGGTGGTCATACCAGTGGGCGGATTGTCCTATTGGGGGATCGGGCATCCCCCGGTGGGCTGCTAGATCATGGGCCGGTGGGGGAGATCAGAGGATCTCACCTCACCGTCCCACGATATTTTGAAGGAGAGGTCTGTGGCAGAGCACCAGGATATTATGTCATATCCTGGTGCTCTGCCACAGACCTCTCCCATGCTGCACAGGGACCACAAGGGGGCATCGATAGGGATGTTGGTGCAGCTAGTGGGCTGCTTTAAAAAAAAAATGCCCAGGCTTGTATTCCCATACAATCTGCACCTGGTCATACCAAATACTGAGAATTTCTGATTTTTAGTATGTTCTAACAAACATATTTGTACTTTTATTAGTGATCATATGTATTTTTGTTTTAGAAATTCGGCATATTTTGTCAACTAAATTAGTGTTTCAGAAATGCTGAAATAAAAGCAGATTGTGCTAGTGGACTCAGACATTTGGACCATATTGTGTGTTTATATGTGTAGGTGTATATGACTCCAGGTGTCTATGTGTTTACTTGATCTCTGTGGATTCAGCATTCTATTAGGAGCCTTAGAGTTTGTAATTTATAGATATGTACCACAGAAGCTACTTCTCTTTAGTACCTAGAATTGGTTGTCCCAGCTACAAGGACATGACCCCTAGAAAAAAAAAGTGGTGCATACTTTCTCAGAGCTTCTTATTGAGCTAGGTATTACTGTTTAAAGGGATAGTCATACTTCGTTTTAACTTTATTTTATTTTGTAGGCATTAAAAAAACATGAAGAATGATATGTCTTATCTCTCAAACCTTTATGGTTTATGAGATATTCACAAGCAAAATTTCTCCCTCCCGCCCCTTTTACTTAGTGTAAGCCATCTCTTCTCAGATGTGGAATGCAGTCTATAGACCAGACAGATAACAGAAGGGGACACTCTTATTCCTATGAAAACAATGAAATCCCTGCCCCCCTTGACAAGCTTTTCAGGTTTTTCCCTTATCTTAATTGAAGATTGTCCCTCTCTGCAATCTACCTGGGCACCTCCCTTCTGCTCTGGCTGAGCAGTGTTACATCAGTAAAAGGGGCAGGAGGGGGAGACTTTGTCATTGAATTACTCTTAAACTACAACTCTGACAGAATTGAAATAACACTCTCCAAAGTCCAAATACTATGATGATTAATTAGAGCTGCTTTTATTATGAAACATTACTATCCCTTTAAAGGAGAACTAACACTTCCTAATAATAACCACCCACTTACCTTACTATGGCAAGAAGCCATCTTGGCCCTGTGAATCTTGTATTTGTGCCTTTGTTCATCAGATAACATCTTCAGTCAGTCCTGGATGTTATACCCATAGAGCAGTGGTTCTCAATCCTTTTTTTTGCTCAAGGCATCCCTAACATGCAATCTGTAACTTTATTGGAGGATCCCTAGCACATTTAATGTAATTTATCATGGGCATAATGGAGTGTACAATACATAAATATACAGTTATTATTAGGTCTCACAATCATGCTAACAAAATAAACATTTTGTGCTAAACAATTTCCAAAAATAAACATTTAAAACTCAAAATTCACATTTTTGTGAGTCTTCATAGAAAACATAGGGCACCCTAAGCTGATGTCTGTGGCACACCAAAGTGCAACCGCACCCTGGTTGAGAACCACTGCCATAGAGACAGACATCAGAGTTGCTAACAGGCGCACATAACCTCAGCTCACTGTACATGGTAATCTTAATCCTTCAAGATCAAGATGGGTGTTCAGAACACTGCTTAGCAATATGTTGCTCATTCCTCTGGTCCGTAAACAGTTAAGTAGGTTCATGCACTCTGTCTGGTTCGGTTTGAAAAAACTGCCAGCACCTTTCATGTCCGCCTCCATGCCTGCCTCTTAACTTGTGGTAACTGGCATATGAGTGATAGCATGACTGTCCGTTTAACTCAATGCACAAGCTGCCATAAGTTTGCACACATGGAACAACATGGCAGATGTGAGCAAGTAGTCTCTCTGTGTCAATTTGATGGAGGCTAGGAAGACCTGGTACTGGCGAAGGGCAGATGCGAGCTAGCGGCGCTGGAGATTGAACTAGCAAACTTTGGAGCACTATTGGAATGTTCGTGCTGCTGCCAAAGCTGGAGTAGAGGTGCTGGCTGCGAAGCCAGATGTCTGATCCCAGTTGAGCCAGGGCCGAGACCAAGATGAACATTCCTCAGACTTGTAATCAAGTGGCTAGTACCAGAAAGAAACCACCCTAATAGCGGAGCCACAAAGAGGATACTGGAATAGGACTGACCACTGAAAGGCAAGAGGACCCCCTACAAGTGTGTCCCAAAAACAGATGAGAAACAGCCTTCCAAGATCCTACTGAGGGAAACAAGAGCAAAATATAACTAGGTACCAACAAGGAAAGCTCTGGCTCTGAGAGGACCTCCTGACTCCCCAAAAAGGGGCTGAAAAGAGTGCCCAATATGCTGGCTTTCTTCCTGCCATCTATCTATGGCTAAGTCCAGCACTGAAACAGTTGTGTTTGTGACAGGAGAGAGCAGCATGTTTTTCAGCTAGAGAAGAAAAATAAAGGGGAATTGAAGCTTAGTCATTTAGGTAGGACATTTGTTCTCTGTATAAGGGGAGTCTGGGGTACTGTGGGGGATAAGAAGGGAGGAAGCAGGTTGATACCAAATACCCCACAATTTGGTTTGACTGACTAGCAAGATACAGACAGCTGGGGTGCAGTTTGGATGCTGATCTTGATTTTATTGTCTCTGTGCTGGGGAAGTCTGGGGAAAGAAGTTGTTGATTTTGTTTTTTAGTTTAGATAGGGTGCACAACTTAAAAAAAATAAAGAAATAATAATAAAAATACATAAATAAAAATAAAAAACAATGATTACAGAAATAATTAAACAAATAAATATATTAGGTGACAGAGAGCTGACTGTGAGCCTGATGTGAGCATTGTTACTGAGGCAGACTTGATAGACAGCAGGCAACATTGATAATTTTGTTGAGGTCCAAGGCAAGACATCACACTCCATCAGTTGTGTACTGTAGAGAGTAAAAACACACACAGTAGTTGAGTAACGTCCAGTAAACACACAAGCGGGAGAGGGAAAGGTAGAGCAGTGCAAGGATGTGGGAGTAAAGTGGTAGTTCAAAAACTGGCTGCAGCAATGGTTGCTGCAGTATGTGCAATAAATGATCATGATCCCTCTCCTCCTGGGGTGGATGCAGTTTGTCTAGGTCCCATCAATCACACCACACCTGTCCACCACCACCACTACCATACACATCTGTCATATTGTACTCTGCATTCTGCATTCTAACACATTTTTCAAGGTATATGTTGCTGTAGGACTCACAACTTTGACTTCCATCTACTTATTTCTCCACTACAGCCTTCAGAAGAAGAAATATTGTGCTGGGAAATGTTGCACCATAGAAAGCAGGAGAAAAATGTGTTGAATAGGAGAAAAATGTGTTGGAATAGGTGAAAAAGTTGCTGTAATAGGTGAAATTGTGGAAAACAAATGGGAAACAACTTTGGGAATCCTCATTAGAGAAAGATTTAGCAGTACTGATAGACAATAGACTTCACAGCAGTGTGCATATCACTCAGCTGCTGCAAGAGCAAATAGGGTACTAGCCCGCATAAAAAGAGGTGTAGATGCACGAGATGCTAATATTATCCTACCTCTGTATAAATCCTTGGTTAGACCTCATCTAGAATATGGAGAACAATTTTGGGCGCCTGTCCTAAAAAAAGACATTACTGAACTGGAAAAGGTGCAGAGATGTGCAACAAAACTGGTAAAGGGATTGGAGGATCAGAGTTATAAAGAGAGACTAGCCAAACTGGGATTGTTTACATTAGTGAAGAGAAGTCTAAGAATACATTCAAGGTCAATACAAAGAACTCTCCAATGAATTATTTAGGCAAAGAGTTGAGCTAAGAACTAGAGGTCACCCATTAAGACTAGAGGAAAGGTATTTTCGACTAAAACAAAGGCAGGGTTTTTTTTTTACAAGAAGGGCTGTAAAAATAAGGAATTCTTTGCCAGAGATGCTGTGCTTGCTGATATTATAACTGCTTTCAAAAAGTAATGAATACCTATCTAGCACAGAACAATATTGAGAATTATGACAGTTGTTTTTAAAACAGACAGGATGTTGATCCAGAGGAATATCTGACTGTCATTTGGAGTTAGAAAGGAATTTTTTTACCCACCTTGGGCTTAATTTGAATTGGTTTCATTGTTTGTTTGTTTTTTGCCTTACACTGTATCAAAAGGGATGATTTGACATGGGCTGGACTTGATAGACACGTGTCTTTTTTCAGCCTCATGAACTATGTTATTATGTCATCCAAAGCTGATTGAATACATTGTCTCTTGAACAAAGGCACAAGAACAAAATTCATAGGGAACATTAGGATTTTATGCCAATAGTGCAGTACGTGTTCTTTTATAGTAGGCAAGTCCAAAAGAAATCTATCATGATACGAGGCAGTATGAACAGAGTAAAAGAAAACCATTTATGGAGCACACTGACTGCCCCAAAGTGGTCAAGCAACAATTCACATTATTTAAACTGAACTTTTTACCCCAAATTGCTGGAGAGCTCTCCAGGGCAACTGGAGACGTCTCTAGCATTTATAAGGTTAAAAAAACCATAAATCCACTTCTTTTAGTTCTTGTCTATCTACTGTGATTTTCCTTGGTATGGTAAATTTGTTAAACATGACGTTTTGTTGATACTCATCTTCTGTCCTAGCTTTTCAATGTGTTCTTGCAGTTTTTCAGGAAAAAAGTACGACTTTTTTGTCCCAATTTAGTTTTGCCGAAAATTTCTTCTAAACAAGAAGAAAATAGTTTTGGGGAGGTTGTATCTCCTTGTCGGACCCCTTTTTCTATATTGATCTGGACTTTAACATTGTTGATCTGTATTGATGCAGTTGCGTTTTCAAATATTGATTGGAGGAAATTGGTGTAAGATCTATCTATTCCTTGGTTGATCAGGGCATCAATTATTGTTTGCTTTTTCAATTAGTCAATGGCCTTTACATAGTCAATACAGGATATGCATAGTGGAAGGTTGTATTCACTATGCCGCTCTATAAATTGTTTCACTGGATATGGTCCGTTGTACTGAAACTGCTCCGGAAGCCTGCTTGTTCTTTAGGTTGTGTCACGTTAAGTATTGCATCCAGTCTTCTTCATAGTACCTTTGTGAAAACCTTGCAGACAACTGGCAATTGATCGGTAGCTTTTTTAAATCCACCTTATAACCTTTTTGTGCAGTAGGATGACTTTTGAATTTCTCCATGTTTCAGAAACTTTGCCAAGTAGTAGGTATTTTCAAAATAGTGGAGCTAGGACTTTAAAGGGATAGTAATGTTTCACAAAAACAGCAGCTCCAATTAATCTTCATAGTATTTGGGCCATGGAGAGTGTTATTTCAGTACTGTCAGAGTTGTGGTTCATGAGTAATTGAATGATAAAGTGTCCCCCTCCCGCACCTTTTACCTAGTGTAAGCCATCTCTTCTCAGATGTGGAATCTGGTTATAAGACCAGACAGATAACAGCAGGGGACAACCTTCTTACTGTGAGAACAATGAAAACCCTGCACCTCTTGATTGTTTTTTCAGCTTTTTCCCTTATCTTAATTGAAGATTGTCCCTCTCTGCAATCTACCTGGACATTCCCTTCTGCTCTGGCTGAGCAGTGTTACATCAGTAGAAGGGGTGGGAGGGGGATACTTTATCATTCAATTACTCTTGAACTACAACTCTGACAGAATTGAAATAACACTCTCCAAGGTCCAGATACTATGAAGATTAATTGGAACTGCTTTTATTATGAAACATTATTATCCCTTTAACCCCTTAACGACCCTTGACGGTTATAGTACGTCAAGGGTCGATTTGACTTAACGACCGATGACGTACTATGACCGTCATCAAGTTCCGGGCTCCCCCCGCGGCTGCACGCCGTTCGGGGTGTCCGGAACGCAGCGGAGCAATAAAAAAAATTGCTCCGTGGTCGTTAAGTCACGTCCGCTTCCGGATTCCCCGGTCGTTAAGGGGTTAAAGAAGGGTTGACCTCCGACTTTCAACATTTCAATAGTGACTTTATCAGGTCCAGCTGCTTTGCCATTTTCACTGAATTTATTGCAGCTTTTGCTTGTTCTACCAAAACTTTGTGCTTAGCTTCAGCCTCTGACAGCATTTAATTGTTGTCCTTCATTTTTATAAAGATTTCAATAAACTTTTTCCACTTGTTTTAGTATCTGTTGAGTTTTTACTGTTGTACCATCTTCATGCTTTAATGCAAACATTTGGCTCCTATGTGTAACCATCTTTCATTTTGCTTTCTTTACCTCTTGATTTTCTTCCGGTGTCCTTTTTATGAGCCCAATATTGACCTTGTGCATTTCTTTTTTTATGTGCTTCCTTATGGTCTTGCACATTTCTACTTAATCTTCCATGTTCCTAATATTACTGTTTTGCTTCATTTCTTGTTGCTTTTTCATCAGGGCAACTGATTATTTTGATATTCTGGTTGGTTTACTTCTTTCACAGTAAGTGCAAGGGCATCGGCAGTGTCTACAATAGCCTTAATAACCTTTTCATTGTGGGTTGAAATGTCTTTGTCTGGAAGGTCTTGCAGCAAACTGAAGCGATTAGACATTGCTAACTGAAAATTCTTATGATTTTTCAATAACTGCTTAGTGTTTTGATCTTCACATTTGTTGTCTTGATAATTTTGCAGTCAATTTTGATCTTTGTTCTGACTAGATGATGGTCACTTCCAACGTTAAAGAAATATAAGACTGAGCATTCAGTGTATATCATTTTTTTTATTTATTTAGAAAATGTTTTTCCAGGAAGAATACTTTGAGATTTCTCTCATTTTTAAGTATGTTCTGGAGAGATTACAGTATTGTTTGAAAGTATGAAGTAAATTTCCAATAGAGATTTTTTCATGTCCATTTTCTCTGGGCCATTTTCCTGTAGAATGAATTCATGATTATGTACAAATTGTATTCTTCTGCAAATTCAATCAGTTGATTGCCTTTATTGTCTCTTTTTTCTAGTTCCATGTGGTCCGATTAATTTTTCACCATTTAGGATCTTACCAATTGTTGCATTGAAATGCCCTATTATAATTTTGCAATGGTAATTGTACTTTTTTGTAGAGGCAATAATAAATCATCATAAAATCACGCTATTGGGCACCGCCCTCTCTTTCCAGGTATGTTAATTCTACTTTCATTGCACTCCATACCATACACAATGCACTGGAGATCTATATAGTATTAAAGGGGTTAAAGGGATAGTAATACTTCATTTTAACTTCATTTTATTTTGTAGGCATTAGAAAAACATGAAGAATGATATAAGTCTTATCTCTCAAACCTTAATGGTTTAAGAGATATTCACAAGCAAAATTTCCCCTCCCGCCCCTTTTACCTAGTGTAAGCCATCTCTTCTCAGATGTGGAATCCAGAACATAGACCAGACAGATAACAGAAGGGGACAATCTTCTTGCTATGAGAACAATGAAAGCCCTGCTCCCTTGACAAGCATTTCAGGTTTTTCCCTTATCTTAATTGAAGATTGTCCCTCTCTGCAATCTACCTGGGCACCTCCCTTCTGCTCTGGCTGAGCAGTGTTACATCAGTAAAAGGGGTGGGAGGGGGACACTTTGTCATTGAATTACTCTGGAACTACAACTCTGAAAGAACTGAAATAACACTCTCCAAGGTCCAAATACTATGATGATTAATTAGAGCTGTTTTTATTATGAAACATTACTATCCCTTTAAGAGACTGGGTAAAGTATTTATCTGCTGTAGGGATAGTGTTACATTGCTTTCACAGTCCTTGACAGAAAACTATCTGGAAACAACTGTTCAAGGAGCTCACTGATGAAACATTACTATCCCTTTAAACTCCCTATTTAGAATTTAGAATTTGGAGAATATTTTAACTGTTCCCTATGGTGCAGTTAGTTTGATCCAGAATTGCAGCTCATTAGCGTCCCAAATACATACCTAAATACTAAGTTGTGAACTAAAGACACAAGGCAATGCGGTAAAGGACAATGCAAAAAAATGCATTCATTTTAAATGTAAAACACACTGTCTCGCCAAATGTTTGTGCTTTATAAAGGTTATTCCCAGTGGTTTAGATAAGAACAGTTCTGGAGAAAAGGTGAAAGGTGCCATCTGCTTACAGAGAATTAGAAAACTGCCTAAGCATGACAGTGTACAAGGAGAGATTTGGTGTTAAAAAAAATAAAACAATAAATAAAAAAGGTAAGTTATTATTAACTACAAGGCTTAACCCTTTGAGTGCCAAAAGGGGTATTCAACACATTGCAGAACAATGCACTACTTTCACCTCTGACACGCAAAGGGTTAAAAATAACTAATTAAAAATAGATGCTGTGCTAGTAATGCAACTTTTTAGGTCAGTATTTGTTGACTGCTGAGTAGTGTTGAGCGAGCACCCCGATGCTCGGGTGCTCGGGTGCTCTGACCGAGCACCCCCTGAGGCTCGAGTGCTCGGCCGAGCACCCGAGCCCCATTGAAATGAATGGGGCGACACCAGGCACCCCCTGCTCTGATGAGGGGAGGGTGCCTGGTCAATGCCCCCTTCATCTCCGCTATGCCCCCTTCATCTCCGAATGCCCCCTTCATCTCCGCAATGTCCCCCTTCATCTCCGAATTGCCCGTCTTCCACAATGTGCCCCTTCATCTCCGCTATGCCCCTCTTCCACAATGTGCCCCTTCATCTCCGCTATGCCCCTCTTCCACAATGTCCCCCTTCATCTCCTCTATGCCATAGAGGAGATGAAGGGGGACATTGTGGAAGAGGGGCATAGCGGAGATGAAGGGGCACATTGTGGAAGAGGGGCATAGCGGAGATGAAGGGGGACATTGTGGAAGACGGGCATAGCGGAGATGAAGGGGGACATTGTGGAAGAGGGGCATAGAGTCTATGCCCCTCTTCCACAATGTCCCCCTTCATCTCCGCAATGCCCCCTTCATCTCCGCAATGCCCCCGTACCTCCAGTCCCTGGTGGTCCAGCGGAGCTTCTTCGGATCTGTGCCTCTTCCGGCACAGATCCCCGCCACCCGAACATGGCGGGAGAGCACATGGCGGTACTCGACGAGTACCGCCATGTGCCGAGCAGAGCGATGCTCGAGCCGATCCGAGCATCGGCCGAGCACGCTCGCTCATCACTACTGCTGAGCATCCTGGGAAATGTATGCCATTTCATTTTGGCATTGTGTCTGAAGAGTCAATTATAGATTTTTTGTAAAGCTTTATAGAATAAGGAGGTGTTATTTTAGGCACCTATATACACTTCTTGCAACAAAGTTTATTTCCCTTGTTGCAACAAATGGTTACATTTGGAACCTTGTTTAGTCAGTCATTCATTATAATCGGAGTATGATGGTTTGATTTATCCGATTGGTAGAATAAACGTGAAGGAGGTTACATTTTTGATACTTATCCAATTACATGTTGGCGGATCCATTTTAAACTTTTACAGTCTTGTATTCCTTATGTTTATGATTAAAACGCGTCAGACGGTCTATGTGTAACCCACTTCTTTGAGACCGTTTCAATGTATCCATGTCTGCCAATTTTTAAAGGGGATCTCTCACCCCTGTGAAAGTTAGGCTTATTAGATACAGTATATAGCTATAATGATGAAAACGTTAATTAGTTTTACTAAAAATACACTATGTGGGCTAAAACTATTGATTGCATAGTGCCCTACTTCCACATAAACTTGTCTTGCCGCAGATTGTCGCACTGCCTCTGATTCCAGCCTCCTCCGATGATGGAGGCTTTCTGTCTGTAAGCTGGAGCGATCTCATTGTCAAAGACTGATATCTAGCCAATGAGATCACTCCAGCTTACAGACAGAAAGCCTCCATCATCGAAGGAGTCTGGGTAGTAGGAAGGGAGCAGAGGCAGAGCGGCAAGACCAGCGTATGCATAAGTAGGGCACAGGGCACTATGTAATCAATAGTTTTAGCCCACAGGGCTTATTTTTTTTAAACTAATTAACATTTTCAGCATTATAGTTGTATACTGTATCTACTAAGCTTAACTTTTATAGGGGTGAGAGATCTCCTTTAAGAGCCAAATAAAGGAGAAAGCTTTTAGCAGCGTTTGTATTTGTCTGCTGTTACATATCTTTTCCCAAGTGCAAGGTGTGCTCCCACATAATGAAAAGGATTCCATCATCAAGCGTTGGAAAACTTTTTAGGAACCTTTTTCTTAGTTCTCAAATCTGTGATATCTGTTAATGTTGCAGTAATGTACATTTTGATTTTACATGTTTGGCAAGTGCATCATAAGTAAAGTCAAACTGTCTTTACTTTTCTTTCATCTTTAGATTTTTTTTACACTTTTCTTCTCTGACAGTGTATCTCTGTTTTCATAGAACTTTCTGCCAGGGAAAAGCAAGGATAGTGATTATATGTATATGAGATAGAATCTTCTGTATGAGGTATTTAAAGGGATAGTAATACTTCATTTTAACTTTATTTTATGTTGTAGTCATTAAAAAAACATGAAGGATGACATTAGTCTAGTTTATGGTTTAAGAGATATTCACAAGCAAAGTTCCCCCTCCCGCCCCTTTTTCCTAGTGTAAGCCATCTCTTCTCAGATGTGGAATGCAGTCCATAGACCAGACAGATAACAGCAGGGGACAATCTTCTTCCTATGAGAACAATGAAAGCCCTGCCCCCTTGACAAGCTTTTCAGGTTTTTCCCTTATCTTAATTGAAGATTGTCCCTCTGTGCAATCTACCTGGGCACCTCCCTTCTGATCTGGCTGAGCAGTGTTACATCAGTAAAAGGGGCGGGAGGGGGACACTTTGTCATTGAATAACTCCTGAACTACAACTCTGACAGAACTGAAATAACACTCTCCAAAGTCCAAATACTATGATGATTAATTAGAGCTGTTTTTATTATGAAACATTACTATCCCTTTATCTGCTGTAGGGATAGTGTTACATTGCTTTCACAGTCCTTGACAGAAAACTATCTGGAAACAACTATTCAAGGAGCTCACTGATAAGTGAGTTAAAATAAAAAAATAAAAAGTAACTGAAAAAATATAATACAAGCAATAGGCCATTTGACTTTATATATTATACACTTGCCAAAATATGTAAAGTCAAAAAGTAATTTTATTGTCACTTTATCTTCTAGAGATGTATGAATTGTTTTGGTCAAGCTCATATTTCTGACCAATGAGGCTGTTGTGTGACACAGGATTAGCATTAAGAACACAAGTGATTAGAGGATGGCCTTGTACATCATTTCCAACAAAAGGATCACAGGAAAAGCAATTACCTGAGGGGAGATGCACTAAGGTGTCATTTAATTTTAATTTTCTTCCTGATCTGGCTCTTATCTCTGTCATAAGGGAGTCTAGGAAAGAAGCAGATGAACAAGGAGTGTGTTTTTTGTGTTTTTTGTTGACAGTTATAGGGATGGGGGATAGGTGACAGAGAAAGTGACCTTGATGTGAGCTGTGACTGAGGCAGACTGATACTAGAGATGATGTAGAGATCCAAGGCAAAATATCACACACAATGAATTATATTGTATACTTTACAGTAAAAGCATGCATAGTAGTTGAGTAATGTCCAGCAAACACATATGGGGTAGGGGGAGGGTGAAAGGTTTAGGAGCACAGAGACGTGTGAGTAAAGTAATAGTTCAAAAACTGACTGTAGCCATGGTTGCTGCAGTGTGTGCAGTAGGAAGGAATAGTTTGTCAAAGTCCCAACAAACGTTACACCACCACCAGCAACAGTACTATTAACAAATTATCTGAAGGCACTGTTGACTAGTCACATTCCAGACAGTGTTGATGGCATAGCGCAACAGGTGTAGCAGCTCAACCAAGTTATACATCTGACAGTGAGACAAACAAGCACAAAAACACCTGTCCTGAAAGTAGTAGTGGACAATGTGAAAGTAAAAAGCAATTGTTTGAGACCTCTAAAAGCCTAGAGGAATATAAAAGTAGTTTGGGAAAAAGCAGTGGGCAATGCTGAGAATGATGATGATGTAAATCTAGAATATATCCCTCCAGCATCCTCCTCTTGTTCAGATACAGATGAAGTTGATAGTGAGAGAGATGATGACATGGCCAGAAAGTTATCAGAAAACCAAAGGCTCAATCTTCCAGCACTGAAAAGGAGCACTGTGTCTGTCTATAAACTGTTTAAGAAACATTTGAAAAGTCCAACCCTAGACAAGCAAAAATGCCAAAAATATAGTAATCCTGTCAGTCATCATCAGCATCATCACTGCTTCCAAGTCCAAGCCACTCAACCACACACTAATAGTTCTGCAACAACACAGGTTTTCATCATCCACAGCCTTAGCTTCGATGACTGCATTGGAAGTGCAGCACCCGTGACAGCTACTAATAGTACAGTTTCAGCAACATCTAACCCCAGTAGTAGTAATAGTAGCAGCCTCTAAGGAACCCCACAGTATGGAGATACTACGATCAGGAGTAGGGGTGTATGAAAAGTGAGAAAAGTTTCCCACATGACTTTTTGTGAAAAACGGACAACTTTTCTCTTTTTCCACAAGTTTTCACCTTTTCTCCAATGCAAAATTTTCCTCCTTTTGGCCTATTCCAGCAAATATTGCCAATTCCAACACATTTTTCTCCTAGTCTAACAATTTTTTCTCCTGTTCTAACATTTTTCGCCTTTGTTTCCTATCGTGCAACATTTCCCAGCACAATATTACTTTTTCTGAGGGTTGTAGTGGAGAAATAAGTAGCTGAAAGTCAAATTTGGGAGTCCTATATAAACATATACCTTGAAAAATGTATTAACATGCAGAGTGCATTTGTCCTTTGCCCACAACACTAACTTCCTGCTTAAAGGGATAGTAATGCTTCATAATAAAAGCAGCTTTAATTAATCATCACAGTATTTGGGCCTTGGATAGTGTTATTTCAGTTCTGTCAGAGTTGTAGTTCAAAAGTAATTGAATGATAAAGTATCCCCCTACTGCCCCTATGTCAGACAGTGTGCCAAGACTTTCTGTTGCTGCTGCAAAGCAGTATGCCTACTGGGCTACATGTGAAGAAAAATCATTGTTCTGGTTTTCTTTTTTGCTAAAACACACAGCAATGGTATACTAGCAATGCCTAATGACTTTTGTTACGGTAGAATTATTGCCATGGTTTCCTTCTTCCTGGAAAAGCATAGCAATTGCATCATAATAGCAATGCCTAATGGCTTTTGTTAAGGGAGAATTATTGCTCTGGTTTCGTTCTTGCTTGAAACATACTTGTATGGGCTTCAAATGAAGGAGAATCCTTGCTCTGGTTTTCTCTTTTGCTGAAACACAGAGCACTGACATCATAATAGTAATGCTTAATGGCTTTTGTTAAAGGAGAATTATGATCTGCCTTCATTCTTGCTTGAAACACGGAACAATTATGCCATAATAGCAATAGCTAATGGCTTTTGTTAAGGGAGAATTATTATTCTGGTTTCCTTCTTGATTGTAACACATGAGTATGATGTCATAATAGCAATGCATACTGTACTTCAAGTGAAGGAGAATCTTTACCCTGGTTTAATTTTTCCTAGAACACAGAACACTGACATCATAAAAGCAGCATCTTCTGGCTTCATGTGAAGAAGAATCATTGCTCTGGTTTTCTTTTTTGCTGAGCTACAGTGCAATGACATCATAATAGCAATGCCTAATGGCTTTTGTTAAGGGAGAATTATTGCTCAGGTTTCCTTCTTGCACTAAACCCACACGTATAACGTCATATTAGAAATGCTTATTGGGTTTCAAGTGAAGGAGAATCCTTCCTCTGGTTTTCTTTTTTGCTGAGACACAGAGCAATGACATCAAAATAGCAATGCCAATTGGATTTAGTTAATTGAGTATTATTGACCTCGCTTGCTTTTTGCTTGAAACACATCAGTATGATGTAATAATAACAATGCCTAGTGGGCTTCATGTGAAGGAGAGTCCTTCCTCTGGTTTTCTTTTTTTGCTGAAACACAGAGCAATTACATCATAATAGCAATGCCTAATGCTGTTGGCTTGCTTATTGCTTGAAATACATTAGAATGATGTTATAATATCATTGCCTAATGGGCATTATGTGGCGGAGAATGATTGCACTGGTTTTCTTTTTTGGTGAAACACAGAGCAATGGCACCACAATAGCAATGAAAATTGGCTTTAGTTAAGGGAGAATGATTGCCCTGGCTTACTTATTGCTTGAAATACATCAGTATCCCCTTAAGGACCCATGACAGTCCTGGACTGTCATGGGTTGTTATACCGTTAAGAACCCATGACAGTACTGAACCGTCATGGAATTCTGGGCTCCCCGCGCAGCTGTACACCGTTCGGGGAGTCCAGAATCAAATTGCACAAAAAAAATGCTATGTGGTCCTTAAGGGACCGCAAAGTACGTGCACGGCCAGTCCTTAAAGGGTTATCTAGTAATAATTCCTAGTGGCTTCATGTGAAGGAAATACCTTCCTCTCATTTTCTTTTTTTTTTAAAAAACAAGGCAATGACATCATAATAGCAATGCCTATTGGCATTAGTTAAGGGAGAATTATTGCCCCGTTTGCTTATTGCTTGAAATATATTAGTATAACATCATAATAGCAATGTCTACTGGGCTTCATGTGAAAGAGAATCTTTACTCTGTTAATCTTTTTGCTCAAACACAGAACACTTGCTTGAAGCACATTATTATTATTATTTATTTATATAGCACCAACTAATTCAGCAGCGCTGTACAATATGGATGTGTATGATGTCATAATATCAATGCCTACTGGGCTTCATGTTAAGGAGAATCCGTACTTTTGTTTTCTTTTTTCTTGAAACACAAAGCGCTGACATAATAGCAATGCCAAATGGCTTTCGTTAAAGGAAAAT
Organism: Rhinophrynus dorsalis; assembly: GCA_037306005.1. Taxonomy (NCBI): domain Eukaryota; kingdom Metazoa; phylum Chordata; class Amphibia; order Anura; family Rhinophrynidae; genus Rhinophrynus; species Rhinophrynus dorsalis. The sequence goes on along the minus strand of CM074720.1, from coordinate 519,113,289 downwards.
TATTGCTCTGGTTTCTTCTTGCTTGAAACACACTGTTATGACATCTTAAAGACAATGCCTACTAGCTTCCTGTGAAGGAAAATTATTGCTCTATTTTTCTTTTTTCTGAAACATAGAACAATGACATCATAATAACAATGCCTAATGGCTTTTGTTAAGGGAGAATTATTGCTCTGGCTTCCTTCTTGCTTGAAAAACAAGCATGGTGTCATAATAGAAATAATAGCCTAGAGTGCTTGAAACATACATGTATGACATCACACAAACAAAGCCTAGTGGTCTTCATGTGAAGGAGAATCGTTGCTCCGGTTTTCTTTTTTTCTGAAACACAGAACAATGACATCATAATATCAATACTGAATAACTTTTGATTAGGGAGAATTATTGCTCTTGTTTCATTCTTGCTCGAAACCCATGCCTAATGGTCTTCATGAGAAGGAGAATAATTGCTCTGGTTTTCTTTTTTGCTGAAACACAAAAGTATATTGTATGAAAAACACAAGGATCATGTCATAATAGCAATGCTTACAGTGATTCATATAAAGGATAATCCTTGCCTAGTGGTCTTCATGTGAAGGAAAATAATTGCTCTGGTTTTATTTTTTTGCTGAGACACAGAGCAATGACATCATAATAGCAATGCCTAAAGGCTTTTATAAAAAGAGAAAAGTTGATCTGGTTTTGTTCTTGTTGAAACGCACAAATATTCTGTATGACTTCATAATGGCAATGCCTACTGGGTTTCATGTATAGGAGAATCCTTGTTCTTCTTTTCTTTTTTCTGAAACACACAAAGACTACACAGTCATGCCTATTGTCTTTAGGTAAAGAAGAATCATTAATCTGGTTTCCTTCTTGCTTGAAACATTCTGTTATGACATCATAAAGACAATGCCTAATAGCTTAATGTGAAAGATAATCATTGATCTGGTTTTCTTTTTTGCAGAAAAACAGAGCAATCATAATAGCAATGCCTAATGGCTTTTGTTAAAGGAGAAATATTGCTCTGGTTTCCATCTTGCTTGAAACAAACAAGTATGACATCATAATAGCATGCTTAGAGGGGTATATGTGATGCCCTGGTTTTCTTTTTTGCTGAAACATCAAGCAATTATATCAAAAAAGCAATGCCCAATGGCTTTCATTAAAGTGCAATGACATCATATTAGCAATTCCAAGTGATCTTCATGTGAAGGAGAATCGTTACTCTGGTTTTATTTTTTGCTAAAACACAGTAGAAGGAATGGCAATGCTTAATGTGCTTTTTAAAGGAGAATTATGCTCTGGTTCCATCTTGCTTGAAACACAAGAGTATGATGTCATAATAGTAATGCCTACCGGGCTTCACGAGAACCATTGCTGTGGTTTTCCTTTTTTGCTGAAACACAGAGCTATGACATCATACTGTCAATACCTAATGTTTTTAGGTAAAGGAAATGTATTGCTTCGGTTTCCTTCTTGCTGGAAACACATGTTTATGAAGTCATAAAGTTAATGCGTAATGGCTTCTTGTGAAGTAGAATCATTGCTCTGGTTTTGTTTGTTTTTTTGCTAAAAAGCAGAGCAATGAAATCATAATAGCAATGAATAATGGCTTATGTTAAGGGAGAATTATTGCTCTTGTTTCCTTTTTGCTGAAATCCATGAGTATGTTGTCATGTTAGCAATAAGTACTGAACTGTTTTTTTTTTGTTGCTGTAACACAGACCATCATACTAGCAATGCCTAATGGCTCTTGTTAAATGAGAATGATGCTCTGGTTTCCTTCTTGTTTGAAACACATGAGTATGATGTTATAATAGCAATGCCTACTGGGGTACAGTGGCAGGAAATCTTGCAGTCATAGAAATATAGGAAAACTATGTTCTCATAGGAAGTTTATTGGCAGTCATGAAAAGGAAAATAATTTATGTATTGTCTATGGGTGGGAAATTTCATGAAAAAAGCAGAAAATCATTATTTTTAGGGGAAAAGTCCTGCTTGAAATTTCTCTGACTTTTCACCTGTACCTACATGACATACTCTGAAATCCCACAGGCAACCTCATGTAGCATCCTCTATTAGAAAATGAAGAAAAGATTAATTTTCCAGTGGGATAAAATCTTGAATTCCTATGTTAATGAACGGAACCTATGCACTAAGATATATCTAACCTGATAGATCTTAGTGCACAGGCTCCATACAGTAAAATAGTACTTGGAGAGATTAGAACACTGAAGAAGTCATCTCCACTTTATCACTTTAACACCATTTTACCATGATTTAGTGCATAACACCCCAGGTGTCAGAAGCAGTATTTGGAACAGACCTGTGTAGCATCTGTTATCCTTTGGAATATGTTCCTGTGTGGGAAGCTAGGTAAATAGAAGTGGACTGTTATAGAGTAACTACAAGGAGAACTGTACTGCAGGAAGTTAGGATAGATAGTATCTAAAGCAAGTTGTTATTAGTCATGGGCATTTAGGGCGAGATGTTCAGAAAGTGGTGGTAACTGAAATTGTCTGTAATCTGAATAAAAAAGTTCTTACACCATGATCCGTCAATTCTCAGACATGTTTCCGTCATTTTTTGTATCCAATTCTGCCATCTCCGTCAAATGGAAAAAGCCGTCTTTAAAGTGGGTGTGGTTTAATCTTCCATCATAATGTAAGGTATTTTCAGAAAAAAATATTCGTTTGAATGTCATTTTTTAGTCTGATTAACGTCATTTTTTCCCGACATAATAAAAAAGGTCTAAACTTGGAGAAGAAAAATGAAAGTACTGAGAAGCAATTTTTCGTTTCAAAGACAAAAAAAATTCTTTGTTTCTTTGCAAAGTTTTGTTTCAAAGACAAAATAAGTCTTTGTTTCTTTGAAAATTTTCGTTTCAAATACAAAAAAAAGTCTTTGTTTCTTTGAAAAGTTTTGTTTTAAAGATGAAAAAATGTCTGTGTTTCTTTGAAATTTTTCATTTCAAAGATAAAATCAAAGACAATTTTTAAGATTAGAATTTTTAACGGCAATGTTCAATGATGTCTTCTTACCGTCATTTTTAATTCTGTAGTTGAATTTTCAAACGTGACGGATTTACTTCTGAAAATACGATTCTTCTTTTACCACAAACTCATGATCCGACAAGTTTTTCATTATGATGACTTTTTGAACATCTCGCCCTTAGATTACTTAGGAGAACCAGGAACTGATCTGTAAACAAGTTACCATTTATTTTGACTTTAAATAACTTGCAAGCAAATATGGGTGTAATGCTACATTTTTATTATTGTTTTTTCATCTTCATCTATTTTTTTTAACTTTTATGTCACTGATAGTAATCTCTCTGGATCTGTTTTCAGAGAGCTTTCTAGCCAGTTGACCATTAAAGCAGAATAGTGATAGAATATAACACTATCCCAGTAGTGCTGAATGATTTGTATACTATACACTATCTTTTTTTACATAGTATCTATTCAACATTGCAACTAAAAGAGATAGAAGTGCAACAGCATCTAAAAGTAGTGTCTGTATTGAAAAATCCCCTGACAAATTAGGTAGATACTTACAAAACGCGTTGGGAGTGTGCATTAGCGTTTAACAATACACTTTTAATGTGACATTCTACACTGTGATTCCTGTTCCCAGCTGGGTTGTGTACTTAAAGTTGGACTCACCACAAATATCTGGCGAGTGCGTTTCCTGCATATATAAAGGGGCTGTATACAATAGTGGTATTGCACTTAGAGGGCTGCTCTTTGCCCGTGTTGTCTGTTTCTTATCCACAAAATCTGATACATCATATCGGGACAAGTGACCAGCACCAAATAATGGCAGACCACTGATAGACACATCTAAGGTTCTCCCCTAGAATGACAAAACTGATGGCATTTACTGTTTGGGAGCATTTTCTCTGTTTTCCTGTGAGTACAAGCACACTCGACTATTACTTTTTCAGTACAGACACTACTTTTAGATGCTGTTGCGTGTATATCTCTTTTAGTTCCTTCTTATCGGACTGGTTCCTGAAATTGTATACTGGGTACTATTTGAAGAAGCTGCATAGCTGAAAGTCTTGGGAATTATTGAAGCTGAGTAGTTTTTTATATTTATTCTGTTTATAATGAAATTAATTGCCCTGGTTTGAGTCTGTGAACATTGTTTTTTGTTTATTGTCTATTCTACATTGTATCACTGTCCGTTTTTTTCACAGTTCCTGACAGAAATCTCTTTCTGAATAGATCCAGAGAGCCAGTGGAGTAACAATAGGGGTCACACCTGCGACCGAGGCCCGGCCGCCCCCTGCGAACCCATTGCCACTCACCCGCAGTCCGTGCCAGCATCAGCTCAGCTGATCTCCCTGCGCTTTAGTAATGCAGAGCATCTCCCAGCTCTCTGGATTACTGAGAGCCGCACGGAAGCGGGTGATGGAGGTAAGAGATGGACATGGGGCAATGTGAAGATGGGGGGGCCGTCAGGCCCATGGCAATTTCTACACCAGGGCCCGGTGGCTTCTAGTTACGCCACTGCAGAGAGCTCACTGTCAGACAAAAAGTAAGTGAAGATGAAATAAAAAAATGCTAGGCAACTTGACGTTACATATTATTTTGATTATACATATTCTGCAAGTGCGTAAGAGGTTACAATGTTTAACATTTCTGTCCGCTAACATCTGATAATTCTTTTACATTAATGTGTGACACAATGCAGTTGGAAACTTCTCCAGCATTCATGAGGTTAATCTCCCAATTTCAAGCAATGATAGTTTTCATCTGTCCCCTATTGTGCAGATGGTTTGCCCAGAATTACTCCTCTTTAGCTTACTGAGCACAGCCGACAGCTGGCTGGGGATTGTGGGAGATGTAGTCCACAACAGCTGAAGGTCAGACAAGTGACTGACTACCATGCTCTAATAAAATATACACAAACCAAAGTAATGCCGTAAAAAATATTAAATTTTTAGTAAGCATTAAATAGTAACTCTTCTAAAATCCTGGAATAAATTAACATACTTAACATTTCATATATATTGTGAACCAAAGGCATATAAACGGCAGTTGAAATTATGTCCATTTATAAATAAACCCTAAAGTATCAAAATATGCTTTGCCTTTGCTAGTGTTACTGTTGCTTTTGTGCTAACAGTCATCTGTCATCATCTTCGTTGTTTGGCTCAGTACTGAATACATTTAATATGCTTTTAATAATGCTACTGCATCTTGCTTTAGGCCAGCATATGTATGCATTCAAAAAAGTCAGGAAAGCCTCTGCTAGCAGATGATTTAAATGCTTTGGAGATGTTATGGGTATTTTCATCCAAATGCTATATTAAAAGGTTTAGTTAATATTCTGCTCACAATTGCATTAGTAGGAAGCAGATTTGTACTTACACCACATGCTCCCCTAGCAAGGTATCCTAGGGTCATTTAGCCCCACCCATGGTTCCAACCACACTTGTCACATGATCCCACACCTTTCCCCACACACTGTTCCCTGGCTCCCAGGGAAAGATTTCCCAATAGGCATAGTAGGCACCTGCCTAGACCTCCATATTTTGAGGGGCCCTTCAACTGTGTTCGTCACACCCACTTTCTGAATTGTAGGTGTGGCCAGAGAAATCTCAGTGTCCCGGAATCAGTTTTATACCCCTTTGCGGGCTATTATTTAACCCCTTGAAAGCTAGAGAGACCTTCAATGCATCGTGGAGCAATGTGATGGAGATCTAACAACCAAGGGGTTAACCCTTTGAGTGTCAAAGGGGTATGCAACACATTGCTTTGCAATGCACTGTGTACCCCTCTGGCACTCAAAGGATTAAAGCCTTTTTATTGCTTGGTAGTTATAAACTAAGGGAATTTCTGCTCCAGGAAACAATGAATGGGACTGTGGGTGGGGTCATGTGCGAAAGTGGGTGTGGTCACGGAAGGAACTAAATGTGACTAGAGTGCCTTGCCTAGGGGCACCTGGGATGTAAATCCAGCACTGCTGGTTCCCACAGCTGGCAGGAGTCATTTTGGGGCTGCACAGTGAAACCCCAGACTTTTTACTAAGACCGTTCCCACATTATGCCATGTGGGACACACATTACAGGCTGTAAGCTCAGTGGTGTGATGTGGGACATGCATTGCAAATTGTAAGCTCTGGTGTCATGTGTGTCATACATTTCAGATTGTAAACTCTGTGGAGTAATGTGTGTGTGATCCTTAAGACACCACAGAGCTTGCACTTTATACGTCACCCACTGTGGATGATTCACTTTGTAGAATGTTATTGACTTAGTGGAAGGGACTGATCACTTGTTCAGCAGCTTTTTACAAATAGGGAAAAAAGCTTAACAGTGTAGAATGATATCTTACGCAATATAAAGGGACCTGGAGTAATTCTGGAACAAACCATTTGTACATAGGGGGCAGAGAAAAATGAAAATTGACGCAAATGGGACTTTTAACTCCGTGATAGCTTAAGAAGTCTCAAACTCATTGTAGATCTCTCTCTAGCATTTATGGGTATTATATTCTGTTATTGCAATTAAAAGCCCCATTTAAATCAATTAATATTTGGGGAATAATTATTTGTCCCCTGTAGTGCAGTTGGATTGCTCCAGAAATGCTCCATTTCTTAATACATCAGCTGCACTATCTTACTCCCCAGCCTTGCTCCACTGTCCACTGTGAGTCACAAAACCACACATACACTGCCTGACACCCCAGCTTTTTTCCACTGTCCACTGGTAGTAATAAAACCACACATAAACTAAATACCTGCTTTTATTCCACTGTCCACTGTCAGCAACAAAACCACACATTCATTAGCTGCTTCCCCATCCTTGTTCCACTTTTCACTGTTAGTCAAAGAACCACGTACTCACTGATACCCCAGTCTTGTTCCACTGTTCATTTATAATTATAAAACAACACATAAACTAAATAACTGTTTTGTCCCACCTTCCACTGGTAGCAACAGAAGCACACATGCACTATCTTGTTCTCAGTCCTTGTTCCACTTTCCACTGGTAGCCACAGAACCACACATGCACTGTCTGCTTTCCCATCCTTGTTCCATTTTTTCACTGTCAATGTTAGTCAAAGAACCACCCATGCACTGACACCCCAGCCTTGTTCCATTGTCCCACAGCTAGTCATAGGATTACAAATACGCTATTTGTCACTCCAGCCTCCACTGGTAGCCACAAAACCACATACACACTATGATACCCCAGCCTTGTTCCACTGTATTTCAATATTTATATATTTTTTTCTCTTTTGTTTCTCATTTAGTGATATAATATCTTACAGATTCCACATAATGATACAATGTTCTGATTATTTCATGTACAGATAGAAAGCACTTCTGTTTTGGTGTAATGCTCTACTGTTCTCCTCTGTACCTCTTTACTGGTCTCAGATGATGGTACAAAGATCTTTTGGTCCCTCTAATGTTAATGATGCTTATACACTCTATATCCTGTCTTATGAGGCCCTAACCCTGAATATTTTATTTTTTCCTGGAGGCACGACACACCTGGCAATGCATAATCACTAAAAAAAACACACCCAACAAACAAAAAAACAAATGTGTTTGTGGGGATGCATTTTAGAATTTTGCACTAGGATCCATATTGCCTAAAACAATCCTGAATAATATGGGTTGGATGCAATCAAGATAGAGGATTTGATTGGATATATAAATGTAAAATGTATGCAATCAAATCGTTCATCATGCTTCACATGATAAACACACCTCTTCTTTTAAAGTGTTTGAGCAGTAAAAGTAAACTGTAGTTTGAAATGTTATGTACCTTATAGAAAAGATGGGGTAAGGATATTACAACAATTTTAATACTGCAAATAAACAGTAAAAAACAATATGTAGAAATCAGTGAATTGACAGCAGTGGGGTCTGGAGGACCCCGAAAACATCAACACCCAATGCATCTGAGACACCCCCAGCCCCAAACAGAAAACAAACAGAACTTCCAACAACTCAAAATGTTTCAAAAGGCACTGGTTACAGCAAGAATGAAAAAAAACCTCTGCAGCTAGAGAACTCACGTTATTTAAAGGGACAGTAATAATTCATTTTATCTTTATTTTATTTTGTAGACAGTAAAAAAACATGAAGAACGATATAAGTGTTATCTCTCAAACCTTTATGCTTTACGAGATATTCACAAGCAAAGTTTCCCCCTCCCGCCCTTTTTACCTAGTGTAAGCCATCTCTTCTCAGATGTGGAATCCAGTCCATAGACCAGACAGATAACAGCAGGGGACAATCTTCTTCCTATGAGAACAATGAAAGCCCTGCCCCCCTTGACAAGTTTTCCAGGTTTTTCCCTTATGTTAATTGAAGATTGTCCCTCTCTGCAGTCTACCTGGGCACCTCCTTTCTGCTCTGGCTGAGCAGTGTTACATCAGTAAAAGGGGCGGGAGGGGGATACTTTGTCATTGAATTACTCTTGAACTACAACTCTGACACAAACGTTGTAGTTGTCTTGCACAAAAGACTCATTATGTGTTTTAGGAGATAAATGGCAAGTAATGTCTTCACAGTACATTTATGAATAAAATTTAGATATTTGGTACCAAAATATATAATTTTTACAGTTTCATGCACGGAGTACAGTGTTTCTAACTCCATTTTATTTTATTTATTAGTGTTTTATTAAAGTAGAAAAGTAATATGTAATATAACCCCTCTCATCCTTAAAGGGTTAAGTAGGTTCTTTCCTTCTCCTGCTTCAGAGTTAAAAAAAAACCTACCAGCAACTGTCACGTCTGCCTCCACAGTCCACCATAGAAAAATGCATGGGAGGCTATTATTGTTAATAGGAGACTCATTTATAAAAGATAAGGTTTACCACACTATATAGAACCCCCCCCCCATCAATTTTGTTTCCTGTAACTATGTTATTAGTCAATTATAAATGCAGACTTTGGTACTGCTGTGTACAGCTCTAACACTCAGTTATGATTTAGATCATTTCCCAGCATGAGAGACTTAATGCACAAATAAATCATTATATTGACAGTATGTTGGGATAGTCATTACAAATACATTTTTATATGCTCCATGTCTGATCAGAAACAGAAGTAGACATTAAGAATAAAAAGATCCAATACGTGCCAATGTTAGTCAATGTAATTTGTCAGTGTAAGATAAGTTTGCAAAGCACCAAATGCAATACTCAAAACATTACACGCAAAATCTATATGGAATACGCAATATGACAAAGACCATACAACAAAAAAATCATACGCTAAACGTAAAATACGGTTTACAAAACACAATACTCAAAACATTATACTCAAAACGCTATATGGAATACACAGTATGCTAAAAGTTATACTCAAAACATTATATGCAAAGCTCTATACTGAATATGCAATACACCAAACACAATACACCAAATTCTATATGCACAACGTTATACACATAAAGCTGTGCACAATATATGCAAAACACAACATTCTAAACAGCAAACTCAATACGCCATACTTCAAACACCATACTCCATACAGGCTACGCTATATGGAAAATGCCAAATGCAATACGCCAAATGCTATACAACAGACACAATACTCCATGCACCAAAGGCCAAACACCATACACCAAAAGGTATACACCAAATGCTATAAGCAATATGTCAAAAGCAATATTCTAAACTCAAAACACAATATGACAAATGCAGTTTGCCAAATATTAGACATGTGCGAATTCATTCGGAGACATTCGGATTTCGTCGAAAATGGGGTCATTCGGAGACATTCGGCCAATCCGAAACTCAAGGGTCATTCGGAAAAAATGATCCGACTCCGAACAACCCAGGTCCGAAATTCGTCGAAACTTTCGGAGGTTTCGGCAATCGACACATTTCCAAAAGTTTTGACTACTTTTGACCAGGACTTTTTTGTACTTCCTGTGCGCGCTCAATTACTTTCCCTCCATAATTTTCCCTCCATGTCTCTAGTCCAATTCCATTCTCCGTTTCATGCACTACTTCCCTCTTTTGTCTGTATTCGAATAGCCTTCTTCGTTTCATGATGGGGGTTGGACCAGGGCCGGATTTGTCATAAGGCAGAGTAGGCATCTGCCTATAGGCGCACCCCACAGAGGGGCGCCTGTCATTGGAATATACATATATTTTTTTACAATATCCTTGAAGCGCTGCGAGTAACCCAACGCCCGCCGCATGGGGAGGTCTGTGCCTGACCTGTAGCTGTTGAGATTACATCATCTCCCAGCGTTCTGCATTACTGAAGAGAGCAACGCACGGAGCAATACCAGCTACAGGTTTGTGCAGAAGTCCTCTCCTGCTGCTGGACTACCAGGGTGGTAGGAAACGGTAGTGGAGCTGATGGGGGCAAGTTGGAGCTGATGGGGGAAATATGGAGCTGATGGGGGCAATGTGAGAACAAGTTGGAGCTGATGGGGGCAATTTGAGGGCAAGTTGGAGCTGATGGGGCAATATGGAGCTGATGGGGGCAATGTAAGGGCAATATGGAGCTGATGGGGGGCAAGTTGGAGCTGATGGGGGCAATGTGAGAGCAAGTTGGAGCTGATGGGGGCAATGTGAGGGCAAGTTGGAGATGATGGGGGCAATATGGAGCTGATGGGGGGCAATGTGAGGGCAAGTTGAAGCTGATGGGGCAATATGGAGATTTGGAGCATTGTGGAGGTGTCCAGTGGAGATGACCAATGGGGGGGCGCTTCAGATTTCTGTGCCTACAGGCTCCTGAGATGTAAATCCGGCCCTGGGTTGGACTAATGACACAGTCACACAGACAGACAGCCTGCATTTCCTCATTGCGTTGTTGGAGCTCAGAGAGAGAAGAGATTAGAGAGTGTACAGTTGTTGTGTAGGCAGGCAGGTAGCATTAGGCTAGGCTTAGGTAGGCAGCCAGCATTAGTTCCAGTTATTACCACTGCAAGAGAAAGTAATATTTGTTCCTGTGCAAAATATAAAAAAAATTAGGTATTTGTTCGAATACAGGGCCGGCCCTTACACGCGTCCCAGTGGGTCCATGGACCCAGGCGGCACTTTGACAGGAGCGGCAATTTGCTGTCCCATAGCATGTTTATTTTGTGCTCTTCCGCCAGTTCTGTGTTGCAGGGTGTCCCATCAGTGTGACTGTCAGCAGCCGGGCAGCCCTATGCTCACTCAGTGGCGATGCCTGCTGGCTGCTTCAGTGACGTGAATTATGTGATAGTGAAACATTATGCCTATTTTGTATTGTTTATCGCCCACCTAAAGTCAAGACTTGAGTAAATAGGTCTACTGTCCCAGATTTGCTAGAGAGGTTTTACAAATACAGGAGGGTGCCCCCTGTACGAAATGAGTCTAAACATTTGGGATCCCTAGTATGAGTGCACAACAGTGCATGATGTGTCCTGAACAGGATTGCTGTGAGGTGTCTCCACCCAGAAGGTGCTGGCCGGGCTGAGCTTCAACATTGTGACGAGTGACCAACTAAGAGCACAGTGCCAGACTTAATCTGCAGCCATAGCATCACACCCTCCTACTCTCCAGGTCCCGCTGACTGGCAATAACAGGTGAGTCACTAAGAGATCTGAAGCCTTTCTGGAAGTCCTTTCACTTGGAAAGGGGCTAGGTATTACTTGGGGGAGTTGCCTCGTGTGTAAATAATTTCTAGGTGGGAGATGAATGTGCATCACTTATGTGTTTCCTAACAGTAGTTAGAATACAACTCCCATCATCCCCTGATTATGACGTTGGGAAATGCCCAGCAATTACCGTAGAGTCCTGTATTGCACACACACGGAAAATGGTGATATTGCTATACTAAGACAATGCTGTGGACCCCTCTTCAGAATAGATGTCAAGCATTTTTTTTATTTCTCTCCTGTGTTGCAGTTTGTTCACAACAGAATGTCTCAATTTTTCTTTTTAACACATTACATCTATCACATTACAATCATTGATGTTTATTCTTGATGCAGTATGAAACACTACAATGTATATACACATAGAGTTATCTGATATGAGGGGAAATCAGGATAGGAAAAAGAGAGAGAGGAATTTGGGTACTAAAGAGGGACAGTAGGGTAGGAGGCTGGTACCAGAAAATGAAACATTAATCTTTACCCATGTACTAACATAGAATGTGACATGTAGTTTGTCTATGTTCTAGTCGACCACTTATGTTGAGTAGGATGTGACAGGCATGGGTTTTCGATGTTCGAGCATATGCTATATTGAAGGACAGGCATGGGGTTTCGATGTTCGAACATATGCTATATTGAAGGACAGGCATGGGGTTTCGATGTTCAAACATGCTAAATTGAATGACAGGCATGGGTTCTCGATGTTCAACATTTGCATTGTGACTGGCATCCCATGCTGGAGTAGAGGTGACATGCACAGACTGGCAATGTAAGACAATATCCGTTTTTGGGATGGATCTTTTTCTAAATGCACACCCTGTCTGCAAAGAATGATAGCAGCGTGCACGGAGGCGCACTGCTATAATTTAACCCATGTTAAATTCAGCCGAATAATTCGGAATGGATCAGAATTTCGTCCGAATCGAATAGGCCCGGTCCGAAATTAGGATCATCCGAATTAGAAAAAAAAAATTAGTCCGAATTCGAATTTTACTGAAAATTTTGCCCGTGCACAAGCCTACCAAATACATTTGAAGATAAAGGTAACATTAATAATGTTTTTGTAAGTCTATTTTTATATTGTGGTTAGTTACAGCGAATCACATTAAGATAACTGTAGTTAATGTTAAAAGTAAATAAAACCTGCCTATATGTTGTTCTGTCTGTTTATAATAACGTTTTTGATATATTGATTTTTATCACTTTGTGGCTCAGTCTGGCACTTTATGCTAATGAGTGTAACTTTGTGCTAATTAGCTATGTGATGGGCAAATATTACCACACACTGTGCTATGGAAGAATCAGTAGAGGAAACAGAAAGGGGTAAGTCTCATCTGAGGGCAAACTATTCTTATACTGTGCAGGGAATTAGCCTAAAGTACCAGGCTGTGCCACCAGCACATGTTGTTTTTTTCTTTTTTGTGATAAAGGTGTCATATTTGACTTTTTTGTGTACCTTTATAGGTCGTAATTCCTGGCATTACAAAGCAGCAAAATAAGATTGTTCAAAGTGTCTTGATGCTAGTGTATCCTCTTGATTTCAATGATTTGAAATCATTGATTTCAAAAAATTTTAACCCCTTGAATCCTGGGGAGATACATAAGACATTATTCTACAATGAGAGGTCTCTACCATTCAACGTGATAAAAGCCCCATTGAAATATTTGAAAAAATGGTGTTTACATTGAGATCTCCCATAGCTAGAAATGTCTGCTTCAACAGAGTATAGCTGCCAGATTAAAAAAAGTCAGCTTAGGGTTAAAAATGCTTTTTTTGTGGAATGTGATTGCAGCCGTTGAGTATTTTCCTCCAAGTCTCTGGTGTCTGCACAAAATCAATAGCTTTTTTGCCAGCTTTGGAATTTGGCCTAAGTTAGTTAAAATAGACATGCATGGTGCAAAATGTGATATCAAATGGATACAAATATAGCTGAAGAGACATCTGATTCTCCCAAAGTCCTATTTTAGGGAGTTATGGGAATGGAGGACTTGAGGAACGACTAGACAAACTTGGTTTATTTATGCTAGAAAAAAGACGACTAAGAGGAGATCTTATCACAATGTACAAGATATAAAAGGTCAATGCAAGGATCTCGCTGGTGAGCTATTCATTCCAAGGCCTGATCAAATAACCAGGGGATACCCCTTGAGATTAGAGGAAAGGAGCTTACGACTTCAGCAAAGGAAGGGGTTTTTATACAGTAAGGTTTTTTAAATTATGGAATCCTTGTCCAAGGATGTGGTTATGGCAGATATAATGGATACATTTAGGAGAAGATTAGATACATTTCTTTCAAAAGCAAACATAGAGGGTCATAATGTGTATTAGTAGGTAAAACAGGAAAGTCTGATAAAGACTAACTTTTTTGACAGCAGGAAAGCTATATAATTGTCATGTCTCTGGGTTATGAGGCAAAGGTTGAACTTGATGGACTTGTGTCTTTTTTCAACCTTATTTACTATGTTACTATGTAATGGAATGGTCTGTATACCTAAACATATCTTAAAAGGGATAGTAATACTTAAAATGTAAAAAAATATATGTTGTAGAGTTTATCCCCCTGAGTAAAACAAAAGTACTCCCACTGCTGAAAGGTGTTTCATTCAAAAGTTCAAAGTTGAATTTTTTAGGTGCAATATCACAGTGGCCTGAAATTGTACAGTGGCACTGTTGCTACACCATCCTATGGAGATTTATGGTCAACTGACCAGAGCTGTCCATAGGATCATGTAGCAACAGCGCCACTGTACAATTTCACGTCACTGTGATATTACACCCAAAAAATTCAAATTTGAAAATTAATAACTTTTGAATGAAACACCTTTCAGCAGTGGGAGTACTCTTCTTTTACTCAGGAGGATAAACCCTACAACATATTTTTTTTTACATTTTAAGTATTACTATCCCTTTAAGGTGATTTGTGAAAGATCCATCTGTCTTAAGATGAGAGGCTCATTATACCAAGTGAGGATTTAAAGAATTGTTCATAAACAAAAATGTCATTCTATTTAATAATTCAATAAATTAAATCATGTATAATTTTACCAACAAGGGAAAGTTAACTACTAATTAAAGATGGCCAGATATTTTACTTTAAAATGATTCCTAAAGGAAAAATAAAAAAAAAAGAGAAAAAACCAAACCCTGACACTGTGATTAATTTCTGTTGTGCACTCACTGATTGTCTCAGATCATTAAAGTCCTCATAGCAATTAAGGATTGGATTGTGTTACATACATTATTATTTACAAGGCGTAAAATTATGTTGGCTGCTTCCACATCTGAAACACAGATAATGTCTGCAGAGAAGAAGTGGTGAAATAGATTAAGATAATAATTCATTAATATTTCGTGCCTGTAGTTATTAACCATCATTCTCTTATCTATAGATTATGGTGCAAATACTCATTTGTAATATATATACTACTAGTTGAAGAGCCCGTGTACTTGGGCCACAGTGCCAGCCGGTCGCAGGGCAGTCATGCACATTAGAGACTGCCCGCGCCGCAGCTGATACAGTGCCATCCGGTCGCGAGGCAGTCACGTGCCCCGCTCTGTATCAGTCGAGTCACAGGCAGTCTCTACTGCGCATGACTGCATCGTTACAAACTAGTTAGTGAATTATTATATAGGATTAACAGTTATTCTCACAAGCAAGAGTTGAAACTAAGCCCATGTATCTAGTTCCAAAATTAGAACTGACATTTAATAAGGGGTGGCTTGTGCCTTTATGATTGATTCAATATTTTTTTTTATCCTACGTTTAACTACTTTACAACTCTTCTCTCACCTCATGGCACCAAATCCCACACAAAGTCCTTTTTTTATTCTTATATTGCCGGAGAGATGGCTCAGTAGGTTAAGGCACCAGCTGTAGAATCTGCTCAGACCATGAGGTTGTAGGTTCTCGTCCTGGCAAGGTCAGTTCAGCCTTTCACCTCTCGGAGGTACATAAAGTGAGTCCAGGACATACCTGAAAATGAGAGAGAATCTCAATGTATTCTTCCTGGTAAAATGCTTTCACAAAAAAAAATACTATACACCAATTAGCCCTTGAAAACCAAGCAGTTGTATATAGACATTCCTAGATTCTTCATCCACTAAATATTAACCTGTCTTCTTGTAAAATTATCCAGCCCTGCTGCCCTCTCACATCTTGAGCCATTATGCTTATTAATTCAGGAACTATTGGCACGATGCAAGAAACACGCGCAATCACTATTTCCTGTGTGAAAACCACTAGGGAATAGATTTGTTCATGATTTTTTGTGGACGTGGCCAGGATTAACGAATCTATGTGAGTGGAATAGCAAATGCTTCTAATACAGGAATTGCTATTGGGAATGAATTTATACCTCTGTGTAGTGTTGTCATAAAAAGGATTTTTTTATGAGCAATTCAAGAAGCGTTCGGTATTCAGCTTCCTGGATTAGAACATACGCAAAACCTATCTGCGCACAAAAATGCCTTTAGCAGATGCGATCATTTCTTGCATCGCGCCATATATCCCTGTCTCCTTACATCCTCAATATTTAACCCTTTCAGATCAATGCATTGCTTACCCCTGTGGTACTGAAAGGGATACGTCATCACTTTAGTCTTATCTTTTATTACATTGGCACATTGTGCATCATTTTATCCTTACTGGCAATCAAAGGGGCAGTGCTGTAAGCTTCAGGGCAATGCAATGTGTTGAGCACCTCTCTGTCACACAAATAGTTAAACATTTCCACAATTCTAACTGATGTATATGAGACTTTTAACCATTTGATAGTGACGTTTCCAATGCATTGAAAAGCATTCAATGAATTCAAAGCCCTATTTATATTCGTAGAAATTTAGATTTATCTCCTGCTTTGCAAGTGGTTTGGCTCAAAATGACTCCAATTTTCTTTTCACTATAAATCCCTACAATATGTCAGCTCCAGTCCAGTGCATAAAAACACTGAAAAATTAAGTGAAACTATTAGTGATGAGCGAGCACCCCAATGCTCGGGTGTTCGGGTGCTCTGACCGAGCACCCCCTGAGGCTCGAGTGCTCGGCCGAGCACCCGAGCCCCATTGAAGTCAATGGGAGGACTCGAGCATTACACCAGGCACCCCCTGCTCTGATGAGGGGAGGGTGCCTGGTCCATAGGAAAATGGCAGAAAAGGATGGAAACACCACAGAAATGGTTCAGGGACAGCATAGGGAGGATGTCTGGATGCATCTTGGACTCCAACATCGCTGCTGGGAACGATCTTTCGCCCGTAGTACGCCATTTTTACAGACTGACCATAAAACACACAAAAAGGAAAATAAAAACGACTTTAGGCGAAAAATTGTTACCAAACAATATTTGCTGTATATTTACTTGTATATCATCTGCAAATTCTCCCAAAAATTTCCTTGATTTTCAGAACTGAGGCCATGATTAAGAGGGAAACGTGCGCAGAGGCAAATTCTCCCAAAAATTTCCTTGATTTTCAGAACTGAGGCCATGATTAAGAGGGAAACGTGCGCAGAGGCAAATTCTCCCAAAAATTTCCTTGATTTTCAGAACTGAGGCCATGATTAAGAGGGAAACGTGCGCTGAGCTGACCATCTAAAACATTATGGGTGAGGGTCTGCTGCAGAGCTGACCATCCTAAACATTATATGCGAAGGCCCGCTAGTGAGCTGACGCTATAAAACATTATATGAGAGGGCCCGCTAGAGAGCTGACCCAATAAAACATTATATGAGAAGGCCCGCTGGTGAGCTGACCTATATAAAAATTGTCAAACAGGGCCCGCTGGTGAGCTGGCCCTATATAAAAATTATATCACAGGGCCCGCTGGTGAGCTGGCCCTATATAAAAATTATATCACAGGGCCCGCTGGTGAGCTGGCCCTATATAAAAATTATATCCCAGGGCATATGGAAGAGGAGGAGGAGGATGAGAAGATTAAGAGTCAACCATATACCCGTTTTTTGGGTGGAAGGGGTGAATGGGAATACAGAGTATTCCCATCATTGTAAATAACATATATAAAGTGAGTTTATGTTCCCCCGGGGCTTTCCTCCAGTGGAGTGGAGAAGTCAGGGGAAATCCAGGCCTTGTTCATTTTTATAAGTGTCAACCTATCAGCATTGTCGGTGGAAAGGCAGATACGCTTATCTGTTATGATGCCACCAGCAGCACTAAATACCCGCTCAGACAGAACGCTGGCGGCAGGGCAGGCCAGCACCTCCAATGCGTAGAGTGCCAGTTCATACCACGTGTCCAGCTTGGACACCCAGTAGTTGTAAGGCACAGAGGGATCATTGAGGACGCTGACACGGTCTGCTACGTACTCCTTCACCATCTTCCAAAACTTTTCCCTCCTTGTGACACTAGGCTGCGCATCAGGGTGAGGGTGCTGGCGGGGTG
The DNA here is from genome assembly GCA_037306005.1 of Rhinophrynus dorsalis. NCBI lineage: Eukaryota > Metazoa > Chordata > Amphibia > Anura > Rhinophrynidae > Rhinophrynus > Rhinophrynus dorsalis. Next base: position 519,095,304 of record CM074720.1, on the reverse strand, counting down.
TCATGAAGGTGTCCCACGCCTTGGAGAGTGTTGCCCTGCCTTTGTCGGAACTGCTGTGTGCTCCCCTTTTCTCCCCTTCTCGGTTGGCCAAGGTAGCACGTACTCTGCCACCAGCGTTGTCAGATGGAAAATTTTGGAGCAATTTTTCAACAAGAACCTTCTGGTATTGCACCATTTTGCTTGTCCTCTCCACCGGAGGAATGAGAGATGAGAAATTCTCTTTGTAGCGGGGGTCCAGAAGGGTGAACACCCAGTAATCCGTGTTGTTTAAAATGCGTATAACGCGTGGGTCACGGGAAAGGCAGCCTAACATAAAGTCAGCCATGTGTGCCAGAGTACCAACAGTCAAGATTTCGCTGTCCTCACCAGGAGGATGACTCTCAATATCCTCATCCTCTTCCTCCTCTTCTGCCCACCCACGCTGAAGAGATGGAACTAAAGTTCCATGGCTACCCTCTGTAGCGGAGGCAACCGTGTCTTCCTCCTCCTCCTCCTCCTCCTCCGCCTCCTCCAATTGTCGCTGAGAAGACGAAGTGAGGGTGCTCTGGCTATCACCTTGTGTAAGCTCCTCCTCCCCCATTTCCACCTCTTCCACATGCAAAGCGTCGGTTTTAATTGTGAGCAGCGAGCGTTTCAGTAGACACAGAAGTGGGATGGTGACACTGATAATAGCGTTATCGCCGCTCACCATCTGTGTCGATTCCTCAAAATTGCGTAAAACCTCGCAGAGGTCTGACATCCATTCCCACTCCTCACTTCTGATTACAGGAAGTTGAACGGAGAGGCGACGACCGTGTAACAGCTGGTACTCCACTACTGCCCTCTGCTGCTCACAAAGCCGGGCCAACATGTGGAAGGTGGAGTTCCAGCGCGTGCTCACGTCACACAGCAGCCGGTGAGCTGGCAATTGTAAGCGCTGCTGCAGCTTCAACAGGCCGGCCGAAGCTGTAGATGACTTACGGAAATGTGCACACACGCGGCACACCTTGGTCAAGAGATCATGCACATTGGGGTAGGTTTTTAGAAATCGCTGCACCACTAAATTAAATACATGCGCTAGGCATGGTACGTGTGTGAGCTTGCCGAGCTCCAAAGCCGCCACCAAGTTACGCCCATTATCACACACAACCATGCCTGGTTGCAGGTTGAGTGGCGAGAGCCACTGCTCGGTCTGGTGACTAATCCCCTGCAACAGCTCTGAGGCCGTGTGCTGTTTGTCCCCAAGGCAGATCAGCTTCAGCACGGCCTGTTGACGCTTCCCCACTGCAGTGCTACACTGCTTCCAGCTACTGGCTGATGGGGGAGTGGCGCTGCGTGTAGAGAATTCGGAGGTGGAAACGGAGGAGGAGGAGCCAATAACGTAGGTGCTGGCGGAAACCCTGATGGAGGTAGGGCCCGCAATCCTCGGCGTGGGTAGCACCCGTGCCATCCCAGGGTCCGAGTCGCTCCCAGCCTCCACGACATTCACCCAGTGTGCCGTCAGGGAAATGTAGCGTCCCTGGCCACAAGCACTTGTCCATGTGTCAGTCGTTAAGTGGACCTTCCCAGTAACTGCGTTGGTCAGGGCACGGGTGATGTTACGGGACACATGGTGGTGTAATGCGGGGATGGCACACCGGGAAAAGTAGTGGCGGCTGGGGACCGCGTACCGAGGGACAGCTGCTGCCATCAGGCTGCGGAAGGACTCAGTGTCCACAAGCCTAAATGGCAGCATTTCGATGGCCAGTAATTTGGAAAGGTGTGAGGTTAGTGCTATGGCCTGTGGGTGGGTGGCTGGGTACTTTCTCTTGTGCTCAAATGCCTGGGGTAACGACATTTGGACGCTGCGCTGGGACAGGGAAGTGGATGTGGTCGCTGATGGTGCTTCAGATGGTACAGGTGCAGGGCGGGAGGTATGCGGGCCTGCGCCTTCGACAGGCGATTGGCCGGCACCGAAAACAGGGGAAGAGGAGGCAGTGGTGTGGCCTGCAGACACAGATGGGCGATCCAGGCGTTCCTCCCACTTACTACGGTGCTTGGATGCCATGTGTCGGATCATGCTGGTGGTGGTGAGGTTTCTAGTGTTCATGCCTCGGCTCATTCTGGTGTGGCACAGGTTGCAAACTACAATTCTTTTGTCGTCCGCACTTTCCTTAAAAAAACGCCATACCGCGGAACACCTACCCTTTGGCAAGGTAGATTTACGCAAGGGGGTGCTCCGTGGAACATTTGCGGGCCGGTTTGGTGCGGTCCGCCTTCTTTCTGTAGCCACACCACTGCCTCTTCCAGCCTGTTGCGGTGCTGCAGATGGCTCACCCTCAGGACTGCTGTCATCGCTCGGCTCTACACCTTCCCAGGTGGGGTCAGTCACCTCATCGTCCACCAAGTCCTCCTCCACTTCCTCACTCTGATCATCCTCCTCAAGTCTTGATCCCACCACATACTCAGTCATTGACAACTGTATAACATTCTCCTCAACAAGGTCTTGAGACGGAAATAGTGGTTGATTTAATGGCAACTGTGTCTCATCATCATCATCATCATCCACTACTTCCTTTGACCTTAAATGCCGTTCACATCTGTCATCTTCTTGTGATTGGGTAGCCTCTAGAGGTTGTGAATCAGGGCACAAGATGTCATGTTCCTCTGCAAGCGTGCTTGGAGAGAGGGTCAAATGAAGGATTGGTGATGAGACGAGCTCCTCACTATATCCCAGTGTGGGATCACTTCTTTGACCAGACCGTGTATGGTGGGAGGAAGGATGATCAGAGTGAGGATTATGTTGACCAGACTCTTGGCTACTGAGAGTGGACTTGGTGGAAGACAGGGTGGTGCTTAACCGACTGGAAGCAGTATCAGCTGTCATCCAACCGACCACCTGTTCGCAGTGGTCGGACCTCGAGAGTGATGTCCTGCGACGCCCTGTAAAATTAGACATGAAGCTAGGTATGGTGGATGTCTTTCTTTCTTGTGCTCTGGCACCAGGCACAGTTTCTCCGCGTCCTGACCCGCGCCCTGAACTATCAGGATCACGTCCACTTCCCCGTCCCTTTTTACCCGCCTTCTTCATCTTACACGGAATATGTGACTTTAATATTTGAGTTTGAAAACTTAACAGTATTTCTTCCTATTCTGCAACTCTGCACAGTACACAGAATAGGCTGCTAAACTGCGGTGACGAACACAGAATGGAATATGTGACTTTAATATTTGAGTTTGAAAACTTAACAGTATTTCTTCCTAGTCTGCAACTGTGCAGAGTACACAGAATAGGCTGCTAAACTGCGGTGACACACACTGAATGGAATATGTGACTTTAATATTTGAGTTTGAAAACTTAACAGTATTTCTTCCTAGTCTGCAACTGTGCAGAGTACACAGAATAGGCTGCTAAACGGCGGTGACACACACTGAATGGAATATGTGACTTTAATATTTGAGTTTGAAAACTTAACAGTATTTCTTCCTAGTCTGCAACTGTGCAGAGTACACAGAATAGGCTGCTAAACTGCGGTGACACACACTGAATGGAATATGTGACTTTAATATTTGAGTTTGAAAACTTAACAGTATTTCTTCCTATTCTGCAACTGTGCAGAGTACACAGAATAGGCTGCTAAACGGCGGTGACACACACTGAATGGAATATGTGACTTTAATATTTGAGTTTGAAAACTTAACAGTATTTCTTCCTAGTCTGCAACTGTGCAGAGTACACAGAATAGGCTGCTAAACGGCGGTGACACACACTGAATGGAATATGTGACTTTAATATTTGAGTTTGAAAACTTAACAGTATTTCTTCCTAGTCTGCAACTGTGCAGAGTACACAGAATAGGCTGCTAAACGGCGGTGACACACTCTGAATGGAATATGTGACTTTAATATTTGAGTTTGAAAACTTAACAGTATTTCTTCCTATTCTGCAACTGTGCAGAGTACACAGAATAGGCTGCTAAACGGCGGTGACACACACTGAATGGAATATGTGACTTTAATATTTGAGTTTGAAAACTTAACAGTATTTCTTCCTATTCTGCAACTGTGCAGAGTACACAGAATAGGCTGCTAAACGGCGGTGACACACACTGAATGGAATATGTGACTTTAATATTTGAGTTTGAAAACTTAACAGTATTTCTTCCTAGTCTGCAACTGTGCAGAGTACACAGAATAGGCTGCTAAACTGCGGTGACACACACTGAATGGAATATGTGACTTTAATATTTGAGTTTGAAAACTTAACAGTATTTCTTCCTATTCTGCAACTGTGCAGAGTACACAGAATAGGCTGCTAAACGGCGGTGACACACACTGAATGGAATATGTGACTTTAATATTTTAGTTTGAAGACTTAACAGTATTTCTTCCTATTCTGCAACTCTGCACAGTACACAGAATGTGCTGCTACACTGCGGCGAAGCACACTGAATGGAATATGTGACTTTGATATTTTAGTTTGAAGACTTAACAGTATTTCTTCCTATTCTGCAACTCTGCACAGTACACAGAATGTGCTGCTAAACTGCGGCGAAGCACACTGAATGGAATATGTGACTTTGATATTTTAGTTTGAAGACTTAACAGTATTTCTTCCTATTCTGCAACTCTGCACAGTACACAGAATGTGCTGCTAAACTGCGGCGAAGCACACTGAATGGAATATGTGACTTTGATATTTTAGTTTGAAGACTTAACAGTATTTCTTCCTATTCTGCAACTCTGCACAGTACACAGAATGTGCTGCTACACTGCGGCGAAGCACACTGAATGGAATATGTGACTTTGATATTTTAGTTTGAAGACTTAACAGTATTTCTTCCTATTCTGCAACTCTGCACAGTACACAGAATGTGCTGCTAAACTGCGGCGAAGCACACTGAATGGAATATGTGACTTTGATATTTTAGTTTGAAGACTTAACAGTATTTCTTCCTATTCTGCAACTCTGCACAGTACACAGAATGTGCTGCTAAACTGCGGCGACGCACACTGAATGGAATATGTGACTTTGATATTTTAGTTTGAAGACTTAACAGTATTTCTTCCTATTCTGCAACTCTGCACAGTACACAGAATGTGCTGCTAAACTGCGGCGACGCACACTGAATGGAATATGTGACTTTGATATTTTAGTTTGAAGACTTAACAGAATGTGCTCTAATCTGCAACTTTGCACACTAAACAGAATGTGCTGTAATCTGCAACTTTGCACACTAAACAGAATGTGCTCTAATCTGCAACTTTGCACACTAAACAGAATGTGCTCTAATCTGCAACTGTGCACACTAAACAGAATGTGCTCTAATCTGCAACTTTGCACACTAAACAGAATATATTTTTTTTTTTTTTTCCCCCCACACAAAATAACCTGCTGCCCCCACACACAGTAGTCCTAAAAAGGACTTTTGGTTCTTTTTTTTCACAATTTTGCTTGTTTTCCTCCCTACACTGCCTTTCCCTTCCTCTCCCTGGCTAAGACTGAGCCGAACTCAATGGTCAGGTGCTATACAGCACCCGACCACGGGTTCTGGCCAGCCAATCAGTGTAATGCCAGCAGCCAACATGGCTGCTGGCATTACACCGATGTCAGAGCCTCCCTGCACGTTTATTGGCTGCGCAGCAGCCGCAAAACGTGCGGGGAGGAGACCCAAACATGGCGGGCGAGCACATGCGGTACTCGTACGAGTACCGCCATGTGCCGAGCAGAGCGATGCTCGAGCCGATCCGAGCATCGGCCGAGCATGCTCGCTCAACACTAGAAACTATCATAAAGGTCCAAGCCTATTCATTGCACAGCTGACAAATAACTGAGAAGACTAAAATATATGATTATCTGGTAATCATGATCTGTTTTCTTGTAGTCCAGAATATTGCCTCTGAATTTGTGTGTATAAGACTAAAGCATGCCCTTGCTTCAAGCCCTGGGTGCATGCCCATCACGGTGATGGAGATCCGAAGTTAATACCTTTGGATCCTGCTTGTCCAGACTTGAGCCATTTATTTCACTTTTAAAACAAAAGAAAACTCACAGCGCCAACTCACCATACGTATCCATACAATAAAAAAACTTTTTGAATATAAAGTGTATACATAGATAGCAGCTAGGAATGAAAGGGTTTTCCAGACCCCCAAACTTCAGGCCGAAACCCAAAGTACAAATAAACAGACACAAAGACAAACCAGCCAAGTTGTGGGTAAGCTTGCCACCCCGCCAAGGTTTCTCACTGTACGACAGGTCCTACTCTATACATCTATAATGCCCTATCTAGAAATTAAAATAAAAATTGAAATTCCCTGAGGAGATGTTATTATAAATGCTTTGGAGAGCAAGGGACCTTTTAAATGTGCTCTTTTTATTGCTTCTGGGTCCCAGTGTGGTGCAATTAAATTAAATCAGAAGACATATATTATAATAAAAAGATGTACATAGTGGACTTACCTGATACAAAAAAGACCCCAATGGATCTGCATTGTGAGAATATTAGGAAGCTGTGGATCCAACAGCTCACTCTATAAATGAGACATTCATATCAACCCCCACAGGTCATGTGAGGAACAGCTGATACCAAACAAGGAGCATGCAAGCTAGAGAAGGCTTAAAGGGATAGTAATACTTAAAATGTAAAAAAAAAAAATGTTGTAGGGTTTATCCCCCTGAGTAAAACAAGAGTACTCCCACTGCTGAGAGGTCTTTCATTCAAAAGTTATTAATTTTCAAAGTTGAATTTTTTAGGTGCAATATCACAGTGGCCTGAAATTGTACAGGTGCGCTGTTGCTACACCATCCTATGAAGATTTATGGTCAACTGACCAGAGTTGTCCATAGGATCGTGTAGCAACAGCGCCACTGTACAATTTCAGGCCACTGTGATATTGCACCTAAAAAATTCAACTTTGAAAATTAATAACTTTTGAATAAAACACCTCTCAGCAGTGGGAGTACTCTTGTTTTACTCAGGGGGATAAACCCTACAACATATTTTTTTTTACATTTTAAGTATTACTATCCCTTTAAGTAGAGTAATTATAGAGTAGGACTTGCCGTACAGTGAGAAACCTTGGCAGGGTGGCAAGCTTACTCACAACTTGGTCAATTTGTGAAAACTAATATCTCACTTATTTTATTTAGAAATATTATATATGCCAAATACAGGGCACACATTTATTCTTAACATAGAGAAGCGCTGGTTTGTCTTTGTGTCTGTTTATTTCACTTTAAATTCACTACTCATCTTTAAATTATAGTAACACTTAATATGTTAAAAAATATGTAGTGTAAGGTTTATACTCCTGAGTAAAACAAGGGAACTGCCAATTCACAGAGGTGTTTTATTCAAAAGTTATTGCAGCTCAAACTTAATGATGATGTAGCAACACCGCCACCTCTGTAAAAGTTCAGGCTACTGTGATACTGCACCGAAAGATTCAAATCTGAGCGCTCTTGTTTTACTCAGGAGGATAAACACTACAATATATATATTTTACATATAATTATTACTATTGCGTTAATATGTACAGATAATAAATAAATAAATCATTTTACACAAATAAGAGTATGAATTAAATTAACCTCAATAACCTCAATATCTGTTTTTGTAAAATAAGCTCAGTTTTAACCCTTTGACTGCCAGAGAGGTATCCAACACATTGCACTGACAGCTGATGGGTTAAGACAAATGCTTTTGTATATATTGTTATATAACATTTAAAAGGAAGGAACCCCCTTTTATATTAATTTACAATCAACACAGGCCAAAACACGAGAAATATAATAAGCGCTACTTCTCTAACCTTATCACTACTCACAAATCTAACCCACGTGACCTCTTTAAAATATCTGATTCTCTACTCAACCCCCAGCTTTAAACTGCTCCTTCTTCTCCAACACCCCACAGGACTTTGCTGACTTTTTAAAACATAAGGTACAGTCCATTGAAGAAACCTTACCTTACACATCCTCTCCTCCAATCCCTCTGATTCCTAGTTCACCACGAGCAACCCTCAGCTCATTCTCTTCTATTACAGAGGAAGAGGTATCTATATTTCTATCCTCCTCTCCACCCACTACTTGTCCCCTGGATCCCATGCCATCTCCACTTGTCAAGGCTCTTGCAGCTACTTTTGTTCCTAGCCTTACTAATATCTTTAACTCCTCTCTTTCTGTCGGAACCTTTCCATCATCATTCAAACATGCAAAAAAAACCTCCCTCGACCCCACCTGTCTTTCACATTATTGTCCAGTAGTGTTGAGCGAGCATGCTCGGTCGAAGCTCGGTTCGGCTCGAGCATCGCTCTGCTCGGCACATGGCGGTACTCGTACGAGTACCGCATGTGCTCGCCCGCCAAGTTCGGGTCTCCTCCCCGCACGTTTCGCGGCTGCTACGCAGCCAATAAACGTGCAGGGAGGCTCTGACATCAGTGTAATGCCAGCAGCCATGTTGGCTGCTGGCATTACACTGATTGGCTGGCCAGAACCCGTGGTCGGGTGCTGTATAGCACCTGACCAGCGAGTTCGGCTCAGTCTTAGCCAGGGAGAGATGAGGATAGGAAGGGAAAGTCAGTGTAGGGAGAAGAAAAGCAATTGTGAAAAAAAAAAAGAACCAAAAGTCCTTTTTAGGACTACTGTGTGTGGGGGCAGCAGTTTATTTTGTGTGGGGGGGCAGAGAAAAAAAAAAAAATCTTCATATATTCTGTTCACTGTGCCTAGCCGCAGATTAGCAGCACATTCTGTTTAGTGTGCAAAGTTGCAGATTAGAGCACATTCTGTTCAGTGTGCAAAGTTGCAGATTAGCAGCACATTCTTTTTAGTGTGCAAAGTTGCAGATTAGAGCACATTCTGTTTAGTGTGCAAAGTTGCAGATTAGCAGCACATTCTTTTTACTGTGCAAAGTTTCAGAATAGGAAAACATTCTGTTAAGTGTTCAAACTGTAAAATATCAAAGTCACATATTCCATTCACTGTGCGTAGCCGCAGTTAAGAAGCAAATTCTGTGTACTGAGCAAAGTTTCAGAATAGGAAAACATTCTGTTAAGTGTTCAAACTGTAAAATATCAAAGTCACATATTCCATTCACTGTGTGTAGCCGCAGTTAAGAAGCAAATTCTGTGTACTGTGCACAGTTTCAGAATAGGAAAACATTCTGTTAAGTGTTCAAACTGTAAAATATCAAAGTCACATATTCCATTCACTGTGCGTAGCCGCAGTTAAGAAGCAAATTCTGTGTACTGTGCACAGTTTCAGAATAGGAAAACATTCTGTTAAGTGTTCAAACTGTAAAATATCAAAGTCACATATTCCATTCACTGTGCGTAGCCGCAGTTAAGAAGCAAATTCTGTTTACTGTGCACAGTTTCAGAATAGGAAAACATTCTGTTAAGTGTTCAAACTGTAAAATATCAAAGTCACATATTCCATTCACTGTGCGTAGCCGCAGTTAAGAAGCAAATTCTGTGTACTGTGCACAGTTTCAGAATAGGAAAACATTCTGTTAAGTGTTCAAACTGTAAAATATCAAAGTCACATATTCCATTCACTGTGCGTAGCCGCAGTTAAGAAGCAAATTCTGTTTACTGTGCACAGTTTCAGAATAGGAAAACATTCTGTTAAGTGTTCAAACTGTAAAATATCAAAGTCACATATTCCATTCACTGTGCGTAGCCGCAGTTAAGAAGCAAATTCTGTGTACTGTGCACAGTTTCAGAATAGGAAAACATTCTGTTAAGTGTTCAAACTGTAAAATATCAAAGTCACATATTCCATTCACTGTGCGTAGCCGCAGTTAAGAAGCAAATTCTGTTTACTGTGCACAGTTTCAGAATAGGAAAACATTCTGTTAAGTGTTCAAACTGTAAAATATCAAAGTCACATATTCCATTCACTGTGTGTAGCCGCAGTTAAGAAGCAAATTCTGTTTACTGTGCACAGTTTCAGAATAGGAAAACATTCTGTTAAGTGTTCAAACTGTAAAATATCAAAGTCACATATTCCATTCACTGTGCGTAGCCGCAGTTAAGAAGCAAATTCTGTGTACTGTGCACAGTTTCAGAATAGGAAAACATTCTGTTAAGTGTTCAAACTGTAAAATATCAAAGTCACATATTCCATTCACTGTGCGTAGCCGCAGTTAAGAAGCAAATTCTGTTTACTGTGCACAGTTTCAGAATAGGAAAACATTCTGTTAAGTGTTCAAACTGTAAAATATCAAAGTCACATATTCCATTCACTGTGCGTAGCCGCAGTTAAGAAGCAAATTCTGTGTACTGTGCACAGTTTCAGAATAGGAAAACATTCTGTTAAGTGTTCAAACTGTAAAATATCAAAGTCACATATTCCATTCACTGTGCGTAGCCGCAGTTAAGAAGCAAATTCTGTTTACTGTGCACAGTTTCAGAATAGGAAAACATTCTGTTAAGTGTTCAAACTGTAAAATATCAAAGTCACATATTCCATTCACTGTGCGTAGCCGCAGTTAAGAAGCAAATTCTGTTTACTGTGCACAGTTTCAGAATAGGAAAACATTCTGTTAAGTGTTCAAACTGTAAAATATCAAAGTCACATATTCCATTCACTGTGCGTAGCCGCAGTTAAGAAGCAAATTCTGTTTACTGTGCAAAGTTGCAGATTTGCAGCACATATTCCGTGTAATATGAAGAAGGCGGGTAAAAAGGGACGGGGAAGTGGACGTGATCCTGATAGTTCAGGGCGCGGGTCAAGGCGCGTAGAAACTGCGCCTGGTGCCAGAGCACAAGACAGAAAGACATCCACCATACCTAGCTTCATGTCTCATTTTACAGGGCGTCGCAGGACATCACTCTCGAGGTCCGACCACTGCGAACAGGTGGTCGGTTGGATGTCAGCTGATACTGCTTCCAGTCGGTTAAGCACCACCCTGTCTTCCACCAAGTCCACTCTCAGTAGCCAAGAGTCTGGTCAACATAATCCTCACTCTGATCATCCTTCCTCCCACCATAGAGGATCTGGTCAAAGAAGTGATCCCACACTGGGATATAGTGAGGAGCTCGTCTCATCACCAATCCTTAATTTGAACCTCTCTCCAAGCACACTTGTAGAGGAACATGACATCTTGTGCCCTGATTCACAACCTCTAGAGGGTACCCAATCACAAGAAGATGACAGAGGTGAACGGCATTTAAGGTCAAAGGAAGTGGATGATGATGATGATGAGACACAGTTGCCATTAAATCAACCACTATTACTGTCTCAAGACCTTGATGAGGAGGATGATATACAGTTGTCAATGACTGAGTATGTGGTGCGATCAAGACATGAGGAGGATGATCAGAGTGAGGAAGTGGAGGAGGACTTGGTGGACGATGAGGTGACTGACCCCACCTGGGAAGGTGTAGAGCCGAGCGATGACACCAGTCCTGAGGGTGAGCCATCTGCAGCACCGCAACAGGCTGGAAGAGGCAATGGTGTGGCTACAGAAAGAAGGCGGACCGCACCAAACCGGCCCGCAAATGTTCCACGGAGCACCCCCTTGCGTAAATCTCCCTTGCCAAGGGGTAGGTGTTCCGCGGTATGGCGTTTTTTTAAGGAAAGTGCGGACGACAAAAGAATTGTAGTTTGCAACCTGTGCCACACCAGAATGAGCCGAGGCATGAACACTAGAAACCTCACCACCACCAGCATGATCCGACACATGGCATCCAAGCACCGTAATAAGTGGGAGGAACGCCTGGATCGCCCATCTGTGTCTGCAGGCCACACCACTGCCTCCTCTTCCCCTGTTTTCGGTGCCGGCCAATCGCCTGTCGAAGGCGCAGGCCCGCATACCTCCCGCCCTGCACCTGTACCATCTGAAGCACCATCAGCGACCACATCCACTTCCCTGTCCCAGCGCAGCGTCCAAATGTCGTTACCCCAGGCATTTGAGCGAAAGGAAAATACCCAGCCACCCACCCACAGGCCATAGCACTAACCTCACACCTTTCCAAATTACTGGCCATCGAAATGCTGCCATTTAGGCTTGTGGAGACTGAGTCCTTCCGCAGCCTGATGGCAGCAGCTGTCCCTCGGTACGCACTCCCCAGCCGCCACTACTTTTCCCGGTGTGCCGTCCCCGCCTTACACCACCATGTGTCCCGTAACATCACCCGTGCCCTGACCAACGCAGTTACTGGGAAGGTCCATTTAACGACTGACACATGGACAAGTGCTTGTGGCCAGGGACGCTACATTTCCCTGACGGCACACTGGGTGAATGTCGTGGAGGCTGGGAGCGACTCGGACCCTGGGATGGCACAGGTGCTACCCACGCCGAGTATTGCTGGCCCTACCTCCATCAGGGTTTCCGCCAGCACCTACGTTATTGGCTCCTCCTCCTCCGTTTCCATCTCCGAATTCTCTGCGCGCAGCGCCACTCACCCATCAGCCGGTAGCTGGAAGCAGTGTAGCACTGCAGTGGGGAAGCGTCAACAGGCCGTGCTGAAGCTGATCTGCCTTGGGGACAAACAGCACACGGCCTCAGAGCTGTTGCAGGGGATTAGTCACCAGACCGAGCAGTGGCTCTCGCCACTCAACCTGCAACCAGGCATGGTTGTGTGTGATAATGGGCGTAACTTGGTGGCGGCTTTGGAGCTCGGCAAGCTCACACACGTACCATGCCTAGCGCATATATTTAATTTAGTGGTTCAGCGATTTCTAAAAACCTACCCCAATTTGCATGATCTCTTGACCAAGGTGCGCCGCGTGTGTGCACATTTCCGTAAGTCATCTACAGCTTCAGCCGGCCTGTTGAAGCTGCAGCAGCGCTTACAATTGCCAGCTCACCGGCTGCTGTGTGACGTGAGCACACGCTGGAACTCCACCTTCCACATGTTGGCCCGGCTTTGTGAGCAGCAGAGGGCAGTAGTGGAGTACCAGCTGTTACACGGTCGTCGCCTCTCCGTTCAACTTCCTCTAATCAGAAGTGAGGAGTGGGAATGGATGTCAGACCTCTGTGAGGTTTTACGCAATTTTGAGGAATCGACACAGATGGTGAGCGGCGATAACGCTATTATCAGTGTAACCATCCCACTTCTGTGTCTACTGAAACGCTCGCTGCTCACAATTAAAACCGACGCTTTTCATGTGGAAGAGGTGTAAATGGGGGAGGAAGAGCTTACACAAGGTGATAGCCAGAGCACCCTCACTTCGTCTTCTCAGCGACAATTGGAGGAGGCGGAGGAGGAGGAGGAGGAGGAGGAAGACACGGTTGCCTCCGCTACAGAGGGTAGCCATGGAACTTTAGTTCCATCTCTTCAGCGTGGGTGGGCAGAAGAGGAGGAAGAGGATGAGGAGATTGAGAGTCATCCTCCTGGTGAGGACAGCGAAATCTTGCCTGTTGGTACTCTGGCACACATGGCTGACTTTATGTTAGGCTGCCTTTCCCGTGACCCACGCGTTACACGCATTTTAGACAACACGGATTACTGGGTGTTCACCCTTCTGGACCCCCGCTACAAAGAGAATTTCTCATCTCTCATTCCTCCGGTGGAGAGGACAAGCAAAATGGTGCAATACCAGAAGGTTCTTGTCGAAAAATTGCTCCAAAATTTTCCATCTGACAACACTGGCGGCAGAGTACGTGCTACCTTGGCCAACCGAGAAGGGGAGAAAAGGGGAGCACACAGCAGTTCCGACAAAGGCAGGGCAACACTCTCCAAGGCGTGGGACACCTTCATGACACCCCGCCAGCACCCTCACCCTGATGCGCAGCCTAGTGTCACAAGGAGGGAAAAGTTTTGGAAGATGGTGAAGGAGTACGTAGCAGACCGTGTCAGCGTCCTCAATGATCCCTCTGTGCCTTACAACTACTGGGTGTCCAAGCTGGACACGTGGTATGAACTGGCACTCTACGCCTTGGAGGTGCTGGCCTGCCCTGCCGCCAGCGTTCTGTCTGAACGGGTATTTAGTGCTGCTGGTGGCATCATAACAGATAAGCGTATCCGCCTTTCCACCGAAAATGCTGATAGGTTGACACTTATAAAAATGAACAAGGCCTGGATTTCCCCTGACTTCTCCACTCCACTGGAGGAAAGCCCCGGAGGAACATAAAGTGACTTTATATATGTTATTTTATTTACAATGATGGGAATACTCTGTATTCCCATTCACCCCTTCCACCCAAAAAACGGGTATATGGTTGACTCTCTTCCATATACCCGGTGATATAATTTTTATATAGGGCCAGCTCACCAGCGGGCCCAGTGATATAATTTTTATATAGGGCCAGCTCACCAGCGGGCCCTGTTTGACAATTTTTGTATAGGTCAGCTCACCAGCGGGCCTTCTCATATAATGTTTTATTGGGTCAGCTCTCTAGCGGGCCCTCTCATATAATGTTTTATAGCGTCAGCTCACTAGCGGGCCTTCGCATATAATGTTTAGGATGGTCAGCTCCGCAGCAGACCCTCACCCATAATGTTTTGGATGGTCGGCTCAGCGCATGTTTCCCTCTTAATCATGGCCCCAGTTCAGAAAAATCGAGGAAATTTTTGGGAGAATTTGCCTTTGCGCACGTTTCCCTCTTAATCATGGCCTCAGTTCAGAAAAATCAAGGAAATTTTTGGGAGAATTTGCCTCTGCGCACGTTTCCCTCTTAATCATGGCCTCAGTTCAGAAAAATCGAGGAAATTTTTTGGAGAATTTGCAGATGATATACAAGTAAATATACAGCAAATACTGTTTGGTAACAATTTTTCGCCTAAAGTCGTTTTTATCTGCCTTTTTGTGTGTTTTACGGTCAGTCTGTAAAAATGGCGTACTACGGGCGAAAGATCGTTCCCAGCAGCGATGTTGGAGTCCAAGATGCATCCAGACATCCTCCCTATGCTGTCCCTGAACCATTTCTGTGGTGTTTCCATCATTTTCTTCCCTTTTCCTATGGACCAGGCACCCTCCCCTCATCAGAGCAGGGGGTGCCTGGTGTAATGCTCGAGTCCTCCCATTGACTTCAATGGGGCTCGGGTGCTCGGCCGAGCACTCGAGCCTCCGGGGGCGCTCGGTCAGAGCACCCGAACACCCGAGCATTGGGGTGCTCGCTCATCACTATTGTCCAGCTTCACTCCTCCCCTTTGCATCTAAGATCTTGGAACGCCTTGTATTCTCACGCATAATCTCTTTTCTCAATTCTAACTCTCTTCTTGACCCATTAAAGTCAGGTTTCCATTCCAACTATTCCACTGACACAGCCCAAATAAAAATGACTAATGACCTATACACAGCAAAGGACAAAGGACACTACAGTACTAGATCTATCTGCTGTCTTTGACACTGTTAACTATGCATTCCTACTGGACACACTGCACACCCTTGGCATCCGTGACACACCTGTAGAATGGGTTTCCTCATATCTCTCTAACATACTTTCAGTGTTTCTTTTGTTAAAGCTTTATCATCTCCCCATGACCTCTCGGTAGATGTACCTCAGGGATCAGCCCTGGGACCACTTTTCTTTTCCCTCTCTTAGTTCTTCAGTACCCTCTTACATTTCCGCTCATATCTCCCGCTACACCCCTTCCCATCACTTGTGTTCTTCTCAAAGGTTCTTTCTGTCCTCTCCCTACACAGCTCGAGGCATCTCTTTACTGTAATCTTTTTCACTGGCTGCCCCTTGATTTTGGTATTCCCTGCCTATCACCATTTGCCAATCATCCACACTCATCACTTTCAAGCATCTACTGCTCAAGGAGGCATCTCAGTAACAATATCATCCTTGTGAAAACTGACAGTCACATCAGAATCCTTCTGCACTTCCTTCACAAAGCCTTGTACTTGCACTTATAATCCTCCTCCTACTGTCTCTGTATGTTGTCATGATTTCTAATTACATTGTAAACTCCTTGGGGCAGGGTCCCTTTCGCAGAGTATGACTCCCTTTGCTGCACTTTCCCTCACAAATAATGTACTGATCACACTTTAGACTAATGCTCTTAATCCAGTTCTGTATTTTTGTATTGTACTACTAGTGTAAAAGCCTGTGTACACAGGCCAAGGTCGGGGTGATGTTAACCCTTCGAGTGCCAGAGGGGTACACAACGCATTGCAAAGCAATGCGTTGCGTACCCCACTGGCACTGAAAGGGTTAAGAAGCTGGTCCTGCTCTGCTTCCTGCCACCAACTCAGTCATGCACTGTAGAGACTGCCCGAAAGCACAGAATGCTCCCAGCACAGAACTCCCAGCATTCTGTGCGTTCAGGCAGTCTCTACTGCACATGACAGTTTCTGACAAACATCCTAGCAAATTATTATATAGGATTACACTGTTCTGTAAAGCTCTGTATACATGTATGGAGCTGTATAAATAAATATACATACATACAAGATTATGAGAGATATAATTAATGCATTGAAGACTTCACTAGCATTCAGTTGTTTAACAAGTCCAATTTAAAACAATGCACCAGAATTACCAAGTTCCTTTTAGTACATACTTCTCACTATATGCAATTATCTTGACAATCTAATCACTCACATCCTACACTTGATACCATGTCTGCATAATCTCAAAAAAAAAACAAAATAATGAGTCTGATTTAGCAAGATGTTGCCTTACTATTTCAAGCAAAAATATAGAAAACATTCTATTTTTTCGCATCTGTTGTATGCATACCCGGTGGTTTTGGAAGCAATTTAAATGTGACAGATTATTATCCATCATAATAATTCAAAAGTTTCAAAATAATTTAATTTCACTGCTCTTTCTTTTTTCTCCCTCATTTGTACCTGTCCCCTAAAGCATGGTTATAAAAATCACAGAGTTCAGTTTACCTCAGATGTGCAGTGGAAAATTAGAGTAGGCATAAAGCTTATTGCTTGTTAGAAACAAAGGTGATGATAACAGTTGTATAAATGACCTAGAAATGGCAAACAATGCTTCATGGTTTTTGGGTCTCCTTATTCTCTTCAATTGAATGTCTTTGCATATTATATCCTTTAAAGGAGAAATAAACTTTTTTAATGAAAGAAATATATTGTAGGGTAGAGGTTCTCAACCCGTGCCCTCAGTGGCCACTAACAGGCCAGGACTTAGGAATTTCCCTGCTAGAACACATGTGTGTTGATCAGAGGCTCAGTCGTATTGATTAACTCACCTGTGCTCTTAAAAGGAAATTCTCAAATCCTGGTCTGTTAGTAGCCACTGAGGGCACGGGTTGAGAACCACTCTTCTAGGGTGTTTCCTGTTGAGTAAACTAAAGGTACTCCCACTGTTGAGAAATACATTTTCCAGAGTTATTACTGTTTGAACCTGTGTTTTTTTGCATTAACAGTTCCCACTAGGGGTCAAATTCCAAATAGTTTTTCTGTTACATTCTAATGGAGAGGAAAGTCAGTGACTTTCAGTTTTCCACAGAATGTGATAGAAACTGCGGAGTCACTTCCTGTCAGTTAGAACTATCAGGAAGTAAACACAGTAAATTCACTTCCTGATTATTTGAATTGTTATAAAGTTTGACTAAAACAACCTTACAGTGCTGGTATCACCCTTGTTATACTCAGCAGGAAAAGCTCTACAACATATAGGTTTTCATAAAAAAAATTTACTGCTACTTTAAAGTGACAGTAATCCTACTGGTTTGACTTCATTTAGTCTGCAGGTGCATAAAATGAAAAGGCAAATTACCTGTACTTTCCTCATCACTTCTTCACACTTTTATACCCCTGACAGTGAGCTTCCTTAATTTCTGTTTCAAGAGATCTTTCTGTGAAGGACTATGAAAAACAGGGATAGTGGTATAATGTAACATTATATCTGCAGCATTGAGTACTCTGTAGGCTTTGTTTAATAGACCAGAGTAAGACTTTTGTACTGAAGGAATAATGTTACATTGTATCATTATCCCTGCTTTCAACATCATCCTCAATTATCCTAATACTTAGGGCATAAGATTCTTCCTTATAACTTTCATTTTACTGTAGGTGTTTAAAGTCTGAAAAAGTTTCTTTATACTTTTCCCCTTAGGGGAATTTGTAGAACATTTACCACTAATTTATGACTGGTTATTACTGTCATTGTCTGATGCAGCAGTTTGTCACACTGATAAATTCTCCACCATTATTACATCAAAACTAGAATGTGACTGCTAGTCCTAAAATAGTAGTAGTAGTATTAGTAGTAGTAGTATTAAAATACTGGTAGTTGATGATCCCACCTAAAGCACAACCACAGATCTGATTTGAATGAGACAGACCAGCCACATGACAGAGGTATAACAATGAGCAGCAGTAAAAGCAATGCTAAAAGTTTATGGGGCAAAGGGGCACAAAATGATAGCTTTGTAGATGTCTCAGAGAGTGGAACAAAATTTATATCACTAATAATAACACCTATGTCTTTTACTGCTGTTAAATAAATGAAAAGCAAGGAGAAGGGTGTTTGTAGGTGACAAGTCATACAATCCCAACACTCACCTTCACCATCACTATTCATGGTGCTAAAACAATTGTTACACAGTTCTTCTTCTAAGTGCTCCCAAACCATACTTACTGAGTTGTTGAAAAAAGTAAAAAATGTACAAAAATCATCCAGAATTGATATCATAGTCTTGTGGGCAAAGGGCTAGAATCATCATGCGGCACCGTTTCATGACAATGTGGAACTGCCGCTCAGGACAGAAATCAGATGTTGATGTCACTGTGCCCCTTCTCTGTCCCCTACCTCAGGCTGCTAACAGTTTTTTAGGGCTCATGATACCATAGTCCTCATCTTGCTAAAAAAAATTTCAAGGCATATGTTGCAATAGGCCTCAACCTTCTAACAATGCATTACGTTTCCTTGCAAGAGCATTACCACCTGTCCCATCACCCCATCAGGTTAAAATTAAGGTCACTACCAGCCCTGTAAAGAAACCTTTCACATCTTATATTGCTGTAGGACTCAGTCTGCTACTAACTTTTATTTTCACTTGTGGTTTTCTCCACTTTAGAAATCAGCAGCAGTAGAATTGCAATGGGAATTCTCACTGCCGTATAAAGCACAGGCAAAAAATCAGCAAAGCTTTCCTGGGAATTTCTTTTTGGGACAGTGAAAAGGCAGATTTTTTATGCATTTTCTATGAGTTAAAATATCCCTGTTCAAACTCACACCCAGAGACAACAAGTAGATACTGCCACCAACACTCCTATCAAGCAACACTAGCACCCTCTCTTTCCCTGTCTACCTACACTATCTACCTATGTATCCATATGTATAAGTCAGGAATATTTGAACACAGCAGCATAGCAAGGGTTCATTGTCTGTTACAATTAATGATACAGTTGGCTGCAGAGTATATGGATAGAGATCCAGCCCTGTATATAGCTATGTTACATTTAAAGTGGTAGCTTCTTTGTTATCCAGATTAGATAAATAGAATGTAACTATTTATCTGCTACTTTCAATATGCATACTCTCTGGATAAAGCACAAACTGTGAAAAACATTTCTAGTAATTCTTAGAAGTTTTAAAGGAGTGTTACAAGAAAAATGTGTATTTACTAATCCTTAGACTAAGTCTTTATCTGTGTGAAATGTCAGGTCACTGACTGTCTGGAAAATGTCCAGAAAGTTTCAGAAACTGATATTAAACAAATGCCAGGAGGAAGAAGCCCACCTTTATCTTTGCACGTTGCTTTTAACTTAAGCAAATTCTTATCTAAGGACTCTCCCATCAGTCTTTTTGATAGGCTATCCTCTAGGAATTAAAATATGAGGTTGTACTAAGCTACTAGAGCGCTTTTTGATTGGTTAGACAAAAGATAACCTTTATATTTACCATATTTTCTAAAAACTATTTTTCACGCTAGAACATGGAGCTAAGAGGCTGGGTGAATATTTTAAAGAAAACATTTGACCATTAATAACAATTGGTCTTTACGCTGAGAACAGGGACCTTTAAATATGTAACTTTTGCCTTAGAGCATAGCAGGGAAACTTACAGAACTTATCTTGAAGTGCCCTTCAATAATATTATAAACCAGTTATAAGTCATCTAGTGTAAAGAAATAATTTTTGTCTTAAAAACACAGGCTTTTAAAAGTAAATATAACACCAGACAAAATGGCTTTAACGGTCCACTTTGATTATATGTTAAACACATAGGGCAAACACTCTGGTAAATTTTTACTGTAATCTCACCCACAGTGTCCGCCTCAAAGCTCCTATTAATGCATGTGGTGTTGATCAACTGTTTAACCTCGGGTTTGCAGTGTGAAGTTCCTCAATGGGGGATGCATTCTCTCACCGGTGAACTAATCCGCCTTTAGCCTTCAATACCAGTGGCTGCAATTCAGGCATGCATTACAGTGTATCATCAGCGTATACCAGTACATACTACCCTATTGTAAGACTTTAATGACACACTGAACACCTGCCCAATAGCATTTCCTTTGCTCTCTGTTTAATACATGGTGTTAAAAAATGAGTAAGCAAATTCCAATAAATTCCCCGTTGCCCCTCCGACATGGTGTTGGCTGGGTTAAGAGGAGAATTCTCAAAGTAAGTAGTTTATTAATATGGAGATAGGCAGGTATAGCGCTAGAAAATATATTACCTCTCCTATTTTTACATGGACTCCTGATCATAATTCCCTTCCCCATAGTTATTGTGATTGGTTTGTGAAAAAGAAGCTAACACTTTTTTAACAATTCTGCTGTATCTGCCAACATCATCTCTCATGACAGTAATTTCCATATTTTTTATTGCTCCTACAGTAAAGAACACTGTCCTCTAATCTCAGTGGATTACCTCTTACAATATGTACAGCTCTTCTGATGAAAAGATCTCAAAGAGATCTTTGTATTTTCCTTGTGTTTCCTCAGAGCTATAGGCTTCAGTTTCCTTTATTAAGTTTGTTGTCACTCTCTGAACTCTTTTTCTGTCTTTCCTGAATGTCTATTTTATGGACTGGAGGCCAAGCTGAGGTTTTAGCAAGAATTAATAAAAAGGAGAAATTATATTTTGTACTTGATACTATTACAGGTCAAGTAAGTTTTGTTCATTGAGTGAAAACTAAAATATATTGCAGTTCTTTAAAGATTTACTTATTTGCCTTCTTAATTTAATGTAGTTTTTTTGGGTAATCATGCACACCAGTATTAGAAAGGTTTAGGTACGATATGCTGTATTTTAGTTTAATAATGGTTTGTACTTGATTTAATTTAATTTGAGCTTGATTCTAATATATTAACATCTAAAATATATTTTTTTATTTTTCATATGAAAAAACATGTAAATCAGAAATATTCATACATGCCTAGGATTGAAGGTTTCAAACAAAATGAAGCTTAAAAAAATAATAATAATGTTTTAATGCTATTGGATGTATCACCTAACTATTTAGAGGATGTTGTGCACAGGTGATACATCCACTTTAAATTACACTATTTTTTCTTATTATATACTAAAAGGAAATCATGCTTGCTTAGCTAGAGATGGATTTAGCTCTGCACAAATTACTTAGGAAACATTTTCTAGGTCACAACAAAGTCAAACTGTGTTCGCTACTCATCACTGATTTGATCTACTTTGCTCTCCTTCAAGAGTTGGAGGACAAATTGAAGTAAAAATAAACTATTTGCAAATCTTAGAGCATAGACAAGTGAGCTAAAAAATATGTAGAACAACTTACAAATTGGCAAGAAGACTAAAAATTAACTGAAAAAGACGTGTCTACTTAATGTGCCTACAATGTAAAAAATAGTTAACTTGGAAATAAATACAATTATTTATTCCTGATAACAAAATCAGATAACTACTACATTGGAAACACTTTGAATGTTAAGCTTTGTATATGTAATCTTAAAAATTGAGGCATATTTCATAAAATTAAAAATCGCTCAATATCGATTTAGTGCTATATAATGAAAATATTGAGTACAGTTTTTTGAATCGTTGGTGTTAAAATCCAGGGAAAATGTGCCCATGTCAAACATACAAACTGACTGTTGATATTCTATAAACTATGCAGTAATGGTGTTATAGAATAATAACATCTTCATCTTCGTTCTCTACTGTTCATGTCAGTCACTGGAACTTTGCCCCTTAGAGTAATGGGGTGCTTGGAGCTTCCCTTGCAGATTACAGAGATACAGAATTTGAAAAAAAAAACATCAAGTCAATCAAATTCAACTAAGGTGCAGGGATGGGCGAAATTTTCCGAGTCAAACTGAAATTGGTAAAAAATGTCACTTTCCACTTGAAGAATAAGTTCCTGCGAAAAGTACCAATTTTCCACTTTTTCACGCTTTTATAACCTAGCTCATTCCATTGAAATCAATGGGAACATTTAAGTTACACACAACACATAGCAAATATTATTTTATTTCCCAAAGGCATATTATAAAAGGGGCATGTGGGTACCTGTGTTGGTGGGGTGTGGGTAAAGAATCAGTAGAACAGAAGATTATTTTTTGGGGGTTGTTTACTGGGATCAGGGGGCAGTTAATAAAAAATCCTAAATCAAATAAAAAAAAAACATAAGACATGGTATAAAAGGGGACTAAGGAGGGTGCATGTGTTGGTGGGTGGAGTCTGGGGAATGAATCAGTTGAACAGGGAATATGTTTTGGGGGGTTTCTTGACTGGTATTGAGGGGACAGTTAATTAAAAAACATAAACAATAAAATAAGAAATTTGTATTTAAAGTGATAGAGACAGGAACCCCCTGACATAAGCTGCCCCTGGGGTGGACTGATAGTTGACTTGATAGAGTATTTTGTAGAGGATGATTTGTTTGATTTGTTGTTAGAAGCCCAAGCCCTGAGGAAGCATTGCTTTGTAGGACTTAGACTTATTAGAGGCACAAGCCCTCAAGAAACATTGATTTTTAGGACTTAAGCTTGTTTGGCACAAGCCCTAAGGAAACATTGATTTGTAAGACTTAGGATTGTTAGAAACAAACCCCCCAAAAATTCTTTATTTTTTGTAGGACTATGTTTTTATTTTATTTTTTTTTTCAAAGCACAAGCCCTAAGAAAAAATAAAAATGCCATACTGGCCTAGTGCCAGCAGGTCATGTTGGCCAGTGGCCATTTTCAAATGTCCTCCTGCAACTGCTGTCCTTACTGCTGCTGCTGAGTTGTTTAAGCAGCAGGATGATTAGGCAGCTGAAAGGGAATGGGATCAACATTAGCAGTAACATGGGTGATGGATGATGAAGGTTCCCTTTGCCACGACTATCTCCAGTGATGTGCCTGAGGCAGCAGCAAGACAATAAGTAGCCCACAGTCTACGTGGAGAAAAGAAGAAGTTGGCCATTAATTGTTCTCCACCTGCCCCTCCTCCAAAATCATGGGTGCGTTGTTATTAGAATATATATTTTTCCCTTGAGAGCAGGAACTGCGGCTCTCATCTGTGTGTGTGTGTGTGTGTGTGTGTGTGTGTGTGTGTGGTAAATAACATGTCTGCGTTGCGTTGCATATGCCTCTGGCACTCAAAGGGTTAAGATCTGGGTGTCTTCAAGAGTTTTTACTGGTTTGTGTTCTGGGTGCAGTGATAAGACCATTAATGTTTGCTAGAGCTATGCTTTCTCAAAAATATGAAACCAATAAAATTTTATAGCAGCTGTTATTCCAATCAAAAACTGTAGAATATGTTTCCCAAAGAATAGATTAGCTTTGGCAAGCATCAAAACTGGGTCAGAATGTGTTTTTCTATTTATATAGTTTGAAATAAAACATTATGTCACGTGGAACACAGACTTGTACAGAGCTACAAGAATATGAAATGTAAGTGGGCTTTTAGACATTTTTCTTTTAAAGGGATAGTAATACTTCGTTTTAACTTTATTTTTTTTGTAGGCATTAAAAAAACATGAAGAACAATATAAGTCTTATCTCTCAAACCTTTATAGTTTATGAGATATTCACAAGCAAAGTTTCCCCCTCCTGTCCCTTTTACCTAGTGTAAGCCATCTCTTCTCAGATGTGGAATCCAGTCTATAGACCAGACAGATAGCAGAAGGGGACACTCTTATTCCTATGAAAACAATGAAAGCCCTTCCCCCCTTGACAAGTTTTTCAGGTTTTTTCCAATCTTAACTGAAGATTGTCCCTCTCTGCAGTCTACCTGGGCACTTTCCTTCTGATCTGGCTGAGCAGTGTTACATCAGTAAAAGGGGAGGGAGGGGGGCAATTTATCATTGAATTACTCTGGAACTACAACTCTGACAGAATTGAAATAACACTCTCCAAAGTCCAAATACTATGATGATTAATTAGAGCTGTTTTTATTATGAAACATTACTATCCCTTTAACTGAAAGTATCTGGGTTTCTAAAATGCAACATTAGAAAGTACTGTACATGAGAGCAAATTCCCCTACTTTGCTCTAAACTATCTCTAGAAATATAAGTAGCTCTCAACATGTTTAGCAGATGTATTTACCTAGCTAGGTGTCCTTCGTACAGGAGTCAGGTATGTCTGAATACTTTCTTTATTATCTTGGAATTCCGTTATAGTCCACGGTACAAATACCATGTAATAGACGTGATCACTGTGGGAAGGAAGGATGGGGTAGGTAAGTAACACTGGTAGCTTGCTATTGCTACTGAAGTCACCTGTGTGAACAAAGCTTTAAAGGGATAGTAATGTTTCACAAAAACAGCAGCTCCAATTAATCTTCATAGTATTTGGGCCATGGATAGTGTTATTTTAATACTGTCAGAGTTGTAGTTCAAGAGTAATTGAATGATAAAGTATTCCCCTCCCGCCCCTTTTAACTAGTATAAGCCACCACCCCTCAGATGTGGAATATGGTCTCTTGACCGGACAGCTCACAGCAAGGGACAATCTTCTTACTGTGAGCTTAAGGAAAACCCTGCCCCCGTGACAGTTTTTTTAGGTTAACCCAACTGTTTATTAACTATACAGTCTCCTGGTATGTACTAATCTACCCTTCACCTGGAACTCCAATCTCATCCAGTCTCCCTCTACCATTTAACCCCTTGTTGTATGTACTAATCTAAATTAGCCATTTTGACCCCCTGTTCCAGTCTCCATATTGCCTTCCTCCCCCATTCCTCTCCTATATCTCTCTGTGTCTGTTTCTTATCAGAGATTTAATGGTGTCAAACCTGAACGCACTCAGAGCTCTTCCATCCCAAAACAATTTGTAATTTGGAAATCCCTCAGTCAGTCAGTCAGTGTTCTTAGGGACTCCAGTTAGTATATATTCAGGCCCAGTTAGGGGTGGCATTTGCCAGGGGCAGCAGTTGGCACCTTTCTCAAAGTACAGCTTTATCTAAGTACTGAGAGTTAGGCAAGAGAGTTGGACAGGAGAGAGACAGCTGCTGCAGCCACCTAAAGACAAGAGGCAAGTAAACAGGCTGAATTCAGAATGAAGAAACAGTCATTTTCACCAAGCACTGACATTTGCTTCCTCTACTGAAACTACTGACCACCTGATGCAAGAAACCAGGACTTCCAGTCACCATTAACCATTACAACTTCTGCCTCTCCTGATCATCATTGGACTACTTCTTTTAACCCTGCACTGATTCCTACCCTCACCAAGTACTTTGCAGTTCTGCTACTGACTCTCCTCACCATCCCTGGCACCTATACTCTCTGCTCCGTGGATTGACCCTTGACTGCCAAGTCATCTGTACTCTCCTGGATTACTGACTGTTGCACATCTCTACTGCCCCATTCATTAACCCAACTATGGGCAAATTAACTCCTTGTTTTGTCATCGCCATTCTCACCTGCATAAGACTCTCCTCCTCCTGTGTCCACATTAAGTGTCACGCCATTCACATTGCACCCTCAATTCTTCACTCACCACTTCTCTGCTCCCATGAACTTTTTTCATTCCTCCGCTCCCTATCACCACCATCTCCTTCTACCCCTGCAAAAAAGCCCCACTGCTTCAAATCTCACTCTCACCTTATGTCCCTGTCCCTTCTCCTCCTACTTGCTGCAGGTGACATCTCACCTAACCCAGGCCCCCCTTCCATTCTCTCTTGGACCACAGAACCCACTCACACACGCAACACTCACAACCTAATAACCGTACCCCGTCACCTAACCTCCTCCCCCCCCTTTTGTTTTGGTCTCTGGAACGCCCGCTCTGTGTGTAACAAACTAACAGCTGTTCATGATCTGTTCATTTCTCATTCCCTAAACCTCCTTGCCATCACTGAAACTTGGCTCACATCATCAGACACTGCCTCCACTGCCGCACTCTCATATGGAGGCCTTCAATTCACACACACACCGAGGCCTGGCAACAGGCAGGGAGGGGGAGTAGGCATCCTGCTGCCCCCTAACCATATATTTCAGGTACTCCCCACTGTTCCCTCTCTTTCCTTCCCTACATTTGAAGCTCACACACTTCGCCTCTTCTCTCCCCTCCCCCTGCGTGTCGCTGTCATATACAGGCCACCTGGTCCCACTGCACAATTCCTTGATCACTTCACCTCCTGGCTCCCTCACTTCATGTCCTCTGATGTCCCTACTCTCATCATGGGTGACTTCAACATCCCTATAGATAATCACAACACCCCCCCTTCCCTCAAACTCCTCTCCTTAACAACCTCCTTAGGCTTATCGCAGTGGACCAGCTCTCCCACACACAGTGATGGTCACTCCCTCGACTTGATCTTCACTAACCTCTGCTCGGTCTCCAACTTCTCTAATGTCCCCTTTCCCCTCTCTGACCACCACCTCCTCACCGGTAACCTCATCATACCACGCAAACCCATCACCCCCGCCACAATCAAGCGCATGCGGAGAAATCTACATTCTCTTGATAAGAAACAATTTTCCACCTCCCTGCAGCCTATCCTCAACCCCATCCTCACACTTACTTGCCCAGACAAAACTACTGCTCTCTACAACAGCACTCTCACTTCAGCCCTTGACATCGCTGCACCTGCAACTCCACGCCACCCACGCACAACCCCACTACAACCCTGGCACACAAGACTAACGCGATACCTCCAAAGGTGCTCACGCACTGCTGAAAGGCACTGGAGGAAATCGCGCTCCACAGCCGACTTCACACACTACAAATTCATTCTCCGTTCGTATAGCTCTGCCCTCTCCCTGGCTAAACAGTCATTCTTCTCCTCTCTAATTTCTAATCTTTCCTCCAACCCCAAACGCCTTTTCTCAACCTTCACATCTCTTCTAAACCCACCAACACAAACACCTTCCACTAACTTCTCTGCCCAAGATCTCGCCAACCACTTCAAGAACAAGATTGAATCTATCAGACATGACATTTCATCACTACCACCCCCACCCAGCCAGCCCAGCCCTGTCGCCTCTCCCACATACACACTAAGATCCTTCCCACCTGTCACTGAGGATGAAGTCTCCCTTCTCCTCACTCGCTCAAACCTAACCACATGCCCTCTCGACCCAATCCCATCTCAGCTCACCCAAGAACTCTCCCCTCTACTAACTCCAATCCTTACTCACTTATTCAACCTCTCTTTGTCAACCGGCACCTTCCCATCCTCTTTCAAACATGCACTGATCACTCCCATCCTAAAAAAACCCTCCCTGGACCCAAACTCATTGTCAAATTACCGGCCAATTTCCCTACTCCCGTTTGCCTCCAAGCTTCTCGAGCGCCTTGCATATAACCGGCTCACTAAATTCCTCTGCTCCCATTCCCTGCTAGATCCCTTGCAATCCGGATTCCGCCCTCATCACTCCACTGAGACTGCCCTCACTAAAGTGGCCAATGACTTGCTCTCAGCCAAGTCTAAAGGCCACTACTCCCTACTCATTCTTTTGGACCTGTCAGCCGCATTTGACACAGTCGATCACCCACTCCTCCTCCAAGCCCTCCACTCCCTAGGCCTCTGCGACACTGCACTCTCCTGGTTTTCATCTTATCTCTGCAACCGCTCCTTCAGTGTTTCATACTCCGGCTCCACTTCCCCACCCCTCCCACTGTCTGTTGGTGTGCCCCAAGGATCAGTACTGGGACCCTTGCTCTTCTCAATCTACACTGCTTCCCTTGGAAAACTAATAAACTCCTTTGGGTTTCACCATCATCTCTATGCTGATGACACCCAAATATATCTTTCCTCCCCAGACCTCTCTCCTTCCCTCCTGTCCCGAGTGTCTGACTGTCTGTCTGCTGTGTCTTCCTGGATGTCCTCCCATCAACTCAAACTTAACCTTAGCAAAACTGAACTAATTCTCTTCCCTCCATCTACAACCAGCCTTATCCCAAACATTACCCTCACCGTCAACAACACTTCCATCACACCAACCCCTACAGCACGCTGCCTGGGGATCACATTTGACTCTGCCCTATCCTTCATTCCTCACATCCAGTCAATCTCCAACTCATGCCGCCTCCACCTCCGCAACATCTCTAGAATCCGACCCTTTCTCACAGAAGACACTACCAAAATTCTAATCCAAACACTCATCATGTCCCGTCTTGACTACTGTAACTCTTTACTAATTGGCCTGCCTCTCACCCGACTAACCCCGCTACAGTCCATAATGAACTCTGCTGCAAGACTAATCTACCTCACTCATCGCTTCTCTAACACCACACCCCTCTGTCAGTCCCTACACTGGCTCCCGTTAGCATACAGAGTAAAATTCAAAACTCTGGTGCTAACTTATAGAGCCCTCACTAACACTGCACCCCCCTATATTTCATCTCTCATTTCCAAGTATACTCCCGCCCGCCATCTTCGCTCTGCACATGACCTTCTGCTCTCCACAGCTCTCATCACATCCTCCCACTCCCGCCTACAGGACTTCTCCCGTGCTGCACCTGAGCTGTGGAATTCCCTCCCCCGCCCCATCAGACTCTCCCCCAGCCTTCAAATCTTCAGACGCTCCCTGAAGACTCACCTCTTCAGGGAGGCCTATCAACTGCCTCCATAAACATCATCACCAAGATTCACCCCTTGCACGGAGTACTGCACTCAATGGCACTTCTCACTCCCACCCACTGACTGGCAGTTCATGTGGCAGGAGGCACTTAAACGCAATAGCACTTACTCCTTCTGTATCAAACCTACCTTCCTCTAGACTGTAAGCTCTCACGAGCAGGGCCCTCTGATCCTCCTGTTCTACACATCTGATTGTACTATTTAATACCTCTGTATGTCTATTCCCCAATTGTACAGCGCTGCGGAATTAGTTGGCGCTATATAAATAAAGAATAATAATAATAATAATAGGTTATTCCATATGATCACTGAAGATTGTCCCTCTCTGCGATCCATCCGGACAGTCTTACTGCTCTGAGGTGAGCAGTGTCACAACAGTAAAAAGGGCGGGAGGGGGATACTTTATCATTCAATAACTCTTGAACTACAACTCTGACAGTATTGAAATAACACTCTCCATGACCCAAATACTATGATGATTAATATGAGCTGCTTTTTGTGAAACAATACTATTCCTTTAAGATATGGCAGGGATTTTATTCTGGGTTAACCTATTTTTATTACACTGTAAGTAGAGTATTTTTAAAGAAGATATAAAGAATTAAAAGAAGTATAGAATCATAATAAAGGCAAGTTGTAATTTTTATTTTCAGTTTATCCATTCAAGTACCCGTGCACCCTTAAAACTAACATCTGCTTAACTACTGCTTAAAAGGGTAACTGTACATTATAAATTATTGGCTCATAATTTGTTTAACAGAAGAACTTACTTAAGTAGGTGTTCATTACACAGCATTCAGTTATATTGATTTATATCAATTGCGAGCATCCTGCAGCTGCCTGTGTATTATAAAGCAATTAGTGCACATCTCCTTACAATAGGCAATACAGTTCCACAGTCTGAGTGGTTCATCAAAATAATTTGTCTTGATCAGATTGTAAACTGAAAGTGATAAGACATAGACTACAATGGATATTTAAAAAAAGAAATAAACAGACATACAGTAACTGATTGCTGTATGAATGACTCATACGTAGGTAAATCCTTCTAATTTTTTTAGAATAAGAAGGATTTTTAGTGCTGGAGGGAATGTATAATGCATCAGCCTACAGGCAATATTCTAAAGAGGTGTGAATCTGGGGCAAGCCAAGTGCACCCTAGAGGTTAAAGTAAAAATTCTGACTGATTAAATGTGGATTTTAATTTCTTGAATTTTAGAGAAGTCTCCAACGTATGGTCTGCACACGTGGTGGGATACTGGGAAGTCTTATTACAAAAATGTGCCTATGTGTAACTCTACAAAAGCAGGACTACAAGGCCCTTTTTAGAAGGTGTAATGTTGCTCTTCTTGATTCTATTCCGTGAACAAACTTAACTAAGTTTTGCTGGAAGGTGTGTGACCTCCTGGGAATCCTGTTCCACTGCTGGTGGAATTGTAGAAACGCGTGTTGTTTTTGGACAGGGTTGAGCAGTTAGCATGCTCCTGTATTCAAGAAATCATACCTTTAGACCCCATAGTGTTTTTCTTATAAGCCCCCACTTTCTAGCTGCGCCTATTTTCAAAACAAACTTATAGCCTGTTGACAGTATGTAATTGCATCATAGAGACATGGGAAAATGCCACTGCTTCCTCCACTGCTCATGTTATGGAAAAACTGTGTGATCATAATAATCTGGATAAATTGTTAGTCCGAGTGGAAACCTCAGATCCCTCTTCAGATATTGGGAGGCATAGGTGGACTCTAACAATATGGTTCAGGGCATAGCCAGGATAGATACTGTATTTTTCAGACATAAAGACACACTTTTTCCCTGGGATTTTAGATTTTTAAAGGACTTGCATACCTTCTGAATGGCTTGGGGGTTAAAGGGATAGTAATACTTCGTTTTAACTTTATTTTATTTTGTAGGCATTAAAAAAACATGAAGAATGATATAAGTCTTATCTCTCAAACCTTTATGGTTTATGAGATATTCACAAGCAAAGTTTCCCCTCCCTCCCCTTTTACCTAGTGTAAGACATCTCTTCTCAGATGTGGAATGCAGTCCATAGACCAGACAGATAACAGAAGGGGACACTCTTATTCCTATGAGAACAATGAAATCCCTGCCCCCCTTGACAAGCTTTTCAGGTTTTTCCCTTATCTTAATTGAAGATTGTCCCTCTCTGCAGTCTACCTGGGCAGCTCCCTTCTGATCTGGCTGAGCAGTGTTACATCAGTAAAAGGGGCGGGAGGGGGACACTTTAATGCCTACAAAATAAAATAAAGATAAAACAAAGTATTACTATCCCTTTAAAGCTTTTGCTTCGGCTCTCTCCAAATACTTCCCTACCTTTGAGTGTTTTCACCGAACCCAGCTGTACCAAGGGAGGCGGCTACGGAAGGAACAGTGACCTGTGACCCTTTTCTTGCAGACATAGTGTAGTAATATTCAGCTACAGTTGCACTAGACAAGTGCACTCACTGAGCTTTCATGGCCGCAGCAGGAGGATCACGGTCTGTTATGGGAGCAGAAAAAAAGATGAGTTCTATCATTTTTGCTGTATCTATCTTTTTAGAGTAGTACATGAAGAGTGTTGTACAGAGCAGCTCATGTTGGGCTGTAAAGAGAACTGTCATCTTCACCAACTACCTTCTGGCAAAAAGAGAACTTAAAGGGATAGTAATACTTCGTTTTAACTTTATTTTATTTTGTAGGCATTAAAAAAACATGAAGAATGATATAAGTCTTATCTCTGAAACCTTTATGGTTTAAGAGATATTCACAAACAAAGTATCCCCCCTGTTCAACCAGATAAGAAGGGAGATGCCCAGGTAGACTGCAGAGAGGGACAATCTTCAATTAAGATAATGGAAAAAGCTGAAAAACTTTTCAAGGGGGGAAGGGCTTTCATTGTTTTCATACAAAGAAAATTGTCCCCTTCTGTTATCTGTACTGTCATACAACCAGACTCACATCTGAGAAGAGATGGCTTACACTAGGAAAAAGGGGCGGGGAGGGGAACTTTGCTTGTGAATATCTCATAAACCATAAAGGTTTGAGACATAAGACTTATATCATTCTTCATGTTTTTCTAATGCCTACAAAATAAAATAAAGTTAAAACGAAGTGTTACTATCCCTTTAAATAAACATGCTCTTTTACTCTACAGCCAATCAGGTCTTCAAGTCCAATTTATAAGTCAGGAAACCACTAGCTACCGGGTAAATAAGAAGAAAAAATGGAAACTAACTGTAGCTGTTGATGTGCTAATGTACTTTTTATAACATAATCCATGTAACACATTGAGTGTGTTTTTATTGGGTATATATTATATATACCTAATCTCTCTCTCTATATATATATATATGTATATATATATATATTATAGACCCAGTGCCACTCTCCTTGGTATTAGCATTTTTAAATGTAGAGATTACAGGCCACAAGGACAGAAGAGGCTACCAGAAGCTAGGGAGCGATGAATAGGGAGCGAGGCTTGGGAGCTGTGACGGTCACAGATATGAAAGCTGAAATTAAAGGTGTTGGCTGTGAAGCCAGATATCCCACCACCAGTTGAGCCGGAGGCAGGACCAGGATGGACACAGCTGTGTACAATGGTGGGTAGCCTTTCGGTATCTAATAGAGGTAAGTAGGATCCTGGTGCAAATAAGGATGAATACTCCCAAGACATGGCAGTAGCAGCTGATCCTGCCTCTTACGGGAACAAGGAAAGTCCCTTTAATCAGCAGATATGCTAGCTGTATTGCTTCTTAATGTGTTGGAGATCTTTCTAGCATCAAGGGATTAAATAATAGCCTGTAAATTAGAATATAAACTGGAGCAGGAACATTGAGATTGCTCTGGAGGATGTGCTTGTCACCAGCACAGTTGATGCTCCTCCCCCTCAAAATCTGGTGCTTTAGTCAGTTCTCTATACAGTTCTCTATACAGAACACAGAAGAGGTTAGGTACAAGTTGAACTTGTTAGACTTGTGTTTCTTTAACCCTCATCAACTATAAAACTATAGAACTACTCAGTTGCTATAACAATGATTCTCAACTTTTTTCTCTGTTGTGGAGCTCTGACTTCTTCCGAAATCTCAGTGGTAGCCTTTGGCTACTAGAGAGGTCTTCAACTCTTTACAAAACATACATAAATATCAAATACATTGGATTGCTTGTTTGTATTAGTAAGCTAAGACAAAACTATTAGGCAAAAACTTGAGAAAACTATTATCACAAAATAGTTTTGTTATTTTACTTTTAATTCAAATAGAAAAAAATGACATTACATGAAATGGTCCATTCTTTCACATGTTCTCTGTTAAACACTTTAGCCCCATTCTCCTGTCCAGCAATTATAGACCTTTGTTCCATGGAACCCCTAGTACTTATTCAGGGAACCCTGGGGTTCCACAGAAATCAATTTAATAACTACTGCTCAAGAACATCAACTCACATGTCTACAGGATCAGTACAGCACCCAGTACATTGTACTAACTAAAAATAAGCTAAATGATTCTGTAAAATAGCATTTGAACATAATAATAGGCTCTTTCACAACAACTAAACACATCTTATGAAAACGGGTATGTCGTTTCTCCTTCTTATTTATTAATTTTTTTGTTATTTTGAGCAGTCATATTGCAGGAACAAAAGACAAAAGGAAGGTACTCATAGTGTTAATAAGTAGATAAATAACAGAAAAAATGAAAAATATATATAGCTCTACTCACATTTCACAAATGCCACTATTGGAAATGACCGCAGTGGCTATAATCTCCTGTGTTGGATATTATACTGCCAACCACATAGATATCAATTCAGCTCATTGCTCCCCAATCCATACTCCTCAAAAAAGAAGAGAGAAAAGACCAGAATAAAACAGAAAACTATAGGGGTGTCACAGACTCAAGAACGAGAACTGGACCAGTACTGTAGGTAACACAATCTTTATTAAGATACAAAATATACAGAATGATTCGGCAACAGCAAGAACACAATACAATAAAGATAACGTCAGGAAGGATAGTGCTGCTGTAGTGGTACCGAACTGAACCCCAGAAGGCAAGCAGGAGATCAGCCGTCTCAGGTCCGCACCTGTACAGACAATGTTCCTAAGTAAGGCTACTGCGCTACAGGTCCGCACCTGTATAGACAACGTTCCCGAGTAAGGCTGTGATACAGGTCCGCACATGAACGCACCAGTAAACGGATGAAAGCAAGGAGAACCACTGAGAGCACCCAACAGGTTATCCACTGGAGCTTTGGTATGCTGGGTGCGCAGTGGACAACCCCAGGTAACACCAAAGTGGGTAGTCAGACAAGCTGGAACATACACGGAGCAAATCGTAAACCAGAGCCGCAGGTCTGCACCAGATAGGTTATCGGACTAGCCAGGGTCATACACAGAGCGGGTAGTCGGACAGAGCCACAGGTCAGTACCAGGACGGATAGTCAGCCAGGCCAAAGGTCATACACAGAGGAGGTAGTCTACCAGAGCCTCAGGTCCACACCAGAAGGAATGTCAGCCAAGCCGGGGTCATACACAAAGTGGGTAGTCAGACAAACCAAAGGTTGGCACCAGAATGGGTAGTCAGACGAACCAGGTAATGCACAAACTCAAACCAACTGCACTGGACACCACAAAAGGGCGACTAGCATAGTGTCCAGGCAGTGTTTAAGGTTTAGGAACCAGGAAGAGGAGGAGTCAGCAAATGTGCACTGTCCCTTTAAATGGAGCACACGTCCATGCCTTTGGACGTGTGCTCATAGCTGTACAGACCCGCGCCGGAACCCAGCTCCAGGAAGAGAGCGAGTCGCCAGCCCCATGCGGGTCATACTGTGGCTGGAGCTGCCAGAGGAAGCCGCAGTTGGCTCGAGCAGCCGCCACACGGTACGCTAACAAGGGGGCACTTTCAGCATCGAGCATAAGTTTCTAAATATATTATAAACCAAAATATTAAGAGACAACTGGTTAAGAGCTGTAGGAGGATAACCTGCCCCTGTTCAGGTTCTCCGGTATACACCGGATCAACAAATGGAAGGGATCAGCTACACAAAATCCAATACAAAAACAGGATTTAATAAAAATGATATACTGCGTCTAATTATTTATTAAAATACATGGATCAAAGATATGCACAGACCAAGTCATTTCTGGATCCTCAAGATCCTTTCATGAGGGTCTCTGATAATAAATGTTATTATATTTATAATGCAGGAAAAGCAATCACGTGATGTTTGGATAAAATAAATAAAATACCATAATCTTCATTTCAGATAGGTCCTGTTCATGTAACTATTCATCTGACCAAGTAAGTAACATAGTAACATAGTAACATAGTAAGTTAGGCTGAAAAAAGACACAAGTCCATCAAGTTCAACCTTCGCCTCATACCTCAGTAACTGAGAATTTTATAGCTTTCCTGCTACCATTTAAATTAGTCTTTATCAGACCTTCCTGATCAGCCTATTGATAAACAGTATAACTCTGTATGTTCCCTTTTGAAAGAAATGTATCTAATCTTCTCTTAAATGTATCCATTGTATCTGCCATAACTACCTCCCTGGGCAATGAATTCCACAATTTGACAGACCTTACCGTAAAAAAACCCTTCCTCTGCTGAAGTTTAAACCTCCTTTCCTCTAATCTCAAGGGGTGTCCCCTGGTCACCTGATCAGGCCTTGGAATAAATAGCTCACCGCAGAGATCCTTGTATTGACCTCTCATATACTTGTACAATGTGATAAGGTCTCCTCTTAGTCATCTTTTCTCTAGAGTAAATAAACCAAGTTTGTTTAGTCGTTCCTCATATGTCAAGTCCCGGTGCCCAAAATTGCACTGCATACTCAAGGTGAGGTCTTACCAATGATTTGTATAATGGCAATCTAATGTTATCCACTCAATACCTTCAATACCTATTTTTATGCAAGACAGGACTTTGTTTGCCTTTGCTACTGCTGTTTGACACTGGTCACTGTTTCCAAGTTTGTAGTTGACAAGGATACCCAGGTCTTTTTCTAGCAACGAGTCACCTAAATTTATTCCATTAAGTTTATAAGTAGCCTTGGGATTGTTTCCTCCCAAATGCATGACTTTACACTTCCCCACATTAAACTTCATCTTCCATTTGGTTGCCCAATCTGACATTGTATGTAAGTCCCTCTGTAGAGAGAAAATATCCTGTTCTGAATTAATGACTTTGCATAATTTAGTATCATCTGCAAATATTGATATTTTGCTTTCTATATCTATTTCCAGGTCATTTATAAACATGTTAAAAAGCAGCGGACCCAATACTGAACCCTGAGGTACTCCACTCTCCACTTTAACTGTACTGGAGAATTTTCCATTTACAACCACACACCCTATCCTTCAGCCAGATTTGTATCCAATTGCAAAGGTTATCTCCTAGCCCCAATTTCCTTATTTTATACACCAGCCTTCTGTGTGGTGTTTGAGTAGTACTTAACATGATGGTGGAATCGCCCCATTAGGAAGTAAGGCCCATATTTATGAAAGCAATCTAGAGTTTTACCCATGCACTTAAATAGATCTTTTCAACTCCTTGAATACAAGGCAGATCTCCAATGCACTGGACACCTGTCTAGCATTCAAGAGTTTAAAAGCCCAATTTAATAAAACAGGGATTTTTTTGTCCCCTTTGTTGCACTTGGGTTACTCCAGAAAAGTCCAGTTTGCTTTTATAAATATGGGCCTATATTCTTGATATAGCAAAATAAAACCAAACTAAAACAGTGTGTCCGTACAATACACCATGTTGACAACTCTGCCATTAGTAAATGATTACTTAACTGAGTGTACATTGGGATTTTAAATATATGTGGGCATCCAAGAATCCTACAATATCAACGCGTTTATTATAACATCTCCTCAGGACTGTTTGTAATTTAGATAGGGCACTGCAGGGGTTTTATAGTTGTCCTTGCCGTTATTATGGGGTACCTTGATGGGGTGGCAAGCTTAACCAACTTTTGGCCACAATTTCAGGAACTAAACCCTCATATTTATAAATACAGTATTATTATATATGCCCAATAGTGTTGAGCGAGCATGCTCGGCCGATGCTCGGATCGGCTCGAGCATCGCTCTGCTCGGCACATGGCGGTACTCGTACGAGTACCGCATGTGCTCGCCCGCCATGTTCGGGTCTCCTCCCCGCACGTTTTGCGGCTGCTGCGCAGCCAATAAACGTGCAGGGAGGCTCTGACATCGGTGTAATGCCAGCAGCCATGTTGGCTGCTGGCATTACACTGATTGGCTGGCCAGAACCCGTGGTCGGGTGCTGTATAGCACCTGACCAGCGAGTTCGGCTCAGTCTTAGCCAGGGAGAGCTGAGGATAGGAAGGGAAAGTCAGTGTAGGGAGAAAAAAAGCAAAATTGTGAAAAAAAAAGAACCAAAAGTCCTTTTTAGGACTACTGTGTGTGGGGGCAGCAGGTTATTTTGTGTGGGGGGAAAAAAACAAAAAAAAAAAAATTTCATATATTCTGTTTAGTGTGCAAAGTTGCAGATTAGAGCACATTCTGTTTAGTGTGCAAAGTTGCAGATTAGAGCACATTCTGTTTAGTGTGCAAAGTTGCAGATTAGAGCACATTCTGTTTAGTGTGCAAAGTTGCAGATTAGAGCACATTCTGTTTAGTGTGCAAAGTTGCAGATTAGAGCACATTCTGTTAAGTCTTCAAACTAAAATATCAAAGTCACATATTCCATTCAGTGTGCGTCGCCGCAGTTTAGCAGCACATTCTGTGTACTGTGCAGAGTTGCAGAATAGGAAGAAATACTGTTAAGTCTTCAAACTAAAATATCAAAGTCACATATTCCATTCAGTGTGCTTCGCCGCAGTTTAGCAGCACATTCTGTGGACTGTGCAGAGTTGCATAATAGGAAGAAATACTGTTAAGTCTTCAAACTAAAATTTCAAAGTCACATATTCCATTCAGTGTGCGTCGCCGCAGTTTAGCAGCACATTCTGTGTACTGTGCAGAGTTGCAGAATAGGAAGAAATACTGTTAAGTCTTCAAACTAAAATATCAAAGTCACATATTCCATTCAGTGTGCTTCGCCGCAGTTTAGCAGCACATTCTGTGGACTGTGCAGAGTTGCAGAATAGGAAGAAATACTGTTAAGTCTTCAAACTAAAATTTCAAAGTCACATATTCCATTCAGTGTGCGTCGCCGCAGTTTAGCAGCACATTCTGTGTACTGTGCAGACTTGCAGAATAGGAAGAAATACTGTTAAGTCTTCAAACTAAAATATCAAAGTCACATATTCCATTCAGTGTGCGTCACCGCAGTTTAGCAGCACATTCTGTGTACTATGCACAGTTGCAGAATAGGAAGAAATACTGTTAAGTTTTCAAACTCAAATATTAAAGTCACATATTCCATTCAGTGTGCGTCACCGCAGTTTAGCAGCCTATTCTGTGTACTCTGCACAGTTGCAGAATAGGAAGAAATACTGTTAAGTTTTCAAACTCAAATATTAAAGTCACATATTCCATTCAGTGTGTGTCACCGCAGTTTAGCAGCCTATTCTGTGTACTCTGCACAGTTGCAGAATAGGAAGAAATACTGTTAAGTTTTCAAACTCAAATATTAAAGTCACATATTTCATTCAGTGTGCGTCGCCGCAGTTTAGCAGCACATTCTGTGTACTGTGCAGACTTGCAGAATAGGAAGAAATACTGTTAAGTCTTCAAACTAAAATATCAAAGTCACATATTCCATTCAGTGTGCGTCACCGCAGTTTAGCAGCACATTCTGTGTACTGTGCACAGTTGCAGAATAGGAAGAAATACTGTTAAGTTTTCAAACTCAAATATTAAAGTCACATATTCCATTCAGTGTGCGTCACCGCAGTTTAGCAGCCTATTCTGTGTACTCTACACAGTTGCAGAATAGGAAGAAATAATGTTAAGTCTTCAAACTCAAATATTAAAGTCACATATTCCATTCAGTGTGCGTCACCGCAGTTTAGCAGCCTATTCTGTGTACTCTGCACAGTTGCAGAATAGGAAGAAATACTGTTAAGTTTTCAAACTCAAATATTAAAGTCACATATTCCATTCAGTGTGCGTCACCGCAGTTTAGCAGCCTATTCTGTGTACTCTGCACAGTTGCAGAATAGGAAGAAATACTGTTAAGTTTTCAAACTCAAATATTAAAGTCACATATTCCATTCAGTGTGCGTCACCGCAGTTTAGCAGCCTATTCTGTGTACTCTGCACAGTTGCAGAATAGGAAGAAATACTGTTAAGTTTTCAAACTCAAATATTGAAGTCACATATTCCATTCAGTGTGCGTCACCGCAGTTTAGCAGCCTATTCTGTGTACTCTGCACAGTTGCAGAATAGGAAGAAATACTGTTAAGTTTTCAAACTCAAATATTAAAGTCACATATTCCATTCAGTGTGCGTCACCACAGTTTAGCAGCCTATTCTGTGTACTCTGCACAGTTGCAGAATAGGAAGAAATACTGTTAAGTTTTCAAACTCAAATATTGAAGTCACATATTCCATTCAGTGTGCGTCACCGCAGTTTAGCAGCCTATTCTGTGTACTCTGCACAGTTGCAGAATAGGAAGAAATACTGTTAAGTTTTCAAACTCAAATATTAAAGTCACATATTCCATTCAGTGTGCGTCACCGCAGTTTAGCAGCCTATTCTGTGTACTCTACACAGTTGCAGAATAGGAAGAAATACTGTTAAGTCTTCAAACTCAAATATTAAAGTCACATATTCCATTCAGTGTGCGTCACCGCAGTTTAGCAGCCTATTCTGTGTACTCTGCACAGTTGCAGAATAGGAAGAAATACTGTTAAGTTTTCAAACTCAAATATTAAAGTCACATATTCCATTCAGTGTGCGTCACCGCAGTTTAGCAGCCTATTCTGTGTACTCTACACAGTTGCAGAATAGGAAGAAATACTGTTAAGTCTTCAAACTCAAATATTAAAGTCACATATTCCATTCAGTGTGCGTCACCGCAGTTTAGCAGCCTATTCTGTGTACTCTGCACAGTTGCAGAATAGGAAGAAATACTGTTAAGTTTTCAAACTCAAATATTAAAGTCACATATTCCATTCAGTGTGCGTCACCGCAGTTTAGCAGCTTATTCTGTGTACTCTGCACAGTTGCAGAATAGGAAGAAATACTGTTAAGTTTTCAAACTCAAATATTAAAGTCACATATTCCATTCAGTGTGCGTCACCGCAGTTTAGCAGCCTATTCTGTGTACTCTGCACAGTTGCAGAATAGGAAGAAATACTGTTAAGTTTTCAAACTCAAATATTAAAGTCACATATTCCATTCAGTGTGCGTCACCGCAGTTTAGCAGCCTATTCTGTGTACTCTGCACAGTTGCAGAATAGGAAGAAATACTGTTAAGTTTTCAAACTCAAATATTAAAGTCACATATTCCATTCAGTGTGCGTCACCGCAGTTTAGCAGCCTATTCTGTGTACTCTGCACAGTTGCAGAATAGGAAGAAATACTGTTAAGTTTTCAAACTCAAATATTAAAGTCACATATTCCATTCAGTGTGCGTCACCGCAGTTTAGCAGCCTATTCTGTGTACTCTGCACAGTTGCAGAATAGGAAGAAATACTGTTAAGTTTTCAAACTCAAATATTAAAGTCACATATTCCATTCAGTGTGTGTCACCGCAGTTTAGCAGCCTATTCTGTGTACTCTGCACAGTTGCAGAATAGGAAGAAATACTGTTAAGTTTTCAAACTCAAATATTAAAGTCACATATTCCATTCAGTGTGCGTCGCCGCAGTTTAGCAGCACATTCTGTGTACTGTGCAGACTTGCAGAATAGGAAGAAATACTGTTAAGTCTTCAAACTAAAATATCAAAGTCACATATTCCATTCAGTGTGCGTCACCGCAGTTTAGCAGCACATTCTGTGTACTGTGCACAGTTGCAGAATAGGAAGAAATACTGTTAAGTTTTCAAACTCAAATATTAAAGTCACATATTCCATTCAGTGTGCGTCACCGCAGTTTAGCAGCCTATTCTGTGTACTCTACACAGTTGCAGAATAGGAAGAAATAATGTTAAGTCTTCAAACTCAAATATTAAAGTCACATATTCCATTCAGTGTGCGTCACCGCAGTTTAGCAGCCTATTCTGTGTACTCTGCACAGTTGCAGAATAGGAAGAAATACTGTTAAGTTTTCAAACTCAAATATTAAAGTCACATATTCCATTCAGTGTGTGTCACCGCAGTTTAGCAGCCTATTCTGTGTACTCTGCACAGTTGCAGAATAGGAAGAAATACTGTTAAGTTTTCAAACTCAAATATTAAAGTCACATATTCCATTCAGTGTGCGTCACCGCAGTTTAGCAGCCTATTCTGTGTACTCTGCACAGTTGCAGAATAGGAAGAAATACTGTTAAGTTTTCAAACTCAAATATTAAAGTCACATATTCCATTCAGTGTGCGTCACCGCAGTTTAGCAGCCTATTCTGTGTACTCTGCACAGTTGCAGAATAGGAAGAAATACTGTTAAGTTTTCAAACTCAAATATTAAAGTCACATATTCCATTCAGTGTGCGTCACCGCAGTTTAGCAGCCTATTCTGTGTACTCTGCACAGTTGCAGAATAGGAAGAAATACTGTTAAGTTTTCAAACTCAAATATTAAAGTCACATATTCCATTCAGTGTGTGTCACCGCAGTTTAGCAGCCTATTCTGTGTACTCTGCACAGTTGCAGAATAGGAAGAAATACTGTTAAGTTTTCAAACTCAAATATTAAAGTCACATATTCCATTCAGTGTGCGTCGCCGCAGTTTAGCAGCACATTCTGTGTACTGTGCAGACTTGCAGAATAGGAAGAAATACTGTTAAGTCTTCAAACTAAAATATCAAAGTCACATATTCCATTCAGTGTGCGTCACCGCAGTTTAGCAGCACATTCTGTGTACTGTGCACAGTTGCAGAATAGGAAGAAATACTGTTAAGTTTTCAAACTCAAATATTAAAGTCACATATTCCATTCAGTGTGCGTCACCGCAGTTTAGCAGCCTATTCTGTGTACTCTACACAGTTGCAGAATAGGAAGAAATAATGTTAAGTCTTCAAACTCAAATATTAAAGTCACATATTCCATTCAGTGTGCGTCACCGCAGTTTAGCAGCCTATTCTGTGTACTCTGCACAGTTGCAGAATAGGAAGAAATACTGTTAAGTTTTCAAACTCAAATATTAAAGTCACATATTCCATTCAGTGTGTGTCACCGCAGTTTAGCAGCCTATTCTGTGTACTCTGCACAGTTGCAGAATAGGAAGAAATACTGTTAAGTTTTCAAACTCAAATATTAAAGTCACATATTCCATTCAGTGTGCGTCACCGCAGTTTAGCAGCCTATTCTGTGTACTCTGCACAGTTGCAGAATAGGAAGAAATACTGTTAAGTTTTCAAACTCAAATATTAAAGTCACATATTCCATTCAGTGTGCGTCACCGCAGTTTAGCAGCCTATTCTGTGTACTCTGCACAGTTGCAGAATAGGAAGAAATACTGTTAAGTTTTCAAACTCAAATATTAAAGTCACATATTCCATTCAGTGTGTGTCACCGCAGTTTAGCAGCCTATTCTGTGTACTCTACACAGTTGCAGAATAGGAAGAAATACTGTTAAGTCTTCAAACTCAAATATTAAAGTCACATATTCCATTCAGTGTGCGTCACCGCAGTTTAGCAGCCTATTCTGTGTACTCTGCACAGTTGCAGAATAGGAAGAAATACTGTTAAGTTTTCAAACTCAAATATTAAAGTCACATATTCCATTCAGTGTGTGTCACCGCAGTTTAGCAGCTTATTCTGTGTACTCTGCACAGTTGCAGAATAGGAAGAAATACTGTTAAGTTTTCAAACTCAAATATTAAAGTCACATATTCCATTCAGTGTGCGTCACCGCAGTTTAGCAGCCTATTCTGTGTACTCTGCACAGTTGCAGAATAGGAAGAAATACTGTTAAGTTTTCAAACTCAAATATTAAAGTCACATATTCCATTCAGTGTGCGTCACCGCAGTTTAGCAGCCTATTCTGTGTACTCTGCACAGCTGCAGAATAGGAAGAAATACTGTTAAGTTTTCAAACTCAAATATTAAAGTCACATATTCCATTCAGTGTGCGTCACCGCAGTTTAGCAGCCTATTCTGTGTACTCTGCACAGTTGCAGAATAGGAAGAAATACTGTTAAGTTTTCAAACTCAAATATTAAAGTCACATATTCCGTGTAAGATGAAGAAGGCGGGTAAAAAGGGACGGGGAAGTGGACGTGATCCTGATAGTTCAGGGCGCGGGTCAGGACGCGGAGAAACTGTGCCTGGTGCCAGAGCACAAGAAAGAAAGACATCCACCATACCTAGCTTCATGTCTAATTTTACAGGGCGTCGCAGGACATCACTCTCGAGGTCCGACCACTGCGAACAGGTGGTCGGTTGGATGTCAGCTGATACTGCTTCCAGTCGGTTAAGCACCACCCTGTCTTCCACCAAGTCCACTCTCAGTAGCCAAGAGTCTGGTCAACATAATCCTCACTCTGATCATCCTTCCTCCCACCATAGACGGTCTGGTCAAAGAAGTGATCCCACACTGGGATATAGTGAGGAGCTCGTCTCATCACCAATCCTTCATTTGACCCTCTCTCCAAGCACGCTTGCAGAGGAACATGACATCTTGTGCCCTGATTCACAACCTCTAGAGGGTACCCAATCACAAGAAGATGACAGATGTGAACGGCATTTAAGGTCAAAGGAAGTAGTGGATGATGATGATGATGATGAGACACAGTTGCCATTAAATCAACCACTATTACTGTCTCAAGACCTTGTTGAGGAGAATGTTATACAATTGTCAATGACTGAGTATGTGGTGGGATCAAGACATGGGGAGGATGATCAGAGTGAGGAAGTGGAGGAGGACTTGGTGGACGATGAGGTGACTGACCCCACCTGGGAAGGTGTAGAGCCGAGCGATGACAGCAGTCCTGAGGGTGAGCCATCTGCAGCACCGCAACAGGCTGGAAGAGGCAGTGGTGTGGCTACAGAAAGAAGGCGGACCGCACCAAACCGGCCCGCAAATGTTCCACGGAGCACCCCCTTGCGTAAATCTACCTTGCCAAGGGGTAGGTGTTCCGCGGTATGGCGTTTTTTTTTTAAGGAAAGTGCGGACGACAAAAGAATTGTAGTTTGCAACCTGTGCCACACCAGAATGAGCCGAGGCATGAACACTAGAAACCTCACCACCACCAGCATGATCCGACACATGGCATCCAAGCACCGTAGTAAGTGGGAGGAACGCCTGGATCGCCCATCTGTGTCTGCAGGCCACACCACTGCCTCCTCTTCCCCTGTTTTCGGTGCCGGCCAATCGCCTGTCGAAGGCGCAGGCCCGCATACCTCCTGCCCTGCACCTGTACCATCTGAAGCACCATCAGCGACCACATCCACTTCCCTGTCCCAGCACAGCGTCCAAATTTCGTTACCCCAGGCATTTGAGCGCAAGCGAAAATACCCAGCCACCCACCCACAGGCCATAGCACTAACCTCACACCTTTCCAAATTACTGGCCATCGAAATGCTGCCATTTAGGCTTGTGGACACTGAGTCCTTCCGCAGCCTGATGGCAGCAGCTGTCCCTCGGTACGCGGTCCCCAGCCGCCACTACTTTTCCCGGTGTGCCATCCCCGCATTACACCACCATGTGTCCCGTAACATCACCCGTGCCCTGACCAACGCAGTTACTGGGAAGGTCCACTTAACGACTGACACATGGACAAGTGCTTGTGG
Source organism: Rhinophrynus dorsalis (assembly GCA_037306005.1). Classification (NCBI taxonomy): domain Eukaryota; kingdom Metazoa; phylum Chordata; class Amphibia; order Anura; family Rhinophrynidae; genus Rhinophrynus; species Rhinophrynus dorsalis. The sequence continues at coordinate 519,050,659 of CM074720.1, read as the reverse complement.
CCAGGGACGCTACATTTCCCTGACGGCACACTGGGTGAATGTCGTGGAGGCTGGGAGCGACTCGGACCCTGGGATGGCACGGGTGCTACCCACGCCGAGGATTGCGGGCCCTACCTCCATCAGGGTTTCCGCCAGCACCTACGTTATTGGCTCCTCCTCCTCCGTTTCCACCTCCGAATTCTCTACACGCAGCGCCACTCCCCCATCAGCCAGTAGCTGGAAGCAGTGTAGCACTGCAGTGGGGAAGCGTCAACAGGCCGTGCTGAAGCTGATCTGCCTTGGGGACAAACAGCACACGGCCTCAGAGCTGTTGCAGGGGATTAGTCACCAGACCGAGCAGTGGCTCTCGCCACTCAACCTGCAACCAGGCATGGTTGTGTGTGATAATGGGCGTAACTTGGTGGCGGCTTTGGAGCTCGGCAAGCTCACACACGTACCATGCCTAGCGCATGTATTTAATTTAGTGGTTCAGCGATTTCTAAAAACCTACCCCAATTTGCATGATCTCTTGACCAAGGTGCGCCGCGTGTGTGCACATTTCCGTAAGTCATCTACAGCTTCGGCCGGCCTGTTGAAGCTGCAGCAGCGCTTACAATTGCCAGCTCACCGGCTGCTGTGTGACGTGAGCACGCGCTGGAACTCCACCTTCCACATGTTGGCCCGGCTTTGTGAGCAGCAGAGGGCAGTAGTGGAGTACCAGCTGTTACACGGTCGTCGCCTCTCCGTTCAACTTCCTGTAATCAGAAGTGAGGAGTGGGAATGGATGTCAGACCTCTGCGAGGTTTTACGCAATTTTGAGGAATCGACACAGATGGTGAGCGGCGATAACGCTATTATCAGTGTAACCATCCCACTTCTGTGTCTACTGAAACGCTCGCTGCTCACAATTAAAACCGACGCTTTGCATGTGGAAGAGGTGGAAATGGGGGAGGAAGAGCTTACACAAGGTGATAGCCAGAGCACCCTCACTTCGTCTTCTCAGCGACAATTGGAGGAGGCGGAGGAGGAGGAGGAGGAGGAGGAAGACACGGTTGCCTCCGCTACAGAGGGTAGCCATGGAACTTTAGTTCCATCTCTTCAGCGTGGGTGGGCATAAGAGGAGGAAGAGGATGAGGAGATTGAGAGTCATCCTCCTGGTGAGGACAGCGAAATCTTGACTGTTGGTACTCTGGCACACATGGCTGACTTTATGTTAGGCTGCCTTTCCCGTGACCCACGCGTTGTACGCATTTTAGACAACACGGATTACTGGGTGTTCACCCTTCTGGACCCCCGCTACAAAGAGAATTTCTCATCTCTCATTCCTCCGGTGGAGAGGACAAGCAAAATGGTGCAATACCAGAAGGTTCTTGTTGAAAAATTTCTCCAAAATTTTCCATCTGACAACGCTGGCGGCAGAGTACGTGCTACCTTGGCCAACCGAGAAGGGGAGAAAAGGGGAGCACACAGCAGTTCCGAGAAAGGCAGGGCAACACTCTCCAAGGCGTGGGACACCTTCATGACACCCCGCCAGCACCCTCACCCTGATGCGCAGCCTAGTGTCACAAGGAGGGAAAAGTTTTGGAAGATGGTGAAGGAGTACGTAGCAGACCGTGTCAGCGTCCTCAATGATCCCTCTGTGCCTTACAACTACTGGGTGTCCAAGCTAGACACGTGGTATGAACTGGCACTCTACGCCTTGGAGGTGCTGGCCTGCCCTGCCGCCAGCGTTCTGTCTGAGCGGGTATTTAGTGCTGCTGGTGGCATCATAACAGATAAGCGTATCCGCCTTTCCACCGACAATGCTGATAGGTTGACACTTATAAAAATGAACAAGGCCTGGATTTCCCCTGACTTCTCCACTCCACTGGAGGAAAGCCCCGGGGGAACATAAACTCACTTTATATATGTTATTTACAATGATGGGAATACTCTGTATTCCCATTCACCCCTTCCACCCAAAAAACGGGTATATGGTTGACTCTTAATCTTCTCATCCTCCTCCTCCTCTTCCATATGCCCTGTGCTATAATTTTTATATAGGGCCAGCTCACCAGCGGGCCCTGTGATATAATTTTTATATAGGGCCAGCTCACCAGCGGGCCCTGTTTGACAATTTTTATATAGGTCAGCTCACCAGCGGGCCTTCTCATATAATGTTTTATTGGGTCAGCTCTCTAGCGGGCCCTCTCATATAATGTTTTATAGCGTCAGCTCACTAGCGGGCCTTCGCATATAATGTTTAGGATGGTCAGCTCCGCAGCAGACCCTCACCCATAATGTTTTAGATGGTCAGCTCAGCGCACGTTTCCCTCTTAATCATGGCCCCAGTTCAGAAAAATCGAGGAAATTTTTGGGAGAATTTGCCTTTGCGCACGTTTCCCTCTTAATCATGGCCTCAGTTCAATAAAATCAAGGAAATTTTTGGGAGAATTTGCCTCTGCGCACGTTTCCCTCTTAATCATGGCCTCACTTCAGAAAATCAAGGAAATTTTTGGGATAATTTGCCTCTGCGCACGTTTCCCTCTTAATCATGGCCTCACTTCAGAAAATCGAGGAAATTTTTGGGAGAATTTGCAGATGATATACAAGTAAATATACAGCAAATATTGTTTGGTAACAATTTTTCGCCTAAAGTCGTTTTTATTTTCCTTTTTGTGTGTTTTACGGTCAGTCTGTAAAAATGGCGTACTACGGGCGAAAGATTGTTCCCAACAGCGATGTTGGAGTCCAAGATGCATCCAGACATCCTCCCTATGCTGTCCCTGAACCATTTCTGTGGTGTTTCCATCATTTTCTGCCCTTTTCCTATGGACCAGACACCCTCCCCTCATCAGAGCAGGGGGTGCCTGGTGTAATGCTCGAGTCCTCCCATTGACTTCAATGGGGCTCGGGTGCTCGGCCGAGCACTCGAGCCTCCGGGGGCGCTCGGTCAGAGCACCCGAACACCCGAGCATTGGCGTGCTCGCTCATCACTAATGCCCAACACAAAGCACACTTTTCACAATCCGAATGGAGGAGCGCAGGTTTGTTATTTGTTTTGTGTTTGTACTTTGGGTTTCAGCCTAATGTTTGGAGGACTGGAGAACCCTTTCAATCCTTGCTGCACACTTCAGTCACTCTATTTGACACTTTATTACGCTTTCATTATTTATATGTATACTAGTGTAAAATCCCGTGTACACGGGCCAAGGCCCGGGTGATGTTAAGAGTCCGGTCTTGCTCTGCATCCTGCCGCCGACGTAGTCATGCACTGTAGAGACTGCCCGATAGTACAGAATGCTCCCAGCACAGAACTCCCAGCATTCTGTGCTCCCAGAGCATTCCGTGCTCCCAGCATTCAATGTGTTCAGGCAGTCTCTTCTGAGCATGACAGCTTCTGACAAACATTCTAGCAAATTATTATATAGGATATTAAGGTTTTAGTGCTGTGAGCTATTTTTTTCTTTGACTTAACTAAGTGTTACTTAGGGTCCCCTTCTGACACACTTCCCATCATCCCCTCCTCCTCCTGAGTATCAGAAGTCACATTGGCAGCAGAAACAGCAGTCACAGGCAGCTGACCTGTGCTGATTACACTCCTACCCACTTCTGCCTTGGTTCCAAGGGACGATATAGGGGGACTAGGAATCATTGAATCTGGGGAATCAGGGCTCCCGGACCCTTCCAAGTCTGGTAGTGGTCACTTCCTTTTCCTCTGACTCAGTGGACGCATCACTGTCCTTCCTGCTCTTCCATTTCTTTTTCATCCAAATGCTCATAGTTTTACTGTGTGATAGAACACACTATTAGCCTCTACTGCCTTTATTTTGCTCACTGAATAGCTACAAAATCACCTAGCACCCAATCTAGCTCTCTAGTGGCTTCATAAGTAAATAGGTGGGAAGTTTGTAGCCATTGAAAAAAATAGCGAAAACATTTTTGGTGTAGACGAAAAGGATAACATTTTAAGGGGTTTGCTGAGCGTGGATTTTCAAGCAAGAAAAAGCAGACAACCACGTGATTTTCACAGCTGGAAAATCAGGACCTTTTGACCATCCCTACTGAAGACCTTTTTATTATTCATTGGGCTTAAAGGGATAGTAATACTTAAGATGTAAAAAAATATATGTTGCAACAGCGCCACTGTAAATTTTCAGGCCACTGTGATATTGCTCCTAAAAAATTCAAGTTTGAGCTGTTATAATTTTCTTATAAAATATCTCTCAGCATTGGGAGTAACCTTGTTTTACTCTGGGGGATAAACCGTACAACATATATTTTTTACATTTTAAGTATTACTATCCCTTTAAGCAGATAACCTTGAAACTTGTTTTATCTTAATAAATAATTCAAATAAAAATGAAACTAATGATCAGTATGGAGGGAGATTTTGTTTAAGAACAATGTAAAGAAACGAGAACAAAAGCTGTTGGCACCTGCAATAAAACATAGCCATGGCTTATGTCACATGAAATATATGTGATTCTATAAGCTATTAATGCAAGCTCCAGTCAGGGCAGGCTCAGGAGAGATGATCTCATTTAAAACTTGGCAGCTATGTTGAAATCCTCTATTTCCAAGTGTGCTATAATTTCAAATGGAGCACTAGAATTTGAACATAATAATATCCCTTGCAAAATGCAAAACGTAATTGGAACAAAAGGTTAAACAGTTTAGATTTTTTACTGATTCTCTGATTTTTTTTAAGCTTACATTGGAATTTGTCTGCACATTTTGTATTAATATTAATGCTATAGAATATGTTATCATGCACTACAGAAAGCAGAATTTAATTATCCATATTTCGTCATTGCAAGTTGACCTTAAAGCGGAAGTACCACCCGACACAATCTTTAGCTTCACTAAGTCCCCATCTGGCGACTAGCTGCTTAGTAGCGCTAGTCGCCAGAATAATTACCTTATTTAATAGATTTCTGCTCTCTTGCCAGACTGACAGGCAGGACGGAGCGCGGACATCTTGCCATTGTGACGTCCGCGCGCCTGCGCTGTCAGTCCCAGCCGGGTCTAGGAGGCGTTGCTAGGGGCTATTTGGCTCCGGCTGGGACTGACAGCACAGGCGCGCGGACGTCACAATGGCAAGATGTCCGCGCTCCGTCCTGCCTGTCCGTCGGGGAAGAGAGCAGAAATCTATTAAATAAGGTAATTATTCTGGCGACTAGCGCTACTAAGCAGCTAGTCGCCAGATGGGGACTTAGTGAAGCTAAAGATTGTGTTTGGTGGTAGTTCCGCTTTAAAGGATATTAGACCCACAAATTAAATAGACCAGTGGTTGTCAAACTGTTGCCTATGGAGCCATAAGGACCCTCGAAGACATACACGGGTTCCATGGAAGAAAATGTGAGTAATATGGGACAGTGGAGCAAGACTAGGGTGTCACCCAATTTGTCTACCACCACCTCCTTGGCAAAATCAGAGGAACTGTTTATTCAAAGAGCTAAGCAAAGGACAAGAGGTTGGCCATTAATACTAGAGTGAAGGTACTTTCGAATAAAACAAAAGCAGAGATTTTTTACAATAAGGGCAATAAAGTTGTGGAAATATTTACCTAAGGATGCTGTTCTTACAAATACTGTAACTGCTTTCAAAAAGTAATGCATACCTATTTAGCACAGAACAATATTGAGAATTATGACTCTTGGCTTCAAAGTAGATAGGCTGTTGATCCAGAGAAACATCTGACTGCCATTTTGAGTCAGGAAGGAATTCTTTGCCCATTTGGGGCTTAAAGGGATAGTAATACTTCATTTTATTTTGTAGGCATTAAAAAAAACATGAAGAACGATATAAGACTTATCTCTCAAACCTTTATGGTTTAAGAGATATTCACAAGCAAAGTATCCCCCCCCCGTTCAGCCAAATCATAAAGGAGGTGCCCAGGTAGACTGCAAAGAGGGACAATCTTCAATTACGATAAGGGAAAAAGCTGAAAAACTTGTCAAGGGGGCAGGGCTTTCATTGTTCTCATAGGAAGAAGATTGTCCCCTGCTGTTATCTGTCTGGTCTATGGACTGCATTCCACATCTGAGAAGAGATGTCTTACACTAGGTAAAAGGGACGGGAGGGGAAACTTTGCTTGTGAATATCTCTTAAACCATAAAGGTTTGAGAGATAAGACTTATATCATTCTTCATGTTTTTCTAATGCCTACAAAATAAAATAAAGTTAAAACGACGTATTACTATCCCTTTAACTGGAAATGGCTTCAATGTTTTTTTTCTGCCTTCCTCTGGATCAGCAGGGCTGAGTTGGCATGGGCTGAACTTGATGGATGCATGTCTTTTTTAAGCTTCATCAATTATGTTAGTATCTTGTCACAGTGCTGGAAGACAACTCACAGAAATGTCACGGAAAAGTCTCTGTTTGAGACTGATCCCATCTTGGTTGCATTGGATTTTTTTATACAACCTCCCCAGTGGGCTGGATAACTATCTAGCATTCCAGAGGTTTAAAGCCCAAATTAATACTTTGAGAGCCACTGCTTGCAATGCTTTGGTTATCCCTTTGGCACTCAAAGGAGATTTTGTGTCTCCAATGTTTTTGCCACTCCTGGTATAAAATGATAGATTCCCTTTAAACTCACCAAGAGTTTCATGCTTTAGTGAAGCTATATATAACTATATTATTGTTTTGCAATGCACTGGAGAGCCCTAGGATCCAGATGATTATATAAGAGACTTTTGGCTAATTGCATAACTCTGATTAAAAAAAATCTCAAGAGGAGTTTGAAATAAAATCTATGACTGTTTCACAAATGAAAGAATCGGGTAAGTATTAGTCATAAATCTACAATTAGAGGCATTTTCAACAATCACATCAGAATAACACTATGAACATATAAGCATACCCAAACAATTGTCCACACACACTCACACACTTACTTTAATTATTCAATGTCAGCTGTTAGTTTTCACCATTTAAAGCAACAGTAACGCCCTCAAAATAAGCTCCATTACCTATGAATTTTGCCCTATTCTTTGATTCAAGAAATGTAATGTTAAAAGGATAGTAACACTTAAAATGTATAAATATAAATATATTGTAAGGTTAATCCTTCTGAGTAAAACAAGGTGCTCCTACTGTTGAGAGGTGTTTCATTTAAAGTTATTGCAGCTGAAACTTGATTTTTTTTTTAGGTGCAATATTTCAATGGCCTGAAATCTTAGAGAGGTGCTGTTGCTACACCATCCTAAGGACAGCTTTTTTCAGTTGACTATAAACCTCCACAGGATGATATAGTAAGAGAGCCGCTTTAGTGTTACTTTCCCTTTAAATCAGTCCTAGATGTCACTTCTATGGAGGTTGACATATCTGTTGTTAGGAGGTCCGCAGGACCTCAAACTGTGCTCATGGTACATGATAATCTTAACTAGGGATTGGTGAAAAGTCATTTTTTTTTTCATTGGAATTTTTACAGAAATTCCTACTCATAGAAACTCATAAAATGTCCTTCTTCTCCCTAACCCCAGTACATTTCCTATGACGAGTTTGGATTCCCTCTGCACAACTGGGGTTGGGGTCAGGTTCAGTGTATGTGGTTCTATGGTCACCATTGCTTTTCACTATGCTGCACATTCTTCTTATCCTTAAAGTGTTAAGTAAGCTCATGCACTCTGTGCTTCAATTAAAAAGTAGCTGCCAGCAACTGTCATGTCAGCCTCCATGGACATGACATTAAGGACTTGATCGAACAAAGACACAAGGGCAAAATTCATAGGGGTCATTAGCATTTTTGGAAAGTGAAGGGTTATTGTTAGGAGGTGATACTTCTCCTTAAAGGACCAAAGTGCTGTGCAATGTATTGCTTTTCTATGAACTGCACAACCCCGTGGTCCTATCTCATATCTATCTATCTCACATCTATCTATCTATCTATCTATCTATCTATCTATCTATCTATCTATCTATCTATCTCACATCTATCTATCTATCTATCTATCTATCTATCTATATGTCTAGCTGTCTCATATCTATCTATCTATCTATCTATCTATCTATCTATCTCATATCTATCTATCTATCTATCTATCTATCTATCTATCTATCTCATATCTGACTGTCTGTCAGGCTGTCTCTCTATACACTTGCACATTTCTCCTGCATGACTGCATAAGGGCGCACCCACACAATATAATTTAGGCCAAATCCCCCCCAGTAAATGACACAAACAACTCTCTGGGAAGGAAAAGGCCACAGCTTTTATTTAAAATTAAACAGTTAACATTATGCCTGCATCTCAGCAACTGCTAAGTGGCACGAATATCAAAAAACATGCCCAAACAAGAGTCTCTGCCCCCACTCGCGCCGTTTGCCTGCGAGCGAGGAACTAACTCCCCAAAACCCGTTGGGGTACCTGACATCTCAACTTATTCCCTGGCGAGGACTCAACCCGCCACCGCTGCTCCCCTTAACGGGAGCCGCGCCCCACCGCAGCCAGAGCACGTTCAATACCCTCCTGAATACCCACGTTAAATATATCCAGGCCGATCGGATTGAGATGAACCCCATCACGTCTACGAAATAGACCAAGGTTCGGCCCTTCCAGCTCCCTATGGCGGAACGCAATCCCACCGATCCTGGATACAAAACGTGAAACAGCAACATTCAACTTCCTCCTACATCTCTCAATAGCCCGAATGTCTCTAGCACCCAACCAGCGCAGCCTAGGGACCACCTCCGACCATACCACCACAACACTATTAAAAGAAGCATACATGCGGGCAATATCCTGCTTAATCGAATTGATGAGGTCCACCGTTCGAACCTCACCAAGATCATTACCGCCCGCATGCAACACCAAGATGGTAGGACCAGAGACTACGCTGCGAATGAAGAGACATTCATCCCGAAGCTGAACCCAACGAAGACCCCTGATACCCCTCCAACGGATCCTGGCAACCGACGGAGAAAAACCCAAATCCCGACCATAAACCCTTTCTTCTGCTCGCCGAGATGCCCAATAGATAAAGGAATGTCCCAGGATCCACACCATAACTGGAGGGAGACCTACGAGAAATCAGAAAAGCAAATGAGGACGTACATAAGAACGGAAACGCCCCGAATCCCACCGGCCTATTGCCCTAATCTCAGAATCTGAAAAACCCGCCGACGAGGCAGACGTCGCAGCACCTATACGGAACGAGTGAGACGAAAATTCCATGGAAGGGAGACCCAAAACCACTAAAACCCGTCTGAAAATTGACTGAAACTGAAAACGAGTAACCGGAGAACCGCATGCATGCACAAAAAACACACCAGAGTGAAAACCCCGACGAAACAAATAATCGGATAATAATCGAACCGGACACCAGGGGCCACCCGACGCACCGACAACCACTAGTTTACCTCTGCCCAACTGATCAGTTTTTGACCGACGCAAGAAAATTTCCACCCGATCACTCATCAGTGAAACATCCGAAAACAATAATCCGCTGGGGCGGGAAGCACAGGCTGACACCACTTCTCCAACCCTAAAAGCACCAAAAAAGGACAAAACGAACAAAGATCTAAACAAGTACACTTCAAATTCATCACTACACACTAGAGGAAGGGATTCACATAGCTGAGCAAGCAAAGGCAAAGTGACTGGCCTGCGAACGTCACCCGAACGGGCCGACATCCGTCGCCAACCTCTAGCTATACGCCGCGCCGCAAAAGACCTACTGAGATCAGGCCATCCCCACATCTGAAACAAAAATGAAAGAGCCGCCAAGCTACGATCTACCGTGGATGGGCCCACCCCACGTTGCTTCAGCGCCGCCAAATAAGACAAAAGTGAAAACTCAGCCGCAAAGCCATGACCAGCCTCCTGAGCTGAACAGAAGAAACCCCACCATTCAGTCCACACCGCCATGTAGGATGACCGGGTAGACGGGGCCAACGACTGCAAGAGCAGGTCTAAAAGAACTCGGAAGCAAGGCTCCATAACCACTCCGGACATGTAACACCGGACACCGCCGCCTCTGGAGCCAGTAACCTGAACTGGTCGATCTGCAAACGGGACAAAGAATCGGCAATGGAGTTATGCAAACCCGGAACATGACGCGCTCTGAAGCAAATGTTAAGACGCAAGCAGCAAAGTACGAGCCTGCGCAACAACGCCAAGACCGGCAAGGAAGAGGAAGTGGAACGGTTAATAACATGAACAACACTCAGGTTGTCAGTCCAAAAAACGATCCGACGGTCCCGGAGAAGATCACCCCACACCTCCACCGACACAACGATGGGAAAAAACTCCAAGAATGTGAGGTTTCGGACCAGGGGGGAAGACGACAGGGCTTGCGGCCACCGAGCCGCACACCACCTACCCCCAAAATATGCACCAAAACCGACAGACCCAGAAGCGTCTGTGAAAAGCTCCAAATCCGAACTGGTCAACTCCGGCTGCTGCCAGCATGTGTGCCCATTAAATTCTGACAAAAATTCCTGCCAGACTGACAGATCATCCCGGATACTCTTTGTCACCCGAATCCGATGATGAGGGGACCGAACACCACGCGTTGCGAGTGACAACCGCGGCAAAAAGGACGACCCATCGGCATCACCCGGCATGCGAAAACCAAATGACCCATCAACGTTTGAAGTTGACGGAGAGTCACCTTTTTGGACGCCCGCACCCTAGCCACCAAGGACACCAAGGCATCCAACTTGTCTTGAGGAAGACGGAAAACCATGTCAACCGAATTTATTTCTATCCCCAAGAAAGTAATGACCGACTGAGGTCCCTCAGTCTTCTCTTCCGCAATAGGAACACCGAAACAAGCAGCGATCTCGCGAAAACCGTGCAAAAGACGAGAACATTCATCGGAATCACCCGGACCGATGAACAAAAAATCGTCAAGGTAGTGCAAAACGGAGTGGACACCTACCGATTGACGAATGACCCAATCCAAAAAGGAACTAAAAACTTCAAAATAATAACAAGAAATTGCACAGCCCATTGGGAGGCACATATCAAAGAAAAAAGAACCCAGAAGAGAACAACTCAACAAGTGGTAACATTCCGGGTGAATGGGCAAGAGGCGGAAGGCAGACTTAATGTCCGACTTAGCCATCAAGCAACCCCTACCAGCAGACCGAACAAGGGATAAAGCCCGATCAAAAGATGCATACTGGACCCGAGACTCCTCCTTATCAATCCCGTCATTGACCGACTCGCCCTTGGGGTAGGACAGGTGGTGAATGAGACGGAACTGACCCTCCACTCTCTTGGGTACGAGACCCAAAGGTGAAACCCGAAAATCCCGAAAAGGAGGAGACAAAAACGGGCCAGACATGCGACCAAGGTCAACCTCCCGCATCAACTTGTCAAAAACTAATTGTTCATTACCCAAAACAGATTTCAAGTTACCAGACATAAACACGCCCTCAAACGGGGAAAAGGGGATCCAAAAACCATCCCGGAAACCATCACGAAGGATCGCAGCATCCCTATGATTGGGATACAGCTTTAGCCACGGCTCCATCCTTGGACCGCTCACCGGAGTTATCTCCCTTCCCAGCGTCCCGGGGACCCGGTCGAACTGCAACTGGCTTCCCTTTTTTGAAACACCTGACGGCCGGGTGGGAGCCCCCGCAATGGTAGCACTCATGCCGGAACCGGCAGGAGGAATACCATCTGCAATGGCTTTCGTTGAAAAGCCAACATAACCCCTTTTTAGACACTGCCGCACCAGCCGCGGATGATGCTGGGGCGGCAGCTCCCGGAAAGGGAGACGAGGGCCTATGTGGGGTCATCAGCAACAGCCACAGATTGACATCCTGACAATCAAAAGTGAGCTGAGGCCTAGACGGCATCCGCTGACGAAACTGCTCATCATAACGGAACCAGCATAAACCGCCGTAAACCTTGTAAGCCCCCCAAATCAAGTCCAAATAACTGAACAATGAGGGGGAAATCTCAGCACTGGTACAGCAACTGAGCGAGGCGTTCTGTCCCCTTCATCCTCAGAGTCATCCACCGAAGACAGGCCAGAATGTGATGCTGCTGGAGAAATAACTTGCACAGATCTCTCGCTCCTAGGAGTGCTTCTGGAACGTGAAGAGCTGGAACACTGTGGAGTCCTAGCAGGTCTCAAAGGGGGAGATGAAACAGGGCCACAACTGGACGCAACATCACCAGCTGTGGGGCCCGCCCGGGCAACTGGAGCGCTCCTGGAGGACACCTCCGCATCAGGCTGCTGTTCCACTCGACCATCCCGCCCAGATCTCGTGAGACGAGATGCCCTATGGCGAGATCTCGCGAGAGGGCTCCTGGATCTGAAGGCACCATCAGCACGGCCATCTTGGGACTCCCTCCGCCGTCTAACAGGCCCAGGCCTAGCCTGTTCAAGGCCAGCAGGCCCAGCCGCCACTGCTGAGGATGGGTCCAGGAGATCCAGAGAGGAGACGGCAGCGGCCCGCACAGATCCACCGCTCCGCCGTTTTGAGCGCCCCCGTGACTCAGGGCCAGAAGCTACAGCAGGCTGCAAAGCTGGGCGGCGTCCCGCAGGCACAGACGCACTACGCGCCCGTGGAGAGCTAGGGCTGTAGCGCTCAGGCGGCCTTGATCTGCGGGCTCGCCCAACATTTTTAATAGCACTTCCAGCACTGCCACTCGCCGGACCGGGCGCGACAACAACCGCCGGATGATGGGCAGCATCCAACAGTTGCGTAAGCCAGGCACCTCCATCCTCCTGTACGAGCGCCTGCACCCGGGCCATCAGACTATCCATTGCGGGAAACTAAATGGGAACAGGTAAGGAAAACCAAAAAACCTCTCTCCCGCGCGGCTGTATCGCACAATGAACTAAAGTGCGCAAACAGCCGCGCGGGAAAGCATAACCACCAACCCCCCAACCCAACCTCCAAACCCCGCCAGCCAATAACCCACCACACAAAGGCAACAATGTTGTCGATGTACGGACCGCGCCCCGCAGTCATGCCCTCCCTCAACTAAATGTCGAGGAAGGGGCCTCTTTCAGCTGGTGCAGGTGTAAACCAGTTGGCTGGCATCCCACTTTGTCAGCAATATTTATTCAATGGAGAATTCAGCAGCTGCTCGGACATAGTTAGATTTTACTGGCATTTGGCCCACTTATAATGCTTCAGGCAGATTTCTAAAGTACACATTTTGAATATGCCCAAAAGCAATAAAAATGGGAATAATGCACTAAAATATTATCCCTATTTATACATGCATTGAATTCTCTCTGTATAAGGCCCACATTCCTCAATTTATACTAAAAAAGAAGTGGATCAGCTGAAAAAACTCCCTGACCAGGGTGCATTTAAAATAATAAAAAGGCAAAAAGAAATTCTAATCCCAGTGCACTATCCCACTGGACAGTCCAGACTGAGGTCCAACAGGTACACAACGGAATATATAAACTTCCCCTTTGGATACCTCTCTCGTACTCAAAGGGTTAAAAGACAATTGTACTCTGATGCTCTCTACCTGATTGGGTTCACCTTTAACCCTTTGAGTGTCAGAGGGGTATGGAACGCATTGCAAAGCAATACTTTCCGTACCCCTCTGACACGCAAAGGGTTAAAAGTTCGCAGACAAAAGAGTGTGCGACCATATCTCGCATTAAGCATGTCACATTTTTAAAAATGGCGACCTGTGAATATCGCACTGCATTAAAGCACAAGATTCTCAGGTTGCGCTATGAAACATCAGAAGTTAGTGCAGAGAATAAATGCCTTCTAGTACAGGTCAGGTCTCTATCTCAAACATCCCTGGAATAAGTACTTCACTGTGAACATCATCATTTCATACAGGTGCCAGAAGCTTTCTTACACAGTAACCTCAGTTCTGTGTTTACTCACCACTCTACAGGCTGCACCTTAGGCTCAACGAGCCAGACTATGCTTGATAAATTATTTACATCATAGTTAGCCATGGGGGATGTCCGACAGAGTGGTTACCCAGTGCAGGTCACACTATGAAACATTGCAAGTTTGTACAGAGGACCGCAGAGCATAGATGCCTTCTAGTACCTTGAGAGCCATTGCTTTTCTGGATATCTGACACTCAAAGGAGATTTTGTGTCTCCAATGTGCATGCAACTCATAATATAAAATGATAGCTTCCCTTTAAACTCACCAAGAGTTTCATGCTTTAATGAAGCTATATATAACTATATTATTGCTTTGCAATGCACTGGAGAGCCGTAGGATACAACTGATTATATCAGAGTCTTTTGGCTCATTGCATAACTCTGATTAAAAAAAAATCGAGGAGTTTGAGATAAAATCTGTGACTGAAGCAACCTCCTCCTCCACTTTGCTGTCCCACTGTGCGTTGTTTCATAGATCCACATAGTCCAGATTACCGGGGAACAGTGGGACAGCAGAGCGGAGGAGATTACTTGTCACTGCACTGGGTAACCATCCTGCTGGACAGCAAAGTAATTATTCAAGGGATGTTTGAGATAGCGGCCAGACCTGTACTAAAAGGCATTTATGCTCTGTGGTCCTTTGTACTAACGTGCAATGTTTCATAGCATGACCTGAGAATCTCAGGTTTTACTGCAGTGCCAGATTCTCAGGTCACAATTTCTAACAATGTGACATGCTTAATGCGAGATATAGTTGCACTCTCTTTTGCGTGCGGCCATTTAAAAGGATACCACTGATTGACCCCATCCAACTACTCTGGACCTCTCCTGCAGCAATCCCTGATGCCTGCAGACAGCATACTATACTTGGTCACATGCTAAAGACCTGGGATTCATTAATCGGTACCTTGAATCTCTCCCCATCCCCCTCACCTCTTAAATTGGTAATAGGTAATCCTGAGTTCTTACTTCGGTTTTTCGAACATGGAAACTTTTGAATATTGACACCATGGGCTCTCTCATCTCAGCAGAGGGCTTCTTTTCACTCAGCGCTATTTCAGACTCTCTTATACCTGAAAGCCAGATTCACTGGTGTTCTTACCTCCAAGTGAAGCACTGGGCTACTACTGCCCTGGTTACAGGGAAACTGAATAGGGCCCTAATGAAATTTGAGAAGCTCACATATAATCCACCCCCTTCTCTACGTCCTCTTTGTTACTCCCTGACCCTTACTAAGATATGGAATTCTAAATGTTTTTTTCTTCTAGAATGGGAGAAAGAACTTGGAATGTCCCTGACCATGACTCAGTGGTCACGGATCTTTTACACCTCTCGTCTTTGTGTCAGAGACTCTAAATTACAGGAAAACCAACTATAAATTCCTTACCAGATGGTATCTTACACCGAATAAAACAGCCCGCTTCTCCTCTACTTCTCGTGATTGCTGGAGATGCCAGCAAGAATCTGGCAATATGCTTCATATTTGGTGGTCATGCCCCCTGACTACAGCCTCTATGGACACAGATTATTAAACTCATTAATGAGTTTTTTCACATCAAACTCGCGCCCCCCCCCCCCCCCTCCACACACACACACACACACCTCCTCTGGTTATTTCTGTTTCATTCCGATCATTCCGTCGCCATTCCCAGAAAGATACTCCTAGCCATTTTCACTCTCTTCTCTGCAGCCAAGAGTCTCATAGCCCAACTGTGGCTCTCCTCAGATCCCCCATCTCCTTCCTCCTGGAAATCTCTAATTAAACAATGACGCCAGATGGAAAAGTGTCATGCAATCACAAACTCGTTTAGAGATATGTGGGACCCTTGGCTCTCAGAGGTGGAGACCCAGAGCCCCCATGATTAACTTCCACCTCTCTTCCCATCCTTTCTGGAAACTAGCCTGCCTCTCCTCCTCCCATTAATAGAGTATCTTTCTGGGAGTTGGGGACCTTGCATGTTGGTCATGCTTACTTGCTTAGAGTGATCCATTATGTTTTTAAACTCTCCCTTCCTTTCAAACTTCAAGGTAGTGTGTCCGTCCAGGGAGGCCTTTCCCCAGTTCGTCCATCTTACCTCTCCAACTCTACCCTCCATCTTTCTGTCCCCCTATATCCCCCTATAAGCTCGACATTAGCTGCAGAGATTCAGAATTTGATGGGTTCTTTACACTACACCAGTGTTCTTTCAGATTGATCACGTTTCACCTTCCTACATGCAACTATTATCATCCACTTTCTGTTTCACTCATTCTGACTATGTCAGCTGCTTTTTGTGCTTGTTACTGGTATGTTTTATCTCTTGTACCATTTAATGAGCCAATAAAGCTTTGGGGAAAAAAAAGACAATTGTATTGTTTTAGCTTACAGGCTATTCCAGACTGGGAGAAAAGGAAACAAAGTCTGTGGGAGCATCATCTTCCTTTACTCTTCAGGCACTTACTGTGCCACCCCTGGGAAAAGGACCCTGTTTATTTAAATAATGTATTATTCAGTATCATTAATCCTGCTTCCTTTTAAGACCACTTAATTTATTTATGTTTTACCCACCTGATCATCATTCACTGCACAGTAATCAGGTGAAAATGAAAACTTTTGTAGGTTTTTAACCCTTTGAGTGGCAGAGTGGTTCGTAACACACTGCGGAGCAATGCGTTGCATACTTCTCTGGCACTCAAAGGGTTAAAGGCCTTCCCAAGCAGGCTTGTTTTAGAGAGGCCAAAGGGGGCATATTTATGAAGGTTAGGGGGGGCTTGGAAGTACTATGGCGGAAATGTTTAAATCGCCTCCAAGGTCCCCTCATACCATTGTCATGTGAAAGATCAGAATTATTCTGTGTTTATGAAAGGTGACAGCTTTTTACACCACAGACCAAAGGATGATTTGACAGCAGTGCTGAATTCCCATCACTAACCGAATTCTGTAGGATTGAAAAAAGATCCCTGTTCATTTAAAGCAGTTTATAAGTAATTTTATTGAGCCCAATGTGGGGTGCTCCCTTTTATATTTCTTTGCCCCCTTCCCTCCGTAGCCTGTACAACCAGACACAGTTACCCTCCTAAATTCAAAATTAACCTTTTAAGGAACAGAGCACTTTCCTATGGTCCTTAACCCTATGAGTGCCAAAAAGGTATCCAATGTATTGTGTTGCAATACGTTCAATACCTCTCTGGCGCACAACGTGTTAAGGGGTTAAATCAAGCATCAGGCTGATCAAGGCTGATGCAAGGATTTTTGCCACCCTAGTTAAAACCTCATTTTGCTCCCCCTTGGCTCCGCCCCTTTATGCCCCACCCACATATACTCCACCTTTAATGAAGTTTAATGACATAAAAAGCCGTCGGGGCGGCAGGAGAAGGCTTTCTAGACACTCGCTCTTTTCAGCGCGGCGCCTCTCTTGCTCCTCAGTTTCTTCACACAGTAGCCTTCAAGGTGCATGTGGCTCTGCTCTGTGCCTCCAGTAGATGTGCACACTAGGGCAGCGCCTACTTCTCCTACAGGTGGCGCCGGCCCTGAGGCTGATGTACTAAGAAGAAATGGGGGTCATTCTGGGCAAAATAACTGTACCCTTAAGAACTACCTAGACGCCCATTGATTAAATGAGGCTTTAAACCACTTGAATGCAAGAGAGGTCTCCAACACATTATGTAGAAATTGTATAGAAATGTAGCATTCAGGAGGTTAAAAACTTCATTTAAAACCATGGGAACTTTTTTTCTTCCCAGTTGGGCATTTGCTTTGCCACCGATTTGCTCTTCTCTCTCTTTCTTTGTGTCTATGGATTTGAAAAGTGTTACTATATTATAGGGCAAGAAGACCTTTAGATATAGCCTAAGGATCGGCTTTACAATGTAATTGATGGGAAAGTGGGCGGATGTGGGCTGAACAATATGGAAAATGGGCAGGGTTATAGCTGAACTCACCAAGCTGGAGAATCAGTCTCTATGAAAGATTCAGAGCATTCCCAATATGATTAGCAGCAATCCTCCAACTTACAATGCCACTGACAGCACCTAACCTGATAGATCATTGCTGACCCCATTCACTTTTAAAAAATGAATGCATCTCTGAACTGCAGCATTGTAGTAGGTCATTATACTGTATTGGCATGTCTACTAAAGAATACACTATAGGAAATTACAAAAATAGACATGGGAGCATTTAGAGTCTGAACATATACTGAGGGTTATAAATTCTCCCAGTGATCAATAGGCAGTCTTGTGCTTATTGATCAATGAGATATCAATAGGCGCTAGTGGAATCCTTATTCAGTGGAAGTATTACTCAGTAGCCCTATTTAATTTACGTTGAGGTTATGTATGGGCTCTAACTTGGAGTGTCCCAGTCCCTCTTGCAGTCTTCTTAGGCCCTGCTTACAAGGGCAACATAAGTAAAGGTTTCTAATCAGTGGCGTCACTGGGGTGGGGGCAGAGGGGGGCAGGGTCCCACTACATTCTACTGTGCCCCCCAATTTTCTACACCATCACCCAGGCACTCTTCGCACCTGTCTAGGGCCCGGTGAAATTGGGGGCCCTGCCATGACGAACAAGGAGGACAACTGATGTGATTACAGGAGCTCAGACACACACTGTAGCTAGGGTTGCCACCTTTTCTTCCAAAAAATACCGGCCATGGCATTCCGTCCATAGACTTAACATTGGACAGAAGCCAATTTTTTACCGGCCTGCCGGTAAAATACCGGCTGGGTGGTAACCCTAACTGTAACAGCTCCTGTAACTACGCCACTAAATTGGATGTGTATATGGTACAGTTGTTGGGCATGCAGATCGGGATGGCTCTTATATTTTATTAAATTGTACATTGGCATGCTCTGGTCCTAAATCAAGGGGTTACCTTTACAGGGTGCCCCCCCAAGGAAGCCGTACATCCAGATCCATCTAATGCGCAAATCTAGTATTCTCGAAGTTCCGTAAAATGAGCCCCGTAAGGCATTGTGACTGTGATGTGGAAGTTGCTTGGCGCATGCGTGTTTAAACGCAGCCTCTGGGTGGACTCCAAACAAGCAGAAGGAAGGGTTGAGGTGTCTGACATTCAGCTATTTAAGGTGAAGCGTACACAAGCCCTAGAGTGTGGGTACAGGTCAATTATACTCTTATCACTCCTCTCGTGTAACCCTTTGAGTGCCAGATGGGTGTGCAACCCATTGCGAAACAGTGTGTTGTACACCAAACTGGGTTTATTATGTGGTTATTGTTTCTCAGCCGCTTGAGGACCAGAGGGGTCTGCAATGCATTGCACACCCCTCTGGTCCTCAAGCTTTTAAATACCCTTCATCAGTCATTACGCTAATGGAGAAGGGTGGATGGAGTCATCCCAGTATGATCAGTGTTATTTATTAATTGTATTTATTTATTTGTTTAATCGGGGGGTAGTACTTCATCTATATAGTTTGCGCTATATAAATAAACAATAAAAATAATAAATTCATAGATTTTTATTAATGTTTTAGAGTAGCTCAGTACATGTTTCATTGATTAACAGTAGCTCCCATTAGAAAAAGGTTGGATACCCTGGATATAACTCATGCTCTATGCTTTTGCATGGACTGAAGTGTATGGTGTTGAGAGTGAGGAATGCCAGGGAGAAAGTTACAATATTCAGTATGGATGTGGGATAAAATGAGCTCTTGCAGGAGGTTTTCAGTTGTGGAGAAACAGTGAAACAGATGGATTTTTGCTGTTATGTAAGAATGAACAGAAAGACTTGGCAGCATTCCGAATATAAAGAGAGAGGGTGACAGCAGAATCAAATATCACATTGAAGCCCTGCTACAGAGAAGTGATTTATGGTGGGGGTGCCATTTTCCCTGACCTGGAAGGGCATTAATAGGCCAGATCTACATGGAATGAGCATTCAGTGCATTGGAGACTCTAGTGTCCAAGGGGTAAAGAAATGTAAAGTCTGCTACATCTCACATTCCCAGTTAAAACACTTTCTCTAGGGTATCCTTTTAAAATGTTGCACGCATAAGATCATGCTACTTGAAGGCGCAATAACCAGATCTCCGGCTTGAAAAGCACCACATCAGAATCTCATCCACATCAAAAGGGTGAGATTCTTATGCTGCAGCCTAAAACGTACCCTTCATTCACTGCTCACACTGTCCGCATACCTTAAAGGGATAGTAATACTTTGTTTTATCTTTATTTTATTTTGTAGGCATTAAAAAAACATGAAGAACGATGTAAGTCTTATCTCTCAAACCTTTATGGTTTGAGAGATATTCACAAGCAAAGTTTCCCCCTCCCGCCCCTTTTACCTAGTGTAAGCCATCTCTTCTCAGATGTGGAATGCAGTCCATAGACCAGACAGATAACAGAAGGGGACAGTCTTCTTCCTATGAGAACAATGAAAGCCCTGCCCCACTTGACAAGTTTTTCAGATTTTTCTCTTATCTAAATTGAAGATTGTCCCTCTCTGCAGTCTACTTGGGCACCTCCCTTCTGCTCTGGCTGAGCAGTGTTACATCAGTAAAAGGGGCAGGAGGGGGATACTTTGTCATTGAATTACTCCTGAACTACAACTCTGACAGAACTGAAATAACACTCTACATGGCCCAAATACTATGATGATTAGTTAGAACTGCTTTTATTATGAAACATTACTACCATTTTAAGCTTTAATCCTTTGTGTGCCTCCTACCTCCATGCATGGATAACCCACGTCATCTCTCCCCTGCCTGTCACAGACTTCATAGAGATGACTTGGGTTATCCATGCACGGAGATCTGAGGCACACAAGCATAAGGTATGCATGCAGTGGATGAAGGTGACGTTTTAAGCTGCAGCATAAGAATCTCACTCTTTTTATTCAGGCAAGATTCTGATCTGGTGCTTTTCATCCCTCAACCTGGTTATTGCACCTTCATGTTGCACGCTCTTATGAGTGTGACATTTTAAAAGTGAACCTTTCTCTAGAAATAAAATGAAGCCTAGTTAAAATATATGTCCCCATCCCATGGTGCTAGCTGTAGAAAATAACATGCCATGCGTTATTCCACATTTATTTTGAAAAGGTTTACAATTATTTTGCTGCATGAGAAGTAAACACAGCACTTTCAAAAACACAACTTGTCCTTTAAATGGTACATAAAATGATGTCTTCTGCTTTTCTGAGTGTGGCTGAATCTCGCTGATTGCTTGCAACAGGAGAAAAACAAAATAAAAATAAAGTAAATTGAAAAATACAAGTACATATGCCTCTATAAAAGCCATGACTCACTGGCTTCATCAACTGACATTTCTCGTTGTAAGAAAATGAAAAGCAAAATAAGAAAAGAAAGAAAATTAATTTAAAGGAGAACAAACGCTTTCTAATAATAACCTCCCACTTACCTTACTACTGACAGAAAATTCTAATGGCCTTTATGAATCTTGCCCTTCTGCCTTTTTTCAAGCGATAACATTTTCAATCAGTGCTGGACCTCATGTTCATGGGGGCGGACATGATATGTGACATTTACTAGCAAGAGAACAGGACCTCAAACTCTGCTTGTTGCACACCATAATATTAAACCTTTAACCATTTGAGAGCCAGAGGGATATGGAACGCATTGCTCTGCAATGCTTTCCATACCCCACGGGCACTCAAAGGGTTAAGAAGAAAAGGGACATACAGTGTATTGTTGCACAATACAATGTCTACCAATCTGTTCATTAAAGGGATTGTAATGTCTTAGATATATAAAAAGGAATTCATCAATGCCATTCCTATCTCTCAAACCTTTATGGTTTGAGAGATAGAATATTTTAAAGTTCCCCCTTCCCTCCTCTGTCTCTGACATCAGCTATACGCTGATAGCAGGAGATCCTGGTCCCGGGACCAGCAGGTGGCTCTTCAGCAGAGCCGAAATAGCGATATTTAAAAAGAACTACTTCACTGGAATGGTCTACAAAGCGTGCTTGGTTTGCAAGCACACTTTACTGTTGCAATGAAGTAGTTCTTTTTGAATATCGCTATCTCAGCTATTCTGAAGAGCCTCCTAAAGTCGGCCGACATGGATCTCCTTCTGTCAGCTTTACAGCTGACATCAGGGAGGGGAGAACTTTAAAATGTTCTATCTCTCAAACCATAAAGGTTTGAGAGATTGGAATGGCATTGATTGATTTCTTTTTTTATTCTCTACAATATTGTTTCTTTATCTATCTAAGACATTACAATCCCTTTAAAGGTTTAGGCAGTCTCATGCAGTCTGCTTGCTTCAGGTTGAATAAAACTACCAGCAACTGTCATGGCTGCCTCCATGGACATAATATCCAGAACTGACTGAAGGTAAAATGTAGAATTTCCCTTCAAAACCATATTTAGTTACCCATTGTACGTATACAAAAGGAGTAGGGATGAGCAAAAACTAGTGGTTCTACAAGGCCGTAACATGTTTTTAAAAATAGGAGTTTGGTTATTGTGTTTTTTTGCTGCTTTAGCCAATCAGATTGCAGGAACAGCCAATATATGATGTCTGAAAAACAAAAAAGTTTTGCATGCCCTTCATATAATTCAAAATAGGTTGCTATCTGGATCACTACTCCTCTGTTTGTGTAAGTGTATGCACGTGAGTGTGTATGTGTGTGTGTGTGCAAAGTGTACCCATGACAATTCTCTCAACCATCTGTCTGAACTCACCGCTGTTCTGTGTTCCACCATGGATCTGAATGCAAGGTGGGAGTGTCTAATGGTTAACTCATGGGAGCTCCAGCCAATATTATTGACTGGCACACGTGGATCAGCCAGTAACTGTAGGTTATTAGGTTAAATGATGTCGCCCATGTGAAAGCGCCCTGACAATGTCACATGTTCTCTAGAAAGGAGAATAACTGCAGGGGATACATAGGTATGCATATGACTGTAAATATTGTCATATGATGATGATGATGATTATTATCATTATTATTATGAGTATTATTATTATTGTTAATGAAGCTACATTTTATTTTCCTTCTATTACAGTGGTTCATACAAATTTAGGCTGGAGCAATTGAAATATAAAGTATGGACTGTTCTGGCCTTTATAATGTAGAGGATACTTGGGTTACTTGGGTATATTTACAGTAAGTTTTATCAATAAAGAAGACAGATAGTGCTTTTCACAGACACCTTTGAGTCATTGAATTTTAATATATATATTCAACTGGGAGATGGGGGAAGGCAGATGGGGAAAGCTACATTTGGGTGTCCTAGAGATTACGTAGAGAACAGGAGAAAAATTAGAAGAGGATTTAAGAACAGTGACAGGCAACCAGATACACCCAAAGAGTCTCATATGTGGCCAATAAAAATTTACCAATGAGCTACACCAATGCACTAAATTACGTAATCCCACCAAAATCCTCCCCATAACGCTGTGTGTTCCAAGAGGAGGACAAGAGGACAATGTAGCAGAGTTTTGGGGTGGTTCTTTCCTATATAACTTGCTTAGGGCAATGTACTGTACTGAGTAAGGTGCAGAGGAAATTGTATTTATGTATCCATTTCCCTGCTCATGCCATGGGGCTGGCATATGGGGATTGCTGGAGCAGTAAACTTCATTTTGAGTAAAACCAAGTTGAGAAATTGATATTTTCAGTTATTACAATTTAAACACTTGTATTTTTATTAACAGTGCACTCTGTTGGTCATACTCCAAATAGATATACTGTTGCATTCTTCAAAAGAAGTGAGTCACTGACAAACATTTCTGTATAGATAGGAACTGCTAAGTTATGCTGTCAGTTAGAACTTTCAGGAAGTAATCACGCTGTAATTCACTTCCTGATAATTTGAACTCATACATCAATTGAATAAAACAACTGATAGCGTAGGGAGTACCCCTTGTTTTACTCAGCAGGAAAAGATCTATAACATATAGGTTTCCATTAACAAAAAGTTTACTGCTCTTTAAGTTAAATCCTTGAGGAGTGTTTGTGTGCACTACAGTAAACATATGCTGTAGTGCATACCCACCAGTACAGCCTCTGGTATTAGAAGCTAGCTCCATGCAGTTGAACTGGGGCAATACTGCAGATACACCAATGTGAGCTTTTGAGGTAAGAATATAGTGTGTGTGTGTGTATGTGAGTGTATGTGTGAGGGTGTGTGTGTGCTGTGGTAGAGGCAAATGATCTCCAGTTTGACACTGTACCAAAGAATAGGTTTGGACCACCTATTACCATACCTGGGAACTTCTTGGTCTGGGCTACCCGGAGGGGAGTCCTGTGATGCCGCTGAAGGAGAAAAATTACGCAATTTGAATAATAAAAGGGTGGGGCTTAATCCTGAGTGGGGGCAGGACTTGTAAAACATAAAAAATAGGCAAAATAGACTGAGAAAGGAGGAAAAGAGGGCGGGGAGTGGGAAAAACAGGGTGGGAAGGAGCACAAGTAGGCAGAGTTTCATCAGAAACTCCCCACATCCGGAAAATCAGCCTCTGCCCCGGAGACCCAGTAATGCACAGTCAAAATCAGAGTCGCTGGGGCAAATCTGGAGTGTTCCCAGGTATGCCTATTACCCACCACTGAATTAGAGAGATGAAGATGGGAAGGAAATTAGTAATGCTGAGGGAGACACAAGCAAAGGATTTGGAGATTATAAGTTATGACAAAGAGCATTATAGGTAATAAAAGGACAGGAAAAAATGCTGCTATTTAAATTGATTGGGAAGCCAGTGAAGGAATGGTGTGCATACAAGAGAATGGCAGATGGATGTCTGTGATGGATGAGTCTAGAATATGCTTTTGTGTGGACTGTCCCTTACACAATGAGCTTGGAATGTTGATATGATTATGATTTATAGGACGATGTATTGTGGAATAAAGAGTGTAGTGAAAGACAGTAGCTGGCATTTACTAAACAGTAACGTGTCCTTTTAAACACAAAGGCCTGTGTTCAGGGAGCTGAAGAGAAGCAATTCCTCTTTTAAAGGGATAGTAATGTTTCACAATAAAAGCAGCTCCAATTAATCTTCATATTATTTGGTCCATGGAGAGTGTTATTTCACTACTATTAGAGGTGTAGTTCAAGAGTAATTGAATGATAAAGTAACCACCTCCTGCCCCTTTTACTGATGTAACACTGCTCACCTCAGAGCAGCAAGACTGTCCGGATGGGTCTCAGAGAGAGACAATCTTAAGTGAGAATAAGGAAAAACCTGAACTACCTGTCAAGGGGAGGCAGGGTTCTCACAGTAAGAAGATTATCTCTTGCTGTGATCTGTCTCGTCCAAGGACTAGATTCCACATCTGATGGGAGGTGACTTACACGAGGTAAAAGGGGATGGAGGGGGATACTTTATTATTCAATTACTCTTGAACTACAGCTCTGACAGTATTGAAATAACACTCTCCATGGCCCAAATACTATGAAGGTTAATTAGAGCATTTGTTTTTGTGAAACATTTCTATCCCTTTAACTCCTTGAATGATAACGAAGTCACTAACACATTGCACAGCAATGTGCTCACTGTGCTAGCATTCGAGGGTTTAACCCCATTGTCACTCATAGGCTTACGGCGCCATTTTATTCAGTAGGAATTTCTGGAATTGTTATTGGAGTCCTATGGCGCAGTGATTTTCCTCAGAATTGTACTATTGTATCTTCCTGAATATTGCCCAAAATGTGTAGACTTTCCACAATTTTTCCATTTGTTTAGTGAGCTTTAACGTGCAGATCCTGGAGAAATTAAAACACTTATTGATTTCATTGGACCTTTTAACCCCATGAATGCTAGATGTGTCTCTTTTACAGTGTTTTAAAGAACTCCATAGGGTTCAAGGGGGTTAAAAGCTATTTAAATCTTTGGGATTTTCAGGACTTTTTATTTATCCCCTCTATAATAGTACCCGAGGACAGAGCTGGATTTGCATCTCAGGAGCCCCTAGGCAAGAACCCCTAGGGGCCCTTAGCTCCTCCCATAGCCACACCCCCATTGCTCATATAACCTCACCTACAGTCCTATACACTATTTTCTGGCACAGAAAATACCCATAGCCTATAACAACTTCACAATACACTGGAGGCCTCTCTAGCAGGGGTAGGCAACTGTTGGATCTGCAGCTGTTGGGGACACCAACTCCCATCTTTACCAATCAGCCAAAAGTTAGTTGGCATACCTGTGAACTCTCCAGATGTGCCCTGGAGCCTCTGATTTTTATAATTAATTACCAGGCATTTGGGGACAGAGGTTGATTCTCCAGCTTGGGGAGTTTCCCGTCTAACCCTGCTTATTGCTTTGCCCATTCCTTCAACACTCCTCCCATTCCACCCAATTCACACCCATTATTATGTCCCACACAGTCACTCACACCCTGATTAAGCTCTGCCCACATTATGATGCAAATACCCATACCCAGCTCATGTTTTTACTCTGGGGGCTAGGGGAAAGGAGGTTCCTAGGTATCCTAGTTGGGGTTGATGGGAGTTGCAGTCCCCAACATCTGGAGGTCCAATAATTGATTACTCCTGCAGTAGAGAATCCTGTGTTTAGTTTTCCTTATTTGAAAGCATGCCCGTTTTTATTAACTGAGGACCCTGCTCTCTGATTGATACAATATTCTGTTCAGGAACCTGACATTTAGCCAGACAGTGTTGTAATTATCCATTAGACGGTGTAACACGTGTTTTCTGCAGGTAGATAATGACATGTCCAGTAACCTTAGCGCTGCCTGGTAAAGGTCTTTGCCAAGAACATATTATGTGCTGAATACACAAATAAATATGATACAAACCAACTGCACCAAGGGGACAAGTCAAAATCCCCCAAATTCTTACATAACCCCTTCAATGCCAGGGAAGTCTCCAAACATTATGAAGCATTCAAGGGGTTACAACAAACCCATTCCAATTAAAGGGCTTTGTATTTGCACCTGAATTGCTAATCCTCTTTGTGAATATGTCCTTATACGTATAAAGGCAATGCATTGGAGCTATCCCTAGTATTCAATTAGCTAAAACATGCAATCAGTTTAAATCAATTAAACTTTTTGTTAAAGTTATTTGTCCCCATTTTGCACTTGGTTTACTCCAATTTCATACCTCCCAACATTTCAAATGGCCAATGAGGGACATGTGGTTTTAGGTGGTGTTGCTAGAGGGCGTCACTGGTGGGTGGGGCATTATGACTCATCATGACTCGTGACACCTCTTTGTGTAACTAAATTAAAATGGATCTTCCATCTAACTTAAACCCCCTCCCCTATGATTTTAGCACCAAATGGACGATTGTATGAGAAATAAGTTGATCTCTTACTTTTCAATTCAGTCTGTATTGTCACTGTGCAGTGAGGGAGAGAGAGGCCATTTAGATGAACTAGTAAGTGATGGCAGCGCTTCCCCCCTCCTTCATACTGTCAATCTTTGTTTAAGTGTCCGCCCCTTGTCTTGGAGGTAGGCGCTCAAGAGAGCCACCAACAAATGTACAATACCGTATATTTTATAGTGTAGTGTGTGCCCTATTTATGTCTTACCTGAGGCTCATATACACCATTACATACATCCTGCAGCACATCGGTATAAAAATCCACCCAGTAAGCAGCTTACCCAGCTCTGTTATAAAGGAGAATGGGGCAGGTGGTGAGCGTAGAGTCCACTACATAGGAGAAGGCCATTCAGTTACATGTACATGCCGGCGGTACAGCTTTGTAGTGCAGGCAACACAACGCATTACGTTAATAGGGAAACGTTTATAACTTGTAACTTCAAAACTAGAGCAACAACAACACAATGTATAGGCAGTATTAAAGGGACAGTAATACTTAAGATGTCAAAAAAATTTTTTAGTTGCAATATCACAGTGGCCTGAAAATTTACAGTGGCGCTATTGATACACCATCCTATGGACTGCTCTGGTACATAGACCATAAATATCCATATAAAGGTGTAGCAGCAGCACCACTGTAAATTTTCAGGCCACTGTGATATTGCACCTAAAAAAATGCAAGTTTCAGATGTTATAATTTTTTTTTATAAAATATCTCTCAGCAGTGGGAGTACCCTTGTTTTGCTCAGGGGAATAAACCATGCAACATACATTTTTTTACATTTTAAGTATTACTATCCCTTTAAGAGCTGAACTAAATGGCCCAAGTTGGTTGGAGGTGAAAGTGCCATTTTAATGATTTAGGATAAGATCAAACTATTTTATTTACACATATATAAAAAATATACTACATTGTAAATAAACATGAACATGCGTGTTATTGTTGTGGAGCAATGAGATACAGATATATACATACCACACAGTCTGCCCTCCTAAAGAGAGTCTCCTTCTAGATTCAATCCCTTTCAATCTGATGAAAACTAAGGTCATTCAGGTCAGTAGGAACCCATTGTGACCTAGAGGCAGACATCAATAGAGATCAATATAAACTGCAAATATTATGAAAAAAATAAAAACGTAAATATGCCTGGCTGTCAGGGTCAGGTTTTCTATTAGGCAAAGTATGCAATTGCCAAGATCCCAGAATTTGGAGAGGCGGAGCCTAAATTTCTGACCACACCCAACAGTTTTATACCCATTTACAGGCTGTTATCTAACCCAGAGCTTTCCAAACTTTTCATGTTGGTGGCACACTTTTTAGACATGCATCATTTCGTGACACAGTAATTCAGTTTTGCTAGCAAACCAGAGGTTAAACTAGTAATCCCTTATAAGACATACGGACACATACATAAATTGTAATAAAGAGATATATGGGGACACCCTTTCTTTCATACTGCGGAAGGCATTAATCACGGTGTATGGTTTTTGAAAGGGCTACATGAGAATGTTGCTCTACATATACTGTCCGTCTTTCCTGTCTCATCGGTGCCAAAAGCAGAAGCAGCAGCCATGTGACAGGCAGCCTTGGCGCACAGTGACACTCCAGCCTGGCAGCCCAAGGAGAAGACAGAGGTATAGAGGAGGTGGCATCTAAGATTTTAACAGCTGAACCGCCAAAAGATTTGTAACAGCTGGAGTGCCTCTGTGTGCTGCATTCATATGATGTATTCAGCACACAGAGTCACTCCAGCTGTTACAAATCTTTTGTGGCGCTCCAGCTGTATGCAGCACACGGAGGCAATCTCCCACTGTGTAAATGCAAACATTAAGTAGTGTTTTATCTCTGCTCCCAGTGTAGCTCGTGCTTGGGTTGAATGACAATCTCTCTCTGTGTAAATGGCATCTTTGCCTGTGACACACCTACACACTACAGCCGACACACTAACGTGTCACGACACACAGTTTGGAAAGCACTGATCTAACCCCTTGGATGGTAGAGACATGTCCAATGCATTGTGGAGCAAAGGATTGGATATCTCTCTAGCAACCTTGGGGGTTTAAGTTTTTTTCATGCCATGAAAAAGTGGGTGGGACTAGGGGCATGTGAGGTGTTTGGGTGTGGGCAGAGTTAAGGGTCCTAAAGTGCCTTGTCCAAGGGCATCTGAGAATTAAATCTGACCCTATCGACTTTTGCATGAAGGACACCTTCATAGGTAAGCCAGTGTTCTAAACAAATTTTGTGACTTATTTCTATGGAAAAAAAAATCCCCCTTAACCCTTTGAGTGCCAGAGGGGTGCGCAATGCATTGCAAAGCAATGCGATACGTACCCCTCTGGCACTCAAAGGGTTAAATAACTGTCGGATTGCATTATTTATATTTGCTACATAAGCTTTTCCAAAGATGCCTTTGAGAGAATATTATAGTCTGAAAAACACATGTGCAAAGGAATGAATCTGGCACTCAAAGGGTTAATATTGTCCCATCTGCAACTGTTCCTAACTGCTCTACTTACCCTCTGTCACTGATTTCCATCATCTGGGTGTACAACACATGTAACCTTTTGAGTGTCATGGTGGTGTGCAATGCATTGTGAAGCAGTGTGTTCATTGCACAACCCTCTGGCACTCAAAGGGTTAAAATGAAGTTCAATAAGCTAAAGCAGTACAGTTCTGGAGAAAGCCAACTGCACCATTGGAAAGAAAGAAAAATATAAAATGATTTGAAGTTAATTTTTCTTCAATAAAATACAGGCATCCAACTCAGTGTTTTGCAATGTATTGAAGAACTGTCTAGTAGTGATGATCGAGCACCCCGATGCTCGGGTGTTCAGGTGATCTGGCCGAGCGCCCCCGGAGGCTCGAGTGCTCGGCCGAGCACCCGAGCCCCATTGAAGTCAATGGGAGGACTCGAGCATTACACCAGGCACCCCCTGCTCTGATGAGGGGAGGGTGCCTGGTTCATAGGAAAAGGTCAGAAAATAATGGAAACACCACAGAAATGGTTCAGGGACAGCATAGGGAGGATGTCTGGATGCATCTTGGACTCCAACGTCGCTGCTGGGAACGATGTTTCGCCCGTAGTACGCCATTTTTACAGACTGACCGTAAAACACACAAAAAGGAAGATAAAAACGATTTTAGGCGAAAAATTGTTACCAAACAGTATTTGCTGTATATTTACTTGAACTATCAGGATCACGTCCACTTCCCCGTCCCTTTTTACCCGCCTTCTTCATATTAAACGGAACATATGCCGGTAATCTGCGGCTAGGCACAGTGAACGGAATATGTGACGTTAATTTGTGAATTTGCACACTAAACAATATGTGACGCTAATCTGCGGCTAGGCACACTAAACAATATGTGACGTTAATCTGCGGCTAGGCACACTAAACAATATGTGACGCTAATCTGCGGCTAGGCACACTAAACAATATGTGACGTTAATCTGCGGCTAGGCACACGAAACAGAATGTGACGCTAATCTGCGGCTAGGCACACGAAACAGAATGTGACGCTAATCTGCGGCTAGGCACAGTGAACGGAATATGTGACGTTAATTTGTGAATTTGCACACTAAACAGAATGTGACAATAATCTATGGCTAGGCACACGTTTAAAATGGCCCTTTTTGTCGCTGCGTTGTAAAATAATTGGCCCTGTGCACCTAACAGAATATGTCAGCTTGTCACTGCACTGTGAAATATTTGTCCCTGTGCACCTAGTACAATGTCACCTTAGAACATGTCTCCCCCCACAAAAAAATTAAATTCTGCCACCCCCCAAAAAAATTAAATGCTGCCCCCACACACAACAGTCCTAAAAAGGACTTTTGGGTCTTGAAAGAGTTTCAACAATTTTATTCTCCCTACACTGACTTCCTGTGCATCTAGTATTATATGTCACCTTACTAATATCCCCCCCACAAAAAAAAAGTAAATTGTGCCCCCCAAACAAAATATAAATGCTGCCCCCACACACAACAGTCCTAAAAAGGACTTTTGGGTCTTGAAAGAGTTCCAACAATTTTATTCTCCCTACACTGACTTTCCCTGCCTGAGCGCATCTCTCCCTGGCTAAGAATGAGCCGAACTCGCGCGTCGGGTGCTATACAGCACCCGATCACGGGTTCTGGCCAGCCAATCAGTGTAATGCCAGCAGCCAACATGGCTGCTGGCATTACACTGATGTCAGAGCCTCCCCGCACGTTTATTGGCTGCGCAGCAGCCGCGAAACGTGCGGGGAGGAGACCCGAACATGGCGGGCGAGCACATGCGGTACTCGTACGAGTACCGCCATGTGCCGAGCAGAGCGATGCTCGAGCCGAACCGAGCTTCGGCCGAGCATGCTTGCTCATCACTACTGTCTAGTATTCATGGAGGAGTTAGTGCCCATTTAAGTCAATGGGAGTGTTGTGAATTCTTATCTGTTCTTTGGGGCTTAGCAGGTTTGCCCCAGAACTGCACCACTGGGGCCTTGCTATTGCAAATGAAAACCAGCTGCACAATTTAGACATTCTATAATTATGAGGCATTTTCACTATCCATATATAAACTGGAGACATGAGACAGAGGTCTTAGGGATTATCTATATGACACATGGTGCAAGTGCCAACAAGAAATACCAATGTATTGGACCTAATGATAACCAACAACATAGACACGGTATTCAGTATTAACCCCTAGAGTGCCAGCTACTTACGCCGTACGAGTGGACACAGCTGTACCTGCTGTGCCACGCTCGTACGGCGTAAGAGTGAAATGCGGTCACTGCATGAGCCGGTATAACCGGCATGCAGTGGCCGCATTAAAAAAAAAAAAGCCCCTGGCACTCATGGGGAGGCACGAGGATCACTCCTCATGCCTCCCCAGTTATTGATCTCCCAGCCGATCGGGCTGGGAGATCAATAAAGACAAAGGAGAAACAAAGTTTCTCCTTCCCCCTCTCTCCTACCCGAACTTCCGGGTAGGAGTGGGCGGGACCGGGGGAATCCTCCAAACGTCATCGGTGACATGGTCACCGATGACGTTAGGGAAGTTTCCCCGATCCTGTTCACTCCTACCGGTGGTAGGAGTGAAGGGCAGGAGAGCTCTTGCTCTCCTGCGGTCGCATCATTGATCTCCCAGCCTATCGGCTGGGAGATCAATGACTGGGGAGACACCAGGAGGGGTCCTGATGTCCCCCACGAGGTCTGAAATGTATGAAAAAAAAAATAAAAAAAATAAAATAAAATTAAAGTAACCCTGTGAGTGCCACAGGGTCCCAGCACATTGCTTTGCAATGTGCTGGAGACCCCTGTTGCACTCACAGGGTCTATTCTTTGGGGGGGATTTTTTTTTTTTTTAAGACCTCATTGGGGGGATCAGGGGGGATCCTGATGCCCCTCAATGAGGTCTATAATTAGAAAAAAAAAATTAAAAAAAATTTAACCCTGTGTGTGCCACAGGTGGGGGTCCAATGCACCCCCCCCCCTCCTGTGGCACACACAGGGCTTTTATCATTATTTTGTTACCAGAGATTGTTGGGGGGCCATCAGGATTGCTCCTGATGGCCCCCCAACAAGCTCTGATTACAAAGTAATGATTTAAAAAAAATTAACCCTCTGAGTGCCACAACGGTCCAATGCATTGCTTTGCAATGCGCTGGAGACCCCGGTGGCACTCACAGGGACACTTTTTTTGATAACTTTTTTTTTTTTTTTTTGTAAGACCTCATTGGGGGGATCAGGGGGGTTTGTATACCCCTCAATGAGGTCTATAATAAAAAAAAAGTAAATAAAAAAAAAATTAACCCTGTGTGTGCCACGGGGGGGGAGGCAATGCAGCCCCCCTTCTGCGGCACACACAGGGCTTTTATCATTACTTTGTTATCAGAGATTGTTGGGGGGGTCATCAGGATTGGTCCTGATGGCCCCCCAACAAGCTCTGATTACCAAGTAATGATAGAAAAAAAATTAACCCTCTGAGTGCCACAAGGATCCAATGCATTGCTTTGCAATGCGCTGGAGACCCTTGTGGCACTCACAGGGTCACTCCGTTTGTGGACATATATATTTTTTTTTACTAAGACCTCATTGGGGAGGGATCAGGGGGTCCTGATGCCCCTCAATGAGGTATATAATAAAAAAAAATGAATTAAAAAAAATTTAACCCTGTGTGTGCCACTGGGATAGGGGTTCAATGCAGACCCCCTTCCTGTGGCACACACACAGGACTTTTTATCATTACTTTGTGATCAGAGCTTGTTTGGTGGCCATCTGAATACAAAGTAACGATAAAAAAATTAACCCTTTGTGTGCTACAGGGGCCCAATGCATTGCTTTGCAATCCACTGGACACCCCTGTGGCACCCAAAGGATTATTTTGTTTTCCCCTTTTATTTTTTATTTAGACCTCATTGTATGGGTTCTGATGCCCCCAACGAGGTCTACACAAAAATATTGGGGGAAAAGCCCCAAAAAATGCACGTGCCACAGGGGGGGTCCGACGCAGTGCTTTGCAATACGTTGGACCCCCTGTAACACACACACACACACTTTTTTTTTTATTATTCTGTTTTTAGACCTGGATGGGGGACACCAGGAATGTTCCTGACACCGCCTCCCCAACGAGGTATGAATACAAAATAATAATTAAAAAAAAAAACTCTTTGTGTGCAACAGAGGGTCCAACGCATTGCTTTGCAGTGCATTGGGCACCCTTGTGGCATGCACAAAAAATGCCTCCGATTCCCCCCCACACATACACATGTACCGTATTCCGCTGCCTGGTTCCACAGCCAACTGGCAGTCCCATTCCCCAGCCTGACCCCCAGCCTGTTTCCACTGCCTATTGGTAGACTCAAAGTACCAGTATGCACTAGATTCAGGCTGAGAATCAAACTTTGTATGAGGGGGACATACAGTGCACACTGGTAGTCACAGATCTCCCATACACACTCTCAGACACTGCCCCACCATCTCCACCATCCTTGCTCCTCTGCTCATACCCACACACACTGCCTAATCCCTCACCCTCCCACACTGTTACACTGGTAGTCACAGGTCCGCGCGTACACTGGCTGACGCCCTAGCTTCTTTCATCTGTTAGCCATAAAAACACACATACACTGTTTGCTTTCCCATTCCTATTTCACTGGTAGCTACACTCCTGTCACTCAAATTGGTATGTCAACCCACAGCAGTTGAGTACCATTTTTCTTAGGCTGGCAAGAAGTCCTCCTAGGATATCCCACGCCATTGAACCATTTTAGTATCTTTGAAGTGACTGAAGTGTAAAAGAAATGTTTGTTTGTTTTCCTGTAGCACCACATTCTGGAAATAGTTGTGCCAACTAACTTAGGGGTAAAAAGGCAAGTGACCCCTCATTAGATGCGGCATGTTGTCTTCTTTCCAAAATGGTATAGTTTATCTACCTTTTCTTCACTTCTGAAGGTGTTATAGCCATTTTCATAGAGGCAAGTCAGGTTTGAGAAAATGTTAGAAACATCAGTTTGTAGTAGGTGTAGTTTTCTACTTCTAGCACTCCCTAAGGTAGTTCAGCTCATACCAATGGGGTGTCGTTTGACTCCTAAGAGCTTTAGCTAACGAATGCAGTTGAAAATTCCATGGTTTTCACAGAGCTCCATACATTTGAAGGGGCAGAAATGTAAGAAAATGCCTTTTTTTTCATTAGCGCCACCTCCTGGAAGCATTTGTGCATGCCAGCCTTTGGGTATGAAGGCAAGTGACCCCTCATTAGATGCGTCAGGTTGTTTTCTTTCCAAAATGGCATTGTTTTCTACCTTTCCTGCATATCTATTATGGTTATAACCATTTTAGTGCAAGCAGATAATTTAAGAAACAAAAGTGTCAGGTTTACGTACGTGTTCCTAGCACCCACATATTGTATGTTAAGCCACACAAATGGGCTACCATTTTTCTCATGTTGGTAGCAGGTACTGAATACAGCAGGAAATGTTATGGTTTTCAAAGATTTTAGTATCTTTGAAGTGGTGGAAATGTAAAAAAAACATGTATTTATTCCCATAGCGCCACCTTTTGGAAATATTTGTGCACTTCAGCCCAGGGGTAGAAAGGCAAGTGACCCCTCATTTGATGCGGGAGAATGTCTACTTTCCAAAATGGTATACCTTTTATACCTTTCCTTCATGACTCTAACAGTTATGAACATTTTAGTACAAGCAGCCATTTTAGAAGAAGCAAACAGGTAGCTGTAATTATGTGCTTCTGGCACCCCTAAGGTATGTCGATTCATTCCAATGGGGTGTCATTTTTCTCCTAAGAGCACTAGCTAATGAATACAGTTGGAAATTCCATGGTTTTCACAGATTTCCTTA
Source organism: Rhinophrynus dorsalis (assembly GCA_037306005.1). NCBI lineage: Eukaryota > Metazoa > Chordata > Amphibia > Anura > Rhinophrynidae > Rhinophrynus > Rhinophrynus dorsalis. The sequence continues at coordinate 519,015,272 of CM074720.1, read as the reverse complement.
CAGATGAAGGGGCAGAAATGTAAGAAAATGCCATTTTTTTCCTATAGTGCCACCTTCTGGAAGCATTTGGGCACAACAGGCTTGGGGTAAGAAGGCAATTCACCCCTCATTAGATGCGCCAGGTTGTCTTCTTTCAAAAATGGTATGGTTTGTGTAGCCTTTCTTCACTTCTCTAGTTGTTATAACCATTTTTGTACAGACAAGTAATGTTTGAGAAAATGTTAGAAAAATAAGTGGTTGCAATAGGTGTAGTTTGGTACTTGTAGCGCCCAGTAAGGTAGGGGAACTCATACCAATGAGGTGTCATTTTTCTCCTAAGAGCACTAGCTAATGAATAGAGTTGGAAATTCCATGGTTTTCACAGATTTCCATACAGATGAAGGGGAAGAAATGTAAGAAAATGCCATTTTCTTCCCCAAGTGCCACCTTCTGGAAGCATTTGGGCACAACAGGCTTGGGGTAAGAAGGCAATTCACCCCTCATTAGATGCGGCAGGTTGTCTTCTTTCAAAAATGGTGTGGTTTGTGTAGCCTTTCTTCACTTCTCTAGTTGTTATAACCATTTTTGTACAGACAAGTAATGTTTGAGAAAATGTTAGAAAAATTAGTGGTTGCAATAGGTGTAGTTTGGTACTTGTAGCGCCCACTAAGGTAGGGGAACTCATACCAATGAGGTGTCATTTTTCTCCTAAGAGCACTAGCTAATGAATACAGTTGGAAATTCCATGGTTTTCACAGATTTCCATACAGATGAAGGGGCAGAAATGTAAGAAAATGCCATTTTTTTCCTATAGTGCCACCTTCTGGAAGCATTTGGGCACAACAGGCTTTGGGTAAGAAGGCAATTCACCCCTCATTAGATGCGGCAGGTTGTCTTCTTTCAAAAATGGTATGGTTTGTGTAGCCTTTCTTCACTTCTCTAGTTGTTATAACCATTTTTGTACAGACAAGTAATGTTTGAGAAAATGTTAGAAAAATTAGTGGTTGCAATAGGTGTAGTTTGGTACTTGTAGCGCCCACTAAGGTAGGGGAACTCATACCATGAGGTGTCATTTTTCTCCTAAGAGCACTAGCTAATGAATACAGTTGGAAATTCCATGGTTTTCACAGATTTCCATACAGATGAAGGGGCAGAAATGTAAGAAAATGCCATTTTTTTCCTATAGTGCCACCTTCTGGAAGCATTTGGGCACAACAGGCTTTGGGTAAGAAGGCAATTCACCCCTCATTAGATGCGGCAGGTTGTCTTCTTTCCAAAATGGTATGGTTTGTGTAGCCTTTCTTTACTTCTCTAGTTGTTATAACCATTTTTGTATAGACAAGTAATGTTTGAAAAAATGTTAGAAAATTTAGAGGTTGTAGTAGGTGTCTTTTTGCACTTCTAGCATCCCCTGTGGTAGGTGAACCCATACCAATGGTGTGTCATTTTTCTCCCAAGAGCACTAGCTAATCAATATAGTTGTAAATTCCATGGTTTTCCCAGATTTCAGTACTGTTGAAGTGGCAGAAATGTAAGAAAATGCCATTTTTTTCCTATAGTGCCACCTTCTGGAAGCATTTGGGCACAACAGGCTTGGGGTAAGAAGGCAATTCACCCCTCATTAGATGCGGCAGGTTGTGTTCTTTCCAAAATGGTATGGTTTGTGTAGCCTTTCTTTAATTCTCTAGTTGTTATAACCATTTTTGTATAGACAAGTAATGTTTGAGAAAATGTTAGAAAATTTAGAGGTTGTAGTAGGTGTCTTTTTGCACTTCTAGCATCCCCTGTGGTAGGTGAACCCAAACCAATGGGGTGTAATTTTTCTCCCAAGAGCACTAGCTAATATATACAGTTGTAAATTCCATGGTTTTCACAGATTTCAGTACAGTTGAAGGGGCAGAAATGTAAGAAAATGCCATTTTTTTCCTATAGTGCCACCTTCTGGAAGAATTTGGGTACCACAGGCTTGGGGCAAGAAGGCAAGTTACCCCTCATTAGATGCGGCAGGTTGTCTACTTTTCAGAAATATATAGTTTTATATAGTTATTCCACTGTTTTAGGGTAGTTTTACCACAAAAACCCTAGAATGTGCATTTTAGTTTATAAAGTTGAAAATGTCATTTTGCGCTGCTGGTGATTAGGGCTCTGCGCTAGCCTTGGACTTAGGTAAAACTATACAAATTTGGTATTTTTTTTACTCGGGGGACTCTGGGCTTTTTCAAATAATTGAAACTTTTTCAATCAAGGTAAATGTTTTTGATACATAGTATGTGATTTTAGCAAAATTAGTAAATTTTCACTTTTTTTTGTCATTATGACATCATAGCTTTTTGCACGATGTAAAATTCTCTTCATGTAAGGTATCACGAGAAAGCTCAATTCGTTCTGAAAAAAACAATATATAGTTTTCCATATTTAACTAAAAATCCCCAGAGGAAATCAAGCCTAAACGGAAGGATAGCAAAAATGTTGAAAAAGTGTCTGGCCTGCAGGGTTCAGAAAATGGCCCGAGCCTCTGGCACTGAAGGGGTTAAAGTAGGTTAACAGTGATCACAACATGGTTTCATTTGAAATCAGGTTAAAGAAGCAGAAATGTATAGGTACCACCAAAACTTCTAATTTTAAAAAGACTAAATTTACAATATTAAAAAGCATCAATGCACCACATAGACTGGGATAAATTATTAAAAGGTAAATCACTGAGGATGAATGGTCAGAATTTAAATCTAGGTTGTAGAAATATTTGAAACAAAACAGTATATATATCACGGTGCCCGTTATCCGGGTGTATGACTCTACCTGTCTGTCCTTGTATGCCCAGCGGCAGTGTTGCCGATCACTGACTTCCTGGCTGATATGTGCATCAATCAGCACGCTCACTATTTTTATAGACTTGGCTGATATGGCCGAGCGTGGCTCCACCTCTCCAATAGGCCTTATATGCTGCATTCTGTCACAGCCTCAGTGCCCTTTCGTGGTGTACCTGAGCGCTCTTTAGTTTTCCGTTGTGATTAGTTTTTGGCTGCTGTTTGTACCTCTGGCCTCGTCTGACTACCCGCTCCATGCTTGACTCCCACCTCTGTCTGACTGTCCGATCTGTTTATGACCTTTGGCCTGGCTGACTACCTGCTCCATGCTATACTGTGGCTGTGTCTGACTACCCAAATAGTGTATGACCTTGGCTTAGTCTGTCCCTATCTGTGCTTCCTGGTGTCTAGCTCGCTCCATGCAGGCTCAGGGGCCTGGTCACTTCTGGGTGAGTTCACTTTGTAGTCCAGCAGCTCTTGGTCCTATCGGTTGCTTGTAGTCCTAGGACTTGTGGCAGTTCCTGTTTCCCCTAGCGTTCTATGGAATTGTGTCAGTGGACCCTAGCGTTCTAGGGTTCAGGGCCTCCAGTCTTTGCATGCTCTCAGTGCTATAAGCTTTCCACTCAACATTACTCCTGTGGTTCAGCTGCCCGTCCTGGTTCACTTCCTATACTTTGGACATATTGCCTGGCTACGTTCAGTGCTAATCCTGGTAGTGGACTGTGCACTGCCCTCACGCCTTAACTGAGGAGGTTGGTGAAGTGCTTATTGACATCTTGTTTGCATTTGTTCTAAAATATTTATTGACTAGTTTTAAAGTCCGTATACACAGGCCAACACTGGCAGCACTGCAGTCATGCGCAGTAAAGGCTGCCTGCGCCACACCTGATATGGAGTGGGGTGCTCCGAATTCAGACCATAGTCCTCTCTGCACACCTTCCTAGGACTGCCGCTTGGTCCCAGGAAGGTGCGCAGAGAGGACTCCAGTCTGAATTCGGAGCACTCCACTCCGCATCAACCGTGGCATGTGCAATCTGTACTGCTCGTGACTGCAGCATGCACAGCCGTCTCTTCTGCCCATGACAGCTTCTGACAAACATCCTTAGTATATTATAATATAGGATTATACCTGTACCTGTCAGAATCTTTATTTGTCTAGTCACTCCGTGACAATATACCCCTGGAGAAAAAAGGCAAAATAAGTAGAACACAACCAATTTGGTTAAATACAAATGTAAAGCAGGAAATAAAAAGGTAAAATGTATTTAAACTATTCAAGTATGAAAGAAAAGAAAATTATTTTGTAAAATACAGGGAAACAACAAAGATTGCAAAAAGCTAATTAAGGGATAGCAATACTTAAAATGTAAAAAAAAAATATGTTGTAGGGTTTATCCCCCTGAGTAAAACAAGAGTACCCCCACTGCTGAAAGGTGTTTCATTCAAAAGTTATTAATTTTCAAAGTTGAATTTTTTAGGTGCAATATCACAGTGGCCTGAAATTGTACAGTGGCACTGTTGCTACACGATCCTATGGACAGCTCTGGTCCCGGGACCATAAATCTCCATAGGATGGTGTAGCAACAGCGCCACTATACAATTTCAGGCCACTGTGATATTGCACCTAAAAAATTCAACTTTGAAAATTAATAACTTTTGAATGAAACACCTTTCAGCAGTGGGAGTACTCTTGTTTTACTCAGGGGGATAAACCCTACAACATATTTTTTTTACATTTTAAGTATTACTATCCCTTTAAGCTAGCAAAGCTAGGAAATGAAACTAGAATTGCAAGCGAGAGCAAGACTAATCCAAATAAGTTTTTCAAACACATAAGTGGCAGACACGATTAAGAGAGTGCTTTGGACCTTTCAAAAATGATATGGGTGAATTGAATAGGGAGGATAAGGGAAAAAATGTTGATGTTCTATACATACTCTTTTCATTGGTATGTGCAAGGGAAGAATAAATGGTACAATAGCCTACACAAATAAATATTACAACCATACCATTATTAGCTATAGAGATAGCACAGATAAGGTCAAGGGAACACTGGGAAAAATGAAGACTAATAAAGCACCTGAGCCTGTTGGCAAACATTCAAGGGTTCTTCAGGAACTCAGCGCAGTGTCTTAGCAAGACAACTGCTTTTAATCTTTAAAGAGTCCCTTTCCACAGGTTCAGTGTCATAAGATTAGTGTTAAGTCAATGTAGTGCTTTCATTTCAGATGGGAACTAAAACAGTATTTGGGATTTATAGACCTGTGAGTTTGACCTCAGTATTGGAGAAACTGCTTGATGAGATGATACATGATTATATTCAGAAATATACTGAAAAGAACATGTTTTTACAGGAATCAACAGGGTTTTATGAGGAATACACCTTTCCAAACAAATTTTTTTGGCTTCTTTGAAGAAATAAGTAGCAGCCTAGATAATGGCACAGTGTTTGATGCAGAATATGTAGATTTTGCCAAGGCATTTGATACACTGCCACACAGGAGGCTGTTCTATATAATAAGGAAATTGGGGATAGGGGATAATTTTTGCAACTGGATAGAAAATTGGTTGAAAGATAGGGAACAGTGTGTTGTTGCAAATAGAAAATCTTCCAATAAATTTAACCCTTTGAGTGCCAGAGGGGTACGGAACGCATTGCTTTGCAATGCGTTCCGTACCCCTCTGGCACTCAAAGGGTTAAAGTTGAGAGTGGAGTGCCTCAGAGTTCAGTACTTGGGCCACTGCCCTTTAACATGTTTATAAATTACCTGTACATAGGTATAGAAAGCATATTTTCCAGACTAACAAACACTAACTTATGCAGGGTAATAAATTGAAAGCATGATGTTTGTTCCTTAAAGAGGGATTTACATAAAATGGCAGATGGGGCAAACAAATGGAATATGAAATCTAATGAAGGAAAGTGCAAAGTTATGCATTTGGGACAAGCAAATCATAATGCTGCTTATGAACTTTATGGAAACTCATTGCTAGCCAAAGATCTGGGAATCCTTGTAAACTGTAAACTTGGAAACCATGATCTGTGTCAAACAGAAGTAGTAAAAGCAAACCAAGTGTTGCTTGCATAAAAGGGGTATTGAAGGAAGTGTGGATAACATCATGTTGCTACTGTCCAAATAACCGGTAAGACCTCAGCTTGATTATGCAATACATGGAACTGCTCTTTAAAGAGATAGTAATGTTTCATAATAAAACCAGCTCTAATTAATCATCATAGTATTTGGACTTTGGAAAGTGTTATTTCAATTCTGTCAGAGTTATAGTTCAAGAGTAATTCAGTGACAAAGTATCCCCCTCCCACCCCTTTTACTGATGTAACACTGCTCAGCCAGATCAGAAGGGAGGTGCCCAGGTAGATTGCAGAGAGGGACAATCTTCAATTAAGATAAGGGAAAAATCTGAAAAACTTGTCAAGGGGGGCAGGGCTTTCATTGTTCTCATAGGAAGAAGATTGTCCCCTTCTGTTATCTGTCTGGTCTATGGACTGCATTCCACATCTGAGAAGAGATGGCTTACACTAGGTAAAAGGGGCAGGAGGGGAAACTTTATCCTTCTATTACTCTTGAACTACAAAGCTCACAGTAATTAAATAACACTCTCTATGGCTCAAATACTATGAAGATTAATTGGAGCTGCTGTTTTTGTGAAACATTACAATACCTTTAACCCCTGAAGGGGGTTGGTTATTGGTTTTCTGCTACACATTATACAGATATTTCACTCATTTTTTGATTTATCATCTTACCATCCTGTTGACATTGAATTGTTATGCACATTTAAGTTACATTTTGTTCAAAACCAGAATTTATCATCCATCATTCCATGTTTGCTGAGATTGAATTCTTCTTGTGTGTTCAATTCACATTAATTTTTGGCAATAACCATTTCAACTTGCATCATTTCATTCAGTATTATCTTATCATCTACTAATCTATTTCTCATCATTTTATATGTCATTATCCTCATGAAGTTATATGTTCAATTCACTAATTCATTTTTGAGTGAAAATTACGGAATTAACCCATTACTCATAATTTCATTTATTATCTGTGGAAATCTGCAATATTGTCACGATTGGACACCAATTATATATTCTAGTCACTATTACATTATTGAGGTTTTAAAGGGATAGTAAACCCCCTGAAAAACTTTAAGCCAAATGATAGGAATAATAAACACATACTCAGCTCCCTCATTCCCATCTCTCAAACCGTTATGGTTTGAGAGAAATAAGAAAATAAAGTCCTCTGTTCCCTGCCCCTTTCTGCCAGACGAGCTGTAAAGCTGTCAGAGACAGAATCTGGTCGCCCGACTGTAGGCGGCTCTTCAGGAGTGCTGTCATCTAGATATCCAAGCATAATTACTTCATAGGTATGGTCTACAACATGTGCCTGGCTTGCAAGCACACGTTGTAGACCATTCTGATGAAGTAATTATACTTAGATATCTGGATGACATCACTCCTGAAGAGCCGCCGTGTGGTCCCAGAAGCAGGATCTCATGACTTCCGCTGTACAGCGGACGCATGAGAAGGGGGAGGGAGCAGAGGTCTTTATTTTCTTACGTCTCTCAAACCATAACGGTTTGAGAGATGAGAATGAGGGAGTTAAGTCTATTTTTTTTATTCCTAGCATTTGGCTTAAAGTTTTTCTGAGGGTTTACTATCCCTTTAATTAAAGGCACTGGAATATCTATAGCCACTAACATACACATAGATTTTTAGGATACTCTAGCATTTGTTCTATATTATTTTCATATGGAACTATGGGTTTATGTAGTTTTTTTATGTAGTCACTTGTGTAATTTTTTTTTATATAGATTACAATTTGTTTTCATTATATTTTTTTATCTGTCACTTCTGGTGTTTGTACTCTAGGGACCACCACTGAGCAGCAGGTCACTCCTCAAAAGTTTATGTGAGGTGTGTATAGCACATGGTGAGGGTAGGGTAGTGCTGTATCCAGTATTAGACATATCAAATGTATGTGGTATATTTAACTGGTGTTTTGGTTTGTAGCCTGTTACTTGCCTGACAGTTGCTCGGCAGCTACAGACCAGCCCTTGAGTTGGTCAAGCCATGAATTGATTTATATTGGTGTTACATTTTATTTCACATTTCAGGTTGTAAGAGTTCAGATATATATTTTTGCACTCTTTGTTGCCGGTGTTCTCTGCTGGTAACACTGGAAATGTGTTATAGGTTGGTACCAGTGGCAATATATCTAATGAATATATATATATATATATATATATATATATATATATATCGTTGTTAGAAGACAGATCATTTATTGTTACATTGTTTTATATTGTTTTAAAAAAATATATTTGTATGACAGGTATCATTTGTCATTCAGATATTATTATATTATTTTGGCGCTCTACACATTATATATTTATAATAAGATTAGTTGAAGAGCCCGTTACACGGGCCACAGTGCCACCGGCAGCTGGTCGATGGTCGGTCATGCACAGTAGAGACTGCCCACACCGCAGCTGATACAGAGCCAGCCGGTCGCGGTGCAGTCATGCGCAGTAGAGACTGCCCACACCGCAGCTGATACAGAGCCAGCCGGTTACAGTGCAGTCATGCTCAGTAGAGACTGCCCACACCGCAGCTGATACAGAGCCAGCCGGTCGCGGTGCAGTCATGCTCAGTAGAGACTGCCCGTGCCACGTCTGATACAGAGCAGGAAGGTCCTTTGGAGCGCCCCCCTCTGTATCAGCCTCATCACTGGCAGTCTCTACTGCACATGACTGCAGCACGTGCAGCAGTCTCTACTGGGCATCACTGTGTCGTTACACACGTTTTAGCGAATTATTATATAGGATGGGATCTTCCTATATTGAGGTCAATGAGAGGTCAATACAATGATCTTTAGCTATCTTGTGAGCTTTTCATTCCAAGGAAGGATCAGATAACTAGGGGCCACCCAGTACAGTTACAGGAAAGTAGGTTTCAATTCATCATAGGAAGGCATTTTTTTTTTTACAGTAAAGTCTATTCATTTATGGAATTCTTTGTCAAGGATGTGGTAATGGCAGACACAATGGATACATTTAAGAGAAGATTAGATGCATTTCTTTCAAGAGGGAACATACAGGATTATACTTTGTATCAGTAGGCAAAAGATGACATTCTGGTAAACAGAATAATATTCATTTTGAAGGGAGGAAGGTTTATATAGTTCTCATTTTTCTGGGTTATGAGGCAAAGGTTGTAGTTGATGACTTGTGTCTTTTTTTCAAGCTAGTTTACTGTGTTACTAAGTAAAAGAAATGAGGTGCAGTTCTGTAGCAAAGCAACAGCACCATAGGGGACAAGTAAAAATTAACTTCTTTAATCCAAGATAATTGCACTGGAGACCTCATTACATTACACTTTTACTTTGTGCATAAGGTCCTAAGGGGGTGTACAAGACCATTTCATTGAAAAAATAAAAGCAAAGAACTGATTTTTTTCACTCTCATTCCCTTAAATACTGTTTAAAATTTCTTGCATGTTTATCACCTTGGATGCTAGACACACCTTAAATACAGAGCATCATCTTTAGCATTCAGAGGGTGTAAAAACCCATTGAAATAAATGGAAATATTGGGAAATTTGTCCCAAATAGTACAGTTGGTTTGCCTCACATTTGCACATCCTTTCTTTAGTTCATCAGTCTCTTTAAGGATGATATACTGAGTAGAACTAGAGTAATATTAAAGCATAGCTGGGGGGGTGCACTCTGGTGTGATAAAGAGGTGATAACTGCTCCAATGGTATCATTTGGAGCAGCTCAGTGGTAAATTCACTAACTGCAGAGTCTGCTAAAACCGCAAGGTTGCAGGTTTGATTCCCGCCAGGGTCAACTCAGCCCTTCATCCATTTTGAGGTTGATAAATGAGTACCATCGATTGGGTAATAATAACATCTATTATTTCAGCTGCCGATTTGGTTAATTCCAAGAGTGTTCACTGAAAGCGCTTTGAGTCCCACTGGGAGAAAGGCGCGATATAAATATTAGTTATTATTATTACTTCTCCAGCTCCTATGTTCTCAATGGACCCAATGCACTAACATTTCTCACGTGGAATAGCTTGTAGTACTTCATCTCCCTAGAATAACATAGGAACAGAAGAACTGATCTCTCACTGGAGAAGTTATCTCCTCTAGTCTTTATCACCTCTTTAGTGTATCTCCCCCCAAGATGCTCCAAACGGATCAACATCCTATTTGCTTTGAAACCACCATTTTCAATATTGTTCTGAGCTAGAAAGCAACTACAGCATCTGCAAGCACAGCATCTCAAGGCAAAGAATTTCATAACTTTACTGTCCTTACTGTAAAATATCCATGTCTTTGTTTTAGTTGAAAGACCCTTTCCTCTAGACTAGTGTTTCTCAACTCCTGCCCTCAGGACCCACTAACAGGCCAGGACTTAGGGATTTCTCTGCTAGAGGCAGAGATCAGAGTTTCATTCACATTGATTAACTCACCTGTGCTCTAACAAGGAAATCATGTGATCAGAGGCTCATTCACACTGATTAACTCACCTGTGCTCTAACAAGGAAATCATGTGATCAGAGGCTCATTCACATTGATTAACTCACCTGTGCTCTAACAAGGAAATCATGTGATCAGAGGCTCATTCACATTGATTAACTCACCTGTGCTCTAACAAGGAAATCATCAAATCCTGGCCTGTTATTGGGTCCTGAGGACAGGGGTTGAGAAACACTGCTCTAGACTTAAAGGATGACTGCTTGTTTTTTCTCAGGTTTGCGCAAGTTTCATCTTCTATATATATAAAAGAAGACTTTGTGCCTGGCAAAACACACCCAGGGGCGGCAGTAAAAAGGATTACTGCTGCCATTGGGTGATTCTGTGGGAGTGTGATTTTTGGCCTGCCCCCACTATCCAGCCCGCCCACCACTATCTAAGGCTGAAAAAAAAAATGGCTGCCACACACTCCTACACCACAGACACATGCACATGCCCTCCCACACACACACTAGCAGACACATATACACACACGCACGCTGAGGATGATGGGAACAATGTTCAAGCTACAGCTGGAAGGCCATGGTCCAATCTGTATTATGCAGCTTCTTCATTCCCTGTCTTTGAGCCTACACAGCTCTGCTAATTACTACAAGTGAGCTGATTTCTAAACAATCAGCAGGAGGATACTGGCTTGCTGAGAAAGTGGAAACAACGGCAGAGAGGTGATCAGGCAGTGCAGAGAAAGGCTTCAGCTGAGCTGGTAAATGGCAGAGACATGGATGTGACTGTATTTATATATTGCACAAAGAGAGAGAAAGAGAGCAGGTTGTTTGTCAGTCTGTCTGTAAGTAGAGGTGCCAGTTCCTGCAATCATCTCCATGCTGTACATAGCTCACTGTATAGCATGTATGACAAACTATTTATATATGGTCTGGCATTGTATAGTATACAGTCTGTGTATAAGGACTGGCACTATACAGTATAGGAGGGACAGTCCCTGTTTGACACCCAAATCCCTCTGCTCCTCTATTTAGGAGATCACACGGTGTGGTGTATATACAGTAGGCTGACCAGACCTCACCTTTAACCGGGGACACATAGGAAATAAGCATATTTCAGGAGTGCACCAAAATCAAAGCAGCCCTGCAGTATGCATTTTTCATATGTGTCACTGGTTAAAGGTGAGGTCTGGTCAGCCTAATGTACAAGTGTATCAGATTGCTCCACATCAGTAAAACCCACGGTAATGTGGGTATAAACTTCTGTATATATCTGTTAAATTAGTCTGTGTAAAAAAATACTTTCATCTTCTTCTAAATCATTCACTTACAGAAAGAGTAACTTAACCATTTCAGTGCCAGAGGAGATGCAATGCATTGCTTACCCCCTGGCACTCAAAGGGTTAAAAATTCTCTACAATGGTCTGGCACTGTATAGCAGTGGTTCTCAATCTGTGCCATCAGTGGCTATTAACAGGCCAGGATTTTAGAATTTCCTTTTAAGAGCACAGGTGAGTTAATCAATATGACTGAGCCTCTGATCAACACACTTGTGTTCTAGCAGTGAAATTCCTAAGTCCTGGCCTGTTAGTGGCCACTGAGGGCACGGGCTGAGAACCTCTGCTGTATAGTATACAGTCTGCATGTGTCTGTGTATAAGGACTGGCACTATACAGTATAGGAGGGACAGTCCCTGTTTGACACCCAAATCCCTCTGCTCCTCTATTTAGGAGATCACATTGTGTGGTGTATATACCAGTGTATCAGATTGCTCCACATCAATAAAACCCACAGTAATGTGGGAATAAACTTCTGTATATATCTGTTAAATTAGTCTGTGTAAAAAAAATACTTTCATCTTCTTCTAAATCATTCACTTACAGAAAGAGTAACTTAACCATTTCAATGCCAGAGGGGATGCAATGCATTGCTTACCCCCTGGCACTCAAAGGGTTAAAAATTCTCTAAAATACACCACCAGCCACGCCCCCAGTAACACCACCGAAAACACAAGTGTCCCTCTTTGGCCATATGAAATGTTGGGAGGTATGTTACTTACACTGCTCACACTGTATGTATTTATGTTCTGATTTGCAGCTGTGTGTCACTGTTTGTGTTGTCAGTGCATGTGTGTGTATATGTGTGTGTTGCATGTGTCTCTGTCTATCACTGTGTGTACCTTTCTGACACGTACACCCTACGCTATAATTCACTATCATAACATTTATTTTAAAAAAAAGAAACATTTCCTGCATAACATGACGGGCAACGCCGTCCCAAACTGCTAGTTATATATATTGGAACTCTAATTTGTACTAGAACTAGCATTACGACACCATTTTCAGACTAAAGTTTTAGGTAATATTACCATGATCATCCTGAAACTGATATACTAAGAAAAGTGCTGCAATTGTTGAACAAACCAACTTCTGCATAATGACAAATAAAATGTAATACATTTCCACCTGATTTTTGTGGCCACCAAAGCATTGTGATGCAATGAGTTGGAGTGCTCTCTAAAATGCAAGTGGTTAAGTCAATGGAAATGTCTGCATGTTCCCTATGTTGCAGTGTGTTTGCACCAGAATTAATATGCTTTTTACCTACTGTATCTGTTACAGCTGGTATGTTACAGCTGAGCTTAATTAATTAATGCACCAGCTATAGAATCTATTTAAACCTCAGGGTTGCAGGTTCTAGCCCTGCAAGGTCAACTCAATGTTTCACCATTCTGAGATAGATAAAACAAGTAGGTAAAAAAAGAAATCCGCACTCGTAGATTCAAATAAAATTTAAAAATACAGAAACTTTATTGTATCAATACTAACATCCGGACACACGGACAAACATAAAGTCACCCCCAAGGTAATTCCCTTATGCGCTTCGGACCTCAAGGGTCCTTACTCATGAGTCCGGATGTTTTTATTGATACAATAAAGTTTCTGTAGTTGTAAACTTTATTTAAATCTACGATTGCGGACCTCTTTTTCTACCTATTGAAATGAATAAGAGAAGTGGAGTTCCTTTGTTCCAGCAGCACTTCTGATGATGAGTATCTGTTTCACTCTGGATAGTATCGTGGAGATGAGTGTCAGCATGTCAGGATGAGTGAAGCACACAGTTTTTGTTATTATGTTCATTGAATTGACTACTCTTGTTGCATTGTTGGCCTACAGTTACATTGTTGTCTACCTAAGAGGTTTATACTGTTTGTGTAGATAAAAAGAGTAAAACACTACAAAAGATAAAAAAAATCTGCAGTCGTATGTTCAAAAGAACAGTGCAGGAGTTCTGGTACAAACCATTATCACTATAGGGGAGAACTTCCAAAAATTCCCATTGATTTATATGGGGATTCATACTCCATGAATGTTAGAGAGGTCTCCAACGCATTGTAAAGCAATGCGTTGGAGACCTCTTTAGCATTCAAGGATTTAAATCCCCATCCCCATTTAAATCAATGTTGAATTTTAGTTCTCACCTATAGTGCAAATGGTTGTGCCCCAGAACGCCTCCACTGTTCTTTCGAAAATAAGGCCCATGTTCCGTTTCAGCTGTCTGCCATTGTTTCCATCAGTTCTGTGGAAGCACTAGTACTTCTTTAGAGAACCCTGTGAACCTCATACCTCCCAACATTTCAGATTGCCAAAGAGGGACGCTTGTGTTTTAGGGGGTGTTGCTGTGGGCATGGCTGGTGAGCAGGGCATTTTCGATAATTTTCAGGCTATTTCACTTCCTATTGACACCTCATTGTGTAACCTAATAAATGATTTATAATAAGACCAAAGTGTTTTATTTACACAGACTAATTTATAAACATATATACTAATGTTCAAACAAATATTAATGTGAGTTTTATTGATGTAGAGCAATGTGATATATTTCTATACACATCACAAAGTCTGCTTTCCTAAAAAGAGGGACATCAGGGTGGGAAAGAGGGAGAGAGGGATTTTGGTCTATAAGAGGGACTGTCCCTCCTAAAGAGGGACACTTGGGAGGCATGGAACTTGTATTAGTACATTGAACTGTCACTTTAACACTGTACATGAGTGAATTTGGCAACACTATGAGTAAGTCTGTAGCATCAACGGAAAGCTGAAGAGTCCTCTGACCTGCTACCTGCATTCTACAGTGTTCCTGAACAGATTTAGAAGTGAATTGTATTGCTATTAAACATCACTCTTTAATTACTACGTGACCTTTCTTTTACAAAAAGTTCAAAGGAATCAATGAGCCTGCACTCTGTTAATAGGGTAATGAAAATTAATTGCATGGAACTCTTTTTGATTGTCTTCAGATATAAATTTTGTTTGCATTATTTGGTGTTTGTATCATGTTCAGACAGGTATCAGCAGAAGACATTTGTACACACTGCATCATATGGACAAAAGAAATAGAGCAATTCTGTGGTGCAATTTACTGTAACATTGAGAAAAAGTAAAAACCTGCTCACAGACAAATATAAAGACACCCACACTTACCGGCAAAGACAGACAGACACACATACGCACACTCATACACAATAGACGACTGACATACACACACATACACACACACACACATACCTCCCAACATTTCAAATGACCAAATAGGGACACTTTGGTTCCAGGCGGTGTTGCAGGGAGTGTCGCTAGTGGGGAGGGTCATTACCAAGAATTTTAAGGTTATATCATGACCTACTGACACCTACTTGTGCAACTGACTAAATAATTTAGAACACGACCAAAATATTTTATTTAAATATACTAATTTATAAACACATATACTGAAGTTTAAACAAACATCAATGTGACTTTTATTGGTGTGGAGCAATGTAACTCAGTAATATGGTAAGATAGTTCAGTGGTTAATGCCCTGACTGCAGAGCCTGCTCAAATCTCAAGGTTGCAGGTTCGAATCCCGGCAGGGTCAACTCAGCCCTTCATCCTTGCAAGGTCGATAAATGAGTACCATTGATTGGGCAATAATAACATCTATTATTCAGCTGGAAATTCAGTTAATTCTAAGAGCTTGCACTAAAATTGCTTTGAGTCCCACTGGGAGAAAGGTGCTAAATAAATGGTAGTAGTAGTAATATATCATATAGATGACAAAATCATATATTAAGATATATGTATAAAATTGAAACTTGGTAAAATATATCAAATAGTAAAGAAATGTTACATTCCCTATATATATATATATATATACGTTCAAACTTTACACAAATTATCAGGAGGAATAAGTTATCAATATTTGAACACAGCAGCATAGCAGGGGTTAATTGTCTGTTACTATTAAGGATACAGTTGGCTGCAGCATATATGAATGCCTGCCCCAAATCTGTATCAAGTTATGTTAATTTAAAGTGTTAGGAAATTTGTTATGTGAGATGTGCCCAATATGATAAAAATTCACTGAATAAGCCTATAAACCACACGCAAAATATTTGCTAGAATTAGAAGCTTATCTGGAAGACAAAATGTGCCAAATCAGATATATAGACTGTAACTATTTATCTGCTATTTTCAATATGCATACCTACTGGATAAAGCACAAGAACTGAATACATTTCCCAGTAACAGATTACGTTCCCCACATAATAATCATATGACACAGAATAATATATTTTTATAGAAAATCAAAGGCTATGTAAGTTATATCAATGCAACATATCTAAACTATAATGATTATAAGGTCAGCATCAGGTTTGCTACACAATGACAGCACTGCAAGGGTTAACAAAAAAAAAACTATGGGCAGTAACTCAACTCAAAAGAATAACTGTAAATACCATTCAAAACGGTGGGCATCCTTTGTTCTGTCAGAATTTTCAACACTTGAGGGTGACTATTCCAACAGACAATTCACGGACATTCCAGTACAACTACACATAGCATACATGAATCAAAGGAACCATGCACCAATTGAGAAAAACTTCCCAGCTTTCAATAACAAAGGGTTAATAATGAAATCACCAGATCATGGAAGGAACAATGACCATTTCAGATACCATAATAGAGTAAATCATATAAATGTACTTGCAATGGAATGCAAATCACATCCCACAGCATTTGCATGTACGTTCACACATACAATAAAAACATGTGGCTCAGCAGGTATCATAGATTATAGCATAGAACTTGATGTAGCAACAAGGAAAATAACAACACAAAACTCTAGCACCCCTAAGGCCTGAATTTCTATCACTCTATCTCACACAGTTTTACTAGCTATAGCTATGGAAATTAATAATTCTGTATAGCTTCCAAAACATGATAACACAAATGGCTGCTAGGTGGCAATCCCCATTAGATTGGCCAAGTCTACTGGGCAGGATCACTTTGGCTAATCCCAGAATAGACTGGGTATTAACAATTCTTCATGCTTTACAGGATTTTTGTACAGGAAAGTATATAGTTACCAATCCTAGATAGAGGTGTGTTTTGTGGATATGCAGGTCAGCAGATCATGCTCAGTGGGATTCAGCATAAACCAGGAAACAAAATAAGATAAAGTCAGCCAAAAAAGACCCCTTTCCCTCTCTGTATGTGCTTTTATTGATCAACAAAAGAAAACTTTAAAATGAATCCAAACTTTCTAGAAACAATCTTTCATACTAGAAGATGGTGCTAAAAGATTGCAAATTGCATGAAATAATATACAAAGAACACCTGCCCAAATAATAATAATTGATGTATATTCAGAAGAGAGGGCCCCTGAAAAGAATGTCTAACTTCATTAACTCCTCCAATTTTCTCAGGAGAAATACCCAGATGCTCCCCTCCCGAAGAGATAACATTTATGAGAATACAATATTCTTTATGTTTCAAGCAAGGAGGTAAAGTTTTATCTTATGTGTGGCCTTCCAAAGTTTCGGAAACTAGCTCTACTGTATTTTGTAAAAAGGAAACCATTTTCTCTTAAACACATAGGTTACTTTAAATCATATGACAAACAAAATTGCTACAGCAGACCATTTTAACTATATGCTACCCATATAGGGCAGACTCTCTGACTCCCATGACTATACATACAGTGAAGACAGTAACAATCTTTCTTTGGCCATCATTTTGACTATATTTCCCCAACCTTAAAATGACAGTCGGCCTCCCCAAGTGCCTCTTAGGGGTAGACACACACACAAAAACCTGATAAAGGTAAAATAATGTCAATTTCCTATGTTATTCTATGGAGAATTGGCTGTCAACCAGATTGATGGGTCATTTGTTGTTGTGGGTTACCAGGTTATCAGGAGGGCATGGAGACATTAACAAAATATTAATTTTGCATTTCAAATGTATTTTTATGAATATTGTTATGCATAATATCCTTGGGGTTTTTTTTTGCATGTTGTACCTTTCATTATACCCTATTATAAGCACCTATAATGTCTCAGGAGTGTCCTGAAAATTTTGGACTGTGTGTTAGGAGTGCCTGAACAATATGTTATCATTGGATATATCTAAAATATCCAATGATGTATATAGAACAATTTGTAGATAAAACCTGTCATAAAGTTGCAATGGAATTCAGGCCAGATACTAAGTACTACTGCTTTGTAACCTTCTTTTCAAGTTAGAGAGATGTTAGAGTATAAGCTCTATAGCATTAATGACCTCAGTTTCCAGATACTTTTTTGTCAGTATTGTGAAAGCAGGGTAGTTATACTACCTCCACTATAACATGAACAGTGATACAATCATTTAGCTCTGTCTGAGACATAAAAGTATAAAAAAAAAAATAACACTGGTGTATACCAACTGCACCATAGGGGACAATAAAGATTCCCCAAATCCCCATTGATTTTAATGTGACTTTAACCCCTTGAATGCTAGATAGGTCTCCAATAAAAACATTTTTGCAATGTAGCAATGCAATGTTTAACAATGTCACTGAGACATCTCTGGCATTCAAAGGTGTAAAAACCTATTATAACTCAGTTGGCCTTTTTATTAAACCCCCCCAATCCATGGTGCAGTGCTCTCTCCAGAATTGCTCATCTTTTGCTATTTGCCTTACTTATCCAAGCGCCTTAAAAGACCAGTGAGGTTTTATCATGAAAAAAGTATTATAGGGTTTTCCGGCTCAGTACATCAAGTGACCCCCCCCCCACACCCCTGCTACAGGGTGATAAGCATTCAAATGTTATTTCAGATCAAACTGTCTTGATGAGATGGCATTGTTAATTTACTATCACATTTTATGAAGAAAAGTAGCTAAATGATTAGCTTCATAATGTGTTGAAGACCTTTTTGGTATTCAAGGTGTTTAAAGCCCCATTTAAATCAATGGGGATTTTTATTTGGTCCATGATGCAGATGGCTTGCCAGAGAATTGTTCCGGTCCATTCTTAGTACATCAGCCTCAGTGATGAATTTATCTATAAACAAATGTTGATGTTTATTTGTTTATCTGCCTAAAAGAAAGATACTTTTATTGGTTACCTGAGAACCTGTATAATGCATGCTTTCAGGACAACTTAGGTGCTTTCATCAGGCATGCATAGAACGAAGGCTGAAGCCTTCATTCTACACATGCCTGGTGAAAAGACCCAAGTAGTCCAGATTGGATTTACATCCCAGGCTACACTAGGCAAGGCACTCTATGTGCCCTTAGCTCCACCCATGACCACACCCCTTGTCCTCATATTACTCTTACCCCTGTCCCATCAACCATTTCCTGGTATAGAAAAATATCATTGACTTATAACAAACAACGACAAAAAAAGGGTATAAAACTGATGCAGGACATTGAGATTGCACTGACCACACCCACAATTCAAAATGTGGGTGTGGCCAGCACAGCTATGCTGCCCTTCACAATTTGATGCTTTAGGCAGTTGCCTACTCTGAAGTCTGGTTCTGTAAGTTGTCTTGAAAACTTGCCTTCTAAAGCAACTCCTTACAAAATATGTTATTCTGTATCTGAAACACTTATTATTTTAGTTTTAGGTATAAGATGTATTAGTCAACATTTAGAAAATGACATTTCAACGGTAATTTCTTTTTTGGAACGCTCATGTCTTTTGCAAATCAAATCTTTCTCTTGTACATACAGGCAAGATGTCATTGTGATGACTTTATATAATAGGACTAACACAATCCCACTGATTGAAAAGACAAATGATGAATAATTACCTTGCTTTAGGTTGTAATCTTAACCCTATGAGTTGAATAGCACTGAGTTGGGGGTCCCCTCTGGTACTCAAAGGTTTAATGTATTAGCAGTGCCAAAAAGCGGCATTTTATCCATTGATGTTGTAGATATTTACAAAAACTATTGCATCCAAGAGGTTAACATACCTCCCAACATTTCCAGTGGCAAAAAAAGGGACACTTTTTTTCTAGGTGGTGTTGCCGGGGGCATGGCTGATGTACCGGGCATTACCAAAATTTTTTAGGTTATTTCATTACCTATTGACAGCTCTTTGTGTAACTGAATAAATGTTGTAGAGCAAGAACATTAATGTGAGTTTTATTGCTGTGAAGCAATTTGATACACTTATATACACAGCACACAGTCTGATCTCCTAAACACAGAGACACCAGGGTGATACACTTCTATACACACCACACAGTCTGATCTCCTAAACAGAGGGACACCAGGGTGATACACTTCTATACACACCACACAGTCTGATCTCCTAAACACAGGGACACCAGGGTGATACACTTATATACACACCACACAGTCTGATCTCCTAAACACAGGGACACCAGGGTGATACACTTATATACACACCACACAGTCTGATCTCCTAAACACAGGGACACCAGGGTGATACACTTCTATACACACCACACAGTCTGATCTCCTAAACACAGGGACACCAGGGTGATACATTTATATACACACCACACAGTCTGATCTCCTAAACACAGGGACACCAAGGTGATACACTTCTATATACACCACACAGTCTGGTCTCCTAAACACAGGGACACCAGGGTGATACACTTCTATACACACCACACAGTCTGATCTCCTAAACACAGGGACACCAGGGTGATACATTTATATACACACCACACAGTCTGATCTCCTAAACACAGGTACACCAGGGTGATACACTTCTATACACACCACACAGTCTGATCTCCTAAACAGAGGGGCACCAGGGTGATACACTTCTATACACACCACACAGTCTGATCTCCTAAACACAGGGACACCAGGGTGATATACTTATATACATACCACACAGTTTGATCTCCTAAACACAGGGACAGAGGATTTGGGTCTAAAAGAGGGACTATCCTGACTACAGAGGGACATTTGGGTAATCAATTATAATAAAGGAAATGGTCATATATTTTTTTTAATTTTAAAAGTTTATTGAGTAAAAGTAGGCAATACAATGAGAACAAGGGGTATACAGTAAGAATCATAGGACTAACATAATGTGTCAATCAAGCTTGCTAGAACAGGATTATTTGAGGGCTTGTATCAATATGTTGAAGTCATACATTTTGATTATATATATTGGATGTTTTATGGATGTGTGTGGGGTTTGTCCAGGAGAGAGGCAGATAAAGGGGATATGAGTATGAGTATGGTATGAGTATTGCTTTGCAATGCATTCTATACACCTCTGGCACTCAGAGGGTTAATACTTTCTCACTCAATGCTTTAGATACCTTTGTGGCATTCAAAGGGTTAAATATACATTCTGGGGAACATTCAACACAGAACTGATTCATATGAGTGATCGTTAGTGTTTTCTGCCTTGAGGAAAATAGTGATTTATAATAAGATCTTTAAACCTGCAAAAGAGTTTGCAAGAACAAAAAAAAAAAAAATAAATAAAGAATAAAGCAATTAATCTTATCCAGACAATTTAACGTTTCAAAATAAGAATGCTTCTGCAGGCCAGGAATTACTTTGACACTATTAAAGAATGTAACCTCGATGGCTCTTAATGTAACACATAAGATAAAGTTTTAGGAGATGCATTGAAATTCATTAAATTAAGGTATTGGCTCCAGATATAATTTATTACTAAATGGTTGCAGGGTTTAGAAATAAAAAGAACGGTAATCCATAATTTTCTAATTTTTGGAGAACTCTTGGTAGGATTAATCCTGTATACAGATGTAGCAGCACTTGTTGTCCACAATTTCACTCTATTATCTGTAACTTTCTGTTTTAACCCTTTGAGTGCCAGAGGTGTACGGAATGCATTGCAAAGCAATGCATTCCGTACCCCTCTGGCATTCAAAGGGTTAAGTAAACTAGGAGACAGGTAAAAGTGATACCTTTATTGGCTAACTGGGGAGGTCTAGGATGCAAGATTTTCAGTCAGTTTAAACCTTTCCTTCAGGCATTTGTAGAATGAAGGATGAATGCAAAATGCACAACAGATTATACATTCATGTAAATTGTTTTTACATTTAAATTCCACTGGAAGTGAATTCCTTATCGCTAGGGATGGGTGAAAATTTTCCCCTCAAACTGAAATCAGTGAATAATGGCACTTTCCACTTGACGAATAATTTCCTGCAAAAAGTGCAGTTTTTTCGCTTTTTCCCTCCTTTTCCGCCCATTCAAATCAATGGGAAGAAAAACATTTCTCCACCACACTAAAATTCTCTACAGCCATATAAAAGGCTGTCAGTCTCTCACAGCAGCCATTTTGTGTTTGTGTGAGGAGAGAGCAGCATGTTTTTGAGCTAGAGAAGACAGACAGGGGAATTGAAGTTTAGTTTATTCTGTTAATTTAGTCAGTGGGGCACTCTGGGGAGAAGAAGGGAGGAAGGAGGTTGACACCAAATACTCCAAAATTCCATATGACTGATAGGCAAGACACAGGCAGCTAGGGACCTATTTGCTTTCTGATCTTGCTGTTATTATCTCTGTGCAGGGTGGGGAAGTCTGGGGAAAGACGTTGCTGATTTTGTTTTTCAGTTATAATTTTTTTTTTGGACAGACTGTGATAAGACAAAAAGGTGGACAACTTAATAAAAAGAATAAAGAACTAAATATATTATGTGACAGACAGCTGACTGGGCTTGGGCAAGGCATCATACAGCTCCATCAGTTGTGTTGTGCACTGTACAGTAAAAAAACACAGTGTAGTTGCAGAATGTCCAGCAAACACACAAGGGGAAGGGGGAGGGGTGGAGCAGTGCAGGGATGGGAGAGTAAAGTAGTAGTTCAAAAACAAACTGCACCAATGGTTGTTGCAGCGTGTGCAATCAATGATGATGATCCCTTTACTCCAAGGGAGGATGCAGTTTGTCAAGGTCCCAGCAAAACTAGGTCCAGCACCACCAGTGCCAGTAGAAATATAGAACCATATAAGAAGAACACTGAAGATGACAAGTCACATTCAAGTGTTGATGATGCTGGCAATAGCATAACAGAGGAAGGTGTAGCAGCTGAACCACCTGCTGCATCAGACAGTGAGACAAACAAGCACCAAAACACCCATCCTCAAAGTAGTAGTTACAGTAAAAGTAAAAAGAAATTGTTTGAAACCTCCAAAAGCAGAGAGGAATATAAGGGTAATGGGAAAGAACTGTCAGGTGATGCTGATGTTGCTGAGGATGACCTAATGATGACTGATGATGATGCAGATCTTGAATATTTCCCTCCAGCATCCTTCTCTTGTTCAGATACAGATGAAGTTGAGAGTGAGGATGATGACAGGGCTATAAGGTTAGCAGAAAGTCAAAAGCTGAATCTTCCACCACTTTTAAGGAGCACTGTGCCTGTCTATAAACTGTTTAAGAAAGCCATTGGAAAGACTGACCCTGGAAAGGCACATATGTCAAAAAGCACACAGTCACCCTATCAGTCATCAAGTAGCAATGTTGGGAGACTAACATTCTTAACCGGTTGCTTTGCAATGCATTGCTTACCCCTCTGGCACTCAAAGGGTTAAAAATGAAACAACATCTCATACCATCTGAGTATAAGGTAGCAGAAACCACACATGACATAGAAAGCCAGGACAAATATATTAACAGCAACACAGATGAGGAGGTGGAGGACGGATGTGTTGCCACCATCTACCCCACTTGGAACCCCTGCTATGACCGATAAGTAATGTGTGTCAATAATCTGAGAAGGGGGATAGTGTATGACAATGGTAAAAATACATTCACAAATCACACCATGCCAGTCCCCCACCACCAATACAATACACATCTGCCACATTGTAGTTTGTACTTTATTTTTTTCATTACTTGACATCATCATGAATATGTGCCAGCGTCACTTAAGCAGGAAGTTAGTGTTGTGGGCAAAGGACAAATGCACTCTGCATGTTAACACATTTTTCAAGCCATATGTTGCTTTAGGACTAGGGATGGGTGAAACTTTCCGCCTCAAACTGAAATTGGCGAAAAATGGCACTTTCCGCTTGATGAAAAATTTCCCACGAAAGTGACGATTTTCCGCTTTTTTCACCCATTGAAATCAATGGGAACATAGAAGTTACACACAACACATTACACATTAAAATATAATATTTTATTTCCCAAAGGGGCATGAGGGTGCCTGTGTTGAACAAGGAATGTTTTGGGGGGGTTGTTTACTGGGATTGGGGGGCACTTAATAAAAAATAAATCCTAAATAAAATAAAATAAAATAAAAACCATAAGACATGGTATAAAGGGGTCTGAGGAGGGTGTCTGTGTTGGTGAATAAATTAATCATTTGAACAGGGAATTTGTTTTGGGGGGCTTTCTTGACTGCTATTGGGGGGACAATTAATAAAAAAATAAATCAATAAAATAAGGCATTTGTATTTAAAGTGACAGAGACAGGAACCCCCTGACATACGCTGCCACTGGGGTGGACTGATATTTGAGTTGATAGAGTATTTTTTAGAGGATGTTTTGTTTGATTTGTTGTAAGAGGCCTTTGTAGGACTTAGACATATTAGAGGCCCAAGCCCTGAAGAAACATTGATTTGTAGGACTTAAACTTGTTTGGCACAAGTCCTAAGGAAACATTGATTTGTAGGACTAAGACTTATTAGAGGCACAAGTCCTAAGGAAACATTGATTTGTAGGACTTAAGCTAGTTTTGCACAAGCCCTACGGAAACATTGATTTGTAGGACTTAGGCTTGTTAGAAACAAACCCTCCAAAAACTGTTTATTTTTTTGTAGGACTATTTTTTTTTTTTATTTTATTTATTTTTATTTTTTTTCAAAACACAAGCCCTGAGAAAAAAATAAAAATGCCCTACTGGCCTAATGCCAGCAGGTCATGTTGGCCAGTGGCCACTGTCAAATGTCCTCCTGAGTTGCAACTGCTGTTCGTACTGCTGCTGCTGAGTTGTTAATGCAGCAGGATGATTAGGCAGCTGAAAGGGAATGGGAGCAACAATAGCAGTAACATGGAAGATGGATGATGAAGGTTCCACTTGCCAAGACTGGCTCCAATGATGAGCCTGAGGCAGTAGCAGAAGAATAAGTAGCCCCCAGTATATGTGGAGAAAAGAACAAGTTGACTATTAAATCTTCTATACCTGCCCCTCCTCCAAAATCATCATGGGTGTGTTGTTATTAGAATATATATTTTTCACTTGAGAACAGGAACTGTGGCTTCCATCAGCAACTGCAATGTGCACAGTGTGTGTGTGGTAAATAACATCTGGGGGCACAACTGTATCCAAACACCATGACACCCAAAACCAAGTAATGCTGCTGTCACTGTACCCCTTGTCCAGACCCCGCTAAGGACACATGACAAATGGGTAGAGAGGAACTGCCATATCCTAACATTAGAAGAGTGGCTATCATTTGGTGGGGGAGGTAACAATGAATGAGGTGGGTTGGCAGGAGATGTACTTGTTACCCTAGAGGAAGAAGGTGATGTGGATGGCGAGCTAGTTGTTTCGCTTGTCATGAAACTTCCAGTGTCTGTCTGGGTTTCTTTATTCTTCCTCCTCTTTCATCTCCACCTTTCTGGAGAGTCAGAGAGTACAGTAACAGCGGTGCTAGATTGCTGTAATGGGTGTTTGGCTTTAACATGTTTGGAGTAAATGTCATGGTGTCTGTGTTTCATGTGTGTTATCAGGGAGGTTGTGCCAAGGTGTGTTCCCTCCTTTCCCCTTCTCACTAACTTGCCACAAATTTTGCACTGTATGGTTGTTGATGATGACTGCAGTGTGCCTGCCGGAAGAGAATAATAGTCCCACTTAGGGATGGGCGAAAATTCTCTCCTCAAACTGAAATCGGAGAATAATGGCACTTTGCGCTTGGCAAAAAATTTCCAGCGAAAAGTGCTGTTGTTCCGCTTTTTCCCGCCTTTTCCGCCCATTGAAATCAATGGGAGAAAAGTTTTCTACAGCCATATAAAAGGCTGTCAGGCTCTCACAGTAGCCATTCTGTGTTTGTAAGAGGAGAGAGCAGTATGTTTTTGAGCTAGAGGAGATAGGCAAATAAAGAGGCAAATAAAGTGGAATTGAAGCTTAGTTTAGGAAATCATTTAGGTAGGACATTTGTTCTCTGTATTAGGGGAGTCTGGGGGCACTCTAGGGGACAAGAAGGGAGGAAGGAGGTTGTCCCCAAATACTCCAAAATTCCATGTGACTGACAGGGAAGACACAGGCAGCCTATTTGCCTGCTGATCTTGCTGTTATTGTCCCTGTGCTGGGTGGGGAAGTCTGGGGAAAGACATTGTTGATTTTCTTTTTCAGTTATAATTTTTTTTGGACAGACTGTGATAAGACAACAGAGTGGACATCTTAAAAAAATAAAATAAAAAACAAAATACCTTCGGTGACAGTGACAGACAGCTGACTGGGCTTAGGCAATGCATCATACAGCTCCATCAGTTGTGTCATGCACTGTACAGTAAAAAAAAACACAGTGTAGTTGCAGAATGCCCAGCAAACGCACAAGGGGAAGGGGGAGGGGAGGAGCAGTGTAGGGACTTGAGAGTAAAGTAGTTGTCCAAAAACCTAATGCAGCAATGGCTGTTGCAGCATGTGCAATCAATGATGACGATCCCTTTACTCCAAGGGAGGATGCAGTTTGTCAAGGTCCCAGCAAAACTAGGTTCAGCACCACCAGTACCAGTAGAAATGTAGAACCATATAAGAAGAACACTGAAGATGACAACAAGTAACATTCAAGTGTTGATGATGCTGGCAACAGCATAATAGAGGAAGGTGTAGCAGCTGAACTGCCTGCTGCATCAGACAGTGAGACACCAAAACACCTGTCCTCAAAGTAGTAGTGAATTTTGTTATAGGAAAATTAAAAATAAAATATTTGAGACCTCCAAAAGCTTAGAGAAATATAAGGGTAGTAGTGGGCAAGAACTGTCAGGTGATGCTGATGCTGCTGAGGATGACCTAATGATGCAGATCTAGCATATATCCCTCAAGCATCCTTCTCTTGTTCAGATACAGATGAAGTTGAGAGTGAGGATGATGACAGGGCTATAAGGTTAGCAGAAAGTCAAAGGCAGTATCTTACGCCACTTTTTTAGGAGCACTGTTTGAGAAAGCCATTGGAAAGTCTGACTCTGGACAAGTACAGATGTCAAAAAGCCCACAGTCACCCTATCAGTCAGACACAGCATCATTGCCTCTTCAAAGTCCAATTCCCACTCAGCCAGACACACCTGTTTTGACTACCCAGCAACAGCAACACAGGTTAACATCCGCAGTGATTGATATGAAGAGTACCTCTGGTGCTGCTGCTGGAAGTGCTGCACCTTTGACACCTAGTAGTAGTGGCAGTATTATTACATCAACATCTAGCTCCAGTAGTAGTAGTAGCAGAAACCACACATGACAGACAAAGCCAGGACAAATATATTAACAGCAGCACAGATGAGGAGGTGGAAGACAGATGGGACCACTGCTATGACCGATAAGTAATGTATGTGAATAATCTGAGAAGGAGGATAGAGTATGACAATGGTAAAAATACATACACAAATCACACCATGCTAGTCCCTGCCCCACCACCAAAATACATATCTGCCACATTGTAATGTTGTGCTTTACTTTTTTTATATCATCCTGAATATGTGCCAGCGTCACTTAAGCAAGAAAGTGTTGTGGGCAAAGGACAAATGCATTCTGCATGCTAACACATTTTTCAGGCCATATGTTGCTGTAGGACTAACAATTTTGACTTTCAGCCACTTATTTCTAAGCTTCCGCCCTCAGAAGAAGTAATATTACAGTGGGAAATGTAGTACCTATAGGAAATATAGGCGAAAAATGTGTTAAAATAGGCGAAAAATATGTTAACATAGGAGCAAAATTTGTTAAAATGGGCGAAAAGGAGGACATTTTTGTATAGGCGGAAAGGCAAATTTTTTTGCAGGAAAAAGCAAGAAATTGGCACGTTTTCATGAAATTTTTCATGGGAAATTTTTCACACTTTTCATCCACCCCTAGTCCCACACCCATGACTTCTGGGGGGAGGGATAGGGAACAGGTGGAGAAGAATGGCCTCTTTCTTCTTGTCCTCCACATTCCCCTTCACTTTCTGTGGCAGCGGATAATGTTGCTGCTGTTTTTGCTACTGCCTCAGATTTAGCAATGCAACTAGGATCAGGAGGAGTATTGGCAAGTGGAACCTGCCCTAGTCCCGCATTACTTGTTGACCCATTCCCACTGTGTCCATGGTGGTCTGTGGCACACTAGCCTGCTCCTCAGCACCCTGCTGCCCTTTCATCTCAGCAGCAGCAGAAGTTAGAGCAGTTGCAATTTCCGCTAATTTCAAAAGCTGGCTGCTAGTGGTGGTAGCGATGCCCATCTTCATCCCTGTCTCCCATTCCTTCTCAGTTTCTGATAAAAAGGCCATCAATGTCTCTTCCACCCCAGCTTCTCCAACACCACCACCACCACTAGTCCCTACGTGCTGCTTCTCTATTCCAGACATCTCACTGCTGCTTGGAGGAGGTGACGAGCAATGTGACAGAGGGTCCCCTGCTGTCACACATGGCATAATTTTCTCCTTCCCCCCCTTAGTACTACAAGAAGCACTAGCAGCAGGCAAAGTATTGGTGGCAGCAGGTTCAGCACTGGCAGCAGGTACAACACTAGTGGCTGCAGGATCAGAAATGGTGGCACTAGCAGCAGGGGCAGCACATCTGACAGCAGGTACAACACTAGTGGCTGCAGGTACAGCAATGGTGGCACTGGCAGCAGGGGCAGCACGTCTTGCTGCAGGCACAGGCAGCTGACCTGTCCTGCTCTCACTAGTACTACCCTTTTCTCCCTCCTTTCCCATTCCCTTTTCTCCCTTCCTTCCCTTTCCCTTTTCTCTCTGCCTTCCATTAAATTCCCCAAGATCCCTTGGAGTGATTTAGGGGGACTGGACAGCATAGGTACAGTACTGGTCCCTACTCAGTCAGGGACAATCTTATCGCCGTGAGCACAAGGAAAACCCTGCCCCCTTATGCTGACAGAAGATTGTCCCTCATTGCAATCCATCCAGATGATCTTGCTGCTTTAAGGAGAGTTACATAAGTAAAAGGGGCGGGAGGGGGACACTTAATAATTTAATTACACATGAACTAGACACTGTATGGCATTGTAATAAAGCTCTGTGTCGTAGAAGAGTGTTGAAGAATGATCAAAGTTTAAGTTATTTGGAAACATTACTATTACTTTAATTAGTGCTGGATGATATGTTTTTTTATTGCAGGACTCAAAGACCCCAGACTTCCTAGTGTATGCATTCCTTTAAAGGGATAGTAATACTTAAAATGTAAAAAAAAATATGTTGTAGGGTTTATCCCCCTGAGTAAAACAAGAGTACTCCCACTGCTGAAAGGTGTTTCATTCAAAAGTTATTCATTTTCAAAGTTGAATTTTTTAGGTGCAATATCACAGTGGCCTGAAATTGTAGAGTGGCGCTGTTGCTACACGATCCTATGGACAGCTCTGGTCCCGGGACCATAAATCTCCATAGGATGGTGTAGCAACAGTGCCACTGTACAATTTCAGGCCACTGTGATATTGCACCTAAAAAATTCAAATTTGAAAATTAATAACTTTTGAATGAAACACCTTTCAGCAGTGGGAGTACTCTTGTTTTACTCAGGGGGATAACCCCTACAACATATATTTTTTTACATTTTAAGTATTACTATCCCTTTAAAACAGTGATAAGCAACTAGATTTACTACTAGGGTGGCATATATGGCCCTTGTGTCTGTTGAAGGGCCACACATTATGGCTTAAAATTCAAACTAGTGATTGAAAAAAGGTTAACCCCGTAGATGCTGAAGAAGTCTTCACTGCATTACTTTCCACTGAGTTGATGACCTCTCCAGCACCAACAGTGTTAAATCACTTTATGAGTGTTATACTGTGTGGCAAAAATAGACAACATGTGTTTTTGGGGTAAGAATAGTGTGGATGTAATAGAGTTAAAGTATCCTTACCTGCTCCCCCTCTGTTAGGATTAATGTATTAACCCCTCGGTGACAAATATTTTCTTTTAGTATGTGTTTGTTCAACCATATTTTCCCTTTAATTCATTCAGTACACCCTCACAAACTATATGCATTTTTTTCAAGGAGCAGTCAGATACAGCCTCCCAACTGGGATCGCAGTCAGCCTTGAGGTGCTCTATGATCATTAACCTATAATTTGCCAAAATTGTCATCCGTCCTCAGAGGACAGATTTCTGTGACAGTCCTGGCACATCATGTGTTAAAGTATGCAAGAGGAAAGGTAGTGCCATGTTAGTCTGTAGACTAGATTGGAATCAAAGGACTTTTGTGATGAGAAACTCAAAAGATTTATATAAAGGTGACACCTTTCAGGACACTGAAGCAATGTGTTGCACACTCCTCTGGGACTGAAAGGGTTAAAGCAAAAACCAAGTGTGGGGAACTGCTAGATGTGGGTAGCACAGCATAGTGTTCAGGAGGAGTCACCATTGGTTTAAGATGAACAGGACTAACATTTCTATCAGTAACCCAGAGTAAAAGGGAGGTTGCTAGACTTAATTATCACAGCTAGGACAGGCACACCATCTTCACATACAGGGGGCGCCATTCAGTTTGATAAGCTGCAGAAAATCTAAAAACAATATGAAACTCTATATTATTTTGTTGTTTGTTATTTCTGTATATTGTGTAAATATGTAACTTCTTACTATAAAAGCTCTCCAGGACATACTTAAAAATGAGTGATATCTCAATGCATTATTCCTGGTAAAATATTTATAAATAAATAAATAAATAGGTCAATAAATAAATTGTTCATTTGATCTCAAAATCTGGCAAAAATGACTTTTCAGCTATTTAGTTAAGTATGTAAATAACAGATTTATGACATCCAGTAAATTCCTCACCAGATCCTAACATTTGTCATAGACAAAGCTATTTCTCATTTCCCATGTTTGACATTTAATCACATATGAAACTCCTAAGTATGGGGTAAATTGCATCATGTCAGTTCTGAGGACTTCTCAGCTTAGGGAAACTGACATAAAGGGATAGTAATACTTCATTTTAACTTTATTTTATTTTGTAGGCATTAAAAAACATGAAGAACGATATAAGTCTTATCTCTGAAACCTTTATGGTTTAAGAGATATTCACAAACAAAGTATCCCCCCCCCCCTGTTCAACCAGATCAGAAGGGAGATGCCCAGGTAGACTGCAGAGAGGGACAATCTTCAATTAAGATAATGGAAAAAGCTGAAAAACTTGTCAAGGGGGGAAGGGCTTTCATTGTTTTCATATAAAGAAAATTGTCCCCTTCTGTTATCTGTCCTGTCATACAACCAGACTCACATCTGAGAAGAGATTGTTTACACTAGGTAAAAGGGGCGGGGAGGGGAACTTTGCTTGTGAATATCTCATAAACCATAAAGGTTTGAGAGATAAGACTTATATCATTCTTCATGTTTTTTTAATGCCTACAAAATAAAATAAAGTTAAAACGAAGTGTTACTATCCCTATAAGACAGCTATACTCCAATAAGGTGTAATTGTGTATATGTGGTTAGGCTGTGTTCACTGTAGGGACTTGGCTGTACTCCGTTTTAGCTCATGACAAGCTACCTGTTCTTGCTTGTAAATTTGTATGTGTATTTTATTTATATAGTAACTTAGTAGATGAGGCTGAAAAAAAGACATGCGTCCATCAAGTCCAGCCCATGCCAAATCACACATGTTGATCCAGTGGAAGGCAAAAAAAAAACACTGAAGCCATTTCCAATTAAGCCCCAAGAGGGTAAAAAATTCCTTCTTGACTCCAAATGGCAGTCAGATAGTTCCCTGGATCAACATCCTAGCTTTACTGCCCTTACTGTAAAAAAAAAAACAAAACTGCCTTTGTTTTAGTCTAAAGCTCCTTTCTCTCGTCTTAATGGATCACCACTTGTTCTTAGTTCAGCTCTTTGATTAAATAATTAATTGAAGAGTTCTTTGTATTGACCTTGAACATATCTGTAAATCATATCATCCCTTAGATGTCTCTTCTCTAATGAAAATAAACCCAGTTTTGCTAGTCTCTCTTTCTAACTCAGATGCTCCAATCCCTTTATCAGTTTTGTTGCATGTCTCATCAACAACAATTCCCTTGTCCAAATGTCAACTCACCCTTTCATAAAATGCAAGTACTTTAGTCTGACATGATCTCTTCTTCATAAAAGCATACTGACTCCTACTAATAATATTGTTTGTTTTCATATAGTTCTGAATACTGTCAGTTAGTAACCCTCCTACTATTTTAAACACTATGGAAGTCAAGCTCACAGATCTATAATTTCCTGGTTTGGATCCTGCCCCCTTTTTAAACAATAGTACTACATCAGCATTCCTCCAATCACAGGGCACTATGCCTGATGAAAGTGAATCTTGCTATTACTGAAGTAAGTTCCATAACTCCCTTTATGTGTATACCATGAGGTATAGGTGCTTTGTTCACCATACATTTTCCAGGCTCTTTTGATCTTTGTCCTCATTAAGCCATGTACATGATGGAGGAAATTCTGTGGTTTTGTCTATTTGCCCACAGCTTGTCATTGCTGGTTCTTTGGCATATACAGAACAAGGAATGTGTTTAAGGTGTGAGTCACAGCCTTATCCTCACTAATCAATTCACCTGTCTCAGCCTTAAAAGGACCAATATCTTTCTTAATCTGATCTTATTAATATACTTGTAGAATTGTTTAGGATTTTTATTGCTCTCTTTTGTAATACTTCTCTAATTTTCAATTTTATCTATGCTAATTGCATGTTTGCAGATTTTATTACATCTGACCTGTATGTCTTTAGAAGCCTGCTTCTCATTTCTTATTTCCCTGCAAACCTCATTATTAAGCCACATTGGTCTCAATTTGCTCTTCTTGTGCTAGACAACTCCTTTTTATTTTTCTTTAGAGCCACATGCACAAATAAAACATGGAGAAATTCTGGGGCAAACCCTCTGCACTGCAGGAAACAAAAAAAGTGTTACCCCAAAAAAAGGCATTTAACTGTTCAGTGTTATCATTGAGTAGTATGGAGATGATGGTCTATAACAGTCAGATGGGTATTATGTAACCTGCAGATTTTATAAGGTTTTATAACAATGAAAGTGTTCATTTTGGCTCAGTTGATACCTCTCTGGCACTCTCTGGCACTCAAAGGGTTAGTTAAACAAAGAACTGCAGTTTAAAACAAATAATTGGACACCATTACAGTCTTAATAAACTGCAATATTCACAGAACTGTTTTGGGTATGGGGACATTCATTTAAGTGATAGTAATTCTATTTTATGAAAAAAACTAACCATAGGTTGTGGTGCTTTTCCAGCTGTTTAAAAGGGTTATCTAACTACAGGGTCATTCTTTATCAAAAAATGATCACAACTTCATTGTTATTTTTATCAAAATGCAGTTGTAGAAAAGGTTCCACTAGGTGGAGTAATTGCTATAGTATACTATGGAGGACTACTGTTAAGGACAGATTTTCTTCAAACACAGGAAAGGAAATAAATGCAATTTGTTACCCAGTTTCAGTTGAAATAACTTGAACAAACCATCACCCAGTAGGAGACGTACCCTTGTTTTACTCAACAGGAGATACCCTATCCTATATAATAATCCAGCAGATGTATGTTTGTCCGATGTAATCATGCACAGTAGAGACTGCCTGATGCAGTCATACAATAAAGACTGCCCGCACGCTTGGCCCATGTACACAGGCTTTTACACTAGTAATATATATTTTGACAGTAAAGTTTTCTAAAACAAAAACTATATATAATTTTAAAACTTAAAAATAACATATTCACTTTTTGTTGGTTTGGGCAGGCTCAGTGTAATTAGATGTAAATCATTCTTGCTTAAATGGCAAATCATCAAATTCTAAACATGGTGAAAATATGGAAGTGTTCTGCTGTTTTTGGAATATAACCTGAGTTAATAAAATAATATATTATTGGAGCTTGATTTTTTTCTCCCTAGCAGTTCTTCTACATGATAGCAGGGGTAGAATTTGGGGGCAGGATGAGAACTTTTGGCCTAGAGTAAAAGCAGAAATAAAAGGCTCATGGTGTGATTTTTTTGGCCACTGAAGCTGAATAGAAGGTAATCTCTCTTGTTCTGCTTAGAGGAGAAGTTGTATACTTCTATTACTTCCTGTTAAGTAAAACAATTATTCATGAAATGTGAGAGAAACTGCTGAGTTATGCTGTCAGAAATGTCAGGAAATAATCATTGGGTTACTGACTTCCTTTGAACTGTTAAAACATTTAACTAAAACAGCTGACAGCAGTAGTAGTAGTACCTTTGTTTTACTCAGCAGGAAAATCCCCATAACATTTAGGTTTTCATTAAAAATGTTGTGCTCTTTTATTGAAAGGTAATGTTGCACAGATCCTGACTGACAGCAAATGTTATGGACAAGAGGTAACCATCAGCACTACATGCCACAACCATTAACCCAAACCATACAACTTATTACTGTACACCTAGAGAATTTATACCAAAATGTTGGAGAAGCAGAGGTGCATCTGCTGTATTTGAATAACTCTAGTAGAAGTATCTGAGACTAGTTGAACAGCCCGTTACACGGGCCACAGTGCCTCTGGCAGCCGGTCGCGGGTCTCCCGCGCCTCGGCTGATACAGAACCTCTGGCAGCCGGTCGCGGGTAGTCACACACAGTGGAGACTGCCAGCGCCTCGGCTGATACAGAGCTGGACGCTCCTTCGGAGCACCCAGCTCTGTATCAGCCGCGGCGCGGGCAGTCTCTACTGCGTATGACTGCCGCACGCGCAGTAGTGTCTACTGCGCATGTCTGGCGTTACACACAACTTGGCGAATTATTATATAGGATAGGGTTAAAATAAAATACTCAGAAAGATAAAATGTGAGTATATAGATTACACTGCTGGAAAACCCTGCTTTGGACAAGCTCTGGGGCGCCAAAAAGCTTGGAAAAGAACACTTCCAGCTGAGAGGAAGCACCCTCCAACTGGAGATAGCAGAAACGCTTTTCCCTCTTATCAATGACACCCTCAGGTATCTTTATGAGGTCACACATGTTTCCAGACCTAGTCTGACTCCTACCACAGGGCAAAACATGTATATGCAAACAATTCATTCCACATTAGTAGCCCTAAAGCAAAAAAGGATGAGGATCAGCCCTGTCGGAGGAGAAGAAATCTCTGGTTCATTTGGTGCTGGCACTGGCAGTTCCCTAGATATTTTCTTTTACTTTGGGGATGATTATCTGCAGTGTATTAACGTGAACCCTGGTTTTACTCCACAAGAAAAACCCTATTCTATATAATAATTCGCTAATGTATGTTTGTCAGAAGATGTCATGCGTAGTACAGACGACTGCACGTGCTGCAGTCATGCTCAGTACAGACTGCCGGCGCCGCGGCTGATAACAGAGCGGGGTGCCCCGAATTCAGACCAGTCTGAATTCGGAGCGGTCCACTTCATTATCGGACGCAGTGCGGGCAGTCTCTACAGTGCATGACTGCACCTCAGCCGTTGCTGCCTGGCTGATCATTTAGGAGCATGTTCTTTTCAGCATCAATGAAATAGTATGTTTCTTACATCAAAACATGAGCAATCTTAAATAGCGCATACATTTACTAATTATCTCTTTATCACCACAAGTAAAATATTCCTAAACCCCACTGTTGCAAATGGGGAGTTTAATCCCTTGAAGTCTAGAAAGGTCTCTAAAGCATTCCAATAAATTCCTTGGAGACCTCTCTAGCACTTGACGGATTAAATACCCCATTTTGAATAATGGGAATTTTTAGTTGATAAAGTTGGTTTGTTCCAGAATTGTTCCACTATTTTCTTGCAAATATGACCTATAGTCAGATTCCTGTTTGTGAACTAGACCATATAAAGGAATATTAATGTTTCAAAAATAAAAGCAGCTCCAATTAATCTTCATAGTATTTGGACTTTGGAGAGTGTTATTTCAGTTCTGTCAGAGTTGTAGTTCAAGAGTAATTGAATGATAAAGTATCACTCTCCCATCCCTTTTACCTAGTGTAAACTGCCTCCCCTCAGATGTGGAGTCTAGTCTTAAGACCAGACAGCTCACAGCAAGGGACACTCTTCTTACTGTGAGAAGAATGAAAACCCTGCCCCCCCGACTGTTTTTCCCTTATGCTAATTGAAGATTGTCCCTCTCTGCAAGCCATCTGGACACCACCTTTCTGTTCTGAGGTGAGCAGTGTTACATCAGTAAAAGGGGCGGGAGGGGATAATTTATCATTCAATTACTCTTGAACTACAACTCTGACAGTATTGAAATAACACTCTCCATGGCCCAAATACTATGAAGATTAATTAGAGCTGCTTTTCTTTTCAAATAATACTAAATCTATAACAACAAGGACTTAGATATTTCAGATGTGGTATCCAAATGTAAAATACTGCTTTATATTTGGAACAGTCTCTTCTCTTTAGAGCCAAGTGGCAAACCTACAAGAAACATATCCCATAAAACACCTGACATTCTACGAGGAATTGGATACATTCCTAACAGTGGGTTGATAAAGGTTAGTAAAACATTCTTAAATACAAATATTTTTGTTCTGAAGCAAACAAGTAGAGCATGCGTAGGCTTTGTTTTTTATTACTGGAACATGTTTTTTAACTTTATTTGTTAAACCCATTTCGGAGATTTTATATTTAGAACAACAGCGCTGCGGAATGAGTTGGCGCTATATAAATAAAGAATTATAATAATAACAGCTGCTTATTAGTGTTTTTCATGCATCTGTATACCTGGAGACGGGTCAATTTCTCCATGAGTGTGATAGTCAGGATTAGTATATTCCTTTATCTGACCACATCTTTTGTGAGTCTAGATTTAACCATTTCATTTCCAGAGCAGAGGGGCACAGCTCATATAGTAAAAAATATGTAGCACAATGTTAGATCAGGTATGCGGCCAATGTGCAACATGAGAATCTTGCACTTATATGCAGGACGAGATTCTCATGTTGCCCTTTTCATCCAGGCGACATATTTAATGCAGCGTGAAGCCACAGGATATTTCAAATGCAAGCTTTTAAAAGGATTCCTGATAAAGGTGCGACAAAAAGGAGATGGTTTCTCCAGTGTGATAAACTCCCCAATGTCTATGTTATTCTAGCATAGTAACATAGTTGATGAGGCTGAAAAAGAAGAAATGCTTCCATTAAGTTCAGCCTATGCCATATCACTCTTGTTGATCCAGAGAAAGGCAAAAAAAACCATCAGTACAAACTATTTCCAATTAAAGGGATAGTACTACTTAAAAAATACTAATCCCTATGTTAAAGCCCTTGAATAAAGATGAAAAATGTCCCCAGCAGCATCTCTCAAACCCTTATGGTTTGAGAAATAACCGCTTTCAAAGTTCGCCCCTGGCTGACGTCATCATTCTAGCTTACAGCCTGGGAATCCGGTCCCGGGACCAACTGAGGCTCTGCAGCAGGGCTGAGATCCCATTAACAAAAAATAAATCCTTCACTTAAAAGGTCTTCTACATGTGCTTGCAAACCAAGCACACGTAGAAGACCTTTTTAGTGATGGATTTCTTCTTTATTAACGCGATCTCAGCTCTGCTGCAGAGCCGCCAGCTGATCTCAGGAGAGGATTCCCCTGCTGTAAACTAGAATGCTGAAGTCAGCCAGGGGCGAACTTTGAAAGCGGTTATGTCTCAAACCATAAGGGTTTGAGAGATGCTGCTGGGGGCATTTTTCATCTTTACTCAAGGGCTTTAACGTAGAGATTAGTATTTTTTAAGTAATACTATCACTTTAAGCTCTAAGTAGCTAAAAAAATCCTTCCTGACTCCTAGTAGCAGTCAGATATTTCCCTGGATCAACATCCTACCTGGTTTGAAACCAACTATCATAATTCTCAGTATTGTTCTGAGCTAGAAGGGTGTCCATTAATATTTTGAAAGCAGCTACAGTATCTGCAAAGACAGCATCTAGAGGCAAAGGATTCCACAACTTTACTGCCCATGTAAAAAAATCCCTGCCTTTATTTTAGTCAAAAGTGTCTTTTGACAGCCTATGTCTATATCTTAGTGCATTGGCTCAATATAAATGGGGGTGTTTATCACACTGGAGAAGTTATCTCCTCTTTATCACATCTTAGTGCATTTTCCCCACCAATGCCAAAGGTTTCCTATTCCTGTACTGGAGAACAGAGGTGGGGGAATGTGTCTGTCTGGGGATGTGTGGAGAGCATTTTGACTCAGAGATAAAAACATACTTTATCATATCAAGGGGAGAGACATTGATAATTAGTATATTATGTTGGCATAACGCTGCATATGTGTTATAGTGGCAGGTCTGCATAGCAGTGAATTTTAAGGTGACATTCAACCATCTTGTTGACAGTATATAAAATGAATCAAAATAGCTAAGTAGCTACACACAAGAAAGTCTGATGATGTGATCTCAGCTTCCAAGCCAAAAGTAGCAGGCAGAGAAACCTCAGTCAGTGTTTCTTCTCTGCAGATCACAAGCTGCCATTCAGCTGTTCTTTGTACTTAAAGAGGGCTAAGAGCAGCAATGTGTTCTTGGAGTGTTCGGAAGCTGGCTGAGCACTTTGCTTACAAGTAACAGCTGATTGGTGTTTTGCAATCTGCAGAATGGA
Organism: Rhinophrynus dorsalis; assembly: GCA_037306005.1. NCBI lineage: Eukaryota > Metazoa > Chordata > Amphibia > Anura > Rhinophrynidae > Rhinophrynus > Rhinophrynus dorsalis. The sequence continues at coordinate 518,976,936 of CM074720.1, read as the reverse complement.
AGCTCAGAGAAATATCTGTCTATTACTTCAGGCTTGGAACTTTGGTTTTGATTTCTATCAGATTATCAGAAAGGATGCGTCCACTGGACGACAGCATCAAGAAAAGCATGAACCCCCCCCCCCCCTTAAAGTGGAGCTATCACCTTTCCTAATCTTCCCCTCAGTGGGAACTTCTCAGGGTTGGATATCCCAATAGTCAGCATAGGAAACAGCCTAAAGCATCAAATTTTGAGGGCCACCTAAAGTGTGCGGCCACACCCACATTCTGAATTGTGGGTGTGGTCAGAGCAATCCCAATGTCCCTGCACCAATTTTATACACTTTTACAGTCTGTTGATTAACCATTTGGATGCTAGAAAGATCTCCAACACATGGAGGAAAAATGCATTTGAGATCTCTCTAGCAACCAATGGATTCATTATTTTTCTGTTCATACCAGTTATATGTCAAGGGTATTTCCTGTACCAGGAAGCAGTGGATGGGACTGGGGGTGGGGTCATGTGGCAGGTGTGTCCATGAGCAGAGCTATGCCTAGACTGACTTGTCTAGGGGCTCCTGGGATGTACATCCGGCCATGGGGCTTTAACAATAATAATAATAATATTACTATATTTTACCAGGAAGGATACATTGTTTTCAAGCATGCCCTGGGGTATAGATGTTACTATTATAGAATTTAGCATTACTCATGTTATCTACCAGAAAAATGTGTTCTATTAAGCACTTGGTCTTGTGTGGTGTTTTTCTAGAGGTACAGGTTACTGCTGTTGTTGTGGGTCTCACAGGTCACCTCCCACATCACTTGTGTAGAAAACTGGAAGAAAGTAGAGAAAACAGCACAACAACGCCCTCTAAGTGTAGTAATCCTGATACTATTCAAAATCACACCCTTCCCCTCCTTATTTCACTCACATTTAGTGGAGGCTTCCCCTGCCTCTTGGTATGTTCACTTGCACTGGAATTTTCTGACGTCACTCCAGGCTTATGACACCAAAGGGTTGTCTTCTCTAGTGCATCTTCACAACTTACAAAGGTGCCAATGTAGTTCCTTTAGGTATGGCCACATATATAGAGGATAAATATGTAGACCCTCCACTCCAAAAAGGAGTATTTTGGAACCTTTGTTGGTGCCACATGCAACAAGCTCCTGATGAAGTGACTTTAACGCTATAACGTCACGAAATGCGTTGAGCCAAACAGTGCAAACCAAGCACATGTAGAAGACTGTTTCAGTGAAAGAATTCTTTTTTATAAACGTGATCTCAGCTCTGGTGAACAGTTGTCTGATGCACATAAGACTGTCTTACGACAGCTTCCCCTGCAGTCAGCTAGAATGCTGACTACAGGGAAAGGGGAGGGGGAACTTTGCGCGCTATTATCTCTCAAACCATAAGGGTTTGAGAGATGACACTGGGGGCAATACATTTATTTTTAGCATAGCTACAATATGGAAGTATTACTATCCCTTTAAGTGTGGGAGCGAAATTTAATGCATTGGATTGTTATGCTTTAAATAGCCCTCTGGTACTCAAAATTACACTAAACCCTAGTGCCAGAGGGGTATCCAATGTACCTTGAAGAGATAGAGATTCACTAAGCGGTGATAAAGGGGTGATAAAGTGGCGATGACTTCTCCAGTGATATTACTTCTTCAGTTCCTATGTTATTCTATGGAGCCTGTGCACTAAAATGTTTTCAGCTTTGGAGATCTTAGTGAATAGGGGCGGATTGTAGGGGGCCCGGGCATTTTTTTTTTAAAGAAGCCCACTAGCTGCACCAACGTCCCTATCTACGCCCCCTTATGGTCCCTGTGCAGCATGGGAGAGCAGGCGCCAGGATATTATGTCATATCCTGGTGCTCTGCATTAACAAGGAACGCAAAGGCTGTCACAGAGAGTTCCTGTGGCAACACAGACCTCTCCTTCAAAATATCATGGGACGGTGAGATCCTCTGATCTCCCCCACCGGCCCATGATCTAGCCGATAGGACAATCCTCCCATGTTAGTGAATAGGCTCTGTAGAATAACATAGGAACTGGGGAAGTGATATCACTGGAGAAGTCATCTCCATTTTATCACCTCTTTATCACCGCTTAGTGAATCTCCCCCACTGTGTTTGACACCCCTGGTGCTCTCAGGATTAAACAAATCTGCAAGCTGATACGCATGTCCTGGAAGATTGCCCTATGTTTATTTTATGAGAGTTAATGACAAATGAACCTTGTTTAGCTCTGGATTCCATTTCACTGCAGTAAATGGTCTTTGCCATTTTCTCTTGATGCAAATCAAAAATATTTATGACATCTCAGAAACTGCACAGATATCTAGGGTTATTTATAAGCTATGTTACTTCCCCTAGCTACCTAACAAATGTGGAGTGTTTTTAAATATTTATCCCAAGCAAGAAGCAGTCTAAACATGTCCCTTATACAACCAAATGTGGTACTTTGTGAAAAATGAAAATATTAGCTGTGTTGTTGCTATTCAGCTCACTGGCTGCAGTCTAAGCTAAGTTGCTTGCATAGAATATTCACATTAATCTTTATTTAGATTCCATCACACAGTGCAAACGGTCAACTATATCTTCTATCTTTGGATTTAAATGCAATAAATTACATAAGACGTCATGGGTAAAGTGTCAGGGGATTTTCTGTTGCCCAGGACCCCCTTAAAGGCATAATAATAAAAGCAGTTCTAATTAATCATCATAGTATTTGGGTCATGGAGAGTGGTATTTCAGTTCTGTCAGAGTTGTAGTTCAAGAGTAATTGAATGATAAAGTATCCCCCTCCCACCCCTTCTTTTGATGTAACACTGCTCAGCTTAGAGCAGCAGGGAGTGTCCAGGTAGATTGCAGAGAGGGACAATCTTCAATTAAGATAAGGGAAAAACCTGAAAATCCTGTCAAGGGGGCAGGGCCTTCATTGTTCTCACAGTAAGAATATTGACCCTTGATGTGAGCTCTCTGGTCTATGGACTAGATTCCACATCAGAGGAGTGGGGGCTTACACTAGGTAAAAGGGGCGGGAGGGGGACACTTTATCATTCAATTACTCTTGAACTACAACTCTCACAGTAATGAAATAACACTCTCTATGGTTCAAATACTATGACAAGTAATTGGAGCTGATGTTTTGGTGAAACATTACTATCACTTTAATTTCACTCCTTTGTTCCTGTCTAATCAAGAAAAGATATAGCTTTAACTCCCCGATAATGAAATATGTTTGCTATGATTGTGAATATGTCTATATCGGTGTTGGCCAGATGAAGATGATGAAAATTAGGGAATATTAAACTGTTTTTGAATGAAGCATCTACCCTTGTTTTATCTCACAAAGCCCTAAATATATGTTTGTTTGTTTTGGGTTTTTTTGTTTTCTTTTGCAAAAGAAAATGTTACTGATCCTTTAGCAATGTTCTAAATTGCAGGGGGAGATGAGAGTCTAAAGCAAGTCAAATGTTAGCCATAAATTAGTGAAAATCAAATGGGGAGACTGCAGTTTGTATATGCTTCTCTAAACAGACATATTACCATTCAATACTGCTATGATTTATAAAGCCTAAGAATCAAACACACTTGTCACCTGCAAATTATTGAAAAATCAATAATGTTTGGACTTAGGTAATGGTCATTGTGAAAAGTGGAAATCAATTAGTACTTGTTCATAGCATGCCCTATAACCACAATACTGCTGACAAAATTCCTATGTAGACTTTATTGACAAATCAGCTTGATTGAAATTTATTACCCATGGCTTAGAATCTCACGGTGTAAAAATGGTGCAGTAAGAATTAGGTGTACGTGTCAATTAGGCAAAAAGCTTAGTCATGGATTTTATATGACAAAAAGTCTTGATGGGGGATGAAAACATGATTTTTTCCCAGATCAAATACTGTAGCAGGATTGGAAACTCTCCAGGTTCAAATGACTAGGAATAAAATCTAATGAAAATGGTGACTTGTCAGCAAAAGTAAAAGAGAGAGAGAGAGAGTAACAGGACAAATAGCTGATGAAAAGCCAATAAGAGAGTAAAGGACCCAAAAAAGTTACAAGAAATAATTTAATTAAATGATCCAGCTCTAAACAACAGATTTACAGATCTAGATTGCTAAAAAAAAATATTTAGGTCCTAGAGTAAGTAAAATGTACATTCATTATTTAAAACAGATGTGCACATAATTAAGTTTGCCTGCATGTGAGGGCTGGCATCTTTTAGCCTAGAGGTCAAAATCCAATCAAGTGGCAAATTGCTACTACCTCTCCAGCCCACCTCCTTTTGTTAAATTTAAAAATGGCATTAAAGTGTTAGTAATGTCCACAAAAAGTTTCTTGCATTTAGAAGAGCTTAAAAAGCTGAGCTAAATGCAAAAAACTGTATCTCTCAAACCGCTATGGTTTAAGAGATACGGGCGTTTAAAGTTTGATCTCTCCTACTGACAGCTGTAACGCTGTCAGCAGGATATCTGTGTCGGCCGACACAGAGGCGCTTGAGAAGTGCTGGGATCTCATTATTTACCACGAATCCCTTAATTGGTGCCTGGTTTTCAAGCTCTCGTTTTAGACCATTACAAGTAAGGGATTCGTGGTAAATAAAGAAATTGCGGCACTTCTCAAGCACCTCCGTGTCGGCTGACACAGATCAAACTTTAAGCGCCTGTATCTCTTAAACCACAGCAGCTTGAGAGATACGTTTTTTGCATTTAACGCAGCTTTTTAAGCTCTTTTAAATGCAAAAAAACATTTTTGTGGACATTACTAACACTTTAATGTTGTGAAGGCAAGCAACACCACAGAGCTTACAATTGAAATGGAGCAATACTAGTGATACCACAGAGCTTCCAAATAAAATGGAGCCACACTACAGATACCACAGAATTTACAATTAAATTGATCTAAGCTCTTTGGTATTATTAGTGTCACTCCATTTCAATTGTAAGCCCTGTGGTATCACTAGTTTATTTAGGACAATAAAGGTATGGAATTCACTGCCTGAGGAGGTGGTGCTATCAAATACATTAGATACCTTTAAAAGGGGCCTGGATACTTATTTAAAAGAGCATAACATAGAGGGCTATGTACGTTAGTATTGGGATTACTATTTACTTAGGGCTTGTTGATCCAAGGAGAAATCTGATTGCGATTTGGAATCAAGAAGGAATTTTTTCCCCCCATACAAGGCAGAATTTTAAATTGCTATATTGAGGGGGGGTTGACTTCTTTTGAATCAACGATGGTAAACAAGAATAGGAAAAGGGTTGAACTAGATGGACGCAAGTCTTTTTTCAACCTAAATTACTATCTTACCATGTTACTATGTATGTTAACTGAGAGTAGCTGCCAGGACTTCTCAGAGCACTACCTAGTGGTATACAAGACCCGTTAAAGCTCATCCTACCCAGTGGGTACCCTGCCATAATTCCAAATCATAACAAGCAAAATACAATAAAACAATACATTATCAAATTTAACTAATAAGGTTGAAGATAAATGTGCATGTGAAAAATAATATGAGATCGACAAAACACCAAATGAATACATTTCACACTTAGATTAAAAGAAATACAAGGGAATGGATTCAACAAATGTACATGTATATATTAATTCAACCATCTGTAACATACCAGGAGAAATTAGATTTATAATTTACTGAACTGAATCCTATCTCTGAAAATACAGCAAAGAATTAAAATGCACCTCTCTCGCCCTTTCCTATTTTGTCTAACCCTCTTCCACTTTTTGCTTTCTTTACTCTCCTCCTCCATCTATCTGAAATTTAATAACATTGTTTCAGTTAATAAAGAACTACTTTCAATTGAATTTAACTCATTCTAATTATTGAATGTAAAATACCTTCTAATATATATTAATTAGGGTTATTCCAACCAAACTTTAGAAAAAGGATGTTTTTGGCTGGAATTTCCCATAACAGATTACGTTACAAGGACCGTAAAACTATTGGGTGAAGGGAAAATCCAAGGATAACATGATTTGGCAGACGAATAATTACACTAATCACTTGCTATATAAGGGAGTTTGACAATCAGAGCCTTAATTACATTTGTGGATGTCTGGCAATTGGAAAATCATGATATCATACAGTGATAACTGAAATGTATGTGTTGCATAATTTAGATTTTTTTTGTGAACACGTTCAGGAAACTACACAGTAATTTACAGATGTTATTTAGTCCTGGAAAAATATGTTATTGGCTGAAACAAATGCAAGCTCTAAAGTTAACTATCAGTAGATGATTGTCTTGTTTTATTATTTTGCTTTGTTTTAAATAACAAGAATATAAGATAATAAAACAAGACATTCATCTACTGATAATTGAATTTAGATTTCAAAGAGTGCAGATTGTAGAAAATACCCAGGTGAATCCTACATTACGTTGCAAGAAATAAATGACGGTGTGCGGGAGATGCCAAAAATGTAGAACAGATAATATGAAAATGACATATTATTGTAATAAATTGGCTACAATATAACCAATGGCCAACAGTCACTTATCTTAACTTTAGTTAATAGTCATAGTCCTATACTTTAATCAAAATCAGTTTTATTGGCTTAACATCATTAGCGGGAATGAAGATGAAATGAAGCTGATGAGTATGAATATATGAGGTAATATACAGATGCTAAAGGTGTGAGATATATGCAGCTACAAATGAGTGGCCTTTAACATACAGATCAAGAAATAGTTCCTAGAAAATGAATGCAGGAAAAGACATATCTGAAAGTAATATCTTTAATAAAGGCACTTACAGAAAAGGCACTTACAGAAACACTCTCTACCGATTGCATTTCTGACCCCAAGTTCTTTTAGACTTCAGGTCATGTCCTGCCAACAAAGAATCCAGACACTGAGCTTCCTTCCAAATCATGCCTGCTGCTTGTTCCATGGTCCTTTTCTTTATTCTGCCCTTCTTTCTTCCAATCTCTGCAGTAAACTAAAAGTATCTGTCTATACTTAAATTGAAAGAAAAAGGAACTGGTATTTAACCCCTAGTTACAGTTAATTCTGCAGCTGATTATCAGTTTGCTACTCCCCGATGCCTGCAACTCATATGGGCTGGGGAGATACTCATAAAAGGGGGCATACTGCCAGTCCTCAGTGTCCCAAAATGTATTGTGGATCTACAAGTTGCCTTCCTTTTCTCTAGAAACTGCATTAGAGCTGGTAAGTGTTATCATTGGTTTTCTATAACGGATTCTCATTGAAGTCTGTTGAGAAATGTTTTAGATAAAACTTATACTCAGGTTATCAACTATAATTGAACATAGGCCTAAATTTGAAGAAGACCTCATCTAGAGTATAGTGTACAGTTCTGGAGACCATGGACCTTATTCAGCAAGCTAAAATGGAGCAATTCTGGAGCAAACCAACTGCATATGGTAAAATTAATATTCATCAAATTCCCTTTGACTTAAATGGGGATTTTATCCCCTTTAATGCAAGAGACGGTTACTTCCAACCCCATGGTGTACACTTAGGCGTAGTAGTGCTTCACCAGCCGCTTTGTGTTTTATCCTTTATTGAAACTAACTGGTCTGTCCTATATTGTACTGTTACAATAACACTGCAATTGTCAAGAGACAAAGAAAAAGCTGTTGATATTTTGACACTAGGAACTAGTATATAGAGGCAGGCAGGCAAAGAGGGGGAGCTCTAGTTGTGTGATTTAATGAGTACTGGTGCTAGTCAGTTCTCTGGATGGTTGCAGAGAGTTTGCACATGATTTATAGACAATGACATTGGAAGTGACAGGGACAGTTTAAAAAATATATATGCTTTTGACTGACAGGTGATAGAGACATGCAAAGGATTCTATGCTTACACCTGAGCAGAGAATGATAGTGATAGTGACAGAAACATATATCATACTTTCCTTTCAGACAGACAACACAGACCCACACACTAACAGTTTTGTCAGGTACTTTATAATAACAGATCAGCACTACCATTAGTATGTCCAAATTCTCTTTCATCATTTTCATTGTTACTGCCTCCAAGTCCAAACCCACCTAGTCATACTCACAATTATTTACTAAGCAGCAACATAGTTCAACGTTCATAGCCATACCTATATGTGCTTCTGCTACTCTACAAAATGCAGCGCCATTGACACCTATTGCTGATAATATTGCAAAATCTCACCTCTGTAGTTGTAGTCCTTTAGAAACCCATCAATCTTGAAATTTCCACTAATTATCCAAAAGCTAAACATGTTGTTATCTGTTTTCTCTGTAAAAAGCAGCTGGGCAGGGGGAAAGGAGAATCACATCTAGGCACAATTGAGAATCCACCTGAAGTACAACCACTGGTTTGACTGTGAGATACACCAGACGCATGAAGAATGATTTCATTCTCCATTTTCTCAGACATCCATGCCAGCATTCAGCAGATGGGACGGAACCCAAGCAGTGAGAAAGGGAGGGACCAAAATACAAATAGAGATAGTATTCTTTCAAAATAGTAAGCTAGGAAACAATATCTTTCAACCTACTAATTAAAAGCTTGCCCTTGCAGTGAGAGAAAATGAATTAATCCTAGAATGTGGTATCTATAAAGGAGGAACCATTTTGATTATAAGAAGTGCTTCCACGAAATTCACTCCTCTGTAGTTACATAGTATGGCCAGTTGCCTTTCTTCTCCAGGACTATTCAGAATATGGCAACATTCACCAAAAGAAAAAGGAAACTATCAGATAAACATCACATTCCTCTCAACTGCTGACAAAATCTTAAGATCTGAACATGTCTTTATATATATCTGGAGGACACAAGCTCTGGAAGTCATAATGCAGATATTCCCAATAATGGAGCAACATGTGAAGCTTGTGCTCTTAAATATGTGTCCATACTCTGTAGGCAATCCTCCCATAGAGTTTCTGTATTCTGAGATTCATCTGAGAAGCAGTGGTACTGACAACTGTCATCTTCTATACCCATTTACTCTTTTAAAATAAAAAATCAACTTACCCAGAGGTTTACACACACACTATCTGTTCTGCACTTCAATTGGAGAAGAGTGAGAAGACTACATTCTGAAAACCTTGGCTCTCTTAAAGGGATGTGGACACCAAGAACACTTACAACCTAGCTGCCAAAGGGACATCCCTTCACGGCAACATAAAACCAGAAACTGGGGGAAAAAAGAAAATCTAACTTAAAACAGAATAAGAAGATGGCAGAGTAATGACAGGAGTATTTAAATTGAAAAAAACACAGCATAACTTCAACCCAGGTATAAAATCACAGTGAACTCAAACTGAACTCACTACTGACAGAAAAGAAAATGAGCTGCAATGAAGAATCAGATATGCAGACGTAGGCAGACAAACATGAAAGAGCATGCACATCAGCATCAAGAACCTGACACACTGTGACAGAGAGCACCATAAATAAACAAGCACGCCCACAAAGACTGTTCTCCAAATAATGTTCCATGGTGCATCTTAGAATTAGACACTCGGAGAACAGCTTCTGAAAGAGCCAAAATGCACTACAGAACATAAAAGGGAGAGAACCATAGAAAGGCAAAAGCACACTAACAGCATGACAACAAAGCACATATGGCTCCCATATAGTCCATGAGTACAGAAGCAATGAAACTCAGCAGAGCCCCAAAGACACAGAGACACGCACACTTACCATGAAGCAATAATATGATGACACCACTGTGCAGCAAACAGCACACGCTCAAGACTTAGGCACAAACAAAGTGCAGCCATGCACACCACACAGTGCCAGCAATGTAGGCACAAGCATCACCACACTGGTCAAAAATGCATATAGCAAAGCAGTGTATAAAACAATGCCCACACAGGCGCACATTAATATTATGCAATGTGCGTACACACACAAGCATCAAGGGTGCAAAGGCAAACTACAGAGCTTCAAATGTGCACATCAAGAGGATCACAGCACACCAAAAGAGCCAACACAGGTGAAGTCCACAGTGGGTAAAGTGCACACAGAAGGGCACCTCGGTGCTTCAAAGCACATACTCATAAGCACTGCAGAGTGCATCAAAGTGCACACATGGGTACCACAAATGCACCACAGTGCACCCAAAGTGCACACACACACTCATAAGTGCACTATTGTGCTCCCAAAATTCCCACACAGATGCATCATGGCAAATAGAGAGTACACAGTCACCACAGTACAGCGATAGAGACTATACCCTTGACACGAGCAGTCAACAGAGTTCACTGTCTTGCAGCAAAAGCATGATTATGTAAAATATTACATTGCAAGAGTGCGTACATATGCACCACAATACAGCATACACATATGAATCAGAGCAGCAAAAGCACACAAGCACACACACCATAATGCAGATATAGTTAGCACCAGATCTTAGTGAGCATATATGCACCTCAATGTAACCATAGCATGTGCTCCCATTCACCACAGTGCAACTATAACCTACATTCAGAGGCATCAGTGCAGGTCCAGGAGCGCATACAACACAGTGCAGCCACAGAGCAGCCATAGCTAGTGTGAATGCACCATAGCGTGGCCATATACTGCAAGTACAATCCACAGAGTGGCCCAAACTGGGTGCTGCCATAGTGTATGAGTGTGCGTGTGTGTGTGTGTGCGTGTGTGTGTAGTAACAGAGCAGAAATAATATTTGCACATGTAAACTGTCAGTGCTGCGAAGGCATTCGCACTTCTGAACCCATGAGTACCTACACACCCAAAGGTGGCAACTAGTGATGAGCGAGCACCCCAATGCTCGGGTGTTCGGGTGCTCTGACCGAGCACCCCCTGAGGCTCGAGTGCTCGGCCGAGCACCCGAGCCCCATTGAAGTCAATGGGAGGACTCGAGCATTACACCAGGCACCCCCTGCTCTGATGAGGGGAGGGTGCCTGGTCCATAGGAAAAGGGCAGAAAATGATGGAAACACCACAGAAATGGTTCAGGGACAGCATAGGGAGGATGTCTGGATGCATCTTGGACTCCAACATCGCTGCTGGGAACGATCTTTCGCCCGTAGTACGCCATTTTTACAGACTGACCGTAAAACACACAAAAAGGCAGATAAAAACGACTTTAGGCGAAAAATTGTTACCAAACAGTATTTGCTGTATATTTACTTGTATATCATCTGCAAATTCTGCAAAAAATTTCATCGATTTTTCTGAACTGGGGCCATGATTAAGAGGGAAACGTGCGCAGAGGCAAATTCTCCCAAAAATTTCCTCGATTTTTCTGAACTGAGGCCATGATTAAGAGGGAAACGTGCGCAGAGGCAAATTCTCCCAAAAATTTCCTTGATTTTATTGAACTGAGGCCATGATTAAGAGGGAAACGTGCGCAAAGGCAAATTCTCCCAAAAATGTCCTTGATTTTTCTGAACTGGGGCCATGATTAAGAGGGAAACGTGCGCTGAGCCGACCATCTAAAACATTATGGGTGAGGGTCTGCTGCGGAGCTGACCATCCTAAACATTATATGCGAAGGCCCGCTAGTGAGCTGACGCTATAAAACATTATATGAGAGGGCCCGCTAGAGAGCTGACCCAATAAAACATTATATGAGAAGGCCCGCTGGTGAGCTGACCTATATAAAAATTGTCAAACAGGGCCCGCTGGTGAGCTGGCCCTATATAAAAATTATATCACAGGGCCCGCTGGTGAGCTGGCCCTATATAAAAATTATATCCCAGGGCATATGGAAGAGGAGGAGGAGGATGAGAAGATTAAGAGTCAACCATATACCCGTTTTTTGGGTGGAAGGGGTGAATGGGAATACAGAGTATTCCCATCATTGTAAATAACATATATAAAGTGAGTTTATGTTCCCCCGGGGCTTTCCTCCAGTGGAGTGGAGAAGTCAGGGGAAATCCAGGCCTTGTTCATTTTTATAAGTGTCAACCTATCAGCATTGTCGGTGGAAAGGCGGATACGCTTATCTGTTATGATGCCACCAGCAGCACTAAATACCCGCTCAGACAGAACGCTGGCGGCAGGGCAGGCCAGCACCTCCAAGGCGTAGAGTGCCAGTTCATACCACGTGTCCAGCTTGGACACCCAGTAGTTGTAAGGCACAGAGGGATCATTGAGGACGCTTACACGGTCTGCTACGTACTCCTTCACCATCTTCCAAAACTTTTCCCTCCTTGTGACACTAGGCTGCGCATCAGGGTGAGGGTGCTGGCGGGGTGTCATGAAGGTGTCCCACGCCTTGGAGAGTGTTGCCCTGCCTTTGTCGGAACTGCTGTGTGCTCCCCTTTTCTCCCCTTCTCGGTTGGCCAAGGTAGCACGTACTCTGCCGCCAGCGTTGTCAGATGGAAAATTTTGGAGCAATTTTTCAACAAGAACCTTCTGGTATTGCACCATTTTGCTTGTCCTCTCCACCGGAGGAATGAGAGATGAGAAATTCTCTTTGTAGCGGGGGTCCAGAAGGGTGAACACCCAGTAATCCGTGTTGTCTAAAATGCGTATAACGCGTGGGTCACGGGAAAGGCAGCCTAACATAAAGTCAGCCATGTGTGCCAGAGTACCAAGAGGCAAGATTTTGCTGTCCTCACCAGGAGGATGACTCTCAATCTCCTCATCCTCTTCCTCCTCTTCTGCCCACCCACGCTGAAGAGATGGAACTAAAGTTCCATGGCTACCCTCTGTAGCGGAGGCAACCGTGTCTTCCTCCTCCTCCTCCTCCGCCTCCTCCAATTGTCGCTGAGAAGACGAAGTGAGGGTGCTCTGGCTATCACCTTGTGTAAGCTCTTCCTCCCGCATTTCCACCTCTTCCACATGCAAAGCGTCGGTTTTAATTGTGAGCAGCGAGCGTTTCAGTAGACACAGAAGTGGGATGGTTACACTGATAATAGCGTTATCGCCGCTCACCATCTGTGTCGATTCCTCAAAATTGCGTAAAACCTCGCAGAGGTCTGACATCCATTCCCACTCCTCACTTCTGATTAGAGGAAGTTGAACGGAGAGGCGACGACCGTGTAACAGCTGGTACTCCACTACTGCCCTCTGCTGCTCACAAAGCCGGGCCAACATGTGGAAGGTGGAGTTCCAGCGCGTGCTCACGTCACACAGCAGCCGGTGAGCTGGCAATTGTAAGCGCTGCTGCAGCTTCAACAGGCCGGCTGAAGCTGTAGATGAGTTACGGAAATGTGCACACACGCGGCGCACCTTGGTCAAGAGATCATGCACATTGGGGTAGGTTTTTAGAAATCGCTGAACCACTAAATTAAATACATGCGCTAGTGTCACGGTTTATTATGACTCTCAGACACAAGTTTTAGGTAAAAAAAATCAATTTTATTGAAATAATAAATGATAACTTAGGATGGCAATAACATACATATATATATATACAGAATATAGCACAGACAGAAGGCAGACTCTACCGGTCCTGTCAATATACCGGACAGGACAGTCTTTAGGCTCTACCGGCCTTGCCAATACCGGGTAAGGCAACCTGCAGATGGAATAGCATAACGGTTTTACCGGCCTTACCAAATTACCGGGCAAGGCAGCCTCAATAGATACACAATGTAGGCTCTACCGGCCCTGCCAATACCGGGTAAGGCAACCTCAGATGGAATGTGGCAAAAGGTTCTACCGGCCTTACCAATACCGGGCAGGGCAGCCCAGAGATAATAGCAGCAGTCAGATGGAACTGGCAAATTAGCAGAATCGTTAAGCAGCAAGGCTTTGGAGCAAACCAGCGTCCGCACGCTGGAAACAACACTGAATAGTATAGCCGTTAGGCTTAGCGAGCAAACCAGTGACCGCACACTGGAGTAACAAGCGAGTAGTATAGCCGCAAGGCTTAGGAGCAAACCAACGTCCGCACGCTGGGACCAACACAAAATAGTATAGCCGATAGGCTTTGGAGCAAACCAGTGACCGCACACTGGTGTAACAAGAGAGTTTGTATAGCCGCAAGGCTTAGGAGCAAACCAGCGTCCGCACGCTGGGACCAACACAGATTTGTATAGCTGATAGGCTTTGGAGCAAACCAGTGACCGCACACTGGTGTAACAAGCGAGTTTGTATAGCCGCAAGGCTTAGGAGCAAACCAGCGTCCGCACGCTGGGACCAACACAGATTTGTATAGCTGAAAGGCTTTGGAGCAAACCAGTGACCGCACACTGGTGTAACAAGTGAGTATGTATAGCCGCAAGGCTTAGGAGCAAACCAGCGTCCGCACGCTGGGACCAACACAGATTTGTATAGCTGAAAGGCTTTGGAGCAAACCAGTGACCGCACACTGGTGTAACAAGTGAGTTGGTATAGCCGCAAGGCTTAGGAGCAAACCAGCGTCCGCACGCTGGGACCAACACAGAATTGTATAGCTGATAGGCTTTGGAGCAAACCAGTGACCGCACACTGGTATAACAAGCGAGTTTGTATAGCCGCAAGGCTAGGAGCAAACCAGCGTCCGCACGCTGGGACCAACACGGAATTGTAGCAATGTCACCAACGCGACCAGGCAGAAGGTCGCCAGGATACTGAAGACAGGTGATGAGATGACAGGAACCAGCAACGATCAGTCAGGTCAGAAAACAGCAGAGAAGTTCAGCAGGAACTGCAACACCAGAGACTAGGCCGGAACCAGGACTGGAAGTACTTCAGCATGCAGGAAACACTGGAACGGTAGAGATCAGGAACTCTGGAACACATGAGATCAGGAACTCAGGATCACTGGAACAGAGGCCCAGCTATCACTAGCATAGTGATAGCAAGAAGGTCAGAAACAACACGAAAGGGCACTCAAAGGGTGCCCAATCCAGGTTTAAATAGTCAATAAGAGGCGGGCTATCTGCAGACAGCCAATAGAAGCCCCCTACTGGTGATAGACAAGTAACTGCAGCAAATCACGGGCACCGTGATAGTACCCCCCTTTCAAAGACCCCCTCTCCTAGAATAGGGTTTAGGTTTCTGCGGGTAATTGGCATGAAAGGCCCTAGTTAACCTAGGTGCATGAAGGTCCGTACTATCCACCCATGATCGATCCTCAGGACCATACCCTTTCCAATGTACCAGGTACTGTACCCTTCCTCTAAGCCTACGGGAATCAATAATGCTCTGAACCTCGTACTCCTCCTGGCCCTCGACCTCAACAGGTCCTGGCACCACAGGTGTGGTAGTATAGCGATTGCAAACCAGAGGCTTAAGAAGGGACACATGGAACACATTATGGATACGCATGGATGCAGGTAGGTCTAGTGCATAGGAGACAGGGTTAATTTTGCGAATAACTCTGTATGGACCAATAAACCGAGGAGCCAACTTATTAGACGGAACCTGCAGCTTGAGATTTCTGGAGGAAAGCCATACTCTATCCCCAACCTGAAAGGAAACCGCTGGAAGCCTTCTGCGATTAGCATGGCGCTGATGACGCTGAAATGACTGACCAAGTGCCCTCTGAACTTGTGCCCATGTGGAACGGAGTTGCTCGATATGCTCATCCAGAGCTGGAATCTGTTGCGTCTGAAATGAGTCTGGAAGCAAACAGGGCTGGAACCCATAATTAATCAGAAACGGAGAGCTCCCAGATGAAGAATTGACCGCACAGTTCCTGGCGAACTCTGCCCAAGGCAACAAGTCGGACCAATTATCATGATGGTCAGTAACGAAACAACGGAGAAATTGTTCCAAGCCCTGATTAGCTCGTTCAGCGGCTCCATTGGTCTGGGGATGGTAGGCAGAGGAGAAGGACAGCTGTATGCCCATCTGTTGGCAAAATGCCCTCCAAAATCTAGACACAAACTGGCTCCCCCTGTCAGACACCAGTACCCTAGGCACTCCATGCAACCGGAATACGTCTCTGGCGAACACCATTGCCAATTCCTTCGCTGAAGGAAGACCACGGAGGGGCACGAAATGAGCCATTTTAGAAAACCTGTCCACCACCATGAATATAAAGGAGTACCCCTTCGACATAGGCAACTCTCCCATAAAATCAATGGAAACATGAGACCAGGGGCGTTCGCCATTAGGCACCGGTTGAAGCAAGCCCACAGGGAGATGTCTCGGGGTCTTAGCGCGGGCGCAGGTGGCACAGGCATTCGTAAATTCGGCACAATCGTTTCTCATGGAAGGCCACCAAAATAACTGAGAAAGGGACCATAACAATTGGTCTCTACCAATATGTCCCGCAGCCTTAGAGGAATGGTAGGTTTCGAGCAGCCTAGTACGAAATGATTCAGCGACAAAACATTTGCCCACTGGGGTTTCATGGGGAGCGGACCCCTGAGAGGCCAGGATCTCCTCCCCTAGAGGAGAAGTGATACTCGTGCGTATAGTAGCCAGTATTCTATCAGGTTGGATGATAGGAGCTGGTGCTTCCACTCTGTCACTGTCGGCCTCAAATTGTCTTGACAGTGCATCAGCCCTGATATTTTTTGACCCTGGTAAATATGATACAATGAAATTAAACCGAGACAGGAACAGTGCCCACCTGGCCTGACGAGAGGACAATCTCTTGGCCTCCGAGAGATAGGTCAGATTCTTATGATCTGTTAGGATTAAGACAGGATTCTTAGTACCTTCAAGCAAATGACGCCATTCCTTAAGAGCAAGGATAATGGCCAATAATTCTCTGTCACCTATCTCATAGTGGCTTTGAGTGACAGTCAACTTTTTAGAGAAAAACCCACAAGGTCTGAGAGTTCCACCTTTCTCGTGTCGCTGCGAAAGTACTGCCCCGACCCCAATATCTGAGGCATCAACCTCTAACGTAAATGGAAGTAAAGGATTGGGGTGGGATAACACAGGAGCCGCAGCAAATGCCAGCTTCAAATTCTCAAAGGCTTTCTCAGCAGATACCGGCCAACAAGAAGGATTAGCACCCTTGTGCGTAAGATCGGACAGAGGTTTGACAATGGAAGAAAAGTTCTTAATAAACCTCCTATAATAATTAGCGAAACCCAGGAAACGCTGTATGGCTTTAAGACCCTTGGGTTTTGGCCATTGTAGGACAGCTGACAACTTTTCTTTGTCCATGGCAATGCCATCATTGCCAATTATGAACCCCAAGAATGGCACACTGGTTCTATGAAACTCACATTTTTCCATTTTACAAAATAATTTGTTCTCACGGAGTCGTAGCAATACTGCGGATACATCTTTGATGTGCTGTGCCATGTTTTGGGAGTAAATCAGTATATCGTCGAGGTACACCACAACACATGTCTGTAACATATCTCTCAGAACATCATTTATCAGTTCCTGGAAAACTGCGGGTGCATTACACAGCCCAAAAGGCATTACTAGATACTCGTAGTGCCCAGCTCGAGTATTAAAGGCAGTTTTCCACTCATCACCTGCTCGAATGCGAACCAGATTGTAAGCGGCCCGTAGGTCCAACTTGGTAAATATCGAAGCGCCCTTAAGCCTGTCAAAAAGCTCGGTGATGAGTGGTATTGGGTATGCGTTTTTTGCCATTAGTTTATTCAAGCCCCGGTAGTCAATGCATGGTCTTAATTCGCCATTTTTCTTTTTTACAAAAAAGAACCCAGCCCCAGCTGGAGAGGTAGATTTACGTATGATCCCTCTAGCAAGGGCATCAGAAATGTAATCCTCCATAGCCTTATTTTCATCACAAGATAATGGATAAGTGCGTCCTTTCGGAGGTACTGCACCAGGCTGCAATTCAATGCAACAATCATAAGGTCTATGCTGGGGTAGCATACTAGCCTCTCCTTTGCTAAAAACATCGCCAAACTGTTGGTACACATCCGGCATAGCAGAGGAGGTGCACATGACCTTAATAGGCTGGATGACGCACTTGTCCATACAAAACTGGGACCAAGCAGCAATTTCACACTTTTTCCAATCGAATTGTGGGTTATGTAACTGTAACCACGGAAATCCCAATATCACCGCATGGTGCGGGGAATTAATCAGTTGAAACTGCTGCTCTTCTCTGTGAAGTGCCCCAATAGTCATAGACAATGGCATAGTTTCAAATATAACCTGAGGCGGTTCTAAGGGTCTACCATCAATCGCTTCAATAGTCAAGGGGTTTTCTCTTTCAATGCGTGGAACTCCGTGCAATTCAGCAAAGGTATTATCCATAAAATACCCTGCTGCACCGGAGTCAACCAAGGCCAAAACCTCCACAGAGCGTTGTGCCCAAGACAATACCACCTGTATGGTGGGTTTCATTATGCCCGACACTGGGGACGATTGTACACCACCTAGGGCCTGTCCCCCAAGATACCCTAGGTGTGTGCGTTTCCCGGACGTACCGGACAGGAATTTAGCAAGTGCCCTTTTTTACCGCAGTATAAACATAACCCTTGTTTTTTGCGATATATTCTCTCTGCCTTGGATAGTCTAGTGAAGCCTATTTCCATAGGTTCACTTGTCTCCCGTACTGGTTCACTAGACTTCAATGCCAAGGGAGGGATGGGTGGGCAAAACATGCTACTAGGCTCATTATTTTTTGACCGTAACTTACGATCTCTGGCAATTGATCTCTCCCGTATTCTGGAGTCAATTATCATAACATACTCAATGTAATCATCTAGATCAATAGGTAGATCTTTAGCAGCGATTTCGTCTTTAATGTGGTCATTCAGGCCTTGAGAGAAGGCTGCCAATAATGCCTCGTTATTCCAACCTACCTCTGCTGCCAATGTGCGGAATTCGATGGCATAGTCGCCCACTGTACGCCTGCCCTGTTGTATCTCCATAAGGCGTTTGGCAGCAGAGGTGGTTCTACCAGGAGGCTCAAACACTCTTCGAAAGGAACGCACAAATTCACTAAAGTTCTTAGTACAAGGTTTAGCATTCTCCCACAAGGGGTTAGCCCAAGCCAATGCTCTGCCAGTGAGCAGTGATATCGTGAACCCCACTTTACTACGATCATTGGGAAATGCGTGTGCCGTCAATTCCATAAAGATTTCGAGTTGATTGATGAACCCTCTGCAGAGACTAGGGTCACCATCATATCTTAGCGGCAAGGGTGCAGAAGCCGTTAACCCTTTAACAGTACCCCCTAGGGGTCTGGTATCACTTTCCGGTGTCTGACTTGGCGAGACCACCGGGCTAGAGCTAGATTGGTCAGCAGGTACCGTGCGTTCAAGGATCGTTTGAATTGCAACTGCCAACTGATCCAAACGTTGCTCGAGCACATCCATCCTCCAATGGATATTCTGTGCGTTACCTTCACCCTTGCTGTCTGAGGTCATGGCCCTTTCGTACTGTCACGGTTTATTATGACTCTCAGACACAAGTTTTAGGTAAAAAAAATCAATTTTATTGAAATAATAAATGATAACTTAGGATGGCAATAACATACATATATATATATACAGAATATAGCACAGACAGAAGGCAGACTCTACCGGTCCTGTCAATATACCGGACAGGACAGTCTTTAGGCTCTACCGGCCTTGCCAATACCGGGTAAGGCAACCTGCAGATGGAATAGCATAACGGTTTTACCGGCCTTACCAAATTACCGGGCAAGGCAGCCTCAATAGATACACAATGTAGGCTCTACCGGCCCTGCCAATACCGGGTAAGGCAACCTCAGATGGAATGTGGCAAAAGGTTCTACCGGCCTTACCAATACCGGGCAGGGCAGCCCAGAGATAATAGCAGCAGTCAGATGGAACTGGCAAATTAGCAGAATCGTTAAGCAGCAAGGCTTTGGAGCAAACCAGCGTCCGCACGCTGGAAACAACACTGAATAGTATAGCCGTTAGGCTTAGCGAGCAAACCAGTGACCGCACACTGGAGTAACAAGCGAGTAGTATAGCCGCAAGGCTTAGGAGCAAACCAACGTCCGCACGCTGGGACCAACACAAAATAGTATAGCCGATAGGCTTTGGAGCAAACCAGTGACCGCACACTGGTGTAACAAGAGAGTTTGTATAGCCGCAAGGCTTAGGAGCAAACCAGCGTCCGCACGCTGGGACCAACACAGATTTGTATAGCTGATAGGCTTTGGAGCAAACCAGTGACCGCACACTGGTGTAACAAGCGAGTTTGTATAGCCGCAAGGCTTAGGAGCAAACCAGCGTCCGCACGCTGGGACCAACACAGATTTGTATAGCTGAAAGGCTTTGGAGCAAACCAGTGACCGCACACTGGTGTAACAAGTGAGTATGTATAGCCGCAAGGCTTAGGAGCAAACCAGCGTCCGCACGCTGGGACCAACACAGATTTGTATAGCTGAAAGGCTTTGGAGCAAACCAGTGACCGCACACTGGTGTAACAAGTGAGTTGGTATAGCCGCAAGGCTTAGGAGCAAACCAGCGTCCGCACGCTGGGACCAACACAGAATTGTATAGCTGATAGGCTTTGGAGCAAACCAGTGACCGCACACTGGTATAACAAGCGAGTTTGTATAGCCGCAAGGCTAGGAGCAAACCAGCGTCCGCACGCTGGGACCAACACGGAATTGTAGCAATGTCACCAACGCGACCAGGCAGAAGGTCGCCAGGATACTGAAGACAGGTGATGAGATGACAGGAACCAGCAACGATCAGTCAGGTCAGAAAACAGCAGAGAAGTTCAGCAGGAACTGCAACACCAGAGACTAGGCCGGAACCAGGACTGGAAGTACTTCAGCATGCAGGAAACACTGGAACGGTAGAGATCAGGAACTCTGGAACACATGAGATCAGGAACTCAGGATCACTGGAACAGAGGCCCAGCTATCACTAGCATAGTGATAGCAAGAAGGTCAGAAACAACACGAAAGGGCACTCAAAGGGTGCCCAATCCAGGTTTAAATAGTCAATAAGAGGCGGGCTATCTGCAGACAGCCAATAGAAGCCCCCTACTGGTGATAGACAAGTAACTGCAGCAAATCACGGGCACCGTGATAGCTAGGCATGGTACGTGTGTGAGGTTGCCGAGCTCCAAAGCCGCCACCAAGTTACGCCCATTATCACACACAACCATGCCTGGTTGCAGGTTGAGTGGCGAGAGCCACTGCTCGGTCTGGTGACTAATCCCCTGCAACAGCTCTGAGGCCGTGTGCTGTTTGTCCCCAAGGCAGATCAGCTTCAGCACGGCCTGTTAACGCTTCCCCACTGCAGTGCTACACTGCTTCCAGCTACTGGCTGATGGGGGAGTGGCGCTGCGTGTAGAGAATTCGGAGGTGGAAACGGAGGAGGAGGAGCCAATAACGTAGGTGCTGGCGGAAACCCTGATGGAGGTAGGGCCCGCAATCCTCGGCGTGGGTAGCACCCGTGCCATCCCAGGGTCCGAGTCGCTCCCAGCCTCCACGACATTCACCCAGTGTGCCGTCAGGGAAATGTAGCGTCCCTGGCCACAAGCACTTGTCCATGTGTCAGTCGTTAAGTGGACCTTCCCAGTAACTGCGTTGGTCAGGGCACGGGTGATGTTACGGGACACATGGTGGTGTAAGGCGGGGACGGCACACCGGGAAAAGTAGTGGCGGCTGGGGACTGCGTACCGAGGGACAGCTGCTGCCATCAGGCTGCGGAAGGACTCAGTCTCCACAAGCCTAAATGGCAGCATTTCGATGGCCAGTAATTTGGAAAGGTGTGAGGTTAGTGCTATGGCCTGTGGGTGGGTGGCTGAGTATTTTCGCTTGCGCTCAAATGCCTGGGGTAACGACATTTGGACGCTGTGCTGGGACAGGGAAGTGGATGTGGTCGCTGATGGTGCTTCAGATGGTACAGGTGCAGGGCGGGAGGTATGCGGGCCTGCGCCTTCGACAGGCGATTGGCCGGAACCGAAAACAGGGGAAGAGGAGGCAGTGGTGTGGCCTGCAGACACAGATGGGCGATCCAGGCATTCCTCCCACTTATTACGGTGCTTGGATGCCATGTGTCGGATCATGCTGGTGGTGGTGAGGTTTCTAGTGTTCATGCCTCGGCTCATTCTGGTGTGGCACAGGTTGCAAACTACAATTCTTTTGTCGTCCGCACTTTCCTTAAAAAAACGCCATACCGCGGAACACCTACCCCTTGGCAAGGGAGATTTACGCAAGGGGGTGCTCCGTGGAACATTTGCGGGCCGGTTTGGTGCGGTCCGCCTTCTTTCTGTAGCCACACCACTGCCTCTTCCAGCCTGTTGCGGTGCTGCAGATGGCTCACCCTCAGGACTGCTGTCATCGCTCGGCTCTACACCTTCCCAGGTGGGGTCAGTCACCTCATCGTCCACCAAGTCCTCCTCCACTTCCTCACTCTGATCATCCTCCTCATGTCTTGATCCCACCACATACTCAGTCATTGACAACTGTATAACATTCTCCTCAACAAGGTCTTGAGACAGTAATAGTGGTTGATTTAATGGCAACTGTGTCTCATCATCATCCACTACTTCCTTTGACCTTAAATGCCGTTCACATCTGTCATCTTCTTGTGATTGGGTACCCTCTAGAGGTTGTGAATCAGGGCACAAGATGTCATGTTCCTCTGCAAGCGTGCTTGGAGAGAGGGTCACATGAAGGATTGGTGATGAGACGAGCTCCTCACTATATCCCAGTGTGGGATCACTTCTTTGACCAGACCGTGTATGGTGGGAGGAAGGATGATCAGAGTGAGGATTATGTTGACCAGACTCTTGGCTACTGAGAGTGGACTTGGTGGAAGACAGGGTGGTGCTTAACCGACTGGAAGCAGTATCAGCTGACATCCAACCGACCACCTGATCGCAGTGGTCGGACCTCGAGAGTGATGTCCTGCAACGCCCTGTAAAATTAGACATGAAGCTAGGTATGGTGGATGTCTTTCTTTCTTGTGCTCTGGCACCAGGCACAGTTTCTCCGCGTCCTGACCCGCGCCCTGAACTATCAGGATCACGTCCACTTCCCCGTCCCTTTTTACCCGCCTTCTTCATCTTACACGGAATATGTGACTTTGATATTTGAGTTTGAAGACTTAACAGTATTTCTTCCTATTCTGCAACTGTGCAGAGTACACAGAATAGGCTGCTAAACTGCGGTGACGCACACTGAATGGAATATGTGACTTTGATATTTGAGTTTGAAGACTTAACAGTATTTCTTCCTATTCTGCAACTGTGCAGAGTACACAGAATAGGCTGCTAAACTGCGGTGACGCACACTGAATGGAATATGTGACTTTGATATTTTAGTTTGAAGACTTAACAGTATTTCTTCCTATTCTGCAACTGTGCAGAGTACACAGAATAGGCTGCTAAACTGCGGTGTCGCACACTGAATGGAATATGTGACTTTGATATTTTACTTTGAAGACTTAACAGTATTTCTTCCTATTCTGCAACTGTGCAGAGTACACAGAATAGGCTGCTAAACTGCGGTGACGCACACTGAATGGAATATGTGACTTTGATATTTTAGTTTGAAGACTTAACAGTATTTCTTCCTATTCTGCAACTGTGCAGAGTACACAGAATAGGCTGCTAAACTGCGGTGACGCACACTGAATGGAATATGTGACTTTGATATTTTAGTTTGAAGACTTAACAGTATTTCTTCCTATTCTGCAACTGTGCAGAGTACACAGAATAGGCTGCTAAACTGCGGTGACGCACACTGAATGGAATATGTGACTTTGATATTTTACTTTGAAGACTTAACAGTATTTCTTCCTATTCTGCAACTGTGCAGAGTACACAGAATAGGCTGCTAAACTGCGGTGACGCACACTGAATGGAATATGTGACTTTGATATTTTAGTTTGAAGACTTAACAGTATTTCTTCCTATTCTGCAACTGTGCAGAGTACACAGAATAGGCTGCTAAACTGCGGTGACGCACACTGAATGGAATATGTGACTTTGATATTTTAGTTTGAAGACTTAACAGTATTTCTTCCTATTCTGCAACTGTGCAGAGTACACAGAATAGGCTGCTAAACTGCGGTGACGCACACTGAATGGAATATGTGACTTTGATATTTTAGTTTGAAGACTTAACAGTATTTCTTCCTATTCTGCAACTGTGCAGAGTACACAGAATAGGCTGCTAAACTGCGGTTACGCACACTGAATGGAATATGTGACTTTGATATTTTAGTTTGAAGACTTAACAGTATTTCTTCCTATTCTGCAACTGTGCAGAGTACACAGAATAGGCTGCTAAACTGCGGTGACGCACACTGAATGGAATATGTGACTTTGATATTTTACTTTGAAGACTTAACAGTATTTCTTCCTATTCTGCAACTGTGCAGAGTACACAGAATAGGCTGCTAAACTGCGGTGACGCACACTGAATGGAATATGTGACTTTGATATTTTACTTTGAAGACTTAACAGTATTTCTTCCTATTCTGCAACTGTGCAGAGTACACAGAATAGGCTGCTAATCTGCGGTGACGCACACTGAATGGAATATGTGACTTTGATATTTTAGTTTGAAGACTTAACAGTATTTCTTCCTATTCTGCAACTGTGCAGAGTATACAGAATAGGCTGCTAAACTGCGGTGACGCACACTGAATGGAATATGTGACTTTGATATTTTAGTTTGAAGACTTAACAGTATTTCTTCCTATTCTGCAACTGTGCAGAGTACACAGAATGTGCTGCTAAACTGCGGTGACGCACACTGAATGGAATATGTGACTTTGATATTTTAGTTTGAAGACTTAACAGTATTTCTTCCTATTCTGCAACTCTGCACAGTACACAGAATGTGCTGCTAAACTGCGGCGAAGCACACTGAATGGAATATGTGACTTTGATATTTTAGTTTGAAGACTTAACAGTATTTCTTCCTATTCTGCAACTGTGCAGAGTACACAGAATAGGCTGCTAAACTGCGGTGACGCACACTGAATGGAATATGTGACTTTGATATTTTAGTTTGAAGACTTAACAGTATTTCTTCCTATTCTGCAACTGTGCAGAGTACACAGAATAGGCTGCTAAACTGCGGTGATGCACACTGAATGGAATATGTGACTTTGAAATTTTACTTTGAAGACTTAACAGTATTTCTTCCTATTCTGCAACTGTGCAGAGTACACAGAATAGGCTGCTAAACTGCGGTGACGCACACTGAATGGAATATGTGACTTTGATATTTTAGTTTGAAGACTTAACAGTATTTCTTCCTATTCTGCAACTGTGCAGAGTACACAGAATGTGCTGCTAAACTGCGGTGACACACACTGAATGGAATATGTGACTTTGATATTTTAGTTTGAAGACTTAACAGTATTTCTTCCTATTCTGCAACTCTGCACAGTACACAGAATGTGCTGCTAAACTGCGGCGAAGCACACTGAATGGAATATGTGACTTTGATATTTTAGTTTGAAGACTTAACAGTATTTCTTCCTATTCTGCAACTCTGCACAGTACACAGAATGTGCTGCTAAACTGCGGCGAAGCACACTGAATGGAATATGTGACTTTGATATTTTAGTTTGAAGACTTAACAGTATTTCTTCCTATTCTGCAACTCTGCACAGTACACAGAATGTGCTGCTAAACTGCGGCGACGCACACTGAATGGAATATGTGACTTTGATATTTTAGTTTGAAGACTTAACAGAATGTGCTCTAATCTGCAACTTTGCACACTAAACAGAATGTGCTCTAATCTGCAACTTTGCACACTAAACAGAATGTGCTCTAATCTGCAACTTTGCACACTAAACAGAATATATGAAATTTTTTTTGTTTGTTTTTTCCCCCCACACAAAATAACCTGCTGCCCCCACACACAGTAGTCCTAAAAAGGACTTTTGGTTCTTTTTTTTTCACAATTTTGCTTTTTTTCTCCCTACACTGACTTTCCCTTCCTATCCTCATCTCTCCCTGGCTAAGACTGAGCCGAACTCGCTGGTCAGGTGCTATACAGCACCCGACCACGGGTTCTGGCCAGCCAATCAGTGTAATGCCAGCAGCCAACATGGCTGCTGGCATTACACTGATGTCAGAGCCTCTCTGTACGTTTATTGGCTGCGCAGCAGCCGCAAAACGTGCGGGGAGGAGACCCGAACATGGCGGGCGAGCACATGTGGTACTCGTACGAGTACCGCCATGTGCCGAGCAGAGCGATGCTCGAGCCGATCCGAGCATCGGCCGAGCATGCTCGCTCAACACTAGTGGCAACCACAAGGGTAAGAATGAGCACCCCAATGGGGCCTACAGCATTTATGTGCAATAAAATGTGGCCAACAGCAACCAGACACAACACAGTGAGTCTAACAGTGTATATATGCAACACAGCAAGGCCAACAGAGCATGTGTGCAACACAGTGCGGCAGCAGCACAAGAGCCCAACACAGTGTAGCCAACAGAGCACACATGCAACACAGTACAGCCAGCGGCTCATGCATGCAAAGCAGTGTGGCTAACAGTATTGCCAACAGCCCTTGTGTGTAGCAAAGTGCAACCAACAGCTCACATGCATACCACAATGAGACCAACAGTGCACAAGTGCAGTACAGTGTAGCCAACAGTACACATGCACAACACAGTACAGACAACAGTGCATGTGCGTGACACACTGTGGCAGACAGCACGCACATGCAACACAGTGCAGGCACAGCACTTGGGTATCCTTTTAAAAGGTTGCACGCAAAAGAGTGTGTCACCATATGAACCAGTTAACATGTTGCCATAATAGATTCTCATGTTGAATAGTAAAAGGTCGTATGTTGCCCTGACTGTATCACATCATGCTGCCCTGGAGCTGTTCTTGTGCTCCGTGCTGTCCAGGAGCTGTAATAGAACCGTATTAATACAGTTCTGGGCATCAGCTGGAGACGGAGATAAGGGGGTAAAGGATTTTAACATTCTAAACATAGACACACAATGAGGACAATTTATATTTAAAGGAACACTAATGTCCCAGAAAAATTGTCTCCAGTTTTGTAGAGGTTAAAATAATAAACCATATGCTCCAAACCCTATCTCTCAAACCGCTATGGTTTGAATACAAGAAACTTACTGGGGAGATGCAGAACACACACACTATGCCCAAATGTCCTCCTGCTAGACACACACACACAAAATGCCCTTACCTGCACTTCTCCTGTTAACACTTTCAATGCCAGAGGGGTACACAACACATTCTTTACATTGTGTTGCAAACCAATCTGGCAGTCAAAGGGTAAAACCTTTATAGACTCTTAACTTGCAGGGAAATAATGAAATGTACAAGGGAGAGAGGGATGTAGGATTCCAATGCTTCTCAAACGGTTAACCCTTGGTGTGCCAGAGGAGTATGCAAAACATTGCTTAGCAATGCATTGAGAAACCTTCTGCCACTCAGAGGGTTAAAGGGATAATAATACTTCTATTAAAGTTTAGCACCAAGTCTTATTAATATTTTTTTTTTACACGTAGCTCTATATTTAATTACTTACAGTGTTGTAATTCAAATGCTATCACTGTGCCAGTGTCCCTCTGTGGGTGTATGTATGTCTGTTGTGTGTGTATGTCTGTTGTGTGTGCGTGCATGTCTGTTGTGTGTGGGTGGCATGTCTGTTGTGTGTGTGTGTGTGTGTGTGTGTGTGTGTGTGTGTGCATGTCTGTTTGTGTGTGCGTGCATGTCTGTTGCATGTGTATGTACACATGTCTGCTGTGTGTGTGTCTGTTGCATGTGTGCATGCATTTCTGTTGCCTGTGCATGAGCATGTCTGTTGCACGCATATGTGTTTGCACATGCCTGTTGCGCATGTGTGTACATCTGTTATATGTGAGTGTACATGTGTGCAGCTCCGGTGTGTGTGTGTGTGTGTCTGAAAGTGCATGTCTTTTGCATGTTTCTGCAGCTCACTGAGTGTATTTGTCTGTCTGTGTGTTGCATATGTCTGTGTTTATCAGTGTGTCTACATTTCAGACATGTACTCCCAATGGTAATAACATGGTGGGCAATGCCGTCCCACATTGCTGGTATTCAATATTTATTTAGACTTGATTCATAAAAAGAGTTAAAGGGATAGTAATACCTAAAATATAAAAAAAATATGTTGTAGGGTTTATCCCCCTGAGTAAAACAAGAATACTCCCACTGCTGAAAGATGTTTCATTCAAAAGTTATTAATTTTCAAAGTTGAATTTTTTAGGTGCAATATCACAGTGACCTGAAATTGTACAGTGGACAGCTCTGGTCTCAGGACCATAATTCTCCATAGGATGGTGTAGCAACAGCGCCACTGTAAAATTTCAGGCCACTGTGATATTGCACCTAAAAAATTCAACTTTGAAAAGTAATAACTTTTGAATGAAACATCTTTCAGCAGTGGGAGTACTCTTGTTTTACTCAGGGGGATAAACCCTACAACATATTTTTTTTTACATTTTAGGTATTACTATCCCTTTAAGTATAAGCACAGATGTATTGAAGACAAGTTGTTCTTGTAAACTGTACTACAACATTCTAAGAGTAGATGCATGACAAGAAACACTAAAAGAGTTTGAAATGTTATTATAATAATATTATATTCAATTGACGTAATCTAGAACCAAATTAATTCTTAGGCAGGTTTTAATTTACACAGAAGAAAATTAAGATAAGAATTCTCACTTTTTAATTATGTTTAATTATCATTTGTTATTGCTTTGTAAAAACAAACGACTCTTGCTATCACATTTTGTCCCACTACAGTGAGAAATCATTTCTAAAATACCATTTAAATTTGAAGAAACTTAGCACAATTAGACCCAGAGTCTAACACACATTATTTATTCAACACCATCTGGAGTGTCTAGCTCAAAACCCTCATTTTCATTAGTGTGTGTTTGTTTGGCCGGAAAGGCAAATTTTGCATTAAAGCGTTGCATTATGCAGCAGAAAGTTAATATTTAATGGTGTTTTAAGCATAATGCAGCTGAACATCATGACAGCAGCACATGTTGCAGTAAATGATAATGGTGGTGATTGTATGAAGACTATAAAGAAGAGGGATGTTTGGGAAGTGATTGTGTGCTTTCAGCAAGTGCTGACCAGATCATACTATATAAACCAGCATATGTTTCTATTCTGTAATAGGATACATTTCAGACTTATGAATTAGATGGGTTGGGTACCATATTTCACCTTGAGGGTTCTAGTTTCAAATTAAAATTGGAGTAATCCTAGGGAAAACCAATTGTACTATAAAGGACACATAAAAAGGTGTATTGGTTTAAGTGTTGTTTTTAACCATCTGGACACCTGGTAACACTGCCACTAATAGTTTCTTATAAAACAACAGTTTGAGCTGCTGTTACTTTTGAATGAAGCATCTCCCAGCAATAGACATGCTCTTGTTAAAAGGGCTGAAATATTTTTTTCATGATATTTTACTGACCCAAATATAAAATTTCCACTCGCCACTAGCCAATGGCGAGTGAAAATATAGCCCTGGCGA
Organism: Rhinophrynus dorsalis; assembly: GCA_037306005.1. Lineage (NCBI taxonomy): Eukaryota > Metazoa > Chordata > Amphibia > Anura > Rhinophrynidae > Rhinophrynus > Rhinophrynus dorsalis. The sequence goes on along the minus strand of CM074720.1, from coordinate 518,947,669 downwards.
GTAGAAATTCAGCCCTGGTGGGTATGTTATATCTTGCAGTGGCGAGTAACTTTTCAGGTCTGGCTAGTAGCAAAGGACTTAAAATTATAAGCCCTCTACTAGCCAACATTTCACAGCGTTGCCCGTGAGATTTTTTTTTTGCTTTTGTTTATTTCTTTAAATATTTTAATGATTTAATTTTTTTACTACAGACCTCGTGGTGAGGCATCGGGAACCCCTACTGATGCCCCAAAGCTACTAATCTCCCTGACGATTTGGCTGGGAAATCAACAGAGGCAACGCTTGGTAGCAAGAGAGCTCCTCTCCTTCCATTCTAACACATCTACGGGGTAAGCCTCCGATATTGACATGAGGTTTGCCAATCTCGCTCATTCCTACCCGGTAGTTCGGGTAGGGTGGAAGCAGGGGTGCTGTCTTGTTGCCCTGAGTCACTTGTATTGATCTCCCAGACAAATTATTTGGGAGCTCAGTAGCTGGGGTGCATTGTAGGGGTCCTGATGCGCCACCACAAGGCCTGATTTTTTATTACCTCATCACCTGTCTTCACCACAGTGAAGGGGAGAGGTCACATTGTTTGTCATGGTGAAGGGAAGGGGCTATCCTGTTTGTTGTGCTGAAGAAGAGGTGTAACCCTGTTTTTCATGGTGAAGGGGAGGGACCACCACGTCCCCTTCACCATAACAAAGGGAAATGTGCATTGGTGACCTCTCTCCTTCACCATGGCGAACAAGAAAGTCCTTCCTCTTCATCACAGCGAATAGGGTGAACCCTCCTCTTTGTTTTGGAGACAGCCCCTGCCTCCTTCTGTACCAAGTAAAGTACGGTGGCTAATCAAAGTTTTCCAGCCACTCCCCCTGACAGTGAACCAGAAACACTTTGCCTGGTCAACATTTTGGCCCCAATGAAGCCTTATCACTGGGGGCTGAAATGTTGACCAGGCAATAAATGTTCTTTAAGAAATCCGAGAGTGCCAATCATTTAAAGCGTAGATGTTTATATTGATGAAGATTTGAGCATCGGGTTCAAAGAATATTATACAATATAGTGGTGGAAGGAGTGCGTTCCCAGACAGTTAAAGTTTGATATATATATATATTTTTTTTTTTTGTAGGAAAGGATGCACTCACGATAATTAGGCTATTGCCTCGGTGCCGAATACAATAATAAACAATAGAACCAGAATCAGCACTCTCAGGAATCTTTTTCTTGATGCAATAAAAAATTTATTGGAGATCAACGTTTCGATCCCAGCAGGGATCTTTATCAAGATATCTTGATAAAGATCCCTCCTGGGATCGAAACGTTGATCTCAAATAAATTTTTTATTGCATCAAGAAAAATATTCCTGAGAGTGCTGATTCTGGTTCTATTATATATATATATATATATATATATATATATATATGAAAAGATCGAGGCACTCATGGGACTTTCACCATAAAGAGAATTACATTTATTGTTGTAAAATCGATTTTACAACAATAAATGTAATTCTCTTTATGGTGAAAGTCCCGTGAGTGCCTCGATCTTTTCATCTATTTACTCAATGCCTATTGATGACACCCGGGCGTCTGTCTTCTTAATTGTGAGTGCTTCCATCCAGCAGTGTGTGTGTATATATATATATATATATATATATATATATATATATATATATACACACACACACACACACATACATACATATAGGACAGGTCAAATTGATGTTTTGGCTCTACATCACAACAATTTAGATTACGGCAAGTAAATCAGAATCATGACTCATACAGATAAGATAATGTGTTAGTATGGTTACCACCACTAAATAACAACACCTTGGTAATAATGTCTGAATAGCCCGTGCACTCTGAGTTTTAAAGGACACAATTAACTACAAAGAAAGGGAAAAGAGATCCCAAAAACAGAACACACTCAAACCAAGATAAGGTATAACAAATAGTGATGAGCGAGCACCCCAATGCTCGGGTGTTCGGGTGCTCTGACCGAGCACCCCCTGAGGCTCGAGTGCTCGGCCGAACACACGAGCCCCATTGAAGTCAATGGGAGGACTCGAGCATTACACCAGGCACCCCCTGCTCTGATGAGGGGAGGGTGCCTGGTCCATAGGAAAAGGGCAGAAAATTATGGAAACACCACAGAAATGGTTCAGGGACAGCATAGGGAGGATGTCTGGATGCATCTTGGACTCCAACATCGCTGCTGGGAACGATCTTTCGCCAGTAGTACGCCATTTTTACAGACTGACCATAAAACACACAAAAAGGAAAATAAAAACGACTTTAGGCGAAAAATTGTTACCAAACAATATTTGCTGTATATTTACTTGTATATCATCTGCAAATTATCCCAAAAATTTCCTTGATTTTCGGAAGTGAGGCCATGATTAAGAGGGAAACGTGCGCAGAGGCAAATTCTCCCAAAAATTTCCTTGATTTTCAGAACTGAGGCCATGATTAAGAGGGAAACGTGCACAGAGGCAAATTCTCCCAAAAATTTCCTTGATTTTATTGAACTGAGGCCATGATTAAGAGGGAAACGTGCGCTGAGCCGACCATCTAAAACATTATGGGTGAGGGTCTGCTGCAGAGCTGACCATCCTAAACATTATATGCGAAGGCCCGCTAGTGAGCTGACGCTATAAAACATTATATGAGAGGGCCCGCTAGAGAGCTGACCCAATAAAACATTATATGAGAAGGCCCGCTGGTGAGCTGACCTATATAAAAATTGGCAAACAGGGCCCGCTGGTGAGCTGGCCCTATATAAAAATTATATCACAGGGCATATGGAAGAGGAGGAGGAGGATGAGAAGATTAAGAGTCAACCATATACCCGTTTTTTGGGTGGAAGGGGTGAATGGGAATACAGAGTATTCCCATCATTGTAAATAACATATATAAAGTGAGTTTATGTTCCCCCGGGGCTTTCCTCCAGTGGAGTGGAGAAGTCAGGGGAAATCCAGGCCTTGTTCATTTTTATAAGTGTCAACCTATCAGCATTGTCGGTGGAAAGGCGGATACGCTTATCTGTTATGATGCCACCAGCAGCACTAAATACCCGCTCAGACAGAACGCTGGCGGCAGGGCAGGCCAGCACCTCCAAGGCGTAGAGTGCCAGTTCATACCACGTGTCCAGCTTGGACACCCAGTAGTTGTAAGGCACAGAGGGATCATTGAGGACGCTGACACGGTCTGCTACGTACTCCTTCACCATCTTCCAAAACTTTTCCCTCCTTGTGACACTAGGCTGCGCATCAGGGTGAGGGTGCTGGCGGGGTGTCATGAAGGTGTCCCACGCCTTGGAGAGTGTTGCCCTGCCTTTCTCGGAACTGCTGTGTGCTCCCCTTTTCTCCCCTTCTCGGTTGGCCAAGGTAGCACGTACTCTGCCGCCAGCGTTGTCAGATGGAAAATTTTGGAGCAATTTTTCGACAAGAACCTTCTGGTATTGCAACATTTTGCTTGTCCTCTCCACCGGAGGAATGAGAGATGAGAAATTCTCTTTGTAGCGGGGGTCCAGAAGGGTGAACACCCAGTAATCCGTGTTGTCTAAAATGCGTACAACGCGTGGGTCACGGGAAAGGCAGCCTAACATAAAGTCAGCCATGTGTGCCAGAGTACCAACAGTCAAGATTTCGCTGTCCTCACCAGGAGGATGACTCTCAATATCCTCATCCTCTTCCTCCTCTTCTGCCCACCCACGCTGAAGAGATGGAACTAAAGTTCCATGGCTACCCTCTGTAGCGGAGGCAACCGTGTCTTCCTCCTCCTCCTCCTCCTCCTCCTCCGCCTCCTCCAATTGTCGCTGAGAAGACGAAGTGAGGGTGCTCTGGCTATCACCTTGTGTAAGCTCTTCCTCCCCCATTTCCACCTCTTCCACATGCAAAGCGTCGGTTTTAATTGTGAGCAGCGAGCGTTTCAGTAGACACAGAAGTGGGATGGTTACACTGATAATAGCGTTATCGTCGCTCACCATCTGTGTCGATTCCTCAAAATTGCGTAAAACCTCGCACAGGTCTGACATCCATTCCCACTCCTCACTTCTGATTACAGGAAGTTGAACGGAGAGGCGACGACCGTGTAACAGCTGGTACTCCACTACTGCCCTCTGCTGCTCACAAAGCCGGGCCAACATGTGGAAGGTGGAGTTCCAGCGCGTGCTCACGTCACACAGCAGCCGGTGAGCTGGCAATTGTAAGCGCTGCTGCAGCTTCAACAGGCCGGCTGAAGCTGTTGATGACTTACGGAAATGTGCACACACGCGGCGCACCTTGGTCAAGAGATCATGCACATTGGGGTAGGTTTTTAGAAATCGCTGCACCACTAAATTAAATACATGCGCTAGGCATGGTACGTGTGTGAGCTTGCCGAGCTCCAAAGCCGCCACCAAGTTACGCCCATTATCACACACAACCATGCCTGCTTGCAGGTTGAGTGGCGAGAGCCACTGCTCGGTCTGGTGACTAATCCCCTGCAACAGCTCTGAGGCCGTGTGCTGTTTGTCCCCAAGGCAGATCAGCTTCAGCACGGCCTGTTGACGCTTCCCCACTGCAGTGCTACACTGCTTCCAGCTACTGGCTGATGGGGGAGTGGCGGTGTGTGTAGAGAATTCGGAGGTGGAAACGGAGGAGGAGGAGCCAATAACGTAGGTGCTGGTGGAAACCCTGATGGAGGTAGGGCCCGCAATCCTCGGCGTGGGTAGCACCCGTGCCATCCCAGGGTCCGAGTCGCTCCCAGCCTCCACGACATTCACCCAGTGTGCCGTCAGGGAAATGTAGCGTCCCTGGCCACAAGCACTTGTCCATGTGTCAGTCGTTAAGTGGACCTTCCCAGTAACTGCGTTGGTCAGGGCACGGGTGATGTTACGGGACACATGGTGGTGTAATGCGGGGATGGCACACCGGGAAAAGTAGTGGCGGCTGGGGACCGCGTACCGAGGGACAGCTGCTGCCATCAGGCTGCGGAAGGACTCAGTGTCCACAAGCCTAAATGGCAGCATTTCGATGGCCAGTAATTTTGAAAGGTGTGAGGTTAGTGCTATGGCCTGTGGGTGGGTGGCTGGGTACTTTCTCTTGCGCTCAAATGCCTGGGGTAACGACATTTGGACGCTGTGCTGGGACAGGGAAGTGGATGTGGTCGCTGATGGTGCTTCAGATGCTACAGGTGCAGGGCGGGAGGTATGCGGGCCTGCGCCTTCGACAGGCGATTGGCCGGCACCGAAAACAGGGGAAGAGGAGGCAGTGGTGTGGCCTGCAGACACAGATGGGCGATCCAGGCGTTCCTCCCACTTACTACGGTGCTTGGATGCCATGTGTCGGATCATGCTGGTGGTGGTGAGGTTTCTAGTGTTCATGCCTCGGCTCATTCTGGTGTGGCACAGGTTGCAAACTACAATTCTTTTGTCGTCCGCACTTTCCTTAAAAAAACGCCATACCACGGAACACCTACCCCTTGGCAAGGTAGATTTACGCAAGGGGGTGCTCCGTGGAACATTTGCGGGCCGGTTTGGTGCGGTCCGCCTTCTTTCTGTAGCCACACCACTGCCTCTTCCAGCCTGTTGCGGTGCTGCAGATGGCTCACCCTCAGGACTGCTGTCATCGCTCGGCTCTACACCTTCCCAGGTGGGGTCAGTCACCTCATCGTCCACCAAGTCCTCCTCCACTTCCTCACTCTGATCATCCTCCTCAAGTCTTGATCCCACCACATACTCAGTCATTGACAACTGTATAACATTCTCCTCAACAAGGTCTTGAGACGGAAATAGTGGTTGATTTAATGGCAACTGTGTCTCATCATCATCATCATCATCCACTACTTCCTTTGACCTTAAATGCCGTTCACATCTGTCATCTTCTTGTGATTGGGTAGCCTCTAGAGGTTGTGAATCAGGGCACAAGATGTCATGTTCCTCTGCAAGCGTGCTTGGAGAGAGGGTCAAATGAAGGATTGGTGATGAGACGAGCTCCTCACTATATCCCAGTGTGGGATCACTTCTTTGACCAGACCGTGTATGGTGGGAGGAAGGATGATCAGAGTGAGGATTATTTTGACCAGACTCTTGGCTACTGAGAGTAGACTTGGTGGAAGACAGGGTGGTGCTTAACCGACTGGAAGCAGTATCAGCTGTCATCCAACCGACCACCTGTTCGCAGTGGTCGGACCTCGAGAGTGATGTCCTGCGACGCCCTGTAAAATTACACATGAAGCTAGGTATGGTGGATGTCTTTCTTTCTTGTGCTCTGGCACCAGGCACAGTTTCTCCGCGTCCTGACCCGCGCCCTGAACTTTCAGGATCACGTCCACTTCCCCGTCCCTTTTTACCCGCCTTCTTCATCTTACACAGAATATGTGACTTTAATATTTGAGTTTGAAAACTTAACAGTATTTCTTATTATTCTGCAACTCTGCACAGTACACAGAATAGGCTGCTAAACGGCGGTGAAACACACTGAATGGAATATGTGACTTTAATATTTGAGTTTGAAAACTTAACAGTATTTCTTATTATTCTGCAACTGTACAGAGTACACAGAATAGGCTGCTAAACTGCGGTGAAACACACTGAATGGAATATGTGACTTTAATATTTGAGTTTGAAAACTTAACAGTATTTCTTATTATTCTGCAACTCTGCAGAGTACACAGAATAGGCTGCTAAACTGCGGTGAAACACACTGAATGGAATATGTGACTTTAATATTTGAGTTTGAAAACTTAACAGTATTTCTTATTATTCTGCAACTGTACAGAGTACACAGAATAGGCTGCTAAACTGCGGTGAAACACACTGAATGGAATATGTGACTTTAATATTTGAGTTTGAAAACTTAACAGTATTTCTTATTATTCTGCAACTGTACAGAGTACACAGAATAGGCTGCTAAACTGCGGTGAAACACACTGAATGGAATATGTGACTTTAATATTTGAGTTTGAAAACTTAACAGTATTTCTTATTATTCTGCAACTCTGCAGAGTACACAGAATAGGCTGCTAAACTGCGGTGAAACACACTGAATGGAATATGTGACTTTAATATTTGAGTTTGAAAACTTAACAGTATTTCTTATTATTCTGCAACTGTACAGAGTACACAGAATAGGCTGCTAAACTGCGGTGAAACACACTGAATGGAATATGTGACTTTAATATTTGAGTTTGAAAACTTAACAGTATTTCTTATTATTCTGCAACTGTGCAGAGTACACAGAATAGGCTGCTAAACTGCGGTGAAACACACTGAATGGAATATGTGACTTTAATATTTGAGTTTGAAAACTTAACAGTATTTCTTATTATTCTGCAACTCTGCAGAGTACACAGAATAGGCTGCTAAACTGCGGTGAAACACACTGAATGGAATATGTGACTTTAATATTTGAGTTTGAAAACTTAACAGTATTTCTTATTATTCTGCAACTGTACAGAGTACACAGAATAGGCTGCTAAACTGCGGTGAAACACACTGAATGGAATATGTGACTTTAATATTTGAGTCTGAAAACTTAACAGTATTTCTTATTATTCTGCAACTCTGCAGAGTACACAGAATAGGCTGCTAAACTGCGGTGAAACACACTGAATGGAATATGTGACTTTAATATTTGAGTTTGAAAACTTAACAGTATTTCTTATTATTCTGCAACTCTGCAGAGTACACAGAATAGGCTGCTAAACTGCGGTGAAACACACTGAATGGAATATGTGACTTTAATATTTGAGTTTGAAAACTTAACAGTATTTCTTATTATTCTGCAACTGTACAGAGTACACAGAATAGGCTGCTAAACTGCGGTGAAACACACTGAATGGAATATGTGACTTTAATATTTGAGTTTGAAAACTTAACAGTATTTCTTATTATTCTGCAACTCTGCAGAGTACACAGAATAGGCTGCTAAACTGCGGTGAAACACACTGAATGGAATATGTGACTTTAATATTTGAGTTTGAAAACTTAACAGTATTTCTTATTATTCTGCAACTCTGCAGAGTACACAGAATAGGTTGCTAAACTGCGGTGAAACACACTGAATGGAATATGTGACTTTAATATTTGAGTTTGAAAACTTAACAGTATTTCTTATTATTCTGCAACTGTACAGAGTACACAGAATAGGCTGCTAAACTGCGGTGAAACACACTGAATGGAATATGTGACTTTGATATTTTAGTTTGAAGACTTAACAGTATTTCTTCCTATTCTGCAACTCTGCACAGTACACAGAATAGGCTGCTAAACTGCGGCGAAGCACACTGAATGGAATATGTGACTTTGATATTTTAGTTTGAAGACTTAACAGTATTTCTTCCTATTCTGCAACTCTGCACAGTACACAGAATGTGCTGCTAAACTGCGGCGAAGCACACTGAATGGAATATGTGACTTTGATATTTTAGTTTGAAGACTTAACAGTATTTCTTCCTATTCTGCAACTCTGCACAGTACACAGAATAGGCTGCTAAACTGCGGCGAAGCACACTGAATGGAATATGTGACTTTGATATTTTAGTTTGAAGACTTAACAGTATTTCTTCCTATTCTGCAACTCTGCACAGTACACAGAATGTGCTGCTAAACTGCGGCGAAGCACACTGAATGGAATATGTGACTTTGATATTTTAGTTTGAAGACTTAACAGTATTTCTTCCTATTCTGCAACTCTGCACAGTACACAGAATGTGCTGCTAAACTGCGGCGAAGCACACTGAATGGAATATGTGACTTTGATATTTTAGTTTGAAGACTTAACAGTATTTCTTCCTATTCTGCAACTCTGCACAGTACTCAGAATGTGCTGCTAAACTGCGGCGACGCACACTGAATGGAATACGTGACTTTGATATTTTAGTTTGAAGACTTAACAGAATGTGCTCTAATCTGCAACTTTGCACACTAAACAGAATGTGCTCTAATCTGCAACTTTGCACACTAAACAGAATGTGCTCTAATCTGCAACTTTGCACACTAAACAGAATGTGCTCTAATCTGCAACTGTGCACACTAAACAGAATGTTCTCTAATCTGCAACTTTTCACACTAAACAGAATATTTTTTTTTTTTTTGTTTTTGTTTTTTTCCCCCCACACAAAATAACCTGCGGCCCCCACACACAGTAGTCCTAAAAAGGACTTTTGGTTCTTTTTTGTCACAATTTTTTTTTTTCCTCCCTACACTGCCTTTCCCTTCCTATCCTCAGCTCTCCCTGGCTCAGACTGAGCCGAACTCGATGGTCAGGTGCTATACAGCACCCGACCACGGGTTCTGGCCAGCCAATCAGTGTAATGCCAGCAGCCAACATGGCTGCTGGCATTACACCGATGTCAGAGCCTCCCTGCACGTTTATTGGCTGCGCAGCAGCCGCAAAACGTGCGGGGAGGAGACCCGAACATGGCGGGCGAGCACATGCGGTACTCGTACGAGTACCGCCATGTGCCGAGCAGAGCGATGCTCGAGCCGATCCGAGCATCGGCCGAGCATGCTCGCTCAACACTAATAACAAATACAAAATGTTTTATTATCTTGGGTTGAGTGCCTCATTGATGAACTTGTTCTGTTTTTGGGATCTCTTTTCCCTTTCTTTGTAGTTAACTGAGTCTATATGACAGACCTACACCTCCTGGAGTAGACGGCAAGCATAACATCTTGCAAAAAGTAAGTGACAGAAAGATGTGCCATAAGATTCAATATGTTGTGACATAGACATCCAGTGTAATACATAATAAAAGAAGGATGGATTAAAACTTAAAAAATATGTACCATATGTAAGAACCATTCTATATGTGGAGACAAAAATGGAGAGGCTTGAGAGGACACCCAGCACCCCATATGTGGGCCCCTTCAGTTCTTCGTGTCACATGGGAGTAGGGTTGCCACCTTTTCTTCAAAAAAATTCGCTCCATAGACTTAACATTGGAAAGAAGCCAATTTTTTACCGGCCTGCCGGTAGAATACCGGCTGGGTGGCAACCCTACATGGGAGACAGACCACATGTACCAGAGCCTGCAGCCCAGCAGGTTCCCCAGAAAAAAAGAAAAAAAACACAAAAAAGGAGGCACCATCCTAGTTCCCATGTTAGTATACAGAAGCTGAAGTCTCTTTTTTTGAAGCTGAAAAGAGGAAAGTTACAATTAAGCTTATGATGTTCCTTATATTTGGGGGCCTCCATTCACAACTTTGCCAGGAGCTTCAGGATTTCTTAAAACGTCCTTGATATTATTATTCTTTATTTATATAGCAGCAACTTATTCCGCAGCACTGTACAATAGGGAATGGACATACAGAGATAGTAAATAGTACAATCAGATGTGGAGAACAGAAGGATCAGAGGGCCCTGCTCGTGAGACCTTACAGTCTAGAGGAAGGAAGACTGGACACAGAAGGACACAAATAATTGCAAGTCTCTTTTACACTAGATGAGACATATCATTAAGTAGGGACAACAATTAGAAAATTACTAATGGGAAACATTTCTCCTGGACTATTAGAGGTGAAATTTTGTGACTCAATGGGAAACAAAATGTTCACGTAAAACATTTTGGAATTCTCCTTCTAAAGCTCTGGTTACATTGCAAAGTGAATGATTGAAAGAAAAATTGTTTTAAATATATTATCCATTTCAAATAGATCAATGGTCATAAGAGAGTGCAATAATTGATTTGTAAACTATGCAAAGGAAACCTTAGAATTGATTTACATGAGCAGTTTTGACATTTCCTGAATTAGTCTGAATTCTGCCCAAGGGTTAATGAACAGTTATCAAGAAGCTTGTTGAGTTGTTTGCGCTATTGATGTATAGTAGTGTTGAGCGAGCATGCTCGGCCGATGCTCGGATCGGCTCGAGCATCGCTCTGCTCGGCACATGGCGGTACTCGTACGAGTACAGCATGTGCTCGCCCGCCATGTTCGGGTCTCCTCCCCGCACGTTTTGTGGCTGCTGCGCAGCCAATAAACGTGCAGGGAGGCTCTGACATCAGTGTAATGCCAGCAGCCATGTTGGCTGCTGGCATTACACTGATTGGCTGGCCAGAACCCGTGGTCGGGTGCTGTATAGCACCTGACCAGCGAGTTCGGCTCAGTCTTAGCCAGGGAGAGATGAGGATAGGAAGGGAAAGTCAGTGTAGGGAGAAAAAAAGCGATTGTGAAAAAAAAAGAACCAAAAGTCCTTTTTAGGACTACTGTGTGTGGGGGCAGCAGGTTATTTTGTGTGGGGGGAAAAAAAACATATATTCTGTTTAGTGTGCAAAGTTGCAGATTAGAGCACATTCTGTTTAGTGTGCAAAGTTGCAGATTAGAGCACATTCTGTTTAGTGTGCAAAGTTGCAGATTAGAGCACATTCTGTTTAGTGTGCAAAGTTGCAGATTAGAGCACATTCTGTTTAGTGTGCAAAGTTGCAGATTAGAGCACATTCTGTTAAGTCTTCAAACTAAAATATCAAAGTCACATCTTCCATTCAGTGTGCTTCGCTGCAGTTTAGCAGCACATTCTGTGTACTGTGCAGAGTTGCAGAATAGGAAGAAATACTGTTAAGTCTTCAAACTAAAATATCAAAGTCACATATTATATTCAGTGTGCGTCACCGCAGTTTAGCAGCCTATTCTGTGTACTCTGCACAGTTGCAGAATAGGAAGAAATACTGTTAAGTTTTCAAACTAAAATATCAAAGTCACATATTATATTCAGTGTGCGTCACCGCAGTTTAGCAGCCTATTCTGTGTACTCTGCACAGTTGCAGAATAGGAAGAAATACTGTTAAGTTTTCAAACTAAAATATCAAAGTCACATATTATATTCAGTGTGCGTCACCGCAGTTTAGCAGCCTATTCTGTGTACTCTGCACAGTTGCAGAATAGGAAGAAATACTGTTAAGTTTTCAAACTAAAATATCAAAGTCACATATTCCATTCAGTGTGCATCACCGCAGTTTAGCAGCCTATTCTGTGTACTCTGCACAGTTGCAGAATAGGAAGAAATACTGTTAAGTCTTCAAACTCAAATATAAAAGTCACATATTCCATTCAGTGTGCGTCACCGCAGTTTAGCAGCCTATTCTGTGTACTGTGCACAGTTGCAGAATAGGAAGAAATACTGTTAAGTTTTCAAACTAAAATATCAAAGTCAGATATTATATTCAGTGTGCGTCACCGCAGTTTAGCAGCCTATTCTGTGTACTCTGCACAGTTGCAGAATAGGAAGAAATACTGTTAAGTTTTCAAACTAAAATATCAAAGTCAGATATTATATTCAGTGTGCGTCACCGCAGTTTAGCAGCCTATTCTGTGTACTCTGCACAGTTGCAGAATAGGAAGAAATACTGTTAAGTTTTCAAACTAAAATATCAAAGTCACATATTCCATTCAGTGTGCGTCACCGCAGTTTAGCAGCCTATTCTGTGTACTGTGCACAGTTGCAGAATAGGAAGAAATACTGTTAAGTTTTCAAACTAAAATATCAAAGTCAGATATTATATTCAGTGTGCGTCACCGCAGTTTAGCAGCCTATTCTGTGTACTCTGCACAGTTGCAGAATAGGAAGAAATACTGTTACGTTTTCAAACTAAAATATCAAAGTCAGATATTATATTCAGTGTGCGTCACCGCAGTTTAGCAGCCTATTCTGTGTACTCTGCACAGTTGCAGAATAGGAAGAAATACTGTTAAGTTTTCAAACTCAAATATCAAAGTCACATATTCCGTGTAAGATGAAGAAGGCGGGTAAAAAGGGACGGGGAAGTGGACGTGATCCTGATAGTTCAGGGCGCTGGTCAGGACGCGGAGAAACTGTGCCTGGTGCCAGAGCACAAGAAAGAAAGACATCCACCATACCTAGCTTCATGTCTCATTTCACAGGGCGTCGCAGGACATCACTCTCGAGGTCCGACCACTGCGAACAGGTGGTCGGTTGGATGTCAGCTGATACTGCTTCCAGTCGGTTAAGCACCACCCTGTCTTCCACCAAGTCCACTCTCAGTAGCCAAGAGTCTGGTCAACATAATCCTCACTCTGATCATCCTTCCTCCCACCATACACGGTCTGGTCAAAGAAGTGATCCCACACTGGGATATAGTGAGGAGCTCGTCTCATCACCAATCCTTCATTTGACCCTCTCTCCAAGCACGCTTGCAGAGGAACATGACATCTTGTGCCCTGATTCACAACCTCTAGAGGGTACCCAATCACAAGAAGATGACAGATGTGAACGGCATTTAAGGTCAAAGGAAGTAGTGGATGATGATGATGATGATGAGACACAGTTGCCATTAAATCAACCACTATTACCGTCTCAAGACCTTGTTGTGGAGAATGTTATACAGTTGTCAATGACTGAGTATGTGGTGGGATCAAGACATGAGGAGGATGATCAGAGTGAGGAAGTGGAGGAGGACTTGGTGGACGATGAGGTGACTGACCCCACCTGGGAAGGTGTAGAGCCGAGCGATGACAGCAGTCCTGAGGGTGAGCCATCTGCAGCACCGCAACAGGCTGGAAGAGGCAGTGGTGTGGCTACAGAAAGAAGGCGGACCGCACCAAACCGGCCCGCAAATGTTCCACGGAGCACCCCCTTGCGTAAATCTACCTTGCCAAAGGGTAGGTGTTCCGCGGTATGGCGTTTTTTTAAGGAAAGTGCGGACGAGAAAAGAATTGCAGTTTGCAACCTGTGCCACACCAGAATGAGCCGAGGCATGAACACTAGAAACCTCACCACCACCAGCATGATCCGACACATGGCATCCAAGCACCGTAATAAGTGGGAGGAACGCCTGGATCGCCCATCTGTGTCTGCAGGCCACACCACTGCCTCCTCTTCCCCTGTTTTCGGTGCCGGCCAATCGCCTGTCGAAGGCGCAGGCCCGCATACCTCCCGCCCTGCACCTGTACCATCTGAAGCACCATCAGCGACCACATCCACTTCCCTGTCCCAGCACAGCGTCCAAATGTCGTTACCCCAGGCATTTGAGCGCAAGAGAAAATACCCAGCCACCCACCCACAGGCCATAGCACTAACCTCACACCTTTCCAAATTACTGGCCATCGAAATGCTGCCATTTAGGCTTGTGGACACTGAGTCCTTCCGCAGCCTGATGGCAGCAGCTGTCCCTCGGTACGCGGTCCCCAGCCGCCACTACTTTTCCCGGTGTGCCATCCCCGCATTACACCACCATGTGTCCCGTAACATCACCCGTGCCCTGACCAACGCAGTTACTGGGAAGGTCCACTTAACGACTGACACATGGACAAGTGCTTGTGGCCAGGGACTCTACATTTCCCTGACGGCACACTGGGTGAATGTCGTGGAGGCTGGGAGCGACTCGGACCCTGGGATGGCACGGGTGCTACCCACGCCGAGGATTGCGGGCCCTACCTCCATCAGGGTTTCCGCCAGCACCTACGTTATTGGCTCCTCCTCCTCCGTTTCCACCTCCGAATTCTCTACACGCAGCGCCACTCCCCCATCAGCCAGTAGCTGGAAGCAGTGTAGCACTGCAGTGGGGAAGCGTTAACAGGCCGTGCTGAAGCTGATCTGCCTTGGGGACAAACAGCACACGGCCTCAGAGCTGTTGCAGGGGATTAGTCACCAGACCGAGCAGTGGCTCTCGCCACTCAACCTGCAACCAGGCATGGTTGTGTGTGATAATGGGCGTAACTTGGTGGCGGCTTTGGAGCTCGGCAAGCTCACACACGTACCATGCCTAGCGCATGTATTTAATTTAGTGGTTCAGCGATTTCTAAAAACCTACCCCAATGTGCATGATCTCTTGACCAAGGTGCGCCGCGTGTGTGCACATTTCCGTAAGTCATCTACAGCTTCGGCCGGCCTGTTGAAGCTGCAGCAGCGCTTACAATTGCCAGCTCACCGGCTGCTGTGTGACGTGAGCACGCGCTGGAACTCCACCTTCCACATGTTGGCCCGGCTTTGTGAGCAGCAGAGGGCAGTAGTGGAGTACCAGCTGTTACATGGTCGTCGCCTCTCCGTTCAACTTCCTGTAATCAGAAGTGAGGAGTGGGAATGGATGTCAGACCTCTGCGAGGTTTTACGCAATTTTGAGGAATCGACACAGATGGTGAGCGGCGATAACGCTATTATCAGTGTAACCATCCCACTTCTGTGTCTACTGAAACGCTCGCTGCTCACAATTAAAACCGACGCTTTGCATGTGGAAGAGGTGGAAATGGGGGAGGAAGAGCTTACACAAGGTGATAGCCAGAGCACCCTCACTTTGTCTTCTCAGCGACAATTGGAGGAGGTGGAGGAGGAGGAGGAAGACACGGTTGCCTCCGCTACAGAGGGTAGCCATGGAACTTTAGTTCCATCTCTTCAGCGTGGGTGGGCAGAAGAGGAGGAAGAGGATGAGGAGATTGAGAGTCATCCTCCTGGTGAGGACAGCAAAATCTTGCCTCTTGGTACTCTGGCACACATGGCTGACTTTATGTTAGGCTGCCTTTCCCGTGACCCACGCGTTACACGCATTTTAGACAACACGGATTACTGGGTGTTCACCCTTCTGGACCCCCGCTACAAAGAGAATTTCTCATCTCTCATTCCTCCGGTGGAGAGGACAAGCAAAATGGTGCAATACCAGAAGGTTCTTGTTGAAAAATTGCTCCAAAATTTTCCATCTGACAACGCTGGCGGCAGAGTACGTGCTACCTTGGCCAACCGAGAAGGGGAGAAAAGGGGAGCACACAGCAGTTCCGACAAAGGCAGGGCAACACTCTCCAAGGCGTGGGACACCTTCATGACACCCCGCCAGCACCCTCACCCTGATGCGCAGCCTAGTGTCACAAGGAGGGAAAAGTTTTGGAAGATGGTGAAGGAGTACGTAGCAGACCGTGTCAGCGTCCTCAATGATCCCTCTGTGCCTTACAACTACTGGGTGTCCAAGCTGGACACGTGGTATGAACTGGCACTCTACGCCTTGGAGGTGCTGGCCTGCCCTGCCGCCAGCGTTCTGTCTGAGCGGGTATTTAGTGCTGCTGGTGGCATCATAACAGATAAGCGTATCCGCCTTTCCACCGACAATGCTGATAGGTTGACACTTATAAAAATGAACAAGGCCTGGATTTCCCCTGACTTCTCCACTCCACTGGAGGAAAGCCCCGGGGGAACATAAACTCACTTTATATATGTTATTTACAATGATGGGAATACTCTGTATTCCCATTCACCCCTTCCACCCAAAAAACGGGTATATGGTTGACTCTTAATCTTCTCATCCTCCTCCTCCTCTTCCATATGCCCTGGGATATAATTTTTATATAGGGCCAGCTCACCAGCGGGCCCTGTGATATAATTTTTATATAGGGCCAGCTCACCAGCGGGCCCTGTTTGACAATTTTTATATAGGTCAGCTCACCAGCGGGCCTTCTCATATAATGTTTTATTGGGTCAGCTCTCTAGCGGGCCCTCTCATATAATGTTTTATAGCGTCAGCTCACTAGCGGGCCTTCGCATATAATGTTTAGGATGGTCAGCTCTGCAGCAGACCCTCACCCATAATGTTTTAGATGGTCAGCTCAGCGCACGTTTCCCTCTTAATCATGGCCCCAGTTCCGAAAAATCGAGGACATTTTTGGGAGAATTTGCCTTTGCGCACGTTTCCCTCTTAATCATGGCCTCAGTTCAATAAAATCAAGGAAATTTTTGGGAGAATTTGCCTCTGCGCACGTTTCCCTCTTAATCATGGCCTCACTTCAGAAAATCAAGGAAATTTTTGAGATAATTTGCCTCTGCGCACGTTTCCCTCTTAATCATGGCCTCACTTCAGAAAATCAAGGAAATTTTTGAGATAATTTGCCTCTGCGCACGTTTCCCTCTTAATCATGGCCTCACTTCAGAAAATCAAGGAAATGTTTGGGAGAATTTGCAGATGATATACAAGTAAATATACAGCAAATATTGTTTGGTAACAATTTTTCGCCTAAAGTCGTTTTTATTTTCCTTTTTGTGTGTTTTACGGTCAGTCTGTAAAAATGGCGTACTACGGGCGAAAGATCGTTCCCAGCAGCGATGTTGGAGTCCAAGATGCATCCAGACATCCTCCCTATGCTGTCCCTGAACCATTTCTGTGGTGTTTCCATCCTTTTCTTCCCTTTTCCTATGGACCAGGCACCCTCCCCTCATCAGAGCAGGGGGTGCCTGGTGTAATGCTCGAGTCCTCCCATTGACTTCAATGGGGCTCGGGTGCTCGGCCGAGCACTCGAGCCTCCGGGGGCGCTCGGTCAGAGCACCCGAACACCCGAGCATTGGGGTGCTCGCTCATCACTAATGTATAGTAATTTTGTTTTTAATAAATATTTAGACACTTCCACTTCTGTAAACATACAGCATTGGGGTTTCATTTAATATCTTAACTCTTTGAGTGCCAGGAAGGTATCCAATGCATTAAAAGTTCTTAACGTCTAGATAAGGTAAACTATCAGTCACAACATTCCATTGATGGAAAGAGCACCCACTGTGAGGCCAGGCTTGTGAATCTGATCTGCCTAATTGTTGGCACAGTATATAAAGGCAAGTTTGAGCTGCAATATCTTTTTGAATAAAAACAAATCTCACAGCAATGGGAGCCAGGAAAAGGCTTATAGCATATTTTTTTCAAAAAAGGTTATAATTCTTTTACATCAATATAAAGTTTTATTTGCTCAAAATAGTTTAGTTGGTTTCCCCTATATTTTCTCCACGTTCTGTATATTTATGACATAAGAAACTTCCCTTTGAAAAAGCTTCTCATTTCTATTGTATTTTTACAAAAACATCAAATTGGTGCATCATTCATTTTGAGATTGAAGATTCCTTTTGCAGATCACCCCATATCTTAAATGTACATGTGGATATTTATCTATTTATGGTATATATTAATCTCCATTGAGAGTGTATTCCTTCTATCTATCTATATACTACAGCTGAGGACATAGAACGTTTGGAAATGTTTTGAGTGTGGAGGATTGAGATCTGGGGATCTGAAAAGACTCTCAGGATTTAATATATGGGTTTGCTGAGAAACGTCCTATACTGGATTTAAAGGGATAGTAATGTTTCATAATAAAAGCAGCTCTAATTAATCATCATAGTATTTGGACTTTGGAGAGTGTTATTTCAGTTCTGTCAGAGTTGTAGTTCAAGAGTAATTCAATGACAAAGTATCCCCGTCCTGCCCCTTTTACTGATGTAACACTGTTCAGCCAGATCAGAAGGGAGGTGCCCAGGTAGATTGCAGAGAGGGACAATCTTCAGTTAAGATAAGGGAAAAACCTGAAAGACTTGTCAAGGGGGGCAGGGATTCTCATAGGAAGAAGATTGTCCCCTGCTGTTATCTGTCTGGTCTATGTACTGCATTCCACATATGAGAAGAGATTGTTTACACTAGTTAAAAGGGGCGGGAGGGGAAACTTTGCTTGTGAATATCTCTCAAACCATAAAGGTTTGATAGATAAGACTTATATTGTGATTCATGTTTTTTTAATGCCTACAAAATAAAATAAAGATAAAACAAAGTATTACTATCACTTTAAAGTTTGGATCAAGTGAGTGGAAATTTGTCAAGTTATTTGTAATTTAATGATCATCACATGTTCGTTTCCTCTTGTGCATGTAATTGTCCAGGTGGATGGCTGATGAATGAAAAGGAGGATTTATACAAGCAAATTAAAGTTTTGAATCAGTATGTGGATATTTATTGTTCCAAGTAATATTGTATATCATACTGATTGCCTGTTTCCTTTTATCCATATAAATTCCTTTGTGATGGTGGACTTGTGAGTGAGGGAGGGAGAGAACGTACACAAGCAAAAGAAAGTTTTCTAACTAGTAAGTGGAGATATTTTTCGCCTTTTAGTTGTGACAGATGGAATATTGAATGGTGGTTTTGCCTCTTTGTTTTCTCCACGGGAAAAATTCTTGAATATTTGTGAGAACGATAAAATATAAGCAACAACCAAGAACAATATATCACTTTGGGACTAAATAAGTAAACATTTTTGGATTGTTTTTAGATTGTCTATATTTACGTAGCATTTTGTTGGATTGCTGCAATAAGACTGTCTACATCTATTTATATATTATTGAGATTTGGTAAGAGCCAGTGGATGTCACCGGTCCTACGAAGCAGGTACGGACCTGCAAGAGAGAGAGTGCTAGGGTGTGACGCTGGGGTTCGGTGCTAGTAGCGCGGTGACTGTCTACAGCGAGACCGCGCTGCGGCAAGGGCCGTATATAGGTGCTGGCCGCAAAGCCAGATGTCTGATCCCGGTTGAACCGGGACCCTGACCAGGATGATCCCGCAGTATACAGTACAATCTCTCCAGCAGGGGGGAGCGCAGGCTCGGGAGCGCTGGCTATGGATAGAAGATGGAGTGCTACATCTCTCCAGAAACACAAATACAAGAAACACCACAAAGTGATATGTACAGACCTGAATGGTAGAGGGTTCTGAAGGATCTCCCGCAGGGCAGACTGGAAGCAGGGTCAAACAAGCCAGGGGTCAGCGTTGAGCGGTCTGCATATAACCAAAACCAGAAGACTGCAAGCAGGGTCAGACAAGGCAGGGGTCAGATGCACAGGACGGCTCCAAAGAACATGGAGACAAGAGAGGCAACCAGAAGTAGGCAAGGGAACGCTCAGTACCAGATGCCCAGATGTCACATGAACCCGGAAGCGCAGGACCACACCGAACCAGAGAGCAAGGGGGAGAGACGGCCGGCAATGCAAGAAAGAGAGCAGCGTGGGCGGACGGCATGACAGTGGATCGCGTAGAGTGCTATATCTTTCGTGATAGGTGATAAAGTGGAGATTACTTCTCCAGTGATAGCACTTCTCCAGTTCCTATGTTATTCTATAGAGCCTATGCACATAGAACAGTGGACATAGTTGGAGAAATCTTAGTACTTAGGCTCCATAGAATAACATAGGAGCTGGAGAAGTGATATCACTGGAGACGTTATCTCTCCACATTATCACCTCTTTATCATGCCTTAGCGCATAATCACCCTTGTCCCCTTGGTGTATGTCATCAGCCATCATTTATTTACTATGCCAAATGTCTGCTAGACTTCCTTGTTAACCCTTTGAGGGCAAGAAGGCTATCGATTTTGCATTGCAAAGCAATGCATTGGATACCCCTCTGGGACTCAAAGGGTTAAAAAATGTCCTATAATATTAGTCTGCTTTCATGAAAAAGGCAGCCGTGTTTCAGAAAACAAATGCTCATGGGTTTTGCCAATAGTAGAGAGCAGATCTAGTCATTAGACGGTCCCAGTGCAAACATTTTCGAGTCCCCTTAACACAAAAATATTTTAATGGATGCATATCTAGAACCTACTGTTCTCTTGCACAGATGTGCCCCCTTGGATGCTGGGTCTCAACACAACTGCACCCTCTGAAGTTACCTCCTGGCACAGAGATACTTTCAGTGAGTGCAAGCATCCAATGTATCCAAAAAGAAACAAAACTGATTTACCAAGTATTTGTACTAGTTACAGTAATAGTAGACAACCTAGTCCTATCATTCCCAACCAGCCAGTGTCTTGTTGGAGATGATAGGCATTATAGTCCTCAGCAGCTGGATTGCTTAAGTTTGCCTGTATCTGAGTTACTGTATCAGAGGCATAACTAGAAGCCACCGGGCCCTGGTGCGAAAACTGCCATTGGGCCCCCTGACCACATTGCCCCCATTGTTTACCTCCACAATGTTCACTTACACATTGTCCACCTCCACATTTCCCCCATTGTCCACCTCCACATTGGCCCCCATCGTCCACCTCCACACTGTCTACTTCCACATTGCCCCCATTGTCCACCTCTACAACGGCCCCCATTGTGTACCTTCACACTGTCCACTTCCACATTGGCCTCATTGTCTGCCTCTACAATGCCCCTATTGTCCGCCTCCACATTGGTCCCCATTGTCCACCTCCACACTGTCTACCTCTACATTGCCCCCATTGTCCACCTCCACAATGGCCCCCATTGTGTACCTTCACACTGTCCACTTCCACATTGGCCCCCATTGTCCACCTCCACACTGTCCACCTCCACATTGCCCCCATTGTCCATCTCCATACTGTCCGCCTCCACATTGCTGACATTGTCCATCTCCACATTAGCCACCTCCACAGTGCCCCCATTGTCTACCTCCAAAATGCACCCATTGTCCACCTCCACATTGCCCCCATTGTCCATCTACACATTAGCCACCTCCATATTGCCAACATTATCCACCTCCACACTGCCCTCATTTTCCACCTTCACAATGCCCCCATTTACCACCTCCACATTGGTCCTCATTTACCACCTAAATATTGGCCCCCATTGTCCACCTCCTGGCTGTGGAGGAGGGCCCTCATCCCTGGTGGTCTAGCAGCATGCAGTGTGGCAGGAGAGGTCTATGCTGCCTTCTTCACAGACCTCTATCAGCAGCTCCTGACAGTCCTCTCTCCAGTAATACTGAATGCTGGGAGATGATGTAATCTCCCAGAGCTCTGCATTAATAGACTGCCAGGGACAGTGAGGGAGCTGCTAATAGAGGTCTGTTGCCAAAGAAGGCACAGACCTCAGCTTGCTGGTGGGGAGATCAGTCTGATCTTCCCACTGGCCAAGCTTTTTGTTGCGGGCAGTGGTAGTGGTCTAGAGGGGTGGCCGGGCCCCTGGATTGTTAGGCCCAGTTGCAGTTGCGACTCCTGCAACCATTATTGTTACACCACCGTACAGAGGAGAACATTCGGGTGTAAGAAAATAAATCTGTGCTAAATCAGAAACTGCAATTGATTTTCACCCTGTATACCTGCCTTGTTTCACCAAGGTGATGACAATGGTGTAGGACATTTCTGAAAACTATAGAAATCTCAATGTATTATTCCTGGTAAAACACGTTTTAAACGTATAGTCTATGGGAGTCTTTGGGCATTCCTTTCCACCATGCATGTCATGTATTTAATGAGGCATAGAGGAAATGGAGTGATTTTAACCCATTTTATATGTATGGGGCAGGCACATGAGGCTTGCTGGCATCAAAGTCTTAATGTTGGTGGAAACTGTCCTCGCTATGCGATACAGGGGTTAGACACTATAGTGCATTCACAGAAGGGCAGTCAGTGGCATTATCCCCTTAAAGACCCTTGACGGTCATAGTACGTAATGGGTAGATCTGAGTTAATGACCCATGACGTACTATGACCGTCATGGAATTCCGGGCTCCCCCCACAGCTGCACGCTGTTCGGGGAGTCCGGAATCCAAATTTAAAAAAAAATGCTCTGTGGTCCTTTAGTTACCGCCGCGTGCCTGCGCGGCTGGTCGTTAAGGGGTTAAAGGCTGCGCCCTGTAGAGCTGCACTGGTGAACTTGTACATACACCCAACTACATTCATACATTAACTGCTGTTTAATGTTTTGTATACCACTCTATCACTATCCTATATAATAATTCGCTAAAATGTGTGTAACGACAGTCATGCGCAGTAGAGACTGCTGCGCGTGCTGCAGTCATGCGCAGGAGAGACTGCCCGTGCCGCGGTTGATACAGAGCTGGACGATCCCGAAGGAGCGTCCAGCTCTGTATCAACCGCAGCGCGGGAAGTCTCTACTGCGAATGACTGCCCCGCGATGGGCTGGCAGTGGCACTGTGGCCCATGTAACGGGATCTTCAACTAGTATCAGTACAAACAGAAAGTGTTTGGACAGTGACACAAGTTGTTATTTTGACTATATTCCTGCACATTGGATTTAACATATACAATAACTAAGAGTATAAAGTGCAGTCTGTCAGCTTTAATTTGAGGTTATTTACATCCAGAAGCAGTGTACTATAGAGGAATTATAGCCCTTTTTATACATAGTCCCTCCATTTTAGAGGATAAAAAGTAATTGCACAAATAACAATCTTAAAGTAACTTGTCATGTTTAGTACTTTACTGCAGGTCTTTCTGTAAAGAGCTGTGTACGTGTATGGCACTATTTAAATAAAGATAGATACATACAAAAGATACATCCATTTGATCAGTGCCTGAAGTCTGCAACCCATAGACATCACTAGACAATGGGTGTCTTCCTTGGTGATGCTCTGCCGGTCCTGTTCGGCAGCCATCTTTATTTCCTGTTTGTTTTGGGGCATTTGTTCATCAGTCTTGTTTTTCGCAAGTGGGATAAACACTCAGTTGGATTCGGGTTTGGTAATTCACTTGGCCAGTCAAAATCATTCCACTTTTTACACTGAAAAACTAATTGGTGACTTTATCAGTATGTTTGGGGTAATTGTCCTGCTGCAAGATGAAGTGGCTTCCAAATCATTTTGAAGCATTTTGTTGGATGTGAGCTAAGCAGATAAGATGTTTCTGTAGACTTCAGAATTCATCCTGCTGCTGCAGTCAGCAGTCACACCATCAATAAAGACAAATGAGCTCGTTCCAGTGACAGCCACACCTGCCCAAGTCATAACACTACCTCTGCCATATTTCATAGATGAAGTGGTATGCTTACATGCAGTTCTATTCTTTCTCCACACGCTCCTCTATCTATCACTCTGGTACAGTTTTTTTCTTTTTTTATGAAAGTATTTTACCAGGAAGAATACAATGAGATTATCTCTCATTTTCAAGTATGTCCTGAACTCATTTTATCTATCTCAGTAGGGTGAAAGGCTGAGCTCACCTTGCCTAGAACCTGCAACCTTGTGCTTTGAACAGATTCTACAGCTGGTGCCTTAACCATCTGAGCCATCTCACCAGCTAATCTTTATCTCATCTGTCAAGAACTCAACAGTTTGTTATGCAGTTTTTAGCAAACTGTATATTGGCCTTTCTGTTCTTAAAGGGATAGTAATGTTTCATAATAAAAGCAGCTCTAATTAATCATCATAGTATTTGGACTTTGGAGAGTGTTATTTCAATTCTGTCAGAGTTGTAGTTCAAGAGTAATTCAATGACAAAGTATCCCCCTCCCGCTCCTTTTACTGATGTAACACTGCTCAGCCAGGTCAGAAGGGAGGTGCCCAGGTAGATTGCAGAGAGGGACAATCTTCAATTAAGATAAGGGTAAAACCTGAAAAGCTTGTCAAGGGGGCAGGGATTTCATTGTTCTCATAGGAAGAAGATTGTCCCCTTCTGTTATCTGTCTGGTCTATGGACTGCATTCCACATCTGAGAAGAGATGGCTTACACTAGGTAAAAGGGGCGGGAGGGGAAACTTTGCTTGTGAATATCTCTCAAACCATAAAGGTTTGAGAGAAGACTTATATCATTCTTCATGTTTTTTTAATGGCTACAAAATAAAATAAAGTTAAGATGAAGTATTACTATACCTTTAAGGCTTACAAGTGGTTTGCATCTTGTGGTAAACGCTTTGTGGTTAGGTAGGTATAGTCTTCTCTTTATGATACTCCTTATCACTTATCCTGGAGAGTGTTCTGTCCAATGGTTGATAAGGATTTTTCTTCTCAACTGTAAGTGTTCTTCTCTCTGTGTTTGTTTTGTTTCCAGAAGCCTGAGGAAGCAGTGTGTAGCTGCGTAACGCGTAGCAGTACTCAGTTATATATATTTTACTTGTTTTTAATTCATTATTAAAATACTAGTGTAAAAGCTCATGTACATGGGCCAAGGTCCGGGTAATGTTAACCCTTTGAGTGCTAGAGGGATACACAACGTATTGCTATGCAATGCGCTGCGTACCCCTCTGGCACTCAAAGGGTTAAGAGGCCGCTACCTCACTGCTGCAAGCGATGTAGTCTTGCGTCGCTTCACTCATGAGCAGTAGAGGCTGCCCGAACGCAGCCAGTCTGCGGTCAGTCTCTACAGCGTATGACTGCATCATGACAAACATCCTAGTGAATTATTATATAGGATCTTGGATGAAGATCAAGCTTGCCATTTACGGAGATTTTTGTTCCTGAATTGAAAAGTGGCAGCATCTATATCAATCCGAACAGGCGGTAGGAATTTCTGCGTGTGTTGGTTTAGCTGTGTATATGCATATGTTTATTACACAGCCATTCTCAAATGTGAGTGTAATTGCAATTTTAGCTCTATTCTATATATAGTGTGATAGGGCACTATTGGCACCACCTGTTCTTTCTCCTTTCTCTGTAAGTGTTCTTCAGTCCTCCACTACAGTGGTCTTCTATAGTCTACCAGGTTATATGCTATTGCTGAGCTCACCTGTGCATTCATGCTTCTCAGCGATGTATCACACAGTTAAAGGGATAGTAATGTCAGAAAAAAGGATTAACCATATGGTAGATACAATTAAAAGAGAGTACTTGCCCTTATTCGTATCTCTCAAAAATAAAGTTTATGAATGTAAATACCCTCCAATTAAAGCTGACAGTCTGCACTTTATCCTCTTCATCATTGTCTCACTTCAAATCCAGTGTGCTGGAGTACAGAGCCAACATGTGTGTCACTGTCTCTATACATATGTACTGTACTGTAGGTCCCAGCATTTTAACATGGAAAATGTTTAATAACTTACATCAGTAAAACCCAACATGTAAGATTTACGTTTGTTTGAGGGTTGAAAGGGATCATGCTTTTCGGGCCCAAAGAAAAAAAATTGCAAGATTTAAATCTGAACATCTGTTTAACTCCTTAATGACCGTGATATGCCAGGACCATCACCATTTTTTTTTCTGACGGACCAGTAATGGTCCTGGCACATCATGGACGTTTTACTTACAGTGGTCCTGCAGGAGGGGTCTGAAATTGACCACTCCAAGGCAGGAGCTGCCTCTCTCAGACCCCCGTTCAGCCACGCTGGCACACGTCACAGGTCATGTCTGCCAGCGCTTCAACAAAGATCAAATCCTTTCTCAAGGAAAGGTAACTTCACTGGACCACTGGCCAATAAGGAGTAAAAGGATCAGAAAAATGATATATATAAAAATTATTCAGTATAGGGCTTCTCTTTCAGAGTAAAACAAGAATACTAGAGTTTTCTCATTACTGAGAGATGCCTCTTTCAAAATGTATCACAGCTGAATCTGTACCAAAGTGGTGGAGCTGTTACTATCACATTCCATGGAGAGCTGTAGCCTGAGGCTCCCCTTTCCCATAGAATGCATTAGAGTAACTGTCTGTGCTGTGCACCAGTTGTAGCTCTTTCTAACAGTTTAATAAGGCAAGACTTAGTTGAGCTGTAGTGACTTTGGAACAAAACACACCCAAGCCATTGGAGAACCTTTGTTTTACTTTGCAGGAAACACCTGACGATATAAGGTTTCATAAAAAAGTTGCTGCTGATCCTTTATCCCCTTGGATGCTAGAAACATCTGAAAAGAATTGTGATGCAATGCATTGGCGATTCCTATACCAGGGCTTATAATTTTAAATCCTTTGCTACTAGCCAGATCTGAAAAGTTACTCGCCACTACAAGCCAAAACATACCCACCAGGGCTGAATTTCTACTCACCAGGGCTAAATTATTCACTCCCCATTGGCTAGTGGCAAGTGGAAATTCTGAGCCCTGTCTATACTATCCAAGGGGTTAACCTTTTGAGTGCCAGAGGAATATCCACCGCTTTGTGCAGCAAGATATTGGATAACCGACTGGTACAATGTCTTTTGGATTTTTACCACAAATAACCTTTATTTTTATTTTTTTTACAATTTTCCTTTGCTCCCAGTCAAGAGTGCTTACTTCACATAGACTTGAATTGCTCTCTTTGCCAGGCCTAACACAAGGCTAATTTAGAAAAACAGAGTATCTTGACTATTTCATTACCATGCACCAGCAGTTTTATGTCATCCTCTGGTTTCAGCAATCTGTCTGCTCACAGATGTAGTGTGTTACAAATGCCATCATGCAGTGTCATCATCTGCTCTTCATGACTTGGACTACTGATTAAATCAAAACACTCTTCAATTGGATCTTTTAGGAACACACACTTCATATTCTGTGTTTTTTTTTCTTTTTTTAATCCAGCATACTGTATATTTAAAGGAATAGTAAACCTTTATTATGAAACCACATGTAATGGGGGGCTTTTTTTTCTGAGTAAAACAAGTATACATCAGCTGCTGGGGGTTAAAAGTATTTAACCCATTGAGTGCCAGAGAGTCATCAACACATCGCAATGTGTTGGATACCTCTCTGCCACTCAAAGGGTTAAACTGTTTAGCGTGGGTTCTGGGTTTTTTTTTTTTTTTGTTATTTACTTTTTTTGTAAGGGGCACAGGGTGCAGTTGTGATGGGACCAGCATCTCAGGAGGCTTATTGGCTCCAGAACCCAATAGGTTCTCATTATACCCAGGACATATCCAGAACATACTTGAAAATTAGAGAAACTTTGGACTTTGATCTGGATGCCTTTTGGAGTCAGGAGAGATGTATTTAATCACCTGGGGCTCATAGGAATTTGCTTTCTTCAGTGTATTTTTTTATTCTGTTTTTTCCTTCT
Source organism: Rhinophrynus dorsalis (assembly GCA_037306005.1). Lineage (NCBI taxonomy): Eukaryota > Metazoa > Chordata > Amphibia > Anura > Rhinophrynidae > Rhinophrynus > Rhinophrynus dorsalis. The sequence goes on along the minus strand of CM074720.1, from coordinate 518,920,294 downwards.
TCTAGGTTGAACTTGATGGACACATCTTTTTTCAACCTCACCAGACATGGTTCTATTGGCAGGATGCAAGAAATGTGCTCGTGCACTAAAGGAATTTTTCGTGCGCAGACAGATATTGTGCATTTTCTAATCCAGGAAGCCGAATACCGAACCCATCTTGAATTGCGCATAAAAAATATTTTCTTTATGGCAAACAACGCAGACATATACATTATTTTGCATAGCACTTCCCACGTTAGGTGCATTCACTATTCCACTCAGAGAGATTTGTTAATCCTGACCTCATCCACAAGAACAGCGATTATGCATGTTTCCTGCATCCTTCCACAAGTTACTAGAATATATATTTGCATTGACTCATCAGTGATTTGTCTCTCTCTCTCTCTGTTTCAGTGTTATAAATTGACTTTAGAATCGTAGGCATCTTCTTTTCTTTTTTTTTTAAACAGATGTTAATGATGAGAAACATTCTCTATGTTTATCATGTCAGTTTTGGCAAAATCTGCCAGTGTTACATATGGCTTATATAGATCATTATTTCACTGGAAAACTCTAATCATGATATATTCAGAAAATAAATAATGCAGCTTGGCAATGACGAAAGACTAAGATAAAATACATACCAGCAATGCCAATGAACAAAATTGTTGCAGGATCCTGTGGATCTCATGATAGGTAGCATGAAGCATTTTTTTTTCTTGGATATTGTACAGGGCCCCAATTTCCCATTAGGAAAAGCAGGAAACTGCCTAGGTCAGAGGAGGGGTAACATGAGCCATTCAAGCTGTTGCAGATTAAAGTTAATGAGAATTGTACCTCCCAGTCAACTGCTTGAGAGCTTTACATTGCCTAGCTCTTTCCTAGGGCAGTCATACTGCCCAGCAGCCTCTTATACATTCTGGGCAGCGATCATGGACAGCAGAATCCCAATGCCATTGTACTAGGCATAATCTCCTGGTTAATGGAAGCTGCTTCATTTACCAGTTTAAAAAGATTAGAATGTGTTTATTTAAAGGAGAACTAATTTATCCTAATAATAACCCCCACTTACGTTGTTATGGGCCAAAATTCTAATGGCCCCTTTGAATTTGCCCATGCTACTTGGTTCAAGAGATAGCTTCTTCAATTAGTCTTGGATGTCATTCCCAGGGAGGCGGATATGACAGTTGGAAGCAGGACCACAGGACCTCAAATTCCCTGCACACGGTAACTCTTTGAGGAATAGATTAATTTGGGTCACATACTCTTCCAGCTTCACTCTGAAAAAATGACCACCATGGACATGATAGTCAGGACTAACTTAACATGTTTTCCCTTGAACAAAGACACAATGGCAAAATTCTTAGGGGCCAATAGCATTTTCTTGCAACAATAAGGTAAGTGGTGGGGTTATTATTAGGAAGGGTACTCCTACTGCTGGAAGATTGATCATTCAAATGGAATTAAAGCTCATCCCACACGGGGCTACCCGGGGGGGGGGCTATGATTTGTCTCTATAAGCACATATATCCAAATGTGTTTCAATTTATAAATTCATGGAAATTAATTTTTGAATTGAAACACATTTGGATAAATGCACTTATAGATACAAATCATAGCACTCCCATAGCCGTATGTGGGTTAGCTCTGCAATTCTGGTTTTCCATTCTCTTGTTCATGGATATTGTTTCAGTGGAGCAGCTGTCCCCTAATTGTTGGATAATCTGTGTAGGAGCAGTGCAGAATATGTAAGATAGCTCAGCTGGTCCATGCTCCACCCGTAGAATCTGTTCAAACCTCAGGGTCACAGGTTCTACTCCAGGCAAGGATGACTCAGCCTTTCAACTTTCTGAGGTGGATAAACTGCGTTACCAGGACATAACTGAAAATGAGAGACAATCTTAATGTATCCTGATAAAATAAATAAATATATATTATCCTCCACGTTTGTGATGAATTCCAGTGCTCTAGCATTTACAACGTGTGAGTATAAATACTGAAAATTATTCTGTGTGTGTGAAAAATCAAAATTTTAAACATTATTGGTGCCCTCTTGTTTCTTCTGCTTTTAAACTACTGTGGCTGCATTTCAGGGTATGCACTAAAGAAGTGGTTCTCAGCCAGGGTTTCCTGGCACTTTTGTATGCCCCAGGCACAAGCTTAGGGTGCATGGTTTTGTATGAAGACTTTGACAAAACTGTAAAATGTTGGAGTTTCAGATGTATAATTATGGAAATTGTTAGCCTAATATGCTAGTTTAGCAAAAGAAAATGTATCACATACTTGATACACAAGATAGATGGGAGTAAAATCACTTCTTTAATGAGAATCAAGCACACACACACAGAGCACATAGATCTTACGTGTTTAGCACAAAATTGTGCTTATTCATAGACCAAACTAACAGGATACCCACTTTGATTACATGTAAAGAGAAACAGTGTGTTAAATTTAAACGAGCCAATCAAAACCAAATACAAAATGGAACAGAGAGGCTAATGGTTACATACTTTGAAAGGCTACCATATATATGGATATAGCTGGACAATGTAAGTTTAATCCTTTTAAAACCCAACCTAACCAATATATTTTTTAAATTAGTCAAGATAGACTAGTGTCAATTATCAACACTGATCCTCATATAAACAAATAGTTTTCGATAGTTGGTAATGCTTTTTCAATTATTAATATACATAAATATGCAATTTAAGAATATAATTATTACATAATAAAAGAGAAAATATAAAGAAGAAATGGGCACAATACAGAGAAGTATATCCTACTGAATCAGCATAACAAGTAGTCCAAATGATCCAAATCCTAGGGTGAAAATTAATCCAAATGATCAAAAGTGTAAAACTTTACATCTTCAAAAATATTGCATTATACTCAATATCTAACATCATATTCTTTATTTAAACCCCCGGGGGATCTGGTTGAAAGTGTGGAGATCCAAAAAACTTCTCTGTATGAACATTTGCACCCCCTTGAGGAGATCTTAAAGGGATAGTAATGTTTCGTAATAAAAGCAGCTCTAATTAATCATCATAGTATTTGGACTTTGGAGAGTGTTATTTCAATTCTGTCAGAGTTGTAGAGTAATTCAATGGCAAAGTATCCCCCTCCTGCCCCTTTTACTGATGGAACACTGCTCAGCCAGAGCAGAAGGAAGGTGCCCAGGTAGATTGCAGGGAAAGACAATCTTCAATTAAGGGAAAAACCTGAAAAACTTGTCAAGGGGGGCAGGGCTTTCATTGTTCTCATAGGAAGAAGATTGTCCCCTTCTGTTATCTGCCTGGTCTTACAACCAGATTCCACATCTGAGAAGAGATGGCTTACACTAAGTAAAAGGGCGGGAGGGGGAAACTTTGCTTGTGAATATCTCTCAAACCTTTATACTTATATCGTTCTTCATGTTTTTTTTAATGCCTACAAAATAAAATAAAGATAAAACAGTATTACTATCCCTTTAACTCGTTTAATACCTTGAATGGAAAACCCTTTGAGGTTGGAGTTATGAACTATGCAAAAATGTAACGGCACTCCTGTTTTAAAGTCCCTACAATTTATGTTACTGTTATGTTCTCTTACATGTTCTCTTAAACTCCGGCTAGTTTTTCCTACATATTGTATGTTGGATGTGCCACACGTGATGAGCTAAATCACACCATACATGGCACAATTAACATACTGTTTAATTTTAAAGCTGGTACCTGTGACAGTTGAAAAAAATAATGTTTCACAGGCATCATCCAATTACAACAGTTACACCAACTATGATTACATTTAAAAGATTCTTTTGTACTCAAGTATATGCGCTATTGGTTCTTCTATCACAGTACATTCTACTTTTGACAATTTGGATCTATTTTCACCCTAGGTTTTGGATAATTTGGACTATCATTAAGATATATTTCTCTGCATGATGCCCATTTCTTCTTTTTATTTTCTCTTTTACAGTAATTATATTTTTTAATTATATATTTTTGTATATTAATAGAATATTGCAAAGGGATTACCAACTATCGCCCCCTAATTGTTTATGTGAGGATCAGCGTTGATAATTGACACTAGTCTGTCTTGACTAATTTAAAAAATATATTCGTTAGGTTGGGTTTTAAAAGTGTTAAATTTATATTGACCAGCTATACCCATATATGGCAGTCTTTCAAAGTATCTAATCATTTGCCTATCCGTACAATGTTATATATGGTTTTGATTGGATCATTTGAATTTGGCACGTTGTTTATCTTTACATACAATCAACGAGGGTTTGGTCCACGAGTAGGCATGATTTTGTGCGAAACACGTAAGATGTATTTGCTCGGTGTATCTGCTTGATTCTCAATAAAGAGGTGATTTTACTCCCATCCATTTTGTGTAATAAGTGTGCAAACCAATTTTTTTGCTGACATTGCAGATGGTTTGGAAAGTCTTCTTGAAGTTGGCACCTTGGGGAACTCGAATGATGGTATTGGTCCTATTCTGATTACCATAAGTGGTAGTCAGAGATGTTCAACTAAGAATGAGCCTGCAATACAAAATTTGCAGGCTCTCTAGCCATGGTGTCCCACTAGTGCCTTTCACAGAGAGGAAATATCCTAAAGCATATCATAATGTTTCTGCCAAAACAGCAGTCCATCCATGAAATGCCAGGCAATTCCTCTTGGAGCAAGAGAAGCAGCCAACACCAGGTGTACGTTTCAGCCTTGTTGGGCCTCGTAAGTGAGGTGTAGTTGATCTCTCTAGGCACTGTGAGTAAGGGGTCCAGTGCTGGATTCCCCTATTACCTTTGAGGTGACAAATCCCAAGGGTAATTTGCATATGATAGGTGGAAGTCAGAGACTCTCAACTAGGAATGAGTCTGCAATACAAATTTGCAGGCTCTCTGGGAGTGGTGTCCTACCCAGGGTGCAGTCTCTCATAGCCCACTAGTGCAATTCACAGAGAGAAAATATCCTAAAGCATATCATACTGGTCTCAGCAATGCATTCCTTACCCCTCTTGCACTCAAAGGGTTAAAAGAAGCGACATGAAAATCTCACGCTGATAAGCAGGGCAAGATTCTCATGTCCCCCTTTTTTCAACATGGTGATGGTGACCTAATTATTGCAGCTCCAAGCCGCGTGCTCTTAAAAATGTGTTATTTTAAAAGTGAACCATATATAAGTATTCGGTTATTTCTGGCACACCCCGTGTTGCTTTATTTCTGAGCTGCCACGAGGATTTTTCTTGTAACTCCACTGAGATGACAAAGAATTTTGTTGTTGTTTTTATGTTCTTATTTTTCTTTATTTTGTTCTTTTGTTCAGCTTTTAGTTATGTATTTTGTATTTTCACTATTGAGCTTGCTGCAGGCAAAAATTTTACATGCATCATTTATATTCTCTGCAATAATGTTCCCAATTCTTCTTTACACCTACTTTGTTAAACCTGGCTTGAAATAGCAACTGTGATTGAACATTGCTGGCATTCATATACATTGCTTGGGATTTACTTCTCATTTCTATGATTGCTGTACCCCAATGTTTATTATTTTTACATGAATATCTCATTTTAAAAAAGTACAAAAAATTGAGCAGGAATATCATTTCACTTTTAAGTATTTTTCCAATGTATATTTTTATTGATCCTTTAAAGGGAGGCTGTGGTACCAAGGTATTTGCTAATTACTTTTTTATTTTGCAATGCATTGCATGCCCCACTGGCATTAAATGGTGCCAAAAGGGTTAATATTTATGATTAAGACTTTAGTGATGCTTTTCTCTTATTTTTACTAATTAAATGTTGTTTAATCAACACATAAAAATGTCCACCAAGCAGTATGTCTCATGAAAATTAGTTTAGATACAAAAGAAAAAAAAATTAACTGTTTGCAGGAAGAACAGTAGAGTACTTTTGGCTCAAACCAATTGCATCATAGGGGACAAATAAAACAGTTATTTATGTCAATTATGCATTTAACCCCTTGATTGCCAGAGAGGTCTGCCACTTATTGATTTGCAATGTGTGGGATATCTCTATAGCATTTAACAGGTTAAAAGTCCAATGTGTATGTCAGTGGGTATTTGGGTAATTTCTATTTCTCCCCTATGAAGCAGTTGGTGTGCCCCAGATTTATTCTACTTTCTTTGTGAATTTGGTCCACGCAGACAATTTATGCAGATTTTACTGTAATTCTAAGTGAAGAGGACAGACTGCTTTTATCCCATGTAATTGCAAACATTTTATGCAACCCTCAAAGTCAAGTGAATATTACACAACCACTAAATAATAAACTGCTTAAAAATTGTACTTACAGTCTATTCCTTACGCCTGAGTAATGAAAAGCAAATTCATTAGCTGATTTACTGGTGAAATAAGTCATTTCAGGAAATGAACTCATGTATTATTTATATATCATATTAAGTAATGCACATCATTCATGAATACAGACATAAAAAAAAAACTTTGCAGTGATACGCTGGGTCACATTTTATTTTTATCACAAAATCATGTTGATGCCCCAAGGGAAATATGTTTATAACACCAACAATATAACAAACTGTCATGCTGCTCCTGACTGCTCCTCCTACCTATAATCCTATTGGCGGCTGTAGACTTTATGTACCTGGATCTTCCATCAACCCTTGCTCGATTTTAGCGCCAAAAGTCTGAGAGAAACCTTTGTCGTTGAGTTCCTGTGTTTGCTGATTCCGTGTACCGAACCCTGCTTGAATACCGACCTAGTCTTGTCTTCTGCCCGTGGATCTTGACCCCAGCTTTGCCTGACCACGTCTCTGTCTGCTCCTTTGGTTACTGATTCGATTCCGGCCTGACCCAGTATTCTCGGACTACACTTCCCTTTCGGAACTTTCTGCCTCGCAACGAGAGTCCCTCCAGCTGCTCTCAAGGTTTGGTTCCAGTCTACCGTTCCTTCACCTCTGGGGCTCCGACTGGTTTGGGTTGCCATCACCGGCCGCTCCGGTGACTGCCCCGGCCAGTCGAGGGTGTAGGAACTCGTATTCCCCTTACCTGCTTCCAGTTGCCTGGGCCTCGAGTCCAAACTCGATTCAGCAGAGAATAGAGGATTCGTAGTCCATAAACCTCGAACCTGCCTCGAACCTTGTCGATACCCCAAGACCTCGAACCTGTCTCGAACCTTATCGATACCCCAAGACCTCAAACCTGTCTCGAACTTTATCGATACCCCAAGACCTCGAACCAGCCTCGAACCTTATCTTAACCTCAAGGCCTTCGATTTAAGGGAGCTCTGTCCTGCAGTCTGACTACGGTCTTGAACCTTCCCGAGCCTTCTAGTACCTGCTGATCCAGTCTCGAACTCAGAGGAACTGTGAACTGGTTAACCTGAGTCCTTTACCTTGCTTGACCCTACTCAGAGACTGACAGTAAAATCGAGCCAGTAAAATGGATGCTGCTGAGGCATCCCTCATAGCCTCCAGACAGGAACAACAGGAGCAAGTTCTGTCTACCCATGCAGCACAACTACAAACCCTCAATCATAAGCTGGATGCTATGATGGAAATGTTGCGAACATTCTCTCCATCTACCCCTGCTCAAGCTCCACCACAGCCCCCTGGGGCCACAGGGTCTACAGAAGCCACCTCAGGGTACAAGCCACCCAAGATACCCTTACCAGAGAGATACTCTGGCCGACCTGAACATTGTCGTGGATTCTTGAACCAGTGCCAGTTACATTTTCAGACCTTGCCTCATTCGTTTAACTCTCATTCTACTTGGGTGGCATTCATAATCTCTCTATTGACTGACAAGGCCCTCGCTTGGGCTTCCCCTCTGGTGGAGAACAGATCTTCTCTTCTTGATTACTCCAATGCATTTATCGCTGCCTTTAAAACCGTATTTGATCTACCTGGAAGACAGGCATCTGCTGAAGCCAGTATACTGGGCCTAAAACAGGGCACTCGCACAGTGGCTGAATATGCAGTGGAGTTCAGAACCCTTTCCTATGAAACCGACTGGAACAATGGAGCTTTGCGAGCTGCCTTTCGTAGGGGTCTGAGTGAGCGCATCAAAGACGCCCTAGTTAATCAAGAGATACCGGATGATCTGGAAGGCCTGATTTCCATCTGCTTAGAATTGGATCGTCGGCAAATAGAGCGACAGCTTGAGAAAGATCGCTTTCGCCGTCATAAATCTGAGTTTGTTCCACGTTCATCTTCTTCCACCGAGACACCACAGACTTCTGTTGAACCCATGGATGTTGGGTCTGTGACTAAACTCCCCGAGGAGGAGAAACGTCGGCGAAGAAGTCAGGGACTTTGTCTTTATTGTGGACTCAAGGGCCACCTCCTACGCCAGTGTCCGACCCGTCCGGGAAACTTCTAAGCTTAGGGAACCATGGAGACGACTCCCTAAGCATAAGAAATGTAACCTCCTTGTCTAACCTAAACCGTATGATGGTTCCAGTTCGGTTAAGTTGGGCAGGAGGCTCGGTCTCCACCAAAGCCTTCTTGGACTCCGGCGCGGCTGGAGTTTTCCTTGATGCTGGGTTTGCTTCCAAGCACTCGATTCCACTAGTCCAGAAAGCCAAACCCTCGCGCGTCTCTACTGTGGATGGGGCTCCTTTGGGAAAGGGCTTTGTTACCCATGAGACTCAGCTACTACTTCTTCAGACCGGCATTCTTCATTCCGAGACTATTCACCTTGATGTCATACAGTGCCCTTCCTCTCCGGTGATTTTGGGACTTCCTTGGCTTCGCCTCCACAACCCAGTAATTGACTGGAGTTCTGATCAAATAACGAACTGGAGTTCTTCCTGTTTTTCGAATTGCCTTTCTGAGATACCTGTACCTGGCCTTGTGGGTGGCATAGGAACCCCTGAGAATTCTATTCCTAAATCCTACAGAGACTTTTCCGATGTATTCTCTAAACAAAAGGCAGCAGAGCTACCTCCACACAGATCATTTGACTGTTCAATTGATTTATTGCCCGGAACCATGCCTCCTAGAGGAAGAACTTTTCTCCTATCAGAACCAGAGAATAAGGTTCTGTTGGAATATATACAAGAAAACCTGGCCAGGGGTTTCATTAGACATTCATCCTCGCCAGCAGGTGCCGGCTTCTTTTTTGTCTCAAAAAAAGATGGAACCTTGAGACCCTGTATAGATTATAGGGGTCTAAACAAGGTGACTATTAAAAATAGATACCCTCTACCCCTGATTCCGGAACTCTTTGATGCTCTGAAAGGCGCCAAGATCTTCACTAAGTTGTATTTACGTGGGGCATATAACTTGATTCGCATCAAAGATGGCGACGAGTGGAAGACGGCCTTCAACACCAGGTACGGCCACTACGAGTACCTCGTCATGCCCTTTGGGCTCTGCAATGCCCCCGCCACATTCCAACACTTTGTCAACAAGATCTTCAAGGATGTTTTGCTCTCCTATGTGGAGGTGTATCTTGATGATATATTGATCTTTTCATCCTCGCTCCACGAACACAGAGAACACGTCCGTACCGTGTTACATCGCCTGAGAGAAAATCATCTTTACGCTAAATTGGAAAAATGCATCTTTGAAACCTCCCAGCTCCCTTTCCTGGGATATATAGTTTCTGACTCAGGACTATGGATGGACTCTTCTAAAGTAGAGTCAGTTTCTCAATGGCCACGACCAATCACTCTGAGAGCGGTACAACGTTTCTTAGGATTTGCAAATTACTATAGAAGATTCATTAAAAATTTCTCTGCTATAGTTGCTCCTCTGGTAGCCTTCACCAAGAAAAACGCAAATCCCAAGGTCTGGTCCACTGAGGCAGTAGAGGCCTTTGAACGTTTAAAAAGACTATTTGTGTCCGCACCATTGTTACGCTACCCTGATCCTACACAACCCTTCCTCATTGAGGTTGACGCCTCTGAATTAGGAGCTGGAGCTGTCCTGTCTCAGAGGGACGAGGCCACTAACCGCCTTCATCCTTGTTCTTACTTCTCCAAACAATTCAGTTCTGCAGAAAAGAACTATGATACCGGAAATCGAGAACTATTGGCCATTAAAATGGCACTAGAAGAATGGCGACATCTCTTGGAGGGTTCCCAAGTTCCAGTCATAATCCAGACTGACCACAAGAATCTTCAATTCCTGGAACAAGCTCAACGCCTGAATCCAAGGCAGGCCCGATGGGCTCTTTTCTTTACCCGTTTTAATTTCATTATTACATACATTCCAGGTTCTAAGAATCGGAAGGCGGATGCCCTGTCCCGACTCTTCACTACAGAGCCAGACCCTCCTCCTGAACCCATAATTCCTTCTAATCATATTGTGGCCTCTCTATCATTGTCTATAGTACAAAGGATCAAGTCCCTTCAACATCATTTTAGTGGACGTTTTCAAGGAAAACCCGCTCATCTGCTATTTGTCCGCAAGCGATTTCGTTCCTCTCTCCTAAAATGGTCACACCATTCTACTATGGCCGGTCACCCAGGCATTACGAAAAATACTGAATTTCTTCTTAGACGCTTCTGGTGGCCTTCCTTGAAACAAGATGTGGAAGCCTACGTCAAAGCTTGCACGCTTTGCACACAAAATAAACCATCCAATCAGAGACCTGTTGGGCTTCTTCAACCTTTGCCAATTCCTCAGTCTCCATGGACTCACCTGGCTATGGATTTTATCACGGACTTGCCACCTTCAGACCATTGTACTGTGATTTGGGTGGTAGTTGACCGCTTCTCGAAACAAGCCCATTTCGTTCCCCTCCGGGGATTGCCTAATTCTCAAACTCTGGCAGATGTCTTCATCAAAGAAATTTTCCGTATTCACGGAGTCCCTGCTCAAATTGTCTCCGATAGAGGTACTCAATTTACCTCCAAATTCTGGAAAGCCTTTTGCTCTCGCCTAGGGATTCAATTAAACTTTTCTTCCTCATACCATCCTCAGTCTAATGGCCAGACTGAAAGAACCAATCAGACCCTAGAAATCTACCTCCGCCATTATGTCAACTCACATCATGATAACTGGGCATCATTGCTTCCTCTGGCCGAATTCGCCTTCAATAATCGTTACCATTCTGCTTTAAAGTGTTCTCCTTTCTATGCCGCTCTAGGCTATCACCCTCAGACATTGCCCAACCTCCCGGTATCCGATGTTCCCGAAGCTGATAATAGAGTACGGAATCTCCGTCTTCAGTGGGCTTCTGTTCATCGCTCTTTGACAGCCGCTTCTTCCAGTTATAAGTCCTCGGCGGATAAGAAAAGGCAACCTGCTCCTTCATACCAGACTGGTGACCAGGTCTGGCTTTCCACCCAACACCTTCGCTTGAAGCAGCCCTCTGGTAAATTGGGTCCCAGGTTCATTGGACCTTTTCCTATCAAGACTCAGCTCACTCCTGTCACCTATTCTCTTGATTTACCATCAACCATGAAGGTGGCCAATTCCTTTCATGTCTCCCTTCTACGTCCCTTGGTTAAGAACCGTTTCTACCAACCGGCCACTCCTCCTGCTCCTGTTCTGGTGGACGGTCATCCAGAATATGAGGTCAGCAAGATTCTGGATTCTCGGCTATCTCGGGGCCGATTACACTATTTGGTCGACTGGAAGGGCTATGGTCCTGCTGATCGTTCCTGGGTGCCAGCTACTGAGGTCCATGCTTCGGTCCTTGAAGGACCTTTCATCGCCTGCATCCTGATGCTCCAGGCCGTCCGGAGGTCGGCCGTTGAAGGGGGGGCACTGTCATGCTGCTCCTGACTGCTCCTCCTACCTATAATCCTATTGGCGGCTGTAGGCTTTATGTACCTGGATCTTCCATCAACCCTTGCTCGATTTTAGCGCCAAAAGTCTGAGAGAAACCTTTGTCGTTGAGTTCCTGTGTTTGCTGATTCCGTGTACCGAACCCTGCTTGAATACCGACCTAGTCTTGTCTTCTGCCCGAGGATCTTGACCCCAGCTTTGCCTGACCACTAGTGTTGAGCGAGCATGCTCGGCCGATGCTCGGATCGGCTCGAGCATCGCTCTGCTCGGCACATGGCGGTACTCGTACGAGTACCGCATGTGCTCGCCCGCCATGTTCGGGTCTCCTCCCCGCACGTTTTGCGGCTGCTGCGCAGCCAATAAACGTGCAGGTAGGCTCTGACATCAGTGTAATGCCAGCAGCCATGTTGGCTGCTGGCATTACACTGATTGGCTGGCCAGAACCCGTGGTCGGGTGCTGTATAGCACCTGACCAGCGAGTTCGGCTCAGTCTTAGCCAGGGAGAGATGAGGATAGGAAGGGAAAGTCAGTGTAGGGAGAAAGAAAGCAAATTTGTGAAAACCAAAAGTCCTTTTTAGGACTACTGTGTGTGGGGGCAGCAGTTTATTTTGTGTGGGGGGAAAAAAACAAAAAAAACAAAATTTCATATATTCTGTTTAGTGTGCAAAGTTGCAGATTAGAGCACATTCTGTTTAGTGTGCAAAGTTGCAGATTAGAGCACATTCTGTTTAGTGTGCAAAGTTGCAGATTAGAGCACATTCTGTTTAGTGTGCAAAGTTGCAGATTAGAGCACATTCTGTTTAGTGTGCAAAGTTGCAGATTAGAGCACATTCTGTTAAGTCTTCAAACTCAAATATCAAAGTCACATATTCCATTCAGTGTGCTTCGCCGCAGTTTAGCAGCATATTCTGTGTACTGTGCACAGTTGCAGAATAGGAAGAAATACTGTTGTCTTCAAACTAAAATATCAAAGTCACATATTCCATTCAGTGTGCTTCGCCGCAGTTTAGCAGCATATTCTGTGTACTCTGCACAGTTGCAGAATAGGAAGAAATACTGTTAAGTCTTCAAACTAAAATATCAAAGTCACATATTCCATTCAGTGTGCTTCGCCGCAGTTTAGCAGCATATTCTGTGTACTCTGCACAGTTGCAGAATAGGAAGAAATACTGTTAACTCTTCAAACTAAAATATCAAAGTCACATATTCCATTCAGTGTGCTTCACCGCAGTTTAGCAGCATATTCTGTGTACTGTGCAGAGTTGCAGAATAGGAAGAAATACTGTTAAGTCTTCAAACTAAAATATCAAAGTCACATATTCCATTCAGTGTGCGTCACCGCAGTTTAGCAGCATATTCTGTGTACTGTGCACAGTTGCAGAATAGGAAGAAATACTGTTAACTCTTCAAACTAAAATATCAAAGTCACATATTCCATTCAGTGTGCTTCGCCGCAGTTTAGCAGCACATTCTGTGTACTGTGCAGAGTTGCAGAATAGGAAGAAATACTGTTAAGTCTTCAAACTAAAATATCAAAGTCACATATTCCATTCAGTGTGCATCACCGCAGTTTAGCAGCATATTCTGTGTACTGTGCACAGTTGCAGAATAGGAAGAAATACTGTTAAGTCTTCAAACTCAAATATCAAAGTCACATATTCCATTCAGTGTGCTTCGCCGCAGTTTAGCAGCATATTCTGTGTACTCTGCACAGTTGCAGAATAGGAAGAAATACTGTTAAGTCTTCAAACTCAAATATCAAAGTCACATGTTCCATTCAGTGTGCTTCGCCGCAGTTTAGCAGCATATTCTGTGTACTCTGCACAGTTGCAGAATAGGAAGAAATACTGTTAAGTCTTCAAACTAAAATATCAAAGTCACATATTCCATTCAGTGTGTGTCACCGCAGTTTAGCAGCCTATTCTGTGTACTGTGCACAGTTGCAGAATAGGAAGAAATACTGTTAAGTCTTCAAACTAAAATATCAAAGTCACATATTCCATTCAGTGTGCGTCACCGCAGTTTAGCAGCATATTCTGTGTACTGTGCACAGTTGCAGAATAGGAAGAAATACTGTTAAGTCTTCAAACTAAAATATCAAAGTCACATATTCCATTCAGTGTGCGTCACCGCAGTTTAGCAGCATATTCTGTGTACTGTGCACAGTTGCAGAATAGGAAGAAATACTGTTAAGTCTTCAAACTAAAATATCAAAGTCACATATTCCATTCAGTGTGCGTCACCGCAGTTTAGCAGCATATTCTGTGTACTGTGCACAGTTGCAGAATAGGAAGAAATACTGTTAAGTCTTCAAACTCAAATATCAAAGTCACATATTCCATTCAGTGTGCTTCGCCGCACTTTAGCAGCATATTCTGTGTACTCTGCACAGTTGCAGAATAGGAAGAAATACTGTTAAGTCTTCAAACTCAAATATCAAAGTCACATATTCCATTCAGTGTGCTTCGCCGCAGTTTAGCAGCCTATTCTGTGTACTCTGCACAGTTGCAGAATAGGAAGAAATACTGTTAAGTCTTCAAACTCAAATATCATAGTCACATATTCCGTGTAAGATGAAGAAGGGACGGGGAAGTGGACGTGATCCTGATAGTTCAGGGCGCGGGTCAGGACGCGGAGAAACTGTGCCTGGTGCCAGAGCACAAGAAAGAAATACATCCACCATACCTAGCTTCATGTCTCATTTTACAGGCTGGGAGCGACTCGGACCCTGGGATGGCACGGGTGCTATCCACGCCGAGGATTGCGGGCCCTACCTCCATCAGGGTTTCCGCCAGCACCTACGTTATTGGCTCCTCCTCCTCCGTTTCCACCTCCGAATTCTCTACACGCAGCGCCACTCCCCCATCAGCCAGTAGCTGGAAGCAGTGTAGCACTGCAGTGGGGAAGCGTCAACAGGCCGTGCTGAAGCTGATCTGCCTTGGGGACAAACAGCACACGGCCTCAGAGCTGTTGCAGGGGATTAGTCACCAGACCGAGCAGTGGCTCTCGCCACTCAACCTGCAACCAGGCATGGTTGTGTGTGATAATGGGCGTAACTTGGTGGCGGCTTTGGAGCTCGGCAAGCTCACACACGTACCATGCCTAGCGCATGTATTTAATTTAGTGGTTCAGCGATTTCTAAAAACCTACCCCAATTTGCATGATCTCTTGACCAAGGTGCGCCGCGTGTGTGCACATTTCCATAAGTCATCTACAGCTTCAGCCGGCCTGTTGAAGCTGCAGCAGCGCTTACAATTGCCAGCTCACCGGCTGCTGTGTGACGTGAGCACGCGCTGGAACTCCACCTTCCACATGTTGGCCCGGCTTTGTGAGCAGCAGAGGGCAGTAGTGGAGTACCAGCTGTTACACGGTCGTCGCCTCTCCGTTCAACTTCCTGTAATCAGAAGTGAGGAGTGGGAATGGATGTCAGACCTCTGTGAGGTTTTACGCAATTTTGAGGAATCGACACAGATGGTGAGCGGCGATAACGCTATTATCAGTGTAACCATCCCACTTCTGTGTCTACTGAAACGCTCGCTGCTCACAATTAAAACCGACGCTTTGCATGTGGAAGAGGTGGAAATGCGGGAGGAAGAGCTTACACAAGGTGATAGCCAGAGCACCCTCACTTCGTCTTCTCAGCGACAGTTGGAGGAGGCGGAGGAGGAGGAGGAGGAGGAGGAAGACACGGTTGCCTCCGCTACAGAGGGTAGCCATGGAACTTTAGTTCCATCTCTTCAGCGTGGGTGGGCAGAAGAGGAGGAAGAGGATGAGGAGATTGAGAGTCATCCTCCTGGTGAGGACAGCGATATCTTGACTGTTGGTACTCTGGCACACATGGCTGACTTTATGTTAGGCTGCCTTTCCCGTGACCCACGCGTTATACGCATTTTAGACAACACGGATTACTGGGTGTTCACCCTTCTGGACCCCCGCTACAAAGAGAATTTCTCATCTCTCATTCCTCCGGTGGAGAGGACAAGCAAAATGGTGCAATACCAGAAGGTTCTTGTTGAAAAATTGCTCCAAAATTTTCCATCTGACAACGCTGGCGGCAGAGTACGTGCTACCTTGGCCAACCGAGAAGGGGAGAAAAGGGGAGCACACAGCAGTTCCGACAAAGGCAGGGCAACACTCTCCAAGGCGTGGGACACCTTCATGACACCCCGCCAGCACCCTCACCCTGATGCGCAGCCTAGTGTCACAAGGAGGGAAAAATTTTGGAAGATGGTGAAGGAGTATGTAGCAGACCGTGTCAGCGTCCTCAATGATCCCTCTGTGCCTTACAACTACTGGGTGTCCAAGCTGGACACGTGGTATGAACTGGCACTCTACGCCTTGGAGGTGCTGGCCTGCCCTGCCGCCAGCGTTCTGTCTGAGCGGGTATTTAGTGCTGCTGGTGGCATCATAACAGATAAGCGTATCCGCCTTTCCACCGAAAATGCTGATAGGTTGACACTTATAAAAATGAACAAGGCCTGGATTTCCCCTGACTTCTCCACTCCACTGGAGGAAAGCCCCGGGGGAACATAAACTCACTTTATATATGTTATTTACAATGATGGGAATACTCTGTATTCCCATTCACCCCTTCCACCCAAAAAACGGGTATATGGTTGACTCTTAATCTTCTCATCCTCCTCCTCCTCCTCTTCCATATGCCCTGGGATATAATTTTTATATAGGGCCAGCTCACCAGCGGGCCCTGTGATATAATTTTTATATAGGGCCAGCTCACCAGCGGGCCCTGTTTGACAATTTTTATATAGGTCAGCTCACCAGCGGGCCTTCTCATATAATGTTTTATTGGGTCAGCTCTCTAGCGGGCCCTCTCATATAATGTTTTATAGCGTCAGCTCACTAGCGGGCCTTCGCATATAATGTTTAGGATGGTCAGCTCCGCAGCAGACCCTCACCCATAATGTTTTAGATGGTCGGCTCAGCGCACGTTTCCCTCTTAATCATGGCCCCAGTTCAGAAAAATCGAGGAAATTTTTGGGAGAATTTGCCTCTGCGCACGTTTCCCTCTTAATCATGGCCTCAGTTCAGAAAAATCTAGGAAATTTTTGGGAGAATTTGCCTCTGCGCACGTTTCCCTCTTAATCATGGCCTCACTTCAGAAAAACCGATGAAATTTTTTGCAGAATTTGCAGATGATATACAAGTAAATATACAGCAAATACTGTTTGGTAACAATTTTTCGCCTAAAGTCGTTTTTATTTTCCTTTTTGGGCGAAAGATCGTTCCCAGCAGCGATGTTGGAGTCCAAGATGCATCCAGACATCCTCCCTATGCTGTCCCTGAACCATTTCTGTGGTGTTTCCATCCTTTTCTGCCCTTTTCCTATGGACCAGGCACCCTCCTCTCATCAGAGCAGGGGGTGCCTGGTGTAATGCTCGAGTCCTCCCATTGACTTCAATGGGGCTCGGGTGCTCGGCCGAGCACTCGAGCCTCCGGGGGCGCTCGGTCAGAGCACCCGAACACCCGAGCATTGGGGTGCTCGCTCATCACTACTGACCACGTCTCTGTCTGCTCCTTTGGTTACTGATTCGATTCCGGCCTGACCCAGTATTCTCGGACTACGCTTTCCATTCGGAACTTTCTGCCTCACAACGAGAGTCCCTCCAGCTGCTCTCAAGGTTTGGTTCCAGTCTACCGTTCCTTCACCTCTGGGGCTCCGACTGGTTTGGGTTGTCATCACCGGCCGCTCCGGTGACATCACCGGCCGCTCCGGTGACTGCCCCGGCCAGTCGAGGGTGTAGGAACTCGTATTCCCCTTACCTGCTTCCAGTTGCCTGGGTCTTGAGTCCAAACTCGATTCAGCAGAGAATAGAGGATTCGTAGTCCATAAACCTCGAACCTGCCTTGAACCTTGTCGATACCCCAAGACCTCGAACCTGTCTCGAACCTTATCGATACCCCAAGACCTCAAACCTGTCTCGAACTTTATCGATACCCCAAGACCTCGAACCAGCCTCGAACCTTATCTTAACCTCAAGGCCTTCGATTTAAGGGAACTCTGTCCTGCAGTCTGACTACGGTCTTGAACCTTCCCGAGCCTCCTAGTACCTGCTGATCCAGTCTCGAACTCAGAGGAACTGTGAACTGGTTAACCTGAGTCCTTTACCTTGCTTGACCCTACTCAGAGACTGACACAAACCGATCAATGTAAATCTGAAAAACAAATGAGTCAGGAATTTTCAGTACACGTCTGTAATGATATTTGAATAAGTATTATGTTATATGGCTATGTTGCTTTAAGAAACTGAGCATGCTCAGTAGTGCATTCATGATCAGTGCTGTCATGTGACAAAACTGGTTCAGACTGGTTGTTCAGAGTTGTATAGAAGTTTCATATAAGTAAAAGCTGGAATAAGAAGACTTGTGTGTCTGTCTTTAATATTATATTAGAACCCACAAAGCACAACATGGTGTCTAGGGTTGCCACCTTTTCTTCAAAAAAATACCGGCCATTGCATTTCCTCCATAGACTTAACATTGGACAGAAGCCAATTTTTTACCGGCCTGCCGGTAAAATACCAGCTAGGTGGCAGCCCTAATGGTGTCAGAAGTGCTGGGTTGAAGTGAGAGAATACTCCAGAGTTTGCTGTGCTGCAAGTCTGCTACTTTTGCTGAGAGCTGAGGAAAAACCCTGCAGAATCAGGGTAAGAGGCAGTATGGAAGGCCTTCAACCCCTTCCAAAACTTCAGTGGACTGGGAATGTTGCTGAAAATTGGAAGAGATTTAAACAAAGGTTTGAGTAATATCTCTCTGCCATTGATACTAACAGAAAAGGTGAAAAAATGAAAGCTTCACTGTTTCTGCATGTAATGGGTGAAGAAGCATTAGAAGTGTACAATAACTTTGTGTTTCCAGAAGGAGATGACCTACAACTAAAGCCAATAATGGATAAGTTTGAAGAATATTGCATACCTAAAAGAAATGTTACATATGAAAGGCACAGATTCTTTACCTGTATGCAGAAGCCTGGAGAATCAATTGATCAAGATTAGTGATAAGCGAGCACCCCAATGCTCGGGTGTTCGGGTGCTCTGACCGAGCACCCCCTGAGGCTCGAGTGCTCGGCCGAGCACCCGAGCCCCATTGAAGTCAATGGGAGGACTCGAGCATTACACCAGGCACCCCCTGCTCTGATGAGGGGAGGGTGCCTGGTCCATAGGAAAAGGGCAGAAAAGGATGGAAACACCACAGAAATGGTTCAGGGACAGCATAGGGAGGATGTCTGGATGCATCTTGGACTCCAACATCGCTGCTGGGAACGATCTTTCGCCCCTAGGTAGTACGCCATTTTTACAGACTGACCATAAAACACACAAAAAGGAAAATAAAAACGACTTTAGGCGAAAAATTGTTACCAAACAGTATTTGCTGTATATTTACTTGTATATCATCTGCAAATTCTCCCAAAAATGTCCTTGATTTTCAGAACTGAGGCCATGATTAAGAGGGAAACGTGCGCAGAGGCAAATTCTCCCAAAAATTTCCTTGAATTTCAGAACTGAGGCCATGATTAAGAGGGAAACGTGCGCAGAGGCAAATTTGTCCCAAAAATTTCCTTGATTTTCAGAACTGAGGCCATGATTAAGAGGGAAACCTGCGCAGAGGCAAATTCTCCCAAAAATTTCCTTGATTTTCAGAATTGAGGCCATGATTAAGAGGGAAACGTGCGCAGAGGCAAATTCTCCCAAAAATTTCCTTGATTTTCAGAATTGAGGCCATGATTAAGAGGGAAATGTGCGCAGAGGCAAATTCTCCCAAAAATTTCCTTGATTTTATTGAACTGAGGCCATGATTAAGAGGGAAACGTGCGCTGAGCTGACCATCTAAAACATTATGGGTGAGGGTCTGCTGCAGAGCTGACCATCCTAAACATTATATGCGAAGGCCCGCTAGTGAGCTGACGCTATAAAACATTATATGAGAGGGCCCGCTAGAGAGCTGACCCAATAAAACATTATATAAGAAGGCCCGCTGGTGAGCTGACCTATATAAAAATTGTCAAACAGGGCCCGCTGGTGAGCTGGCCCTATATAAAAATTATATCACAGGGCCCGCTGGTGAGCTGGCCCTATATAAAAATTATAGCACAGGGCATATGGAAGAGGAGGAGGAGGATGAGAAGATTAAGAGTCAACCATATACCCGTTTTTTCGGTGGAAGGGGTGAATGGGAATACAGAGTATTCACATCATTGTAAATAACATATATAAAGTGAGTTTATGTTCCCCCGGGGCTTTCCTCCAGTGGAGTGGAGAAGTCAGGGGAAATCCAGGCCTTGTTCATTTTTATAAGTGTCAACCTATCAGCATTGTCGGTGGAAAGGCGGATACGCTTATCTGTTATGATGCCACCAGCAGCACTAAATACCCGCTCAGACAGAACGCTGGCGGCAGGGCAGGCCAGCACCTCCAAGGCGTAGAGTGCCAGTTCATACCACGTGTCCAGCTTGGACACCCAGTAGTTGTAAGGCACAGAGGGATCATTGAGGACGCTGACACGGTCTGCTACGTACTCCTTCACCATCTTCCAAAACTTTTCCCTCCTTGTGACACTAGGCTGCGCATCAGGGTGAGGGTGCTGGCGGGGTGTCATGAAGGTGTCCCACGCCTTGGAGAGTGTTGCCCTGCCTTTCTCGGAACTGCTGTGTGCTCCCCTTTTCTCCCCTTCTCGGTTGGCCAAGGTAGCACGTACTCTGCCGCCAGCGTTGTCAGATGGAAAATTTTGGAGCAATTTTTCAACAAGAACCTTCTGGTATTGCACCATTTTGCTTGTCCTCTCCCCCGGAGGAATGAGAGATGAGAAATTCTCTTTGTAGCGGGGGTCCAGAAGGGTGAACACCCAGTAATCCGTGTTGTTTAAAATGCGTATAACGCGTGGGTCACGGGAAAGGCAGCCTAACATAAAGTCAGCCATGTGTGCCAGAGTACCAACAGTCAAGATTTCGCTGTCCTCACCAGGAGGATGACTCTCAATCTCCTCATCCTCTTCCTCCTCTTCTGCCCACCCACGCTGAAGAGATGGAACTAAAGTTCCATGGCTACCCTCTGTAGCGGAGGCAACCGTGTCTTCCTCCTCCTCCTCCTCCTCCGCCTCCTCCAATTGTCGCTGAGAAGACGAAGTGAGGGTGCTCTGGCTATCACCTTGTGTAAGCTCTTCCTCCCCCATTTCCACCTCTTCCACATGCAAAGCGTCGGTTTTAATTGTGAGCAGCGAGCGTTTCAGTAGACACAGAAGTGGGATGGTTACACTGATAATAGCGTTATCGCCGCTCACCATCTGTGTCGATTCCTCAAAATTGCGTAAAACCTCGCAGAGGTCTGACATCCATTCCCACTCCTCACTTCTGATTACAGGAAGTTGAACGGAGAGGCGACGAACGTGTAACAGCTGGTACTCCACTACTGCCCTCTGCTGCTCACAAAGCCGGGCCAACATGTGGAAGGTGGAGTTCCAGCGCGTGCTCACGTCACACAGCAGCCGGTGAGCTGGCAATTGTAAGCGCTGCTGCAGCTTCAACAGGCCGGCCGAAGCTGTAGATGACTTACGGAAATGTGCACACACGCGGCGCACCTTGGTCAAGAGATCATGCACATTGGGGTAGGTTTTTAGAAATCGCTGCACCACTAAATTAAATACATGCGCTAGGCATGGTACGTGTGTGAGCTTGCCGAGCTCCAAAGCCGCCACCAAGTTACGCCCATTATCACACACAACCATGCCTGGTTGCAGGTTGAGTGGCGAGAGCCACTGCTCGGTCTGGTGACTAATCCCCTGCAACAGCTCTGAGGCCGTGTGCTGTTTGTCCCCAAGGCAGATCAGCTTCAGCACGGCCTGTTGACGCTTCCCCACTGCAGTGCTACACTGCTTCCAGCTACTGGCTGATGGGGGAGTGGCGCTGCGTGTAGAGAATTCGGAGGTGTAAACGGAGGAGGAGGAGCCAATAACGTAGGTGCTGGTGGAAACCCTGATGGAGGTAGGGCCCGCAATCCTCGGCGTGGGTAGCACCCGTGCCATCCCAGGGTCCGAGTCGCTCCCAGCCTCCACGACATTCACCCAGTGTGCCGTCAGGGAAATGTAGCGTCCCTGGCCACAAGCACTTGTCCATGTGTCAGTCGTTAAGTGGACCTTCCCAGTAACTGCGTTGGTCAGGGCACGGGTGATGTTACGGGACACATGGTGGTGTAATGCGGGGATGGCACACCGGGAAAAGTAGTGGCGGCTGGGGACCGCGTACCGAGGGACAGCTGCTGCCATCAGGCTGCGGAAGGACTCAGTGTCCACAAGCCTAAATGGCAGCATTTCGATGGCCAGTAATTTTGAAAGGTGTGAGGTTAGTGCTATGGCCTGTGGGTGGGTGGCTGGGTACTTTCTCTTGCGCTCAAATGCCTGGGGTAACGACATTTGGACGCTGTGCTGGGACAGGGAAGTGGATGTGGTCTCTGATGGTGCTTCAGATGGTACAGGTGCAGGGCGGGAGGTATGCGGGCCTGCGCCTTCGACAGGCGATTGGCCGGCACCGAAAACAGGGGAAGAGGAGGCAGTGGTGTGGCCTGCAGACACAGATGGGCGATCCAGGCGTTCCTCCCACTTACTACGGTGCTTGGATGCCATGTGTCGGATCATGCTGGTGGTGGTGAGGTTTCTAGTGTTCATGCCTCGGCTCATTCTGGTGTGGCACAGGTTGCAAACTACAATTCTTTTGTCGTCCGCACTTTCCTTAAAAAAACGCCATACCGCGGAACACCTACCCTTTGGCAAGGTAGATTTACGCAAGGGGGTGCTCCGTGGAACATTTGCGGGCCGGTTTGGTGCGGTCCGCCTTCTTTCTGTAGCCACACCACTGCCTCTTCCAGCCTGTTGCGGTGCTGCAGATGGCTCACCCTCAGGACTGCTGTCATCGCTCGGCTCTACACCTTCCCAGGTGGGGTCAGTCACCTCATCGTCCACCAAGTCCTCCTCCACTTCCTCACTCTGATCATCCTCCTCAAGTCTTGATCCCACCACATACTCAGTCATTGACAACTGTATAACATTCTCCTCAACAAGGTCTTGAGACGGAAATAGTGGTTGATTTAATGGCAACTGTGTCTCATCATCATCATCATCATCCACTACTTCCTTTGACCTTAAATGCCGTTCACATCTGTCATCTTCTTGTGATTGGGTAGCCTCTAGAGGTTGTGAATCAGGGCACAAGATGTCATGTTCCTCTGCAAGCGTGCTTGGAGAGAGGGTCAAATGAAGGATTGGTGATGAGACGAGCTCCTCACTATATCCCAGTGTGGGATCACTTCTTTGACCAGACCGTCTATGGTGGGAGGAAGGATGATCAGAGTGAGGATTATGTTGACCAGACTCTTGGCTACTGAGAGTGGACTTGGTGGAAGACAGGGTGGTGCTTAACCGACTGGAAGCAGTATCAGCTGTCATCCAACCGACCACCTGTTCGCAGTGGTCGGACCTCGAGAGTGATGTCCTGCGACGCCCTGTAAAATTAGACATGAAGCTAGGTATGGTGGATGTCTTTCTTTCTTGTGCTCTGGCACCAGGCACAGTTTCTCCGCGTCCTGACCCGCGCCCTGAACTATCAGGATCACGTCCACTTCCCCGTCCCTTTTTACCCGCCTTCTTCATCTTACACGGAATATGTGACTTTAATATTTGAGTTTGAAAACTTAACAGTATTTCTTCCTATTCTGCAACTGTGCAGAGTACACAGAATAGGCTGCTAAACGGCGGTGACACACACTGAATGGAAAATGTGACTTTAATATTTGAGTTTGAAAACTTAACAGTATTTCTTCCTAGTCTGCAACTGTGCAGAGTACACAGAATAGGCTGCTAAACTGCGGTGACGAACACAGAATGGAATATGTGACTTTAATATTTGAGTTTGAAAACTTAACAGTATTTCTTCCTATTCTGCAACTGTGCAGAGTACACAGAATAGGCTGCTAAACGGCGGTGACACACACTGAATGGAATATGTGACTTTAATATTTGAGTTTGAAAACTTAACAGTATTTCTTCCTATTCTGCAACTGTGCAGAGTACACAGAATAGGCTGCTAAACGGCGGTGACACACACTGAATGGAATATGTGACTTTAATATTTGAGTTTGAAAACTTAACAGTATTTCTTCCTATTCTGCAACTGTGCAGAGTACACAGAATAGGCTGCTAAACGGCGGTGACACACACTGAATGGAAAATGTGACTTTAATATTTGAGTTTGAAAACTTAACAGTATTTCTTCCTAGTCTGCAACTGTGCAGAGTACACAGAATAGGCTGCTAAACTGCGGTGACGAACACAGAATGGAATATGTGACTTTAATATTTGAGTTTGAAAACTTAACAGTATTTCTTCCTATTCTGCAACTGTGCAGAGTACACAGAATAGGCTGCTAAACGGCGGTGACACACACTGAATGGAATATGTGACTTTAATATTTGAGTTTGAAAACTTAACAGTATTTCTTCCTATTCTGCAACTGTGCAGAGTACACAGAATAGGCTGCTAAACGGCGGTGACACACACTGAATGGAAAATGTGACTTTAATATTTGAGTTTGAAAACTTAACAGTATTTCTTCCTAGTCTGCAACTGTGCAGAGTACACAGAATAGACTGCTAAACAGCGGTGACGAACACAGAATGGAATATGTGACTTTAATATTTGAGTTTGAAAACTTAACAGTATTTCTTCCTATTCTGCAACTGTGCAGAGTACACAGAATAGGCTGCTAAACGGCGGTGACACACACTGAATGGAATATGTGACTTTAATATTTGAGTTTGAAAACTTAACAGTATTTCTTCCTATTCTGCAACTGTGCAGAGTACACAGAATAGGCTGCTAAACGGCGGTGACACACACTGAATGGAAAATGTGACTTTAATATTTGAGTTTGAAAACTTAACAGTATTTCTTCCTATTCTGCAACTGTGCAGAGTACACAGAATAGGCTGCTAAACTGCGGTGACGAACACAGAATGGAATATGTGACTTTAATATTTGAGTTTGAAAACTTAACAGTATTTCTTCCTATTCTGCAACTGTGCAGAGTACACAGAATAGGCTGCTAAACTGCGGTGACACACACTGAATGGAAAATGTGACTTTAATATTTGAGTTTGAAAACTTAACAGTATTTCTTCCTATTCTGCAACTGTGCAGAGTACACAGAATAGGCTGCTAAACGGCGGTGACACACACTGCATGGAATATGTGACTTTAATATTTGAGTTTGAAAACTTAACAGTATTTCTTCCTATTCTGCAACTGTGCAGAGTACACAGAATAGGCTGCTAAACGGCGGTGACACACACTGAATGGAATATGTGACTTTAATATTTGAGTTTGAAAACTTAACAGTATTTCTTCCTAGTCTGCAACTGTGCAGAGTACACAGAATAGGCTGCTAAACGGCGGTGACACACACTGAATGGAATATGTGACTTTAATATTTTAGTTTGAAGACTTAACAGTATTTCTTCCTATTCTGCAACTCTGCACACTACACAGAATGTGCTGCTAAACTGCGGCGAAGCACACTGAATGGAATATGTGACTTTGATATTTTAGTTTGAAGACTTAACAGTATTTCTTCCTATTCTGCAACTCTGCATAGTACACAGAATGTGCTGCTAAACTGCGGCGAAGCACACTGAATGGAATATGTGACTTTGATATTTGAGTTTGAAGACTTAACAGTATTTCTTCCTATTCTGCAACTCTGCACACTACACAGAATGTGCTGCTAAACTGCGGCGAAGCACACTGAATGGAATATGTGACTTTGATATTTTAGTTTGAAGACTTAACAGTATTTCTTCCTATTCTGCAACTCTGCACACTACACAGAATGTGCTGCTAAAGTGCGGCGAAGCACACTGAATGGAATATGTGACTTTGATATTTTAGTTTGAAGACTTAACAGTATTTCTTCCTATTCTGCAACTCTGCACAGTACACAGAATGTGCTGCTAAACTGCGGCGACGCACACTGAATGGAATATGTGTCTTTGATATTTTAGTTTGAAGACTTAACAGAATGTGCTCTAATCTGCAACTTTGCACACTAAACAGAATGTGCTCTAATCTGCAACTTTGCACACTAAACAGAATGTGCTCTAATCTGCAACTTTGCACACTAAACAGAATGTGCTCTAATCTGCAACTGTGCACACTAAACAGAATGTGCTCTAATCTGCAACTTTTCACACTAAACAGAATATTTTTTTTTTTTTTTTTTTTGTTTTTTTCCCCCCACACAAAATAACCTGCTGCCCCCACACACAGTAGTCCTAAAAAGGACTTTTGGTTCTTTTTTTTCACAATTTTTTTTTTTCCTCCCTACACTGCCTTTCCCTTCCTATCCTCAGCTCTCCCTGGCTAAGACTGAGCCGAACTCGATGGTCAGGTGCTATACAGCACCCGACCACGGGTTCTGGCCAGCCAATCAGTGTAATGCCAGCAGCCAACATGGCTGCTGGCATTACACCGATGTCAGAGCCTCCCTGCACGTTTATTGGCTGCGCAGCAGCCGCAAAACGTGCGGGGAGGAGTACCGCCATGTGCCGAGCAGAGCGATGCTCGAGCCGATCCGAGCATCGGCCGAGCATGCTCGCTCAACACTAATCAAGATGTAGGGTTGCCACCCAGCTGGTATTTTACCAGCAGGCTGGTAAAAAATTGGCTTCTGTCCAATGTTAAAGGGATAGTAATACTTCGTTTTAACTTTATTTTATTTTGTAGGCATTAAAAAAACATGAAGAATGATAGAAGTCTTAGCTCTCAAACCTTTATGGTTTAAGAGATATTCACAAGCAAAGTTTCCCCTCCCACCCCTTTTACCTAGTGTAAGCCATCTCTTCTCAGATGTGGCACCCAGTCCTTAGACCAGACAGATAACAGAAGGGGACAATCTTCTTCCTATGAGAACAATGAAAGCTCTGCCCCCCTTGACATGTTTTTCAGGTTTTTACCTTATCTTAATTGAAGATTGTCCCTCTCTGCAGTCTATCTGGGCACCTCCCTTCTGATCTGACTGAGCCGTGTTACATCAGTAAAAGGGGGAAGGGGGACACTTTGTCATTGAATTACTCCTGAACTACAACTCTGACAGAACTGAAATAACACTCTCCAAAGTCCAAATACTATGATGATTAATTAGAGCTGCTTTTATTATGAAACATTACTATCCCTTTAAGTCTATGGAGGGAATGCCATGGCCGGTATTTTTTTGACAGAGCTGAGGAACTGCAGTAAACATGTGAGTTTGGAGAGTTAACAAATTCCTTGATAAAAGACAGAATTGTTTGTGGTATACCAGATAATGGGCTGTGGGAAAGGCTGCTTAGGGAGCAGGACCTGGATCTAGAAAAGGCCTTAGCATTGTGTAGAGCAGCAGAAACTGTGAAGTCAAAGGCCAAAGAGCTCATTAATGAAATATATGCTGTAGACCAGTTGAGAAAGTGTGAGCAAATGAGAAATATAGAGAAAAAGCAGATGCAATCAGCAAAAGGAAAAAGTATAGACTTAGATAAAAAACAAAAACCTTGTAATTGATGTGGAACTGAACATTCGCTAAAGAAATGCCCTGCATATGGACAAGAGCTGTGATAAATGTGGTAAACTAAATCATTATGCAAGATGCTGTAAAAGCACAGAAAATCAGAGTAAAGTGCACACGGTGAATGAAAGTCCTGTGGAGGAATTCTATGTAGATTTACTGCTACAGAATGAGCAAGCACAAAAGGACTGGATCCTTACACTGCAGGTGCAAATCATTAAAATGCCATTTAAGTTAGATACTGGAGCTCAGGTTAATGTGATATCAGAGACTGAGTTCAATCTGTTGAAACTAAGACCAGTACTGCAGGACTAATATCAGAGTTACAGGATACTCTGGTGCAACTATACCAGTAAAAGGTAAATGTGTGGTAAAAAGTGTCATATAAAAATGAAGTGCATGCTCTTTCATTCATTGTGGTCCCAAATAATGTTCAAGCAATATTAGGCTTATCATTGTGTGAGATACTGAACCTGGTGAAAAGAGTACTAATACTTGAGACTGGAAGTAATTCTGAATATGACAGTTTGATGGAAGAATACAGTGATTTATTCAAAGGGCTTGGTTGTATTCCAGGTGAACACACCATCAGAATAGACAAAACAGTACCACTAGTAGTACATCCCTGCAGGAAAGTAACATTTGCACTTCAAGACCAGCTGAAAGCAGAGCTTGATAGAATGGAGAGACTGGGAGTCATTAGAAAAATAGATGAACCAACTGAGTGGGTGAATTCTCTGGTGACAGTGGACAAGAAAAATGGAAAATTAAGAATTTGCCTAGATCCTCGTGATTTAAATAAAGCAATAAAAAGAGAACATTTTAAATTACCTACGCGTGAAGAGATCATGTCACAATTTGCAAATGCTAAATATTTCAGTAAATTGGATGCTTCTTCAAGATTTTGGCAATTGAAGTTGGATGAAGACAGCTCAAAGTTGTGTACATTCAACACACCATATGCCAGATACAGATTCTTGAGATTACCTTTTGGCATTGCATCTGCCCCAGAAGTGTATCACAAAACCATTCACATGATATACGAACACACTGAAGGTGTGGACACATCCATGGATGACATTATCATATGGGGAACTTCTAAAGAAGAACATGATTCTCCACTCAGACAAGTTCTAGAAGCTACTAGACAAGCAAACTTTAACCTAAACAAAGAAACATGTCAATTAGGAGTAAAAGAACTAAAGTTTGTTGGAGACATCATCAGCAATGAAGGGGTCAGATCTGATCCCACAAAGATATCTGCAATTGAAAACATGTAGAGAGAGCAACAGAAAAAGGATGTGCAGAGATTTATGGGCATGGTCAACTACATGGGAAAGTTCATACCCAACCTGTCTGAGAAGATAGCTCCTCTGAGATGGTTACTTGAAAAGAAACACGCTTGGGACTGGAATCATGAGCAAGAAAAAGTGTGGCAACACTTAAAGAAAGTGCTTACGCATGAACTGGTGTTAAAGTTTTATGATCCAGCTTAACCCATTAATATATCATCTGATGCATCACAAACAGGACTGGGAGCAGTTCTACAACAAGAAAAAGAAAAGAAAGCTCACAGCGCTAACTCATAAAATATCCATATAACAGATGTAAATTAAATATAAATATAGAAAAATGTTGATAACAGCAAGAAATAGATAGCAGCAAGAAATAAGAGTTCTACAAGAAGAACATGATAGCTACTGGCAACCAGTAGCATATGCTTCCCACTCCATGACTAGTGCTGAGACAAGATATGCTCAGATAGAGAAAGAACTTCTTAGTATCCCGTTTGCATGTGAGAGATTTCCTCAGTTTGTTTCAGGACAACTTGTAAATGTTGAAACTGATCACAAGCCACTGATAGCATTATTCTCAAAGTCTCTTAATTATTGTCCCTTGAGGATACAGAGAATGATGATCAAATGTCAACTCTATATCCTAAAGGTGACATACACACCAGCAAAACTTATGTATATGGCTGATACATTATCCAGAGCAGTGAATCAAACAGCTGTTCCAAATGACAAGGTAGCTGAAGAAATTCAGGCTTATGTAGATATGATTACATCAGCTATACCTATATCTGATGCAAAGATGCAGCTGATCCGTCAAGAGACAGAAAAAGATGCTACACTGGAAAACATCAAACTTGCTATTCTAACGGGATGGCCTAACGTCAATCAGAGTTGCATAATTGGAGTACAAGAATACTGGAACTGCAGAGCTGAACTGACTGTGGTTGATGGGATTATCTTCAAAGGCAGCAAGATTGTGATTCCACACAGTCTACGAAAACTTATGCTGGAAAAGATTCATGAAGGTCACTTGGGGATTGAGAAATGCAGGAAAAGGGCGAGAGAAGTAATGTTTTGGCCAAGAATGAACCAAGATATTTCTGACATAGTGTCCTCTTGTTCTACATATTTGAAGTACCAGATGAGCAATGCAAGAGAAACATTGCAGCCACATCCAGCTCCTGATAGGCCATTTCAAAAGGTTGGTGTTGATCTGTTTACATGTAACTACACAGATTTTGTCATCATCACGGATTACTATTCCTTGTATCCTGAAGTATGTGGATTGAGGTCAACAACATCTGAGAATATGATTTGATGCATGAATTCAGTCTTTTCTAGACATGGTGTACCTCACAAAGTATTTACTGACAATGGCCCACAGTTTGCCAATGTCAGCTTCAGAAAGTTCGCCAAAGAGTGGGACTTCTTACATACTACATGTAGTCCGCATTTTCCACAGTCCAACTGGCTGGTTGAAAAATCAGCTGGAATTGTTAAAAAAACAATATGAAAAGATGATGACAGTGGAGGTGACTTCTACAAAGGGCTGCTAGCATATCGCAGTACACTGCTTGAATGTGGTTACTCGCCTGCACAACCTCTTATGGGAAGATGACTGCGTTCCAATCTGCCTATGAAGGAAGATCTACTTGCAACAGGGGCAGGTGAACAAGTTAAGCAGTTTAAAGTGAATCAGAAAGAGAGACAGAAAGTACATTTCGACTCAAGAGCTAAACTTCTACCAGAATTGCAAAATGGAAACAAAGTGAGAATCAAAGACAAGGCCAAAACTTGGTCAAAGAAGGGTACTATCATTGAAAAGTGCAACCAAGATCTTACATGATTCAAACAGAGGATGGAGCAATTCTTTGCAGGAATAGAAGCGATATTCTAAAGGATCCAGTGCAAAAGTGTCCCAACATAGACTCTGATGAAGTGCCAAATAGCAACATGGAGGCTGCATCAGATACTGATGTGAAAGTTAGACCGTCTGCACGTCAAAGAAAATGTCCACAAAAACTGATACAGTCGTGTTGAGATGTCTATATCAGATAGCTATGTTATGCAGAATTACATGCTAAAATAGATATACATGTTTGTATTATTGCATGTTGTTTATAATACTTTCATTTTCCTAAGAGGGGAAGGAGTAATGATATTTGTGTAAGTATTATGTTACATGGCTATGTTGCTTTAAGAAGCTGAGCATGCTCAGTAGTGCATTCATGATCAGTAATGTCATGTGACAAAACTGGTTCAGACTGGTTGTTCACAGTTGTATAGAAGTTGCATATAACTAAAAGCTAGAATAAGAAGACTTGTGTGTCTGTCTTTAAAATTATACTAGAACCCACAAAGCACAACAACATCTAGCTCTTGTGACTTAATTATGTTCAGAACTCAAATCTTGAATTAAGTCAGCAAATTGCTTTGAACCCAAATGGAAGTGGGAAAAGCCAATAAAAAGGTCATTTAAAGGAAATAAGTCAGTATTTTCAAAGACATATATATATATATATATATATATATATATATATATGCAAAGTATAAATGGTAAGATGCACTCTCAGGACTTGATGATTCTGTGAACATTGAATAACGTTTTCAGTTAACAAACAACAACCTTGATGAAGTTTACTGTTTGTTAACTGAAAAGTTGATCTGTAAATAAAACTTTATTCAATATCCATAGAATCATCAAGCACCCAGTCACTTATCCCTTTGAACTTTG
This sequence comes from Rhinophrynus dorsalis, assembly GCA_037306005.1. Lineage (NCBI taxonomy): Eukaryota > Metazoa > Chordata > Amphibia > Anura > Rhinophrynidae > Rhinophrynus > Rhinophrynus dorsalis. The sequence goes on along the minus strand of CM074720.1, from coordinate 518,888,983 downwards.
AAGCGTGAGTGCTTCCTACAAGCAAATATAATATATATATATATATATATATATATATATATATATAAAGTATATACAAAAATGACTGCCTTGGTGCTACATAAATAATGAAATATGTAGAGATATAGTTAGGGACGAAGCCCTAGCTAATGAGCACTCGTAAGGTCTTTCTAAATGAAAAATACATTTATTTTTCATTTAGAAAGTCCTTATGAATCCCTAACTATATTGCTACATAATCTCTACATAATATATATATATATATATATATATATATATATATATATATATATATATATATTATCTTTAAATATACTCAGCCTGGGCTGCTCCCAGACAGCACAACAGGTATATGTATAGATATAGATATAGATAGATAGATAGATAGATAGATAGATAGATAGATAGATAGATAGATACTGTATAGTATAAATATAGGACATACTGAGGATAATGGGTAATAAAATGAACTAGAGAAATTTTGTTGAAAACCAGCAGCACCATAGGGAACCAGCAAACATTTCCCACTGATTTAAAGTGATGGTACCACTTAATATGTAAAAAAATAAATATTGCAGGGGTTTATCCTTTTTTGTAAAAAAAGGGTAATCCCACTTCTTAGAGGTGTTTTATTCAAAAGTTATTACATTTATTAGATGCAGTATCTCAATGACCTGAAATTTTACATTGCTACGCCATCCTGTGGAGATATATGGTCATCTGACCACAGCTGTCCACAGGATGGCATAGCAACAGCGCCATTGTACAATTTATTGCCAGTGCGATACTACACCTTCTAAAATTCAGTATTGAACAGCAATTTTTTTTTATGAAATACCTCTCAGCAATGGGAGTACTCTTGTTTTACTCAATAACCATTATGAGCAAGGTGAGACCAACAGCCTGTCCAACTACTGCTCACTCTCATTCCCTTCTAAAATCTCCCACCTACATCACATCACAACCTCATTGTTCAATCTTTTCCCCCAAACAGAACACTGCTTCCCTGGACCACTGTACTCAATAGCACTGACTCTTTTTCCATATTTGATTTGTACTATTTAATAGTATGTCTATTGCCTATTGTACAGCGATGCGGAATAAGTTGGTGCTATATAAATAAAGAATAATCATCATATATATTTTGTATATATTATATATTTTGTACATGCTAAATGTTACTATCCCTTTAAATATGTAAAAAAATAATAATATTTAAGGGTTTAAACTCCTGTTCAAAACAAGTGTACTCCCATGGCTGAGAAGTATTTTTTTTTTTAAAGTTATTGAATTTTTTAGATGCAATACCTCAATGGCCAGAAACTTTACAGTGGTGCTGTTCTTACATCATTCTTTGGAGATTTATGGTCAACTGACCAGGGTTGCAATACTCTTAGCCGCTCCAAAACCGGTGTTACAGTAAAAATAAGCAACGTGTATTTTGCAGTTGTGTTTTATCAGTTTTCTATTGTAGAACCCCTGTAAAACAAAACCGGCATAGGCAGCACATGTCACCGTACTAACAAAAATGGCACTGTCTGCTTTTATTCAACTATGCCTTAAACTACCACCTAAAAAAACACTCTAAAAGTCAAAGTCCAAGGAACTAGGCGTACATTTGATGACAGAAAGGTCAAGTGAGGTGTTAGATGGCCTAGATTCACTAAAGGTCGATGCTGTAGCAATATGATTTTGTCAATGTATTTGAAACACTTCTACATTTCATATACAAGGAGATCAGCGTATGTCAAATACAACTGGAGAAAGAAGAATGTTGAATGGGAGCAATATATATTTTGAAATATAAATGCAGAAAGTTAGTATGTCGAATGGGAGCAATATATGTCAAATTACTAAGGGGGGTTAATATGTTGAAGGGGGCACTCTATGTCAATTGTCTAACATGTTGTGCAGCATGGAGAACAAAACCATTGTGTGTTAGCCCCACATACACCTCCTGACAACCCCAGCCTTCTTCCCTTGCCCAGGAAGTGGTCATAGGGATTTGTGGCTAACAGTTGGCAAGTGGAAAAGGCTGGAGAAGGTCAGACAGTGTACATGGGGCTCTGTGGATACCAGTGGTCAACATGTTAGAAATCCAACATACAGTGCCCCTCTTCGCTACTGAGATACTATACCTTCAAAAATTCAAGTATGAGCTGCAATACCTTTTGAATAAAACACCTTTCAGCAGTGGATAAACACGGAAATATATATTTTTGTACATATTGTTACTATACCTTTAAAGTGGAACTAATGGCGGAATGCAGAAAACGTGCTCAATCGCTATTTCCCATGTGAAACCACTAGGGAATAGGTTTGCACATGATTTTGTTGAATTGCGCATGAAAATTCAAGATTAGCGAACGGCTGGCTAAGATTAACGAATCTGTGTGAGTGGAATAGTGAATGCGTCTAATGCAAGAACTGCTATTGCGAATGAATTTATACATCTGTGTAGTGTTGTCGTAAAATGGAATTTTTCATGCGCAATTCAAGAAGCGTTCGGTATTTAGCTTCCTGGATTAGAACATGCGCAAAATCTATCTGCGCACAAAAATTCCTTTATCTGATGCAAACGTTTCTTGCATCGCGCCATAAGACCTTGTAACAACTTAGGTGATTCTGAAATAACATATCCCTTATTTTCTATTTTAGCCATTTTTTTTTTTTTTTTAAACATTAGCTTATGAGACGTTCAGTTTTAATAATGTGTCAGTTTTGGGCTGTCAGGGAGTGACAGTATTGTGGAATGTTGGCATATGGCTGACATCCCAGTACTGACTAATTTGCATAAACTGGCAAATAGAGAAAAATATCTAATACATTAGAAAATAGCTAACATAGCATATTGGTGATTTTGAAAGCTCTTTCAAAATAAATAATCAGTAAAAATGTATTATGGTTAAAACTGCTGTTGGTTGCTTTTATCAAAAGTTATAAGCATTCAGACTGTTATGAAGTGATGAACCTGTTCTATCACATTCTATGAAGAAATGTAGCCAGTGACTCACCCTGAACTGATTTGTAGGTGAACTGTGGGGACACCATATTTCACAGTAATATATAAAAAGCCATTTAAACTGGAATAACTTTGGAATGACACATCTCCCAGTAATGGAAATACCCTTCTATTACTTAACAGAAAAAGCCTTTTAATACATTGTATTCATCTAATACATTTATTTATATTTTAAATTGTTATAAGGTGTTAATTGGACTTTAAGTGGGTAATTTAACCCCTTCCTCTTGAAAGTGGAACTATCATCAAACTTACACTGAGCCCCAAATCCTTAATACCTTAGCGATATACATACTTGTATTTTGCCTTCCAATTCTCTTGGATGCAATCCAAAGGCAATACTATAGAAATCTCACAGGACATACTGGGGGAATCTACGAGTCCGGCATGAAGCTCCATTGGTGTTAGTCTTAAGGATCAGATGACATGCTATGACCGTCACGGTCCTTATACCCTTAAGGACCGGTGAAGGTCATAGCACATCACGTACTTGTTACTTACCGGGAGCGCTGTAAGTAAAAACGGGGCCTAAAATTGACCGCTCCAATCTCTCTTAGGCCTCAAAGCGGCGTGCCGGTACGTGTAACAGGTCACGTGTACCGGTGCGTCGGCAAGGATAAAAGGGGTCCTTAAGGGAAGGTAACTTCCCTGGACCGCTGGTCCTTAAGGGGTTAATACCAGATATTACACTTCAAGGTATACGCTAGAGGGTAAGATTTCTCTAATTTGTACCAGACACCTGCTCCACCATTAATAAGACTTCACTGCCAGCAAGCCCTGAAAGCCTCCCCTGTAGCATCCACACAGAAATGGCATAAAGATATGTCCCTTTCCTCTGTACCTTGTTTCATACCTAGTAAGTAACAGAGGAAATAAACGCATAGAAAAGTTAAAACTCACCTACTGCCCTTCCCTTAGCCCATGTGTTACTAAGGAGAGAATGTTTGGTGTCCGTAGCTTAGCAAATTGGCCATAGGCAGGTGCAGGGGTAAAAAACTGTTTCTAGCACATGGATTACCACGGAATCTTATTGATACATCCCCCTTCAAATTACTTACTGTTGATAATGCATAGAAATCAGGCCTCTAGGGTCTGATTTGGACCCTTTGGACCAAATTACATCTCAGCAGATTGGAGACCTCTGTAGAATCCAAGAGGTTATGTTACTAAGGGCTTAAAAGAAGCTAAATATTTTCCAGGAAATGTATACAACATGCCAATACCTCCCAATTTAGAATGAAGCTAAATATGTGGAGTTAATTGAGCAATGGCAGGTGGCTGAAGCAATCTACTTGCAAGATGTTGTTGTGAATTCTCCCATTGAGATCATAGCAGCATGTCATGCATTTATATGTCTGCTAATGAGCAGTTACATGCAGCTCTCATCACAAAATGATTCTCTATTTGTAAAGTGTATATATGGGAAAATGGATTACAGGTTAATTTCAGACAATGACTGAGCAATAGATGAATGGAATAGCTCTGGTTGATTGTATTATATGAAATGATACCCAGATTATATGAGGCCATACACAGAGATCTAACAATTCTGAGGCAAACCAAGGAACAAAAACCATAGGGAACAAATACAAAGGCCTACATTTACCAATGATTTAAATTGAACATTTTCATCAGAAATTTGCTTGGATAATAATATGTGTTTTTGAGCATTGCTGCACCATTGTATCACGGCGCCCGTGATCTGGGTGACATTCTGTCTGTCTCGCTGCTACTGCTCTCCTATTGGCTGCTCTGTACTGCTCCTCCTAGTGACAGCCTTTTTATACCCTGGGCTGTCACTCTGCTAGTGCCCTTTCGTGGTGTACCTGTTGCCTGGCGCTAGTTTTGCTATTTTGATCCAGTGTATGACCCCGGACTGCCATTGTCTTGTTCCTGATACTGTGTACCTATTCGGATTGGCTGACGTTCCTGCTTCCTGTTCTGACCCGGCCTGGCTGACGTTCCTGCTCTGTGTACCGACCCGGGGAGACCGACGATCCTGCTCTGTGTACCGACCCGGCGTGTCTGAGGATCCTGCTCTGTGTACTGACCCGGCTTGGCTGACGTTCCTGCGCTGTGTACCGAATCAACTTGGCGGTGGTTCCTGCTTCTGCTGTGCCCGGTTGGGCTCCTCCGGACTGTTCCTGCTGCTGCCTGCCTGGCACCATTACAGCTTTACTGGGCCTCCTTGGGTTCCGTTATTCCAGTTGCCAGTATACTCTGCCAGTGGTCAAGAGTCTCGTTGTGCCTCCACACCGTGCTGCAATCGCTTGGTCTATTGTGGTTCAGTTGAGCACCTCCGGTGGTTGCTGTTATCCAGACCATAGCACTATTAACCCCTTCCGGGAAAGGGCCTTGTTGCATTACTACCACTCTGGGTTTTGTTGGGCTCCACTACAGTGTGCGATTGAGTCTCCATTTGGTTCTGCTGTGCGCTTCCGGTTGCCATCCATTTATACTATCGCACATTAACCCTTTAAGATAGTACGTGCACACCGTTGTGGGCTGCTCCGGTAGGGCCTCCATTTAGGCACGAGCTCTCACCAGTCCTGTGTACCGTTGGTGGGCGTCCACCATTGCATTCTCTTGCAGGTGTCCAGTGCCTGTTGTTGCAGTCCTGTCATTGTCGCCTCGCCTTGCCTCAAGGCGACATTGGGCCTTCGTTACACATATTGCCAGTGGGTTCACTGATTACATTGGACATTCATACACTGTATCAAACTCGCTTATCTGACCTGTGTCAGTATTGTGTGTATATTACATACTGGACCCGTGTGGGTTAAATCGCTTGTAACCTGTCCTGTGTCAGTTTCTACTGTTGTTACTGGACCCGTGAGGGTTACCTCATTCCTTGTGGGCCTTAATAAAATTGTGTTTTTACCTCATCTACCGTGTCTGAGTGTACTGAACCATAACATCTACCGTGTCTGAGTGTACTGAACCATAACATCTACCGTGTCTGAGTGTACTGAACCGTAACACATTGCCTCATATATAGCATGTCACTTAGAACTTTGCAAAAAAAGTTAAAAAGATATCAGTCTGTGATTAGGATTTGCTATATTGACAAGATCAGCAAGGGATATTCAACCCCTTACCGCCAGATTATGTACATGTACGTCCCGAGCGGATGTCCCAGGTGGACAATGGACCTACATGTACTTCCCGGAAGTCATTTTATGTAATGTAAAAAAAAGTTTGGCGGGCGTTAAGTGCCGGCCGCGTGCACGCACGTCCGGTCACTAAGGGGTTATTAAGCAGCCTCAACTGCTTTTAAAACTATATATGTCCCAACCACAAAATCAAGCTCTAAAACCCTTCTCACTATGGGTGAGGTGTTCAAAAAGTGGTGTTAATTGAAATTGTCTGTAATCAGAACAAAAAAGTTCTTTTGCCGTGGTCCATCAATTCTCATATACCTTACCGTCATTTTTTTCATCCAATAACGCCATCTACGTCAAAGGGAAAAAGCTGTCTTAAAAGTGGTCGTGATTTAATCTACCGTCATATTGTAAGGTATTTTCAGAAACAATATTCAATTTTTTTATCTGATTAATGTAATTTTTTCCCAACAAAATAATAAATGGTCTTAACTTGGAGAAGACAAATTAAAGTACTGTTGAGTGAGAAGCCATACTATAGAGTTGGATGGTAAAAAAAAAAGTTTTTGTATGAAAATGTGTCATTTTAAAGACAAAAAATGTCTTTGTTTCTTGAAAATGTTTGTTTCAAAGACAAAATCAAAGACATTTTTAACAACTGAATTTTTAAGGGCAATATTCATCAAGATCTTGTTACCGTAATTTTTAAGTCAGTATGACATATTTTCAAATGTGATGGATTTACCTCTGAAAATATTGTCGTTTTTTTTAAAACCAACTCATCATCTGACAATTTTATCATTATGATGACTTTTTGAACATCTCACCCTATATCTATCACCCAAAAATTGGAACTTATATAATATACATTTTATGAAAATGTTGGTAGCCAACAGCAAAAAGTTTCCTCATAAACAAACCACAAATTTGGTATCAAGTAACACTTTCAAATTTGGATACTATGAAAACATACTAATGGATATGTGTCTGGGTATAGGGAGTCCTTGGTGATTCTTATTTTGTAAAATAAAATAAGATAAATATATATATACTAGTTGAAGAGCCCGTTACATGGGCCACAGTGCCATTGCCAGCCGGTCGCGGTGCAGTCATGCACAGTAGAGACTGCCCACGCCACGGCTGATACAGTGCCAGTCGGTCATGGTACAATCATGGTCAGTAGAGACTGCCCGCGCAGCGGCTGATACAGAGCTGGACGCTCCTTAGGAGCGTCCCCTTCTGTATCTGCCTCATCACGGGCAGTCTGTACTGCGCATGACTGCGTCGTTACACACGTTTTAGCAAATTATTATATAGGATGTCAGCCTTATTGGTCAACCTTGGACTTAGTTTATTACACACTCTTCTGGAGTTTGCAGCTTCTTCACTGGTTTGTTGGATGCACCCTCCACAAATAGATACAAGTACATACAAAGGAGAAAAGGAAGAGCACAGTGCAAAAATACTCCTCTAAGTGTAGCCTGGATTAGTAAAGACAAGACCAAAGTGATTTCCCCTTATTCTCCTCCAAAGTCAGTACTCAAACTTTTTAGAGGCTATTGCAGCCTCTAGATATATGGCCTCGACTGGATCAGACCACCAGTCCTGCTCACGTTGCTCACCTGCTTCCTATCCAAAAATGGCTCTTACCTCGCCTTCCAGTAGTATCTGAAAATGACCTCCTTCTTTCTTATTTCTTCAGGAATATATCCATTTAAGGAGTATTTGTAAGGGTATATGGTCAAAACGGGATAGAGAGATGGGGCAACTGCTACTTTGAAATTGTAATTTATTAAATATATGGCTTAAAATATACTTAAAATACTAATACAGGCAACATTACACCAAATGTGCAAAATCAATAAGCGGTCCATAAAAAAGAAAGAGTTAATTTTCAGATACTACTGGAGGGTGAGGGAAGAGACGATTTTGGGTTAAGAAGCAAGAGGAAGTGGGTGAGCAACGTGACCAGGACTGGAAGTTTGATCTAGTCGGGGTCATATACCTAGAGGCTGCAGTAACCTCTGAAAAGTGTGAGTACTAACTTTGGAGGGGAATAAGGGGGATCACTTTGGTCTTGTCTTTATTAAACAGGACTCCACTTAGAGGAATATTTTTGCTCTGTCCCCTTCCTTTTCTCCTTTGTATAATTATACATGCACTAAAGTAGGGACAGTTCAGTATACTAAGGTATATCTTAGTGTTAGAAGAACAGTCATGGGTTTGGTGTACAAAAGCCATACCCTACATTTACCTGAGCATGTTGAATAGGGATGGGCAAAAATTCTTGTTTTGTTACCACACAATTTTCTCGAAAAATGTACAATGTTCTGCATTTTCCACTTTAATTCCCACCTGTAGAGAAAACCATACAATTTCTGCCATTTCCACTAACATCACCGATTTTCCCACAAGAATGCTTCCATTTTCTGCCTATATTTTCAGTGATGGCAATATTTCCCACACCCATAAAAATAAAAACTTACCACCATGCAGCATGCTGTCATTTAACTCATGACGTGTCAGGACCATCAAAGGTCCTGAAAGCACCAAAATCTGTGATGGTTCTGGCACATAATTGGACATTACAGAGTTAATACTACTGGTGGTGGTAGAACTTTTTATGTCATTTTTACAAACTGTCTCACGAGTAGAAGGAACATTATATAATATATTGCACATGCTACAGCAAAAATGGCTGCAGTCAGTGTTTGGAGTACCACTTTACTAACATGTTATACTCCCTACACTACTTCTTTCACTCTACCCCTGCCTCTAGTACATTTGCTGAACATTATGAAAGCAGTGTGAATTTTAACAATAAAATACACAACAGAACTGTTTGCATGTGATGTCTTGCCCTTCACAAAATACTGTATGCTGTATTTTGTGAAGGGCAAGTATATGTCTCTAGTATTTGACTGTCACAATTGGCCAGAGTCACAGTTCATGTCAGAGTCCCTGATTGTCTCTATCACCTATCAGTCAAGTTTTTTTTATTTCATTTGTTTATTAACTGTCCCTATCAGCAAAAAAACAAAAAATAACACTCACACGCCCTGCATGTGAAAGTCCTTCTCCCCATCTTTGTCTGTCTATCTGCCTGTTAGTGTCAAGAGAATTACAGCAGCTGCTTTCTCGCTTTCCAAATGTCAATGCAATCATAATTTTTACAATACCGGATGAAAATAGACTTTAGTCTAAAATATGCTGGTCCTGCTTCTTGTAGGAGTCAGTATCAGTTGTACTTCTCTGTCACCTGTCAATCTGCAAATTATTCAGTCAGTCACAGAGGCTCAGCCAGATCCTGACTATAACAATCAAACAAGATTTATGGGTATTTTGGTCAAATCTCCTTTCTCCCTTCAAGCTCCCCCAAAATTCCCAAACTCCCGTATCAGACAACAAATGTTCTACCCACAAGACTCCCTAAACTAAAATCCAACTCCAGTATCTTTGCTTTTCTTCTCTAGCTCAAAAATATGGTGCTTTCTCTCTCTTTCTCTAATAAACACAAAATGACATGCTGTGGTAAACTCTTTTATAGTATCCCTGCAGAAACAGAAGGGAAACGTTCCATTTGGGAGGGATGGAAATTCATTCTTGCCATTGATATCAATGCAATGATAAAGGCAGAAAATTGGCAGGTTTCATGAAAAATTTCCTTCACATTAGGAAGTGCTGTTTTTCACCTGTTTCTCTTTTGAGGCACCCATCCCTAGTGTATAGCTGTCCCTACCTTTGCTCTTGTTTACTGTTCTACTGGCTGGAAGGCACAATGGTGAACTTTTGCAAAGCTCCTCTGAAAATGATAATACCCATATTTTTTACAACCTATAGTATGTGAACACACCTCCACCTAAAGTGGAAGCTGCTATAAGGCTTATATAAACAGACTGCAGAAACACAATATGTAGCAGACAAAAAAGCAGCATTCACAATCCTAATTAAACAGTGTTGTAGCCAGAGAACACATTCCAAGCACTTTTTATCCACCCACTGGTTTTCTCTTAAGGTGAAAGTGCATTGGTGTTATACTGGGGTTGTTAGTTGAGAGTAGCTCTACCTATTTGAATTGTAAATGTGGATGGATCTCACCAGTTACTGGTTGTGCTTGTAATCTGTCTGATTTACAATGGATTCAATGTGGTGGTCTCAGGAACCGGTGTATGAGAGTCCCCATAGTGAGTTCACACAGTATCACATGTATTATATTACATAGCAGCTACATTCTTTAGACAGTACCTTGATGTAATACAGTGGAACCTCACTGTAGGGACTCTCATATATCAGACTGTCAATTTGAGTTGTATTTCTCTTATTTCTATTTGGGAGCTTTGGCTCCTGCTGCTACCATCTCTATATTTATACACCAAATGGGGGCATTACTATTTTCTATAAGCTCTCTATTGGGGACTTTTATGTGCTGTTAATAATTATATGTTTTGTTATGGAAATTCATTGTTCATTTTTTTATTTGTGTTTTAATGTTTTAACACATATGTGTACAAATAAATGTTTTAATAAATACTACACTAAGGGCGAGATGTTCAAAAAGTCATCATAATGATAAAATTGTTGGATCATGAGTTGGTGGTAAAAAAAGGACAATATTTTCAGAATTAAATCCGTCACATTTGAAAATATATCATTAAGACTTAAAAATGATGTTAAGAGAATCTTGATGAATATTGCCCTTAAAAATTGTGATGTTAAAAATGTCTTTGATTTTGTCTTTGAAACGAACATTTTCAAGATATTTTTTGTCTTTAAAATGACAAATTTTCATACAAAGACTTTTTTACCAACTAACTCTATAGTATGGCTTCTTACTCAACAGTACTTTAATTTGTCTTCTCCAAGTTTAGACCATTTTTATTTTGTCGTGAAAAAATGACGTTAATCAGATATAAAAGTATCGGTTAAAAGAATATTTTTTTCTGAAAATACCTTACAATATGAAGGTAGACTAAACTACACCCACTTTTAAGAAGGCTTTTTCCCTTTCACAGAGATGGTGGAATTGGATACAAAAAAATGACGGTAATGTGTATGAGAACTGACGGACCATGGCAAAAGAACTTTTTTGTTCTGATTACAGACAATTTCAGTTACCACCACTTTCTGAACATCTCGCCGTTAACTCCTTAAGGACCAGCGGTCCCAGGGTGTGCGGTCCTTTAAGGACCACATAGGAAATTTTGACGTGTCCCTCCCATGTGACTGATCACGTGGGGCGGCATGCCGAACGGGGGACTGAAAGAGATCGCTCCGGTGTTGGAGTGATCAACTTCAGTCCCCGGTATTACTCACCACGCTCCTACAGGAGCATGGTGAGTAAAAGTATGTGACGTGCCAGGACCGTCACTGGACCTTAAGTGCCGGACCAATGTGTCGGTCCTGACACGTCAATGGTCCTTAAGGGGATAAAGCTGTTCCCCCCTTCCCCTCTTCTTTGCATATGATATATATGTCTTGGAGGGCCAAAGACAAATGGGAATACAAAGACTACCACACTCTAGGGTGCTTCCTTTTCCTTTTCAACTGGGATTCCTTTTCTGAATTAGACAAATATTTGGTTTAAAGGGATAGTAATGTTTCATAATAAAAGCAGCTCTAATTAATCATCATAGTATTTGGACTCTGGAGAGTGTTATTTCAATTCTGTCCGAGTTGTAGTTCCAGAGTAATTCAAAGACAAAGTGTCCCCCTCCCGCCCCTTTTACTGATGTAACACTGCTCAGCCAGATCAGAAGGGAGGTGCCCAGGTAGACTGCAGAGAGGGACAATCTTCAATTAAGATAAGGGAAAAACCTGTCAAGGGGGAAGGGTTTTCATTGTTTTCATTCAAAGAAGATTGTCCCCTACTGTTATCTGTCTGGTCTATGGACTGCATTCCACATCTGAGAAGAGGTGGCTTACACTAGGTAAAAGGGGCGGGAGGGGAAACTTTGGGGGAGCTACCGTAAAGGTTTGAGAGATAAGACTTATATCTTTCTTCGTGTTTTTTTAATGCCTACAAAATAAAATAAAGATAAAACGAAGTGTTACTATCCCTTTAAACTTACTACTTATACTCTCTCCACTGCCCATTGTTTATTTCACAGATAGGTGGTAGCGCTGGTCTATAATTTTTGTTACAACCTACTGTATATATATATATATATATATATATATATATATATATATATATAAAAAATCTAAGTTAGGGCACTCCTAATGTTAAAAAATTATTAAAATAAATAAATAATAAAAAAATAATAATGCTTTATTCTGACAGAATAAAGCATTATTTTTTGGCACAAGTCCTGTGTGTGCACTGGTTCCATGGTTTACACCATTTCATTGCTTATATATATATATATATATATATATATATATATATATATATAATACTCAAAAGCCAAAAGCAATCAATATATATGCAGAGAAAACTATACTTTCCTATTGATGCTGTGTCATTAACTTTATATTCTTCATTAATTATATTCTCTTATTGAGCCAGATAAAAACAATTACATTTGGCTCAAAAGAAATGATAAAAGAACAAAGAACTGGCACTGTGTAAAAGTCTGATTTTGCAGCAGGATTTTTCATTTGAGGCATTTAGAAATGACAAGTCTCAGCTAATGATTTTCACCAATAATTATGGATTTTCATGTGGTTTAACCCAGTGGTCCTAAACCAGGGTGCCGTGGCACTTTAGTTGACCTCAGCACCAGCTTAAGCTGCCACTCTTTTATGTTAAGACTTTGAAAATTGTGACTATTTTAAGTTTTTGAAAATTGGGACTATTGTGTTTCAAAGTTATATTTATAGAAACTAATACTCGCAATATGTTTGTTTTTTGTGATTTTGAATATAAGAAAAACTTTATAATTAGGTATTTTTCCTTCAGTAAGCCCATGACAAACTACTGATAAAATGGTAGTGCTGAGGTGCCCTTAACATTCCAGAATGCCTGCTAGGGGTGTCTTGAGAAAAAAAAGATTGAGAACCACTTGTTTAACCCTTTGAATGTTAGTATGTAAAGGGTTAAAGCAGGGGTGGCCATCATGAGGCCCTTCAATGGCTGGCAGGGAATGATGGAATTGTAGTCCACCAGAAGCTGGAGGGCTTCAAATTGAGAGAAACATTGACCAAACAGATCATTTCAGTGACTCCATTGTCAGCTTGTTACATATACTCTTTCTTTATGTTTCAATCTGGCATGATGGGATAAAGCCATAAAGACGACGTGGGAGCACACCCGGCTCAGGTGATTAGTTGAAATAACGGTCATCCAAAACTCCATGGACTGATAAAACTTCACTTTATTGAATATAATTAAAACACAGAGACATGGCATGAGAGTCAGCTACTATGAACACAGGATAAAGACCTGGATAATAGTGTTGAGCGAGCACCCCGATGCTCGGGTGCTCGGGTGCTCTGACCGAGCACCCCCTGAGGCTCGAGTGCTCGGCCGAGCACCCGAGCCCCATTGAATAGAATGGGGCGACACGAGCATTACACCAGGCACCCCCTGCTCTGATGAGGGGAGGGTGCCTGGTCAATGCCCCCCTTCATCTCCGCAATGTCCCCCTTCATCTCCGCAATGTCCCCCTTCATCTCCTCTATGCCCCTCTTCCACAATGTCCCCCTTCATCTCCTCTATGGCATAGAGGAGATGAAGGGGGACATTGTGGAAGAGGGGCATAGCGGAGATGAAGGGGGACATTGTGGAAGAGGGGCATAGAGGAGATGAAGGGGGACATTGTGGAAGAGGGGCATAGCGGAGATGAAGGGGGACATTGGGGAAGAGGGGCATAGAGTCTATGCCCCTCTTCCACAATGTCCCCCTTCATCTCCGCTATGCCCCTCTTCCACAATGTCCCCCTTCATCTCCGCAATGCCCCCTTCATCTCCGCAATGCCCCCGTACCTCCAGTCCCTGGTGGTCCAGCGGAGCGTCTTCAGATCTGTGCCTCCTCCGGCACAGATCCCCGCCACCCGAACATGGCGGGCGAGCACATGGCGGTACTCGACGAGTACCGCCATGTGCCGAGCAGAGCGATGCTCGAGCCGATCCGAGCATCGGCCGAGCACGCTCGCTCAACACTACTGGATAATACTTGATGTTATGGAATAAACGGAAATCAGTCAGTGTGCAAGATGAGAGGTTTCCCTTACACTTCTACAGATCCAACAACGCACAACAAATCACACCACTTCTGATGTTTGTTCCTTTCTACTGCAGAAATGTGTGCAAAAACTCTGTGTCTTAAAATCAGCAATTCTTTATTTGCAAAGTTTAAAAAACATTCCTGTTTCCATAATGTTCCAAACAGATAGGAGATAATACAGAGTGGGTAACGACAAATCTACAGGTGACGATAATGATCAAACACATGATCATGACTACGAGATGTTGCGGCTTGAATAGCGCTGATCACTCTCTTCACCTGAAGATCTGCCATTACCCACTCTGTGAGTCTTATCCCCTGACTGTTCAGGAACATTGTGGAAGGAGGTATGTGTTTTTTTAAACTTTGCAAATAAAGAATTGCTGATTTTAAGACAGAGATTTTGCATACTTTTCTACAATAGAAAGGAACGTTGTTGGGGCTTCAAATTGCCCATCCCTGATTTTAACTTCTGAATGTCATTTGGGTATGCAATGCATTGCTTTGGACTGGCACTCAAAGGGTTAAAATGCAGTGGACTACCAGCAGGATCAGAATGAGATTCGTGGGAATACAATGGGATTTACATCATGCTCGTATCACATACACACAAACGATCCTCATGTCCATGGTAACTGGAACACATGGCAGTAAGTATATATTGTGTGGGGTTTTTATTTGTATCTAAAAGGAATAGAGGAAGTTATATGTCATGGGATTGGTGGGGAGGGACTATATATATAACCTATTCCTCTACAGGGGTAGGTAATGTGTTGTGTATTTTATACTAGCGCACCCTTACCTTTTGAGTAGGGGCAGAGGTGTCCGTAGACATTTTTCCAGGGGGGGGCAAAGCCATAATATGACCCCCAGGCCAGCCCATCTAGCCCCTTTATATATTTGGAGGAGGGTAATTGTAGGGGGGGGGGCAAGTGCCCCCCTTGCCCCCCCCCCGGACGCCCATGAGCAGGGGTGAGGCAGAGCCGTATTCCGCAAGTAAACAGACACAGTTTTGGTAGCGCTACAACATAGGGGCAAATGAAAATTGTAATAATATAAAAACAAAGTTTATTATTAACCCCTTAATGACCGGGCGATCGGCGCCACGCCGCAACTTAAGGACCGCGGAGCATTTTTTTTTTCTTTTTCCGGACGGTGTGCAGCCACGGGGGAGCCCGGAACTCCATGACGGACATAGTACGTCATGGGTCGTTCAGTCAGATCGACCCTTGACGTACTCTGACCGTCAAGGGCCGTTAAGGGGTTAAAAAAGTGTATATAGTATAATATAAACACCCTTCACCGGATTTGGCATGTAAAACCCCATTTTGAAAAGGGAAAGTGATTAGTGCTAACATCATATACCTATTTTGTGCTTCACTACGTGTCAATTACAGCAATAGAGTCTGCCAGTTACACTCCCTATTAACACATGCTTTGCCAAGGCCTCCAAATCTATCTATCCATTTGAGTTCTACAGTAACTTTAACTTTAAATTACCACCTCACCTAGGTATAATGACTTTCTTCCATCCAACAGATTGTAAGCCATGTCCTGCTTGCTCACCAGCATGCTTACAATTTGTTTTCTATAATATGGAGAACCGAAGCTGTTCCAATCCACAATTTTGGACCATATGAAGGTACCTAGTGCATATTCAGTGTTTGATGAGAATATATTTTATTTTAAATATGAATTGTTGATTCACATACTGTTAATATACAGGTGTATACCTGAAAATTATGCTAATACTTGCTCAACCTAAATATCTCCTGCAGTTTTAAACGGAGGCACGCATTACTCCAAAGGATAGCCACAGCCTTTTACCTCAAGCACCATACTGAGAAAAGAAGAATGCCTCACAGTATATTTTCTCTGCTTACTATACAGTAAATGGTCTGTCTATTGTAGCGCTTCTCAGGTTTGCTAAATTATCATTTAAATTGTATTCTGCCCTCTTTTTTCTGCATTTCCCACAATTGTAAATTCGATTTTCCAGTTCCAAAATACAATCTGCTTTTTTTAAATTACATCTTCCGTTATCAGTTTTAAAAAGTTAACTTAAACTTTTAAATTCAGTATAAATATAATCTTTCATTGCTGGCAGAATTCTCCCTTACTAAAGAAAAGTGAAGTTTGTTGCTTGGTAACCAATATAGATGTGTGACATTACTAAGAAGATTGTATATATTAAAACTATTATTGTCTAAGGACTTTAGATAAGTTAATCATCCTACTGGGTTAAAAAAGGTCATATTATAATTATAACATTTAAACATATCAATTGGTCTATCTAAAGAATGTCTCTGTAGAGAAGCAAGGGATTCAGTTTTTTCCCTTTTCATACTGTATTTATTAATTGGCACAAATTTCTCATTTTAATGAAGAACTGTCACATGTACAAATTCTCACATCAGTAGGAGCGTCCATCTCCAGAGGATTTACATGATAACACCTCCCTATTATTTTATTCCACCTCTTTTATTCCGGCAGCCTCAGAAGGCAACAGGGAGGCAATTTTGGCTAGGATGCCATTAGGCAGTCTTTAAAGGAGCAGTAAACTTTTTTTTATGAAAACATGTATTTTATTGAGCTTTCCCTGCTGAATTAAACAAGAGCACTCCCACTGCTGTCAGATGTTTTATTCATAACTTATAGCAGTTCAAATAATCAGGAAGTGAATTTACTATGTTTACTTCCTGATGGACAGGAAGTGACAGGCAGTTTCTATCACATTCTATGGAGAACTGTATATCACTGACTTTCTTGACTTTCCTCTCCATTAGAATCTAACAGGAAATCTAATTAGAATTTGACCACTAGAGGGCACTGCTAATGTAAAAAAACATGGGTTTAAATTGTAATAACTCTGGAAATATAAATCTCTCAGCAGTGGGAGTACCCTTATTTTACTCAGTAAGAAAATCCCTACGATATATATATTTTCATAAAAAAAGTTTACTGCTCCTTTAACACAAAGGTCAGATCATTCAGCTCTGTTGAGATTAAAGAGATCCAAACTACTATACTAAAAATGTTTAAATCAGTGATTCCCAAACTAGAGGCATACCCCCTGTGGAGGGAATCAACATCCATATTGTTACAAACCATTCATATTTGAAAATATGGGAATGACTTGTTGACATAATGTTTGTGAACAGCAAAGTCTACCATGTGTGTACTGCTGATAAGACTGCACTTGACAAAAAGCCTATATATATCAGTTTACAGAAATGTCTGTGGTAAAGAAAAAGGATGTATGATACTCACAGTTGTAGAATTGGTTAGGCATCTGCTCATTGCAGGCATGCCACACTTGGCTGGAGCCAGATTACTTTTTGATTAGAGGGCCTATAGTCTTCTGCCTGGCCACCCTAGGGACTTGTTTCAGCATGATTTCTATTACTCTCTAGATTCTGTTACCTGCTGTATTCACCTGCCTGCTGGACCTTTCCCTGGTGCCTGATTTGTTAATCATATCCAACTTTTTAGCTCAAAGATGCAAAGTGCACACATCAGTACACTAGTTAAAGGGATAGTAAAGTTTCACAATAAAAGCAGCTCCAATTAATCTTCATAATATTTGGGCCATGGTGAGTGTTATTTCAGTGCTGTCAGAGTTGTAGTTCAAGAGTAATTGAACGATAAAGTACCCCCCTCCTGCCCCTTTTACAGATGTAACACTGCTCACCTCAGAACAGCAAGACTGTCCAGATGGATCACAGAGAGGGACAATCTTCAGTGACCATAAGGAAAAACCTGTCAAGAGGGGCAGAGTTTTCCTTATGTTCACAATAAGAAGATTGTCCCTTGCTGTGAGCTGTCTGGTCCCAGGACCAGATTCCACATCTGAGGGGAGGTGGCTTACACTAGGTAAAAGGGGCTGAAGGGGGATACTTTATCATTCAATTACTCTTGAACTACAACTCTGACAGTATTGAAATAACACTCTCTATGGCCCAAATACTATGAAGATTAATTGGAGCTGCTGTTTATGTGAAACGTTTCTTTCCCTTTAATGTAAAAAACGTGCATTCATCAAATAACAATAAGACTTCTTCTGCAATCAAGAATTTGATTACAGCATGTTGCTTACATTTTGATTATTACGGTTATAAAAAAAATCCAGTATGTTACAATGAATAAAACAAATGTTCACTGTAAAAACTTGCCACAATTTGAAAAGACAGAGAATGTGTCACAATATAAAAGTGTCATGCTTTTAGCACCATCTTTTAAATTGAATTAATTGTTAAAGATCTCAGTAGCCAAAATAATAAAGTACTGTCACACTTGAAGTATTCTTGTAAAATATATTTGAAAAGGAGGACTTTGAAATACTGGTGTGCATTAATTCAGTTTTTCTACCAACATGTCAATGACAGAGGACCATTTAAGTGTTACAGTGTTTGTCATTGATGACTTAAAGGGATAGTAATGTTTCATAATAAAAGCAGCTCTAATTAATCATCATAGTATTTGGACTTTGGAGAGTGTTATTTCAATTCTGTCAGAGTTGTAGTTCAAGAGTAATTCAATGACAAAGTATCCCCCTCCGCCCCTTTTACTGATGTAACACTGTTCAGCCACATCAGAAGGGAGGTGCCCAGGTAGACTGCAGAGAGGGACAATCTTCAGGGAAAAACCTGAAAAGCTTGTCAAGGGGAACAGGGCTTTCATTGTTCTCAAAGGAAGAAGATCGTCCCCTTCTGTTATCTGTCTGGTCAATGGACTGCATTCCACATCTGGAGATGGCTTACACTAGGTAAAAGGGGCGGGAGGGGAATTTTGCTTGTGAATATCTCTCAAACCATAAAGGTTTGAGAGATAAGACTTATATCGTTCTTCATGTTTTGTTAATGTCTACAAAATAAAATAAAGATAAAACGAAGTATTACTATCCATTTAAAATGCAACTGGCAATATTTTATATAAAAGATTATGTATCCCTTTTATTAGTTACGGTCTTGGTTAAAGAAAAGCTTGATCTGTGAATCGTCAGATTCTAACAAGAAATAAAAATAATTCAGGTCTTATCCAAAGAGCTGAATTTTATTTTCTATATCAAATATCTTTCATATATAGAGATATTCTCAGATAATTTCCCTCGTCCACCACATGCAATGTTAATTTTGGATGCCAGTTATTTGAACCTTGCCTAAAATTCCCTACTTTCTACCCGTGCAAATTCATTTCATGGGGTATTAATTATAGGGTTAAATATAAAGTAGTTTTCCTATGAAACATATCAACAGTGATGTTTGACTGCTACAAACACTTTGCCGCTTATAGCTCCATACAGGGTTTCCCGATCAACCTGACAGAGCTTGATAATAAGCACTATGCTACAATAGTCACTCCCCATACCCGGCTTGCTGCATCCCACCTTCTACCTAGCTCTTGCTATATTTTATCGGCTACATTTTTCTTTTAGTAGAAAATAATTCTCAGTTTGCTACAGACTGTTAGATGTTTCGAGTTTGAATCCTACATATTTCAGCAGACACACACACATATACACACAACTTCAAAAGAGCTCACTTCACACCAACAGTCTTTTCAATAATTTCCAATGACTAGGTCCAGGACACGTTTACAGTACAACATTGCCGCTTTATCCTCCAAAGTAATTACACTACCCATCACTGTGATATACTTAAAGAACTAAATTGGTTAACACTTGAATCTAGACGTGTCCTTCACCTTTCTTGCTTAGTACACAACCCCTTCTCTAAAAATCTACCACACTACCTGAGCAGGATGTTCACTCCAGCTCTCCATACTAACTATAACCTCTGCTCCACCGCTACCGATTCTCTGCATATACAACACTACAAGAAAGAAGCAGGAAGATCTGCCCTCTCCTTCAGAGCTCCAAAGGCCATGAACAATCTGCCTGAAATTATCAGATCTGCTCATAGTCTAAAATCCTTAAAAGTAAATGCGTCTTTATATCTAAAAACAGTATGTAACTGTATATAATTTTAATATTTAGTATGTATGTATATTTATATGTGTATGTATATTTAATAATAATATGTAATGAATAATGTTTCTCAATTTGTTTAAAATATGTAACCCTTTACTGAAAACACTCCAGGACATACATAGGGCTCATACAGCATGACCCAACACACTTTCTCATAATCTGTTAATTAATTTGATCCATTAATATTAACCCCTTAAGGACCAATGACGGTGCTGGACCGTCATGGGTTGCAATCCCCTTAAGGACCCATGACGGACCAGGACCGTCATGGCTTAAATGATAACAGCGTGCCTCCGTGCACGCTGCTATCATTAATTCCAGGCTAAGACTCAGCCCTTCTTGCTTGTGCCTGTTCATGTGATCGCCGTAGCAGCGATCACATGTACCGGCATAGTGACAGACAGAGGCAGCATGCAAAGCATGCTGACTCTGAGTGTCTCCTCTACCTCTGTCTCCCTTGCTATCAAAGTAAGGGAGAGACACCTAGTGGTAAAAAAAAATACAGCATCTGGGGGTATTAACCCCTTCACTGCTGGTGCAGGAGGCTGGCTAAATGCAGGTCAATTTTTGACCTGCAATTATATACTTTAAAAAAAAAAAAAAACACAACACTTTGTTTTTTTTACAAAAAAACAATTTTATTTAAAAAAAACAACATATAATTAAACAATATTGCAAGTGTGATTGTTGTGGAGCCATGTAATACACTTATATACACCACCAAATGTCAGGGATAAAAAAAGTGTCAAAATAGGGTGGGAAAAAGGGACATGGGGATTTTCACCCAGGGGGGACATTGGCCACTTTAAACTGAGCATTTTGTAGGTATGACTGACCGGTCATACTTTTCATGCAGTCTCCATAAAAATGTAACCCTTTGTGACCAATTGATCCCAAGAGAAAAATCAAAAATGGTGTTTTTTTTTACTTTTTTTATATTTTTTTCAATTTTCATAAAGTAAATGGTGGGTTATCCATATATGTGGGGTATCAAAAGAAAGCCCTATTTGTGCTTAAAAAAACAGTATATAATTTACGGGGGTGGAATAAAAGACTTAGAGGGAAAACACTGTTGAACAAAGACATAGTCAAAAAGGTCAGAACTGCTCCGGTCCTTAAGGGAAAACGACCTCAGATTTTCCCGGTCCTTACGGGGTTAACACACAGCGTCCCAAGGTTGTTACAGTGTAATTTTATCTACTTGTAGTTGCTAACTTGATGATACCTAACTTGCCCATCTTAGTTCATTCACTTATTAAGGGACTAAAAGTAAATCACTAGCTTTCAGTACCTAGTCTGTAGATGCTCTGTGCCTCCTTGCACAGTAATTTGTATATGCTGAATATGTTGCAGTCTCTTGAATGTCGCAGATTTTTCAATCACTAGCATGCACTGAACTGACATGTTTCTCTTGTATCTTTCTTATGGCACAGGTGTGTACTAGGATTCTTCGTCTAAATTGTCTCTTTGTTTTTCTCACATATTTTAGACTACAGATACATTTCATTGAGTAAATAACTCATTCAGTTATACAGTTTATAGGGGTATGTTGCATTAAAATCAAGACAGCCAAGGCACATTAATCATGTTGCTGGGATGAAGAGGGTGACATGAGAATCTCGCCCGCATGAAAAGGGCGAGATTCTCATGTCGCAGGCTTAAACGTCACATTTGAGCAGTTTCAGTGGTGTAACTACCATGGTCGCAGACTCGTCACTGCAGGGGGCCCGGCTGCTCGGTCAACCCCAGCAATGCAGCCTGACTGAGCCTAATAATAAATATGCTTGGCTACCTGTTTTTTAAATGATCTGTTGATTATTCTGCTTGCCATGATCTTAAGACAGGATCTTCCTGAGATATTGGGGCAGACAAGTCTTATAATTGATAAGAGTCATCAAAATTTAATTGAGTGACCTGGCACTCAAAGGGTTATCAGAGCCCTATTTAGTGTTCATCGTATTGTCTGCTCTGTGGGCCTCCGGCCAGAGGAGCCACTGTGGTGAATGGAGGCACCTAACAAGGAAGTGTGCATAGTGAGTGAAGAGTGAAGACATCCTATAGGAGACAGGGCTGTGATATCCCTTTGAGTGCCAGGTCACTCAATAATATTTTGCTCACCCCTTTCAATTATTTAAGCCATATCTGCAGAAGATCCTGGCTGAAGAGCCTGGCAAGCAGAATAATCACCAGATCATTTAACAAAGAGGTAGCCAAGCATATTTATTATGGAAGAGGACATGGGGGCAATGATGTATGGGAGAGGGCTTGGGGGGCAATAATGTATACAGTAGGGGTCAGTGATATACAAGAGGGGGCATGGGGGTCAGTGATATACAGGAGAGGGCATGGGGGCAGAGATATGTACAGGAGAGGGCATGGGGGCAGTAATATACAGATGGGGGGTAGTGATATACAGGAAAGGATGTAAGGTTGGGGGGAGCCATGGCAATTTTCATACCAGGGCCCGGTGGTTTCTAGTTATGCCTCTGAGTGGTTTCATCAACTCAAACATACCTTGCCGATATTTGAGCACCTGCATGTAAAGTTCTGTGCCCCTCTCTCCGTTGCACATATTTAACTTCTGTTTCAATAGTGGGTGACATTTCTAAAGGATACTGTATTGACAACCTTTGGTGATTTACTTCTAGAATCTGGGTGCAATGCTTAAGAGCAGTTATTCCATGTGGTAACCATTGACTGCAGATTTGTTGCAGTTTACACAGTGGTTCCAGGAAGTCATCTAACCTCATCATTCTCTTGTAGATCAGAACCTTACAACAGAGTCTCCTGGCTTTCTCCATTTCTCTACACAGATTGCTTAGTAGCAAAGTCCAGGAAAAGAGTAGTGGAGTCTCCTAAGGAAAATGGGAGTAATGTAGAATAGCTATGAGGAAACCAGGCAAGTCACCAAGACAGGAAACAAACGTGGTCAGACAGGCTGAGGTTGGCAGAAGGAAAGCACACCAGGCAGATAATGTAAATCTGAAGGCAAATGTGTAGTCTGTGAAGTAGATGTCAGAACTGGAAGCACTGGCTGAACACAGCAAAGGTCGCACATTGGAACCAGGTAACAGGCACTTTGAAAACACTCCTAAGAGCACCACTGACCAGCCTTACAGAGAAAAAGGGTTAGCGAAAAAGATAAAATGGAACTGGATCTGAAACGCATCCCAACTCAACATTACGTCATTAATAAATCTTACCCTTAGACTGATCTGTTGTTTAAACATAGTCATAGTCTCACTAAATAACTGACTGTGTTCCCATCTGTCTAGATCTAAGTTGGCAAAGGTGTGAGCACATGTACTTTCCATTTCTGTGCCACATATCTCCTTATAGTATTTGTGTCAAACAGAAAATAATTATGTGAACTGTGGATATTTTAGTGCAAATTTATTGTGGCTGTCAAACTATATTCCTCTACTCATCAGAAATGACTTAACTACCTCAATCTCATTTTCAGATATATTACTTTCTTCTAAGTACTCAGCAAGAGATGGAAAATTTCTGTGTGCTGTACTTGGAGGTGGGGACTGAGGCATGGGCAGAGATATGCCCAACAACTAAGATAACTGCCACCTGCTGGGGACAGGGTCTCCCTGCAATTAGAACTGAATAAACTTAAAGGGATAGTAATACTTTGTTTTATCTTTATTTTGTAGGCATTAAAAAACATGAAGGATGATATGTCTTATTTCTCAAACCTTTATGGTTTGAGAGATATTCACAAGTAAAGTTTCCCCTCCCGCCCCTTTTACCTAGTGTAAGCCATCTCATCTCAGATGTGGAATCCAGTCCATAGACCAGACAGATAACAGAAGGGGACAATCTTCTTCCTATGAGAACAATGAAAGCCCTGCCCCCCTTGGCAAGTTTTTCAGGTTTTTCCCTTATCTTAATTGAAGATTGTCCCTCTCTGCAGTCTACCTGGACACCTCCCTTCTGATCTGGCTGAGCAGTGTTACATCAGTAAAAGGGGCAGGAGGGGGATACTTTGTCATTGAATTGCTCTTGAACTACAACTCTGACAGAATTGAAATAACACTCTCCAAAGTCCAAATACTATGATGATTAATTAGAGCTGCTTTTATTATGAAACATTACTATCCCTTTAAGAGGGCCATAGGTTAAAGCAGAAGCGGCCTCTTGTAGCCCACAGGCCACATGCTTGCCATGCCTGTCTATAGATGACATTCATCTATTAGGTAATGCTGATTTGGACTGGGCTCAGAAATTTTCCGATGAATTTGTAGAAAAATTAAATAATGCGATCAATTTGTCAGTCATTAGTGAAGTAGCTAAAAAATCTAATTTCGTTTTTGGACATTCAGGTAATAATTGCTGAATTGATTTTAATTTTATTAGGATGTGATGATTCACTAAGTCAGCATTTGTTTTAACCAAGAACATAACTAATAATTGGGCTACAATATATTAAAGTAAACTAATAATGATTACAAAATATACAACAGGACAGCGTGAAAACAAGTGCCTAATAAATAATATAAATAGATGTATGTAATGAGGTAAAAAACAGGCAAACAAGATATAAATATCACATATATTTACTAATGAATATAGAACAGTAACACAAAATGTAATATAGAGAATAATAATATGATAAAAACAGTGATATAGCACTATGAAATAGACATAATGAAAATAGCATCACAATGAATAGAAAAGAATATATAATAGCTGCCAGACAATGTAGTCTATATAAATCAGGGTGTGGAGGAGTAGATGTATGCATGGAGGTAAATAGCGTCTCATGTTCTCCTATAGAATCTGTATCAGAATGAAATGCATATATAATAGAGGTGTAAAGGTTTCAGTGTAAAGTGTGTTACCTCTCCTGTCTCTATAGGATGGAAAAATTCTTACTAGATTATAGATACCCTCTCCCCTCTATTGTTCTCAGTTTTCTTATAACGATCATTCAGGAAAAAACACCATTAATACTTTGTGAAATAATCTCCTTAACCATGCCGGTATTATGCAGGGAAATTTCTCTTAGATATTGTTTCATAGTACTCTCAGTTACAGAAAGACATTTATAGGATGAGGGCATAGATCCTCCTAACTGACCGTACTCAGCATTAAACTGTCCAAATGTGGGCAGAGGTCCCTTTAGCTGACAACACCAGGTATAAAACCAATCAAGATATGCACAATCTTCCCCTTTACTGACTGGTAAATATGAAGATGTACAAGATCCACTTTTTGGTGGTTATGTCCTCCAGGTGAAATACGGGGATACTTAATCTCCACTTGTGTTGTCCTACCTCACAATACAAGTTTTGACTTTCCCTAGTGAAGTATTATTACAATATGAAATGTGTTGGAAGTGTATTAGTATACGATGCTTATATCTATATATACATTGCTGGAGGTGACAAAACACTAGTGGAGTTGGACTATCCCCTACATTTCATCTGGAGGACATTACCATCAAAAGATGGATCATGGACAGCTTCATATTGAGAGAAACTCAGCCATTAATGCACACAGAATTATTTCTAGCCAAGGAGATACAGGTAGTGGCAGGTTCATATCACGGTGCAGCTTCTCATGCTGTCACTCTCACTTGTGCTGTGCTCCGATTGGTTGAGCCTGTTTGGCCCGCCCCTGGTGACCTTTTTATTCTGGGCTAGTGGCACCTGTCATTTGCCCTTTCGTGGTGTTCCTGAGACAGTTTTGCTGTGCTGTCTTCCTGTGTTCCTGATCTCCGATGTACCGACTTGGCTATCCCTGACTACGATCCTGTGTACCTGCTCCGTGATTTGACCCGGCCTGGCTGACGTACCAGCTCGTTTTCCTGATCCGGCTTGTCTGAGAAACTGCTCCGTGATTCGACCCGGCCTGGCTGACGTTCCTGCTCGTTTCCTGATCCGGCTTGCCTGAGAACCTGCCCCGTGATTCGACCCGGCTTGCTGACGTTCCTGTTCCGGTCTCTGTGGCCGGTCTCCGTTCCTGTCCTGCCTTGTCGCCACTGCAACATAGTGACTGTGCTCTTGCTGTTCATTACGGCTCTGTGCTGTGCTGATTCCTGCCACTGAGCTGATCACTGCTGAGCTGTGTTTCTCTACCGAGCTGTTAACCCGTGCAGAGCTGTGTCCCAACTACCGAGCTGTCAGCCCGCGCAGAGTTGCATTCCAACTTCTGAGCTGTTAACCCATGCAGTGCTGTGTTCCTACTATCGTGCTGTCTCCAGTGCAGAGCTGTGTTACTACTATTTGCCATTAAAACCTAATAGAAATGTATATAACAAAAAAGGGGGGATATAAAAGAGATATATACAGGGTAGAAATAGTAAGTGGAATACAGTAGGGACAAAATGCTGACAGAGGGTACAAACATGCTTATAATTTAACCCCTTAGTGTAAATGAGCACACTTGGAGCAAACCAAAAGCACCATTAAAGACAAATAATTATTTCCAAATATGTTGAGGGAGGCTTTCAACTGCTAAGATGATAGAGAGGTTTCCAGTGTATTGTTTCACAGTGTGTGGGAGAATTGTCAGCATCAAGCAGGTTTAATTGTATCATATACACAGTGGAATGAAAAAAATCTATGGTAGCGCCTGGAGACATCAGTGTAAGGAAACCCTGAGCCCAGGCCTATGGCTTTGTTGATGTATTGGGAGGTATGTGTAGGTGAAGCAGGGGACTGGAATTTCACTTCCCCTAGTGTTTATATGGATAGACATGATATCTAGTGTTGAGCGAGCGTGCTCGGCCGATGCTCGGATCGGCTCGAGCATCGCTCTGCTCTGCACATGGCGGTACTCGTACGAGTACCGCCATGTGCTCGCCCGACATGCTCGGGTGAAGAGGATCTGTGCCGGAAGAGGCACAGATCCGAAGACGCTCCGCTGGACCACCAGGGAATGGAGGTACGGGGGCATTGCGGAGATGAAGGGGGCATTGCGGAGATGAAGGGGGACATTATGGAAGAGGGGCATAGACTCTATGCCCCTCTTCCACAATGTCCCCCTTCATCTCCGCTATGCCCGTCTTCCACAATGTGCCCCTTCATCTCCGCTATGCCCCTCTTCCACAATGTCCCCCTTCATCTCCTATGCCATAGAGGAGATGAAGGGGGACATTGTGGAAGAGGGGCATAGCGGAGATGAAGGGGGACATTGTGGAAGAGGGGCATAGAGTCTATGCCCCTCTTCCACAATGTCCCCCTTCATCTCCGCTATGCCCCTCTTCCACAATGTCCCCCTTCATCTCCGCTATGGCATAGGAGATGAAGGGGGACATTGTGGAAGAGGGGCATAGCGGAGATGAAGGGGGACATTGACCAGGCACCCTCCGCTCATCAGAGCAGGGGGTGCCTGGTTTAATGCTCGAGTGCTCCCATTCATTTGAATGGGGCTCGGGTGCTCGGCCGAGCACTCGAGCATCAGGGGGTGCTCGGTCAGAGCACCCGAGCACCCGAGCATCGGGGTGCTCGCTCATCTTTAATGATATCCTTTTCCTGTTATTGCCTTCCTCTAATGCTTTTCCTTCCCATGTTTTGTTTATACATATTCTATCCATTTGTATTGTTTGTTAAGGCCAGAGCTGTGGGGGTCGGAACAATCTCAAGTGACTTGGTATTAAAATGAGGAGAACCTCTGGGCAGTGGATATGTTGGCTAGCCTTAAGGGGTCATTCTCTCTTATGTCTCTCACGTACATATGAACTCCCCAGATATGACTCGGAGACGCCAGTTCTTACACTTAATTATGAGGTCACCAGGGAGAGAGGCTGATTCTCAGGGCTCAGTGAGTTGCCATGTAAGTCCACCTACTTCACTGTCAGTTCAGGTTACTCTCCATACCTGTTCTTCCTACTTTCCAACCATTTTAAGGACAAAGCCCTCCTCCAAATCCTGCCCAACTCTATCAAGCCCTGCCCACTTTATGACGCACATCGCTTCATTTGGACACGCCTATCCCTAGATCTTAATAGACCTGGAGGCTTGAGACAAGAGGGTTCCCAGCTATGGTCCTCAGACCAGGTAACTATAAATACAGCTTCTGAGTATGGCACAAGATACATCAGTTGTGGTCAGGGCTTACAGCTGGATGAAATGCTGAGATGATGTATTGTGTTAGGGGGTTGCCATCCCTGTGCCTACTGAGGTCCCAGGGTCGAGTCGACGTTGTTAACCTGTAAGAGGGCTAACTTAACAATAACCCGTGAATGAAGGGGGGGTATAAGGGGGGGCTCAACGTGAATTAAGCTCCAGTGGGAAGGGCTGCTGCCCGTATTTATGGGCTTGCAGCCCCTCCCACAAATACAGGTGTTACCACCTTAAACTTGTGAATTTTCTTTTCGTCTTGAATTCAATCCAGGCAGCTGAAAAATGCAGTTTACAGAATTATCACTTAAAATTAATTTGTTTGCCCTTTCATTTTTCCTGCAGACTTTACAAATGATGACATACACAGAATAGCGGCTAATGCTTCCCCTCTGTGTGTTTGTAATCTTTTTCTTTGAGAAATGTGTAAGAGGCTTGAAAATCCATAGAAGGGACTCAATAATGAGGTCGTTTTTGTTGATGATTGTCCTATGTGGAATGGTTTGAATGACGTTGTATCATACTTAATCTCAAACAGTGAAGTGTGAAGGAATATTTACCATTTTGTGGGAAAGTTAAAAAAATTATGACAGTGCCAAGCATTGCTGATATTACCCTAAATGAAAAGAGACTGAAAAATTGCCTATTCAATCAAGTGTGATGCAGAGAAAATTATATGGAAAAATGTTAAAGATTAGGCAGACGCTGAGCAATCACTGATCCACGTGGAAATAAAATCTGCATTCATACATAACTGCTTTTGCTGCCGTATGTAAATGACATTATATGTTCTTGGTAAGTACCAGCCCTCCTCTGCTATCAGAAGCAAAGGGAAATTGTTCTTTTAACCCTTTGAATGCCAGAGGGGAATGCAACGCATTGCTTTGGAATGTGTTACACACCCCTCTGGCATTCAAAGGGTTAACCCTTTGATTGCTAGAGAGGTGCAATGCATTACAGAGGGCCCTGGTGCTAAATTTCTTTTTGCCCCCAACATATATTCACAGATGAGTTACTAAAACGCATGGGACCCTAGGACAAATGGGTCTTCCTTGCATACTGGACCTCGCTACTCACTTTAGTTATGTCCCTTCCTAAAGATTTAAAAGAAGACAAAAGAAGACAATACCCTACGAGTGGTGTAGTCAATTGTTGGAAGTCCCATCACTTGAACAAAAAAACAAAGGGAAAAAAGAAAATTCAATATTAGAAGCAGGCCCACCCCTATCTTACATAATGGGCAACCAACAGAGGCGTAACTAGAACCCTCCGGGCCCTGGTGCAAGAAGTACCATGGGCCCCCCCATCGCCCAACCACATTGGGCCCCCCCGACCACAATGCTCCCCCAATCTCCACAATGCCCCCATCTCCTACCGTCCAATCCCTGGTGGTCCAGTGGAGTGGCAGGAGAGACGGGTTAGCACGTTGAGCTCCCGTGCAGTCCTCTTCTGTAATGCAGAGTGCTGGGAGATGATGTCATCTCCTAGCGCTCTGTGTTACTAGAGCGCCGGAGGGAGATTGCGGGTGCCAGGCAGAGGGGTCGCAGGGTGCAACTCCTATAGTTACGCCACTGGCAACCAGGGCTAGATTTACATACCAGGCATCCCAAAGCAAGGTACTGTAGGCTCCTTTAGCTCCACCCATTGCCACACCCACAATCTGCACGTGATCCCACCCCCAGGCCCATCCACTGTTCCCTGGCACTGAAAATGCTCTTGGCCTGAAACACAGGGGAATAAAGCTGAAACCCCAGAGTTGCTAGTGAGATCTCCCACACATTGCTCCACAATGTACTGGAGATCCTTTTGGCATCTAGGGGGTTAACTAATAAACTATAAACAGTATAAAATTGGTGCAGGGACATTGAGAATGCTCTAGCCACACCCACAATTCAGAAAATGGGTGTGGCCAGCACATCTGAGGCTCCCCTCAATATTTTGGCACTTTGGGTAGTTGCCTACTCTGCCCAACTGGAAATCCATCCATGCATTTCAGTATCTTAGATGTAGTAATAATGTGTTTATTTCAGTATCTTTGTAGTGAAAATATAAAATATATATATATTTTTTTTTTGCTGGAGCACCATCTTTTAGAGATCTCTTGGTAGACCAGTTTTGAGGCAGAAACACATGGTTCCTTTCTGAAATTAAAATTTTGTGTAAGTTTCAAAATATGTAGCATTGAAGGGTTTCTTGTTCGTTTGTCACTTATTTTGTGCCCAAAATGCAAAACTGTGCAAAATGTAAAAAAAAAAAAAAAATTACTTTCTGTGTTTCAATTCCAAATTTGTATGTGAAGACCTACATCTAAAATCATTATTTGTTTGTTTGATTGTTTTTTGGGGGAGCATTTTTTTCTTTGTTTTTTTCTGGGGGGTGTAGGTGGTTTTTGTTTGTTTGTCTTTTGGGGGGTGGCTGTTTTTTGTTTTTGTTTGTCTTTGATTGCCATGTTTACCTGAGGTGCCAAATACAGAACAATAGAGAGCAAAGAAAAAAAACAAGAGGCACTCCTAGTGAAAACCTTCAATTATTGTAGTCACCCACCATCACTATTAGAAAATTACTCACAAAATAAATGGCTAAATAAGACACTTATGTGCCATCCTATTCATGCTTTGGGGGTATAATTGTCACCGCCCACCTCAAGCACTATCTAAAGGCTGCACCACTCTTTAAAGAGTGGTTAGATTAGTTGAGAAAGCAGCCATGTATGCTGGGAAACACGCCCTTTACGCCTTTTAATGCCACTGAGCATATATTATTTTAATTAAATTTGTATACAAGAACAGTTTGACTACTTGATATTTATTTTTTATTTTTACTTTTAAGTTTTATTATTTTTTATACCATATATTATTTTGGTTTTCATCTTGGATACTGCCTGAGGTGGTTAAAGGGATAGTAATACTTCGTTTTATCTTTATTTTATTTTGTAGGCATTAAAAAATACGAAGAACGAAATAAATATTATCTCTCAAACCTTTATGGTTTGAGAGATATTCAAGAGCAAAGCTTCCCCTCCCTCCCCTTTTACCTAGTGTAAGCCATCTCTTCTCAGAAGTCCCCCCTTGACAAGTTTTTCAGGTTTTTCCCTTATCTTAATTGAAGATTGTCCCTCTCTGCAGTCTACCTGGGCACCTCCCTTCTGATCTGGATGAACAGTGTTACATCAGTAAAAGGGGCGGGAGGGGGATACTTTGTCATTGAATTACTCTTGAACTACCACTCTGACAGAATTGAAATAACACTCTCCAAAGTCCAAATACTATGATGATTAATTAGAGCTGCTTTTATTATGAAACATTACTATCCCTTTAATATCGGAAGGTTTCCAGGACACTAATCGGGTGGGATAACATCAAAGTGACTTCAGGACTCCTGTGGAGAACGTATTTGAACCCCAGCAAGGATGGATAAAGTACCCTGTGTGTCTTTTCTGTTGATTGCAGACATATCAACCACTTGCAAATGTGAGTTGATTATATATTGTTTATTGTAGCCCTCAATGTCCTTGGGTTAATATACTATAGGTGCCCCTGTCTTTTTCTTCTGTTTTTCTACAAATACAGAACCATATGCATTGGCTAGCAAAGTGTAGATAAAGATGATTTCCAGAGTTGCTTGCCATTAATGTCTCTTCCACCCCAGCTTCTCCTCCTGGCTGCTGCTTCTGCTCTATTAGAGTCGAACTGATTGGCAATGATGATGACAAATGTGAAAGAGGGTCCCCTACTGTCACACTTGCCATCTCTTGAGGTAAAGAAGGCAGACTGGCAGCAATAGCATCAGGCATAGGCAGCTGATCTGTGCTGATGCTAATACTGCTTGCCAGTTCCGCCTTCCTCAGCATCATGTCCCAGATACACAATGCCAGGGGAAGGGGAATCAATGGGTAAGGGGGATGTTGTGGGCTCCCTTGACCGCTAGTCTGACTGGTCAGCATCATAACTTTCACTTCCTCTTCCACCTCAGCAGGATGATCTACAAAGATCACGCTAATCCCACCACCATCTTCTTCACTATCGTCACCACCATCACCCCTTCCCTCAACCCCAACACTCTAAGCCTCTAGTCCCGTAGAACAGAGATAACAATCAGATCATGAAGAAACGTTGATCAAGTCTGACTGTGTCTTCACAGTCAGTGACACTGAATTTTGGGGTATTTGTGGTCAACCTCTTTTCTCCATTCCAGTCCCTCAGAGTCACCCCAGGTTCCCCTGATACAGTGAACAGATTTATTGGCCTGTCTTCTGTAGCTCAAAAATGTACTGCTTTCTCTTCCTTTCACAAACACAGAATGGCCTGCTGTGAGAGACTGACACACTTTTATGCTATGCCTGTGAGAATAGAAGAGAAACTTGCTATGTGGTGGGCAGCTGCCTGTGTTTACTCTGTCACATAAAAAGTTGAGGTATTTGGGGTAAATCTCATCTTCTCTCTTCTACACCCTCATGCTCCCATAGCACAGATATAGCATCCAGATGAAGAATAGACTTGGATCACCTCTGCCTGTGTTTTCCCAGTCAGTCACACAGAATTTTGGGGTGTTTTGGGTAATTGTCATTTGCTCCCTTCTCACGCTCCCAGACTCCCCAGACACAGAGATGACAGCCAGATCAGGAAGTAACTTGGATCATAGCTGCCTGTGTCTATCCAGTCACACAAAATTTGGGGGTATTTGGGGTAAACCTCCTTTGCTCCTTTCTCACACCCCCAAACTCCCGTAGGACAAAGATAACAGCCAGATCAGGAAGAAACTTGGACCACAGGTGCCTGTGTCTTCCTAGTCAGTTACACTGAATTTTGGGGTGTTTCACGTCAACCTCCTTTCTCCCTTCCTGTCCTTCAGAGTCTCCCAGAACCCTCTAAAACAGAGGACAGTTTTCCTGCCTAGAAGACTCTCTAAACTAAGTCCCAGCTCCACTTTATTAGCCTGTCTTCTCAAATATGCCATTTTCTCTTCTCATAGAATGGCATGATCTGAGAACCTGACACCCTTTTATACTATGACAGTAAAGCAAAATAGAACCTGCACCAATGAAGAATTTCCTATGCACACAATAAATAACTAGTTAAGGTGAACTCAAAGGTCTAGGAGCAATACAAAACCCCAAAACATGAGTGATTGTGTGGCAAAAGGACTACACAATACCATCAAAAAAAGAGAGACCCATTCAAGGAGGCACACTAACTAGGTATAAAGTATCAAAAGGATTTAATTAGCAATACAAAATAAGTCAATATTGTCTGTAAAAACATTTTAAAACAGCACATCCTGAGTAAATGTATAAAGTGTCTCCACACATGGCCAGAGAGGGATCAAGAGAAATCAGCCCCACAATAAAGATGCTAAATTCTGAATCCTGACAAGATATACAAGGTATATAATAAAGTGAAAAAGTATACTCATCTATCCAAATGGAAACATACATGGTTCAGGGTAGGCTTGTCATCCCAACAGCCCAATGTGTATCACCACTCTTGGTGGCTTCGTCAGGGGTAATGGGAGAGGCTACAGGAATACCCAGAAATACTAATCCCCAACCAATACAAAAAACACATTGTGGTCATGTGAACATCAGTGCTATCAATATGGCTACCAGCCAAGTCAAAACAAGGTGAACTGAAGGACTGGATGCAAATTGTTACCATCCTTACTACGGATATTTGATAATAATGAAAGTATAGTATGGTCATAAAGTAAGGAGTAGATATGCAGTAATGTCAATGATCACCAATACTGTGCAGTACATAATATAAGGACAGAATCAAAGCAAGCTGCAGAAAGTAATACATGCAGCAAAGAAAAATAACAAAATGTTTGAATGCCCCGATCAAATGGGGGCAAAACATTAAGGTGCATCTTAAAAAAAGATAATAGATCACAAGCAGCGAGACAACTACAATCAGCAAACACTTGATGTGAATACGCCGGATTGTTTATATAACAAGTATAACGATCGCAAGTCAGATAAGTATTTAGATGAGAGCACATATTGATCACTAGATCACTAGGTAAAGAGGAGAAGTGGGTATTAGAGTGGCTTAATGCAAACATTTGAGAGACATAATTGGCTAAAGATAGATAATTGATATGAGCCAAAACTTATACAAAGTACAATGAAGATCCTATCTCATTAGCCCCAATTAATCTTAGCTATAATGTAGGGAATTCCCTAAAGTATCCAAAATAGTTACATTAATGGCTATAATTTACAATAATAGTTACAATAATGGTTATGGTTCACATCACAAAAAGACATATGATGATTGTTAAAAAATATAAAGAAGTCACAAAACAATAATTGAGTATATACTTAATATCTTATTGATATTATGAGGTCACAACTAACTTAGTCCGACTTTTAGACTGATGAACAATTAAGCTCTAATTAAACAAAGTCCAAATAATGGTGGTTCATAAAGGTGCAGAATAACACTCTAACGTAACAGTTCATCATGACCTAATCCTCCAGTGATTTTCACAGTTTGCCAGAATATTTTAATAGTGGAGTTCTGGCTAATTGTTATGTTCAATTTACTAGAGAAATCATCCAAAAGTCGCTGCCGAAGGGTAAGACACAGTCCCATCATATGAGCTCAAAGGCTAACCCCTGATCAAGATGCATTATAAGTTCAAAGGTGTAGTGTAACATCCAATAAGAAGAATGGTTACCAAAGGGAACCTATGACTGTGGAAAAAGAAGAGAAACTTTCCATGTGGTGGTCAGAAATTATGTCTTTCTACTGATTTCAGTGTAATGAGCTATTCAAAAGAAAACAAAAATGAAAAAGCAGCGCTTTTTGCAAAAAATGTCCCCTTTTTCTCTCTTGAGGCAAAAACTTTCACCCATCCCTAGAGACCCCAAGATAGGCTCCTATGTAGCACCCCCTATATCAGGTCCTTTAATAGTTGTCTGATATACAATTCATGGAGACAGAGAGAAGAGATGATGGTGATGGAGGTCTTTCAGCCTTTGAGTATTCCCTGGGCTACTCCAGTAGACCTGGTACCAAAAAAGCATGTGTCCATTAGGTTTTGTGTAGACTACTGGTGCTTGAATGACCACACTGTCACTGATGTCTATTCCATACTCCACATCAACCTGCAGGGTTAGCTGGCAGGGGACAGATATGTTTCCACCCTCTGTCTGAGCAAGGGATATTGGCAAGTACCCTTTTAAGATCAAGTTTGACCAAATTTGCCCTTCATAATCCCATTCAGCATATAATAATTCCTCTTTATGCCATTCAGGATGAAGAATGCCCCAACGATCTTCCAGAGACTAATGGATTGGCTGCTAGAATGCTTGCAACACTTTGCCTGTGCATATATGAATGCTTTGTTGTCTCCATAACTGTACTTCAAGTGAGACCTTACTGGAGATCTATAGAGTGGCAATAATACTTCTAGCTTCCTGCTACTAATTGTAATAACTATTAGTGTTGAGCGAGCATGCTCGGCCGATGCTCGGATCGGCTCGAGCATCGCTCTGCTCGGCACATGGCGGTACTCGTACGAGTACCGCATGTGCTCGCCCGCCATGTTCGGGTCTCCTCCCCGCACGTTTTGCGGCTGCTGCGCAGCCAATAAACGTGCAGGGAGGCTCTGACATCGGTGTAATGCCAGCAGCCATGTTGGCTGCTGGCATTACACTGATTGGCTGGCCAGAACCCGTGGTCGGGTGCTGTATAGCACCTGACCATCGAGTTCGGCTCAGTCTGAGCCAGGGAGAGCTGAGGATAGGAAGGGAAAGGCAGTGTAGGGAGGAAAAAAAAAATTGTGAAAAAAAAGAACCAAAAGTCCTTTTTAGGACTACTGTGTGTGAGGGCAGCAGGTTATTTTGTGTGGGGGGAAAAAAACAAAAAAAAAAAAAAAAAAAAATATTCTGTTTAGTGTGAAAAGTTGCAGATTAGAGCACATTCTGTTTAGTGTGCACAGTTGCAGATTAGAGCACATTCTGTTTAGTGTGCAAAGTTCCAGATTAGAGCACATTCTGTTTAGTGTGCAAAGTTGCAGATTAGAGCACATTCTGTTTAGTGTGCAAAGTTGCAGATTAGAGCACATTCTGTTAAGTCTTCAAACTAAAATATCAAAGTCACATATTCCATTCAGTGTGCGTCGCCGCAGTTTAGCAGCACATTCTGTGTACTGTGCAGAGTTGCAGAATAGGAAGAAATACTGTTAAGTCTTCAAACTAAAATATCAAAGTCACATATTCCATTCAGTGTGCTTCGCCGCAGTTTAGCAGCCTATTCTGTGTACTGTGCAGAGTTGCAGAATAGGAAGAAATACTGTTAAGTCTTCAAACTAAAATATCAAAGTCACATATTCCATTCAGTGTGTTTCACCGCCGTTTAGCAGCCTATTCTGTGTACTGTGCAGAGTTGCAGAATAATAAGAAATACTGTTAAGTTTTCAAACTCAAATATTAAAGTCACATATTCCATTCAGTGTGTTTCACCGCCGTTTAGCAGCCTATTCTGTGTACTCTGTACAGTTGCAGAATAATAAGAAATACTGTTAAGTTTTCAAACTCAAATATTAAAGTCACATATTCCATTCAGTGTGTTTCACCGCCGTTTAGCAGCCTATTCTGTGTACTCTGTACAGTTGCAGAATAATAAGAAATACTGTTAAGTTTTCAAACTCAAATATTAAAGTCACATATTCCATTCAGTGTGTTTCACCGCCGTTTAGCAGCCTATTCTGTGTACTCTGTACAGTTGCAGAATAATAAGAAATACTGTTAAGTTTTCAAACTCAAATATTAAAGTCACATATTCCATTCAGTGTGTTTCACCGCCGTTTAGCAGCCTATTCTGTGTACTCTGTACAGTTGCAGAATAATAAGAAATACTGTTAAGTTTTCAAACTCAAATATTAAAGTCACATATTCCATTCAGTGTGTTTCACCGCCGTTTAGCAGCCTATTCTGTGTACTCTGTACAGTTGCAGAATAATAAGAAATACTGTTAAGTTTTCAAACTCAAATATTAAAGTCACATATTCCATTCAGTGTGTTTCACCGCCGTTTAGCAGCCTATTCTGTGTACTCTGTACAGTTGCAGAATAATAAGAAATACTGTTAAGTTTTCAAACTCAAATATTAAAGTCACATATTCCATTCAGTGTGTTTCACCGCCGTTTAGCAGCCTATTCTGTGTACTCTGCACAGTTGCAGAATAATAAGAAATACTGTTAAGTTTTCAAACTCAAATATTAAAGTCTCATATTCCATTCAGTGTGTTTCACCGCCGTTTAGCAGCCTATTCTGTGTACTCTGTACAGTTGCAGAATAATAAGAAATACTGTTAAGTTTTCAAACTCAAATATTAAAGTCACATATTCCATTCAGTGTGTTTCACCGCCGTTTAGCAGCCTATTCTGTGTACTCTGTACAGTTGCAGAATAATAAGAAATACTGTTAAGTTTTCAAACTCAAATATTAAAGTCACATATTCCATTCAGTGTGTTTCACCGCCGTTTAGCAGCCTATTCTGTGTACTCTGTACAGTTGCAGAATAATAAGAAATACTGTTAAGTTTTCAAACTCAAATATTAAAGTCACATATTCCATTCAGTGTGTTTCACCGCCGTTTAGCAGCCTATTCTGTGTACTCTGTACAGTTGCAGAATAATAAGAAATACTGTTAAGTTTTCAAACTCAAATATTAAAGTCACATATTCCATTCAGTGTGTTTCACCGCCGTTTAGCAGCCTATTCTGTGTACTCTGTACAGTTGCAGAATAATAAGAAATACTGTTAAGTTTTCAAACTCAAATATTAAAGTCACATATTCCATTCAGTGTGTTTCACCGCCGTTTAGCAGCCTATTCTGTGTACTCTGTACAGTTGCAGAATAATAAGAAATACTGTTAAGTTTTCAAACTCAAATATTAAAGTCACATATTCCATTCAGTGTGTATCACCGCCGTTTAGCAGCCTATTCTGTGTACTGTGCAGAGTTGCAGAATAATAAGAAATACTGTTAAGTTTTCAAACTCAAATATTAAAGTCACATATTCTGTGTAAGATGAAGAAGGCGGGTAAAAAGGGACGGGGAAGTGGACGTGATCCTGAAAGTTCAGGGCGCGGGTCAGGACGCGGAGAAACTGTGCCTGGTGCCAGAGCACAAGAAAGAAAGACATCCACCATACCTAGCTTCATGTGTAATTTTACAGGGCGTCGCAGGACATCACTCTCGAGGTCCGACCACTGCGAACAGGTGGTCGGTTGGATGACAGCTGATACTGCTTCCAGTCGGTTAAGCACCACCCTGTCTTCCACCAAGTCCACTCTCAGTAGCCAAGAGTCTGGTCAACATAATCCTCACTCTGATCATCCTTCCTCCCACCATACACGGTCTGGTCAAAGAAGTGATCCCACACTGGGATATAGTGAGGAGCTCGTCTCATCACCAATCCTTCATTTGACCCTCTCTCCAAGCATGCTTGCAGAGGAACATGACATCTTGTGCCCTGATTCACAACCTCTAGAGGCTACCCAATCACAAGAAGATGACAGATGTGAACGGCATTTAAGGTCAAAGGAAGTAGTGGATGATGATGATGATGATGAGACACAGTTGCCATTAAATCAACCACTATTTCCGTCTCAAGACCTTGTTGAGGAGAATGTTATACAGTTGTCAATGACTGAGTATGTGGTGGGATCAAGACTTGAGGAGGATGATCAGAGTGAGGAAGTGGAGGAGGACTTGGTGGACGATGAGGTGACTGACCCCACCTGGGAAGGTGTAGAGCCGAGCGATGACAGCAGTCCTGAGGGTGAGCCATCTGCAGCACCGCAACAGGCTGGAAGAGGCAGTGGTGTGGCTACAGAAAGAAGGCGGACCGCACCAAACCGGCCCGCAAATGTTCCACTGAGCACCCCCTTGCGTAAATCTACCTTGCCAAGGGGTAGGTGTTCCGCGGTATGGCGTTTTTTTAAGGAAAGTGCGGACGACAAAAGAATTGTAGTTTGCAACCTGTGCCACACCAGAATGAGCCGAGGCATGAACACTAGAAACCTCACCACCACCAGCATGATCCGACACATGGCATCCAAGCACCGTAGTAAGTGGGAGGAACGCCTGGATCGCCCATCTGTGTCTGCAGGCCACACCACTGCCTCCTCTTCCCCTGTTTTCGGTGCCGGCCAATCGCCTGTCGAAGGCGCAGGCCCGCATACCTCCCGCCCTGCACCTGTAGCATCTGAAGCACCATCAGCGACCACATCCACTTCCCTGTCCCAGCACAGCGTCCAAATGTCGTTACCCCAGGCATTTGAGCGCAAGAGAAAGTACCCAGCCACCCACCCACAGGCCATAGCACTAACCTCACACCTTTCAAAATTACTGGCCATCGAAATGCTGCCATTTAG
Organism: Rhinophrynus dorsalis; assembly: GCA_037306005.1. Classification (NCBI taxonomy): domain Eukaryota; kingdom Metazoa; phylum Chordata; class Amphibia; order Anura; family Rhinophrynidae; genus Rhinophrynus; species Rhinophrynus dorsalis. The sequence continues at coordinate 518,849,243 of CM074720.1, read as the reverse complement.
GCTTGTGGACACTGAGTCCTTCCGCAGCCTGATGGCAGCAGCTGTCCCTCGGTACGCGGTCCCCAGCCGCCACTACTTTTCCCGGTGTGCCATCCCCGCATTACACCACCATGTGTCCCGTAACATCACCCGTGCCCTGACCAACGCAGTTACTGGGAAGGTCCACTTAACGACTGACACATGGACAAGTGCTTGTGGCCAGGGACGCTACATTTCCCTGACGGCACACTGGGTGAATGTCGTGGAGGCTGGGAGCGACTCGGACCCTGGGATGGCACGGGTGCTACCCACGCCGAGGATTGCGGGCCCTACCTCCATCAGGGTTTCCACCAGCACCTACGTTATTGGCTCCTCCTCCTCCGTTTCCACCTCCGAATTCTCTACACACAGCGCCACTCCCCCATCAGCCAGTAGCTGGAAGCAGTGTAGCACTGCAGTGGGGAAGCGTCAACAGGCCGTGCTGAAGCTGATCTGCCTTGGGGACAAACAGCACACGGCCTCAGAGCTGTTGCAGGGGATTAGTCACCAGACCGAGCAGTGGCTCTCGCCACTCAACCTGCAACCAGGCATGGTTGTGTGTGATAATGGGCGTAACTTGGTGGCGGCTTTGGAGCTCGGCAAGCTCACACACGTACCATGCCTAGCGCATGTATTTAATTTAGTGGTGCAGCGATTTCTAAAAACCTACCCCAATGTGCATGATCTCTTGACCAAGGTGCGCCGCGTGTGTGCACATTTCCGTAAGTCATCAACAGCTTCAGCCGGCCTGTTGAAGCTGCAGCAGCGCTTACAATTGCCAGCTCACCGGCTGCTGTGTGACGTGAGCACGCGCTGGAACTCCACCTTCCACATGTTGGCCCGGCTTTGTGAGCAGCAGAGGGCAGTAGTGGAGTACCAGCTGTTACACGGTCGTCGCCTCTCCGTTCAACTTCCTGTAATCAGAAGTGAGGAGTGGGAATGGATGTCAGACCTCTGCGAGGTTTTACGCAATTTTGAGGAATCGACACAGATGGTGAGCGGCGATAACGCTATTATCAGTGTAACCATCCCACTTCTGTGTCTACTGAAACGCTCGCTGCTCACAATTAAAACCGACGCTTTGCATGTGGAAGAGGTGGAAATGGGGGAGGAAGAGCTTACACAAGGTGATAGCCAGAGCACCCTCACTTCGTCTTCTCAGCGACAATTGGAGGAGGCGGAGGAGGAGGAGGAGGAGGAAGACACGGTTGCCTCCGCTACAGAGGGTAGCCATGGAACTTTAGTTCCATCTCTTCAGCGTGGGTGGGCAGAAGAGGAGGAAGAGGATGAGGATATTGAGAGTCATCCTCCTGGTGAGGACAGCGAAATCTTGACTGTTGGTACTCTGGCACACATGGCTGACTTTATGTTAGGCTGCCTTTCCCGTGACCCACGCGTTGTACGCATTTTAGACAACACGGATTACTGGGTGTTCACCCTTCTGGACCCCCGCTACAAAGAGAATTTCTCATCTCTCATTCCTCCGGTGGAGAGGACAAGCAAAATGTTGCAATACCAGAAGGTTCTTGTCGAAAAATTGCTCCAAAATTTTCCATCTGACAACGCTGGCGGCAGAGTACGTGCTACCTTGGCCAACCGAGAAGGGGAGAAAAGGGGAGCACACAGCAGTTCCGAGAAAGGCAGGGCAACACTCTCCAAGGCGTGGGACACCTTCATGACACCCCGCCAGCACCCTCACCCTGATGCGCAGCCTAGTGTCACAAGGAGGGAAAAGTTTTGGAAGATGGTGAAGGAGTACGTAGCAGACCGTGTCAGCGTCCTCAATGATCCCTCTGTGCCTTACAACTACTGGGTGTCCAAGCTGGACACGTGGTATGAACTGGCACTCTACGCCTTGGAGGTCCTGGCCTGCCCTGCCGCCAGCGTTCTGTCTGAGCGGGTATTTAGTGCTGCTGGTGGCATCATAACAGATAAGCGTATCCGCCTTTCCACCTACAATGCTGATAGGTTGACACTTATAAAAATGAACAAGGCCTGGATTTCCCCTGACTTCTCCACTCCACTGGAGGAAAGCCCCGGGGGAACATAAACTCACTTTATATATGTTATTTACAATGATGGGAATACTCTGTATTCCCATTCACCCCTTCCACCCAAAAAACGGGTATATGGTTGACTCTTAATCTTCTCATCCTCCTCCTCCTCTTCCATATGCCCTGTGCTATAATTTTTATATAGGGCCAGCTCACCAGCGGGCCCTGTGATATAATTTTTATATAGGGCCAGCTCACCAGCGGGCCCTGTTTGCCAATTTTTATATAGGTCAGCTCACCAGCGGGCCTTCTCATATAATGTTTTATTGGGTCAGCTCTCTAGCGGGCCCTCTCATATAATGTTTTATAGCGTCAGCTCACTAGCGGGCCTTCGCATATAATGTTTAGGATGGTCAGCTCTGCAGCAGACCCTCACCCATAATGTTTTAGATGGTCAGCTCAGCGCACGTTTCCCTCTTAATCATGGCCTCAGTTCAATAAAATCAATGAAATTTTTGGGAGAATTTGCCTCTGTGCACGTTTCCCTCTTAATCATGGCCTCAGTTCTGAAAATCAAGGAAATTTTTGGGAGAATTTGCCTCTGTGCACGTTTCCCTCTTAATCATGGCCTCAGTTCTGAAAATCAAGGAAATTTTTGGGAGAATTTGCCTCTGCGCACGTTTCCCTCTTAATCATGGCCTCACTTCCGAAAATCAAGGAAATTTTTGGGATAATTTGCAGATGATATACAAGTAAATATACAGCAAATATTGTTTGGTAACAATTTTTCGCCTAAAGTCGTTTTTATTTTCCTTTTTGTGTGTTTTATGGTCAGTCTGTAAAAATGGCGTACTACGGGCGAAAGATCGTTCCCAGCAGCGATGTTGGAGTCCAAGATGCATCCAGACATCCTCCCTATGCTGTCCCTGAACCATTTCTGTGGTGTTTCCATCCTTTTCTGCCATTTTCCTATGGACCAGGCACCCTCCCCTCATCAAAGCAGGGGGTGCCTGGTGTAATGCTCGAGTCCTCCCATCGACTTCAATGGGGCTCGGGTGCTCGGCCGAGCACTCGAGCCTCAGGGGGTGCTCGGTCAGAGCACCCGAACACCCGAGCATTGGGGTGCTCGCTCATCACTAATAACTATACAACCAAGAACCCAGTTTGCTTTTCCCATTTCATGCCTACCTCCCAGTCATCTGAAATAATAACTTTCAAGTCCCTTTCCTCTGATAGTTTTGTCAGCAAAGAACATAAAGTCTTTCTGTGTCCTAATCCCTCCTGGAGAGACAAACCTATTGCAGATTTTTATCTGCAAAAAGAGCACAGCTTACCTTGAGTACCACTAGTAAGATCACTAATAAAGCTCTTTAAGAGTAGATACCCTAACACTGAGTCCTGTGGCACACCACTAGTAACCTTTCATTCCTTTGAATGAATATCATTGATTATGACACTCTATTATCCATAACCAGTCCTGTCACTAGAGATTGGTTAAAAATCTCAGTTAAAGGTTCTGAAGGCAGAGACCCTAGCTCCTTTAATTATCGTCAATGAATCTCATCTGGACCAACAAATTTATCCACTTTCAGTTTTAATAACATCAGTAATTCACCATACTCTGTAAACAGACTAGTGTACACTGGTTTAGCATTAAAGACCCCACTTGTTCTGTCCCATTGGTCCACCAGGGCTCATAATGTAACTCCAGCTTCATCAGTAGCTCTATTCATAGGGGATCTGATTTGCCAGTTGAGCAGTATTGTATGATACCTGTCTTTAACATTTTGAGTACCCAAGGGGTGTCAATTGCATTTCTTTCCAATGTGCCAGAGGACACACATCTGGCGCTAAAAGTGTTATAGGCCCTGGTCTTGTTCTTGGATTAGGATTTTCTACCCAGATTAAGGTAAGTGGAGGTTAGTATTAAGAGGTGTTATTGTTCCTTGAAAGTGTGTTAAAGGATAGTAATGTTTCACAAAAACAGCAGCTCCAATTAATTGTCATATAGTATTTGGGCCATGGAGAGCATTATTTCAATACTGTCAGAGTTGTAGTTCAAGAGTAATTGAATGATAAAGTATCCCCCTCTTGCCCCTTTTACTGATGTAACACTGCTCACCTCAGAGCAGCAAGACTGTCCAGATGGATCACAGAGAGGGACAATCTTCAGTGATCATAAGGAAAAACTTGAGAAACCTGTCAAGGGGGTCAGGGTTTTCCTTATGATCACAGTAAGAATATTGTCTCTTGCTGTGACCTGTCTGGTCAAGTGATCAGATTCCACATCTGAGGTGAGCAGTGTTACATCAGTTAAATAGGCGGGAGGAGGGATACTTTATCATTCAATTACTCTTAAACTACAACTCTGACAGTATTGAAATAACACTCTTCATGGCCCAGATACTATGAAGAGTAATTGGAGCTGCTGTCCTTGATACTTTACTGGCGTCCATGGGTATCCACTCAATGCAGGAACACAAGGTAATATGTCCTGAATAAGCTTCCCAACCTGAAGTTTCTGGATGCCAGAAAAGTATCAAGAAAAGAGCGTGAAGTAGCGGTGGAGAGGGGCCTTCATGAAAGTAGTAAAGCCAAAGGAGATCAAGATTTCTACTGGCATTACATCAGCTGATCCGTGTGGCTTTTGAATTGGCGTGAGAAGTCTATTGGCAAGCTATGTCACTTTCCCTGACAAGTAATCTGATACATGTTCGGATCATCTTCGCTGATCCTGTATACAGGCCTTTCTTCAAGTGGGCATCTAGTAAGTGCATTGATTTTTTTTTTTTTTGTGTAAGTATTTTATTGAGTTTAGAAGATCATACAAAGCAATGTCAAAGAGAGGTTACAGTTTGATCTAAGAAGACAAAACAGTACTCTAGTTGAATACAACAAAGCAGAATAAAATTACATATAATGGAATATACATAAATATAAGTGCAGTAGACTGCCAATAATAAGTGATATTCCCTGTAGAGCTGTAATAACCATACATTTAACTCAGTCTAATAATTATAGCTCGCATTTGAAAGTACAAAGAAATAGTACAATCAGATATAAAATATGACACATGCGTAAAGTGAGAAGGAGAAGAAAGAGAGAAAGAGTAAGCAGGAAAAAAAATAAAAAGGGGGGAAAGGGTTTAGTTGTTGCCCCTAATCAAGGTCGAAACAGAAAGGAACAACCCAACAGAATAGAGCTTAGCTTTGACCAATTCCGCAAGACTCCAGTCCAAAGGAATGTCCAGACACATCCCAATGTGACCAAATTTCCCTATAGAGTGGGAGAGAGTGAGTGCAAAAAGCATGCAGTTTCTCCATATCTCGAAAATAGTTCACTTTACTTCTCCATTTCGGTATCTCCGGCGCCAATGGTTGTTGCCAACCACCCGCCACACAGGACCTTGACGCAGTAAGCAGATAATGAAGAAGTCTAAACTTCCTCGGGGTAAAGGTATTGTGGAAAGAAAATAGGTAAAGACAAGGATCTTTAGGTACTGGGAAACCGAAAATTTCCTGTAAAATCTGCTCAATCCTCGACCAGAACTCCTGAATCACCCTACAATGCCACCAGATATGAGCCATCGTCCCACCATCTTCTCCACACCTCCAGCACTCACCCGACAGCCCAATTTTCATCTTCTCCAGTCTCACCGAGGTCAGATACCATCTAGAGAGTAGTTTATACATTCCTTCCAGGGAGGAGGTATCTCTCGGTAGAAGATGTAAGTGTCGAAAGATGGTTCTCCAGGTTGACTCCTCCGCTAGCTCTGTCTGCCAAGCTATAGTATAAGCGGGAAGGTGCATTTCTTCCGAATTGCCACAAAGCTTATATAATTTAGAGAGTGTGTTGTCACGACATCGCGGGGAAGTCAAAAACTCCTCCATCTCAGTCGCAGGATGGGATAAAGAACCAGCACGCAGCAATTTCCCAACATAATGCGAGAGTTGTAAGTATCTCCACGATTCTCGCTGAGGAATAGCAAAACGAGACCTCAATTCCGTGAACGAGAGAACAACATCATCCCTCACCAAAGATCCAACTGTCACAAGACCACAGTCAGACCAAGCACAGAAAGCCGCTCTTTCCAATCCAGGCAAGAAACCAAGATTACCACAGAACACCATCATCGGAGATGGGAAGATGGACCACTGACGAGGACTACCCCAGCGACGCCAAAGGTACAAAATCCTACCCAAAATCGGGGACTGTCTAATAGAACTCGGGACCTCCTTCGGAGGCATAAATAGTAACGCATTCGGACTCAGGTCTGGATAGGCAGACAGTGAGATCCGCAACCAATCAGCGGACGCAAATGTAGCGACACAATCAGTCAACTTAGTCAGTATTGCTGCTACATAATAACGTTCAAAATCTGGAACACCCAAACCACCTCTTTTCCTAGGAGTAAACAAAAGAGACCTACTACAGCGCGATGGTTTATTCCGCCAGATGAATTTCCCTAAGGTAGTTTGTAGTGTTTTAAAGAATGATTTAGGTACAAATATTGGCAAGGTCTGAAATAAATATAATAGACGAGGAAGTATAACCATTTTAATCAGATTCAGATGTCCAAACCATGAAATTTGAAGATCAGACCAACCGCTCAAGGAATCCGAAATGGATCGAAGAATGGGCGGAAAATTATGAACATAAAGGTTGTAACAGGGGTCAACTGAATACCAAGATACCTAATGGACTTAGACGGCCAAGCAAATGGAAACCTGGCCTTCAGCTGACGGGCCCTATCTGGGGAAAGGTTTATATTTAAAATTTCAGATTTTCCCACATTCACCTTAGAACCGGAGAGGACCGAGTAATCATCCAATAGCTGCATCACCGCCGGCAGAGACTGCTCGGGGTCAGAAAGTGTAAGAAGGACGTTATCCGCAAATCCGGATACTTTAAAGTCCCTCCCCGATACATTAATCCCTCTAATGCCGTCAGCCGATCGAATGGCATTCAGCAAGGGTTCAAGAACTAACACATACAGTAAGGGCGAGAGAGGACAGCCCTGTCTGGTGCCATTACGGATAGGAAAGGGACTCGATAAGGTCCCGTTGACTTTAACTCTTGCGGATGGAGCAGAATATAACGCTCTCACCATCTGTAGGAAGCGAGGGCCAAATCCCAGATGGTGCAAGACACCAAACAGAAAGGACCAGTTCACACGATCAAATGCCTTCTCCGAGTCTAACGAAAGAAAGATGGAAGGGTTACCTGACTTCGCTACTTCATGTAAAAGGGCAATGATACGTGCAGTATTGTCTTTAGCCTGCCGCCCTCTCGTAAAACCAACTTGGTCAGAATGGACAAGGGATGGTAGCAAAAGTTTCAAGCGGACTGCCAACAATTTAGCAAATAATTTAAGATCTACATTCAAGAGTGAGATAGGACGGTAGCTAGCACAACATTCTGGATCCTTGCCCTCCTTCGGAATCACTGTAAAATGTGCCTCTAAAGTCTGTGGGGTAAACACTGCTGAGTCAGGGAGGGCATTAAATGCGGTGGTAATCCAGGGCAGTAGAGTGGGCATGAATTTCTTATAATATACAGCCGGTAGACCGTCCGGACCCGGAATTCTACCTGTAGGCAAGGAACGAATCGCCTGTTGCACTTCGTCTAATTCAAAATTCCTCTCAATCGAGAGCATATCAGGTTGTGACAGGCGAATATGGAGGTTAAAATCCAAAAACTTCTGAAGCAGGGAGGCGGTGCAAACACCGTCCGAACCCGGTTCCAAAGATGGCAAATTGTACAAGGAAGCATAGAAGGATCGGAAAGCATCTGCTATGTGGTCATTCCGAATAAACAGTTCCCCTTGGACGTCACAAATACATCGGACAGTTGCCGTGCGTTGCTGTTTCCGTATCACCCGGGCAAGTAGTTTGCCCGATTTGTTTCCCTGTAGGTACATACAATATCTATACCATTGATACGATTTAAAGGAGGAAGAGTGCAGTAAGGACGCTACATCCGATCTAAGCTGTTGCAGTTCCTTGCCCACGTCCACATCCAAAGTGGACTTATGTGTCCTCTCTAATATCTGCAGCCGCGCTAGTTTGTCATTCAATAGTTGCGGTCTCTCTCTCTTCTTAAGAGTCCCTAATTTAATAAGTTCACCACGGATCACTGCCTTGTGAGCTTCCCACCAAATCGGGGGAGACATTCTCTCGGTAACATTGTCAGCAAAATATTGTGTCAGGGTCCTGGCCAAAGAAGAACAAACAGACTCGTCATCCAGGAGTAATTCATTCAACCTCCACAAGGGAGATCTTCGTCCATCGCCTGGGATCAGAAGATCAAGAAAAACCGGGCTATGGTCCGACCACGTCTGAACACCTATTTCTGAACCCCCCACAAATCCTAAAGAGTACTGGTCGCAAAGAAAAACATCAATTCTAGAGTATCTGGCATGTGGATGAGAGTAAAACGAAAAATCTTTATCAAGTGGATGTTCTAATCTCCAAATATCTAAGAGGTGGAAGCGTGTCAAAGTATCATTAAAATGTTTAATAACTGATAATTTGTATGAGGATTGGGGAGGATTACAGTCTAAAGAAGGATTTAAGGGAAAATTCAAATCTCCCCCTAGTATTAGCACACCCTCCCGAAAAGAGTCAAGTCTGGACAAAAGGGTTTTCAGGAAGGTTTCCTGTTGATCATTAGGGAAGTAAGCATTGCCGAATGTGACCTTGGTAGTAGAGATGGTGCCTTTAACCATAATATACCTTCCCTGCGAGTCCACTAAGGAATCTATGTGAACCCAGGGGACTGAGCAATGTATTAAAATAGAAGCGCCTTTGGACTTGGAGTCTGCAGAAGAATGCCATTGAAAGGGAAAATGTCGGGAACTCAGGGATGGATGACTTTTTTTTACAAAAGTGTGTTTCTTGAAGAAACATTATCTTGACATCCAGTTTGGTCATATCTCGTAAGAGCATGCTTCTTTTTTCCGGGACATTAAGTCCACGAACCTTAAAGGAACAACACTTGAGACGGAGCAAGTCAGCCATAAGCCTAGAGACAGACGAAAACGTATGGGATAAGGAGAAAGGATAGAAAAGGACGAGAATGGATTAAATGGAGAGGATCAGAGAATAAGGAGAAAAAAAAAAAAAAAAAAGGAAGAGAACAGTAGAAGGTAGGTATAACAACAAAAATAGGAGACCTGCGAAGTAACAAGAATAAGGATAAACAGGCAATGCCTAATCACCCGACCCAAACCAATGGCCAAGCAAAGTAAACATGGTATGTTGCAACTGAACATTAATATATGAAACATATAAACGTAGTATCACAAGGCTCTCGAGCCAAGGGGCACGTCGACCACCCAGGAACCTAGCCTCAAGGTCAACTGCATACCTCAAATCGAGAATCCTTGACTATTGGAAAGCCCGGTAAGTCAAACCAGGAAGCGGGTCGTCCGTCCTCGGAACCCAGATGTGAAGGTGCATAGGAGATCTGCATATTACCACACCGAAACCACTATCATAGGACCAAGGGGGGAGGCCCCGCATATGTCACGATAAGTCACCAGACATGTAAATTACCTCAAAAGGAGTCACTTACAAATACAGAACTACAGAACCAGATAATATCGGTCACTCCAACCAACTACAAAAACTATCATACGCGGAGACGCGCACACCAAACCCACATATAAGCAAACATACAGACAAAATCAAACAATCCACTAAAAATCTGTGGAGCGAATCCCGCTTCAGTCGATAGGACATATAAACGGGATCTAAGTACTGGACCACCGGTGCCCCACTACCAGATAGATCGGCTGCACAGTGCTAACAGCCCCCACAAATAAGAGCAGCCCTTAGATCAATACCGGCAAATCCAATCCCCACTATCAAACTGACGCACTCATCCATGACTTCAAGTACACATTCCCATACATTCTCATACAGTCTACCCCATACATCCTCCATATATACCCAACCACACATCAGTCAAGATCTGACAAAGGGCAAGTACAATACATAGAATAACAGTTAGGGAAATAAGACTGCAAACACCGTAATACAGAGAAGTCCATAAACTAAAACCTCTCAGATACAGTGTATGCCCCATATGAAACTACCATATGAAACCAAACAGCACCACGAGGGTGGGTACCGGAGACATGGAGTTTCACAGCTAAACAATAATATCTTGTGCCAGATAGATAGTTTCCATCCACAGTCCAAGCAAGACCATAACATGTCATTGTGGAAAGAAAGTTTCTCAGGGCTTAGAATCTTGGGACTGATCCTCTCGAGCTGTCGGCCCGGCCCTCCTCCTTCTCCGGGCGACATTTGAGTAACGTTGCGGCAGTCCAGTTCCAGGTATCAATGAACCGCCCTCTCGAGGATCCAGGGTACACAACTGTAACGGAGGAATCTGTAACGCTTGACAAAAAGTGTCAGACTCATCCATCGAGCGTAGAAACGCTGTCACCTCTCCCTTTTGTGCTTTCAGATAAAATGGAAAACCCCATTTATATTTAATTTGGTGTTGAACCAGGTGAGAGGCAACGCACGCCTCTGCTGAAGTGTGTAAGGAGAGAGGTCATTAAAAATTTGGTATTCTGTCCCTTCATATAGGAGAGGTTCTTGTTCTCTACTTTTCCGAATAATCATCTCTTTATCTTTATATCTGTGCAAACAGCAAATCACATCTCTCGGTTGTTGATTCTGGCCTCCCCGGGCCCGTAAGGCTCTGTGAGCGCGTTCAAGGCGTATCTCATAAGAATCCGGGGTTTGCATGATACGCTGGAAAATAGCCTGCAACGTGGATTCCAGCCGTTGAGAGGGAATTGATTCAGGCAAGTTCTTAATCCGTAGGTTGCATCTACGACCCCTATTATCGAGATCATCCAATCTGTGCAGTAAGTTTGAAATAGTGTCCTTTTGGTCTGAGACACATTGTTCAAGGGTCTGTAGCTGATCTTGATAAGTTGCGTGTTCCGATTGCACCGATTGCACTCTTTGACTCAATTGAGAAACTTCCATTTTGAGATCGGTCATATCCTTGTGAAAAGAGTCCTTCATATCCCTGAACAACTCCTTGAGGTCCGCCTTGGTAGGCCAATCATGTGTATCCAGCCTATTCTTACCATCCGCCATTTCTGTATCAGAGGCCATAAGACATGCACAACGGCACGGCGGTTGGGAAAGCACAGGAGACAGCTCCAGATCTTCGGCCTTCCGTGGTTCGGATAATCTGGGTGTAGCGCGGGTGACTGGGCTCTCCTTCGGTGTTTTAATAGAGAGGGGCCCTGGCTTTGGTAAACGTTTCCTCGACATAAATAGTCTGCAGAGGGCACCTGATGTCAGTCACAAAATCAGCAAGATAGGATATCAGGCCATTACCTTGGGTCTAGCGTCGGAGCCAACTCAAAACACGTCCATCTTGGACGCCAGCTAGCTCCTCCCCCCTAGTAAGTGCATTGATTAACTGATGATTATGAAATAAGAATACATCTGCTCTTAGATCATTTGCTCTCTTTTCTCTGTTTTTTCTATATCAGTGTACACCAGTTCTGATTAAATCCCCTGTCAGAAATAGGGCAACTACACTTTCCAGATATAGAGTAATATATGAGACCCCATTAGAGCTGAGATTGGTGTGGAGCTGAAGTCTGGATTTGAGGGGAGATGGACAGACACAAAGAGAGAGTGACTCTGATATCTACACTGGGGGTGATCCAGTGAATGCTGCTACACTTTGAGGCCAGTTTTGCCTCATGAACATGAGTAGAACATCAAGCACTTCAAGAAGGTGATATTGTGGTGGTCATCAATTGTTGACACAGTCTACACTTAGAGCATGTGTGCCCTTCTCTTTTCTGTTTTTGTTTCTACATGTATTGAGAGGTTGGTGTGCCAGCGACCATAGTGGAAGGGCAGCCCTGCAGGAAAAGAAGAATAGGGAACGGTCTTAGAGACTCTTAAGTCCTTTCCAAGTTTGGATTGGTAGGATTTTTGCAGCCTGATTGTCTGTGGTAATAAGTGCTTGTTCAGAGGGGAATTATTGTGAAGATGACTTCTCCAGTGATCTCACTTCTCCAGTTCCTATGTATTCTATGGCTCCAATACACTACGATTTCTCCAGTTTTGGAGATATAAGTGAATAGGGTCTATAGAATAACATAGGAACTGGAGAAGTGATATCACTGGAGAAGGCATCTCCACTTTATCACCTCTTTATCATTCTTTAGTAAATAAACCCCATTGTCTTTTTGAAACTAGATGGCAGAGTTGATAAAAAAATATATGTATTTCAGCGATAATGACTTTTGATAAAAATTCTCCCTGCTTCTGTAATACCCTTGTATTTCTCAGCAGGAAACATCTATATCATATTTCTTTTCAAAATTAATTGCAGCTTCTTTACATCTACACATGATTTAAAGTGATAGTAATACTTAAAATGTAAAAAAATACATGTTGTAGGGGTTATCCCCCTGAGTAAAACAAGAGTACTCCTACTGCTGAAAGGTGCTTCATTCAAAAGTTATTAATTTTCAAAATTTAATTTTTTGGTGCAATATCACAGTGGCCTCAAATTGTACAGTGGTGCTGTTGCTACACCATCCTATGGAGATTTATGGTCCCAGGTCCAGAGCTGTCCATAGGATCATGTAGCAACAGCGCCACTGTACAATTTCAGGCCACTGTGATATTGCACCTAAAAAATTCAACTTTGAAAATTAATAACTTTTGAATGAAACACCTTTGAGCAGTGGTAGTACTCTTGTTTTACTCAGGGAGATAAACCCTACAACATATTTTTTTTTTTACATTTTAAGTATTACTATCCCTTTAACGATCGCTTTTTAACATGATTGTTTTTCATTAACTAGAGATTTCTCAGATGGATTGCAACGCACTCGACATGTCTCTAGCAATGCACTGCAAAGGCAGCACAGTGCCATGCGTTGGAGATGTCTCCAGCAGTGCAACACAATGCACTGGATATGTCTATAGCAGCCAAGGGGTTATAATACTAGAATAATACAAACAACTCATGCAAGACCCATAGAAGTAAATGTACAAAAAGCAGTTGTAGAGAAGTTGGAGGGTTAGTGTAAAACTGTGTCTGCCTTCAGCATGCACCTGCAGCTTAATTCAGTGGCAACTGGGTCAGCATATCAAACATCCCGGAGGTATAACAGTTAAAGCAGAAGCAAGGATGTATGCAGAGATCTAAGTGAAAAGATTACAGCCTCTGATGTGTACTTACTAGGGACGGGTGAAAACTTTTGACTCAAACCAAAATAGGCAAAAATGGTACTTCCTGCTTGGAGAATAATTTCCCGCGAAAAGTGCCGTTTTCCCACTTTTTTCACCTAGCTCATTGCATTGAAATCAATGGGAAGAAACATTTTTCTCCACCACAAGAAAGTTTTCTTTAGTTTTCTACAGCCATATACAAGGGAGTCTGGGTCTCACAGCAGCCATTCTGTGTTTCTGAGAGAAGAGATCAGCATGTTTTTGAGCTAGAGAAGATGGGGGAATAAAGGGAACTGAAGCTCAGTTTAGGGAGTCATTTAAGATGGACATTTGCTCTCTGTATCAGGGGGCACTCTGGGGGAGGAAGGGAGGAAGGAAGGTGACCTCAAATACCCCAAAATTCAGTGTTACTGACTGGCAAGACACAGACGGGTGGGGTCTAATTTGCATGCTTATTTTGCTTTCATTGTCTCTGTGCTGAGGAAGTCTGGGGAAAGAAGTTGTTGATTTTGTTTTTTAGTTATAAATTTTTTTTTAACTGACTGTGATAAGAAAGGGTGGACAACTTTAAAAAATAAATAAATAATAAACAAAATATTAATAAAAAATTACAAATTTTAATAAATAATTAAACAAATAAATATATTAGGTGCCAGACAACTGTCTGGGAGGCTGATGTGAGCTCTGTGACTGAGGCAGACTTGATAGACAGCAGACGACATTGAGAATTTTATTGAGGACCAAGGCAAGACATCACAAACACACAAGGGGCAGGGGGAGGGGGAAAGGTGGAGCAGTGCAAAGATGAGGGAGTAAAGTGGGAGCTCAGAAACTGACTGCAGCAATGGTTGCTCAGCATGTGCAATAAATAATGATAATCCCTTTCCTCCAGGGATGGATGCAGTTTGTCAAGATCACACCAATCACACCATGCCAGTCCCCCACAACACTACTCTACACATCGGCCACATTGTAGGTTGTACTTTATGTTTTTTTATCACTTGACATCATCATGAATATGTGCCAGTGTCACTTAAGCAGGAAGTTAGTGCCGTGTAGGGTGACCAGACCTCACCTTTAACCAGGGACACATGAAAAATACATGTTGCAGGGCTGAGATGATTTCAGTGCAGTCCTGACATATGCCTACTTCCTATGTGTCCCAGGTGAAAAGTGAGGTCTGGTCACCCTATTGTTGTGGGAAAAGAATAAAGGCACTCTGCATTCTAACACATTTTTAAAGGGATAGTAACACTTCGTTTTAACTTTATTTTATTTTGTAGGCATTAAAAAAACATGAAGAATGATATAAGTCTTATCTCTGAAACCTTTATGGTTTATGAGATATTCACAAGCAAAGTTCCCCTCCCCGTCCCTTTTACCTAGTGTAAGCCATCTCTTCTCAGATGTGAGTCTGGTTGTATGACAGTACAGATAACAGCAGGGGACAATCTTCTTTGTATGAAAACAATGAAAGACCTTCCCCCCTTGACAAGTTTTTCAGCTTTTTCCATTATCTTAATTGAAGATTGTCCCTCTCTGCAGTCTACCTGGGCATCTCCCTTCTGATCTGGTTGAACAGGGGGGGGGGGGATACTTTGTTTGTGAATATCTCTTAAACCATAAAGGTTTGAGAGATAAGACTTATATCATTCTTCATGTTTTTTTAATGCCTACAAAATAAAATAAAGTTAAAACGAAGTATTACTATCCCTTTAAGGTATATGTTACTGTAGGACTCACAGCGTTGACTTTCAGCTACTTATTTCTCCACTACAGCCCTCAGAAGAAGAAATATTGTGCTGGAAATGTTGAACTATAGGAAACATAGGCAAAAAAATGTGCTGGAATAGTAGAAAAATGTGTTGGCATTGTAGAAAAATATGTTGGAATAAATGGAACATTTGCTGGAATAGGCAAAAAAGGAGGAACATTTTGCACTGGAGAAAGAGAAAACTTTTGCAAAAAAAAGAAAAATGGTCTGTTTTTTCGTGAAAAAGTTATTCTATGGAAAATATAAATAAAGCAGGGTTTATCCAGCGGAGTACTGACTACTAATTACTGCTACAAATAAGAGGATTTTTTTCTTCAAATGTTGTTAAAGCTCAGGCTTGCTTTCTTTGGTTTCAGTTCTACCATTGGCTATAATTTCATGGTGGTGATATTTTTACAGCAGTCAGTGGACAGTAATTGTCAGCGGTGGTAACCCTCCACAAGCAGCTATAGCAACAGCTGCACCCATACAGGGGCGAATTGTAGGGGAATATCATGCCGAGCATTTTTTTTTTAAAGTAGCCCACTAGCTGGTGTTTATATATATATATATATATATATATATAATTTTTGATACCTATCTGTCACTCATAGGGTTACATACAACCCTAGCAACTCCCACCCCCTTTCTCCCACTCTCTCTTCCCCCAACATCCTTATCAATGCCCCCTTGTGGTCCCTGTGTGGCATGGGAGAGTAGGTGCCAGGTTATTATGTCATATCCTAGCGCTCTGCATTAACAAGGAACGTGAAGGCTGTCACAGAAAGTGCCTGTGCCGGTGGCAACACAGACCTCTCCTTCAAAATATTGTGGGACAGTGAGGCGATATCCTCTGATCTCCACTACCAGCCTGTGATCTAGAGGTCCACCGGGGGATGCCCGATACCCCGATAGGACAATCCGCCCATGTATATATATATATATATATATATATATATATATATATTTCCTTTAAGTGCAGAAACAAAGCTTTAGTAATTCAATAATGAGGATATTTTGTTACTGTTGTATGTATGTTTATTTCAGAAATGAGCAACCTTCTTATTCACTGGTCTGTGACCTTTAAAGGGCCAGACCCAGAATCTTGAGAAAGAAGTTTCCAAAACAAAGTAAAATATATAATGTATGTTATGACTACACCTAAAATTAGTTTTGTGTAGCCCCACTTCAGAAAACCATTGCAGCTTCCTGCATGGGGGGGGGGGGGTATGCATCAATGTGAGATGAAGGTGTGATACACTTTCCTATGAGTGTGGCCATATTTATCAAAACTGGAGTTATTCTGGAGTAAACCAACTGCACCATAGGGGCCAAATAAAAATGCCTAAATTCCTATGCACTTGAACAGAGCTTTTGCTAGCAGGGTCTAAAATATAGGGCTTTGCAATGCATCGGAGACCTCTCTAGCATTCAAGAGGTTAAATGCTCAATTTAATTCAAGAGAAATTATTTGTCCCCTATGGTGCAGTTGGTGTAAGAAGCCAACTTCACCACAGAGAGTAAATAGAAATTAAGAAAATTCTAATCGATTTCACCCTTTGAGTGACAGAGGGGTACGGAACACAGGGTTAAATGGGGCTTTTAACTTCTTGAATGATACAGAGGCCCCCAAAGCATTGCTTTACAGTGAGTTGGAGACCACTGTGGCATTTAAGAGGTTAAAACTCCCCATTAAATGAATGGGAATTTCTATTTGTCCCCTGCTGTGTAATATATTTACAATTGCACCTCTTTATCAAGATGAATAAAATCCCGAATGTCCAGTTCTTATTTTCCATGTTGGAAGATGTTAGTGCAGAGGCTCCATAGGATAACATAGGGGCTGGAGAGTTTATCTCACCTTTTTCTCACCATAGTACATTTTCCATCAGAAGTGGGTGACCTGTGATCTTCCTCAGAAATTTACTGGACTACAGAACTCGTCATCCTCACTGAAGCTTTAAAACAGCTGAAGGCAAACTTTTGGCCTTTCCTGTCTTACACGCATGGTGTTCTTTCCTACTGCTGACCAATTAGATCTATTTAGTACAACAATATATACAGGCTCAGATTTTCCATTAGTCAGAGTAGGCAACTGCACTTTTGAGGGGCGCTTCAACTGTGCTGGCTACACCAACATTCTACATTGTGGGTGTAGCCAGAGATACCAATGGCCTAAAAGCAAACTGGAAGGGCTGGATTCCCCAACAGAAAACTGCCTAGAACTGAATGCCTTAGGGAGTGCCTCAGGTGTGCTAGCCACACCTATATTCTGAATTGTGGTGTGGTCAGGGCAATCTTAATATCCCTGTACCCGTTTTATACCCCTTTAGCACTATATAACCCCTTAGATGCAACAGTGATTTCCAACACATTGTGGAACATTGCATTGGCGATCTCTCCAGCAACCAAGGGGTTAAACATTTTTTATTGTTAGAGGCCAAAGATATTTTCTGTGTCAGGAAATAGTGAATGGAATTGGGGGCGGGATCATGTAAGAATTAGGGGAGTGGCTATGGGCAGAGCTAAGGATGCCTATATTGCCTTGTTTAGGCATGTAAATCCGGCCCTGCACACTGGAGTTATTCTGATGTAAACCAACCGCACTGTAGGGGACAAACAGGTGAATGCTATAAAGGCCTCTGATGCATTGCTCCCCAAGACATTGGAGATGTCTCTTATTTTAACAGGTATTTTTATTTGTTCCCTATAGTGCAGTTGGTTTACTCCAGAATAACTCCAGTTTTATAAACCTGGGACAGTGTACCTGCACCAGTTTTATATCCCTGCAGAGCAATGAGTTGGAAACCTCTCTAATAAACAAAGGGTTAAAGCTTTTTGTTCTTGCTTGGTATAGGCCAATGGTATTTTCCGTTCCAGGACACGGTGTATGTGACTGAGGTGTGGTCAAGGGAAGAGCTAAGGTCACCTAGAATTCCTTGCCTAGGGGCTCCTGGGATGTAAATATGGATCCGCATTTATATATTTAGACATTTAGTGAAGGATATTTGCTGTATGAACACTAGGGTTGCCACCTTTTCATAAAAAAAATACCAGCGAAGACATTCCCTCCATAGACTTAACATTGGAAAGAAGCCAATTTTTTACCGGCCTGCTGGTAAAATACTGGCTGGGTGGCAACCCTAATGTAGACTACAGTTCATAGGTGTAGCTACACTGGGTTCAGAATCTAATGGGGTTCCATCGACACTAGGGTCCAAAAAGTTCTAAGTATGCCTCTATGAAAGTTTGATAGGAGCCCCCAAAAAATGTGTGCGCCGGGCCCCTTTAATGACTAGCCATGCCTCTGGTTGTGTTATTGATAATTCATGTTATCAGAAACATTGATTCCTGTGAGAGTTGTGCACTGATCTGCATTAACCCTTGGAGTGCCAGAGAAGTAAGCAAAGCATTGCTTTGCAATGCTTTGCTTACCCCTCTGGCACCCAAAGGGTTAAAGCAGACGTTTTTGTGTTATGCAGGTATAAAATGTGAAATGACTGTCTTTTATGACTCTTTGCAAAGACTAGATGCAATATATTTGAAAAACAATAGCGAAATATATCTTGAGATGGGAAGCCTTTCCAATTATAAGCGTCCCTCTATCTCTATGGTACAAGGCTAATCTATCACTGCCGTGACTCCGGCCTTTTTGATATCCAGTGTGATGAGTGTCTGTCTGGCCTTGGGAAGAAATATTGCAGCTGTTTGAGCTACCACTGAAACGTGCCAGTAAATTGCAGCGGTGCATTTCCAGTTGCATTGCCTGGCTGTTAATTCAGGACTCTCAGTCAACCTACTAATTTCTAATGACTGGTTTAATTTAAAAGACAATTATCTTGTTTTACTTAGCCTGCTCTTTGGGATCCGAATAAGAATAGAAGCCTGGGGCATCAATGTCTTTCACAGTGCAATGTGTGCAAAACAAACGTGGAGGAGTTCTGGGGTAAACCATTTGCACTATAGGGGAGAACTAAAAAATTCCCCAAGTTCCTAAAATTCCCACTGATTAAAATGTGGATATTAACCCCTTGAATGCTAAAGAGGTCTCCCACTGCTTTAGCATTAAAGAGGTTAAAATCCCCATTTAAAATCAAAGTGAATTTTTAGTTCTCTCCCTATAGTGCAAATTGTTGGCCCCAGAACTCCTCCAATTTTCTTTTGAACATTTGGCCCACTTCAGATAAACTTCAGTTTATCTCGCAGGACCAATGAGGAAGCACTGAGGGCCATTTTTTCAGCCCCCCAGTCAGCTCTCCTCCTCTTGGCTTCATTGATATGTCCACTCCAAGGTGATAGTTGCCCTTTAAAAGGAAAATACCACAACAATATTTCCTTTTAAAGAAATAGTAATGTTTCACAATAAAAGCAACTCCGATTAATCTTCATAGTATTTGTGCCATGGAGACTGTTATTTCAAAACTGTCAGAGTTTTAGTTCAATATTAACTGAATGATAAAGTTTCCCCTCCCGCCCCTTTTACCTAGTGTAAGCCACCTCCCCTCAGATGTGGAGTCTGGTCCACAGACCAGACAGATAACAGCAAGGGACAATCTTCTTACTGTGACAACAATGAAAACCCTGCCCCCCTTGACAGGTTTTCAGGTTTTTCCCTTATCTTAATTGAAGATTGTCTCTATGATCCATCCGGACATTCTTGCTGCTCTGAGGTGAGCAGTGTTACATCAGTAAAAGGGGCGGGAGGGGGATACTTTATCATTCAATTACTCCTGAACTACAACTCTGACAGTATTGAAATAACACTCTCCAAGGCCCAAATACTATGAAGTTTAATCTGCTTTTATTGTGAAACATTACTATCTCTTTATAGGGCAACTATCACCTAGCCAAAAGTCTCTAAACCCCTTAAGGACCCATGACCTGCCAGGACCATCATGGATTTCAGAGTTCCCCGCACAGCTGCGCTCTGTTCTGGGAGCCCTGAGTCAGGTCGGGAAAAAAAACAAAAATTTGGCAATGGTTCTAAAGTGCCGTACACGTGCGGCCAGTCCTTAAGGGGTTAGATATCATATACCCCATTGAATATTTGTAGAGAAATAGTTTCCTATTCATAAGCTATAAAACTTCAACCTTTTTGTCATAGGTAAGCCTTTTCATTTGAAATACAGTTCCCATTACAAATGATGACTAGGTGTAGATTATATTTAAAGGGATATAAGCATATCCCATTAACCCCTTGGATGGTAGAGATATCTCCAATAAATCATAGAAACATAGATTTTGATGGCACATAAGAACCAACAGACCCATCCAATCTGCCTGGTTTCTTAGTTAAATAAGATACACAATCACACATAGTTCTCAGGCTAGGCCTTCCTATCTCAGGCATCTTTGCATTTCTTTACAATATTAGTCTCTACCATCTCAGGGGATGGTATCACACTTTCTGTAAAGTAGTACTTACATACATTACTTTAAAGTTTTTTATCCCCAAACTTTTGATCATGGCCTCCTCTTGTTCAAATATTCCTTCAATATATTTCAAGGCTTCTATCATATCACCCCACCCATTACTTTCTTCCAAAGTATACATTAAGGTATTTTAGTCTATCCTGGAAAGTTTTGCCATGGAGAACTTGCAAAGTTCAGTGACTCTTCTTTGAACTGTCTAAAATGTATTAATGTCCTAGCTCCAGGTGAGGCCTTACCATTGAGCTAAAGAGTGGCATTAATACTGCCTCCCTGCTGCTTATGCCTTTTCCTATACAGCCTAGTATCCTGTTTGCTTTTTCCACTGCTTTACAGCATTGCTCGCTTACCTTCAACATGAAATAATAAGTCTCACTCTTCTGCTGCTGTTGTCAGCAAAGTATTACGATGTCTATATACTACTTTTAGATCTGTGTGTCCTAAATATATTTTCTTTCACTTTGCAACATTAAACATTAGATTCCATTATTTTGTTCCTTCCTTCAGTTCGGAATATTTCCACTGGACTGTCAACCCTGTAAAACATTGGTGTATTGTTTGAAAAGGTACACTTTACCTTTAATCCCCCTATTGCCATCAGTATTGAAGATAATGAAGAGAGCAAACTCTAGAACAAACCCTTGTGGCATTCACCACTAATTTCTTTCCTTTGAATGTATTCCATTGACTTTAAAGGGATAGTAATACTTTATTATTACTATCCCCCATATTGTAGTTAATTGCAAAATAATTTAATAGCCCCCAGGTTCATCTCTCAAACCTTTATGGTTTGAGAGTAACCGAAGGCAAAGTTCCCCCCTCCCTCCCCGTTCCCTGAAGTCAGCATTGTACTGACTGCAGGGATATCCAGTCTGACTTTCATCAGGCGCCTCTACAGCAGAGCCGAGATCTCGTTAGTAAAAAAGAATTATTTCACTGAAACGGTATTCTACATGTGCTTGCAAACCAAGCACACGTAGAAGACCGTTTCAGTGAAATAATTCTTTTTCACTAACGCGATCTCGGTTCTGCTGCAGAGCCGCAAGCCTGAAGTACGACAAACTTCTCCTGCAGTCAGTACAATATGCAGTGCAGTTTTGGGCACTGGTCCTGAAAAAGGATATACAAGAACTAGAGAGGGTACAGCGAAGAGCAACAAAATGAATCAAGGGAATGGAGGAGACGTATGAGGAACGACTAGACAAACTTGGTTTATTTACTCTAGAGAAAAGACAACTAAGAGGAGATCTTCTCACAATGTACAAGTATATGAGTGGTCAATACAAGGATCTCTCTGACCTTTTCATTTAAAGGCTTGATCAAATAACCAGGGGGCACACATTGAGAAAAGGGGAAAGGGGGATTTCGCTTCAGCAGAGGAAGGGGTTTTTTACAGTAAGGTCTGTTAAATTGTGGAATTTCTTGCTTAGGGATGTGGTAAAGGCAGATACAATGGATATATTTAAGAGAAGAGTAGATACTTTCTCTCAAGAGGAAACATACAGGGTTATACTGTATATTAGAAGGCAGAACAGGAAGTTCAGATAAAAACTGAATTATTTTGCAAAGGGAAAACTTATAATTCTCATTTCTCTAGGTTATGAGGCAAAGATTGGACTTGATGGACTTTTTTCAGCCTCATTTACCATGTTATTATATTACTTCATTCTTCCATTTTGCCACACCATTATTCATTGAATGCACTTCTTCGTTTCAGTACCCTTTTTTTGTACTATAGTGAATAAGTGTAGACATTGTGACCCATACTTTTCTTATTACATCCTTTCTAAAAGGCATCATTGTTGCTTCATAAGACATTTTGGAATCGATTATACTCCCCCTGCTATTTTTTAAAACTGGAAACGGTGGTTTGCTATTCTATTAACTGCGCTGTCAACAACCACTGCCGTGCAAAAATGTCCAAAGGGTGAAAAATTTGCACCTATTCGACACCACTTAAAACAAGTAGAATTTTGTATTCTGTTGCATGTGGTGGCTTCAACGCAGGTTAAGGACCGCACTTTTTATGGCAAAAAAAACTGTGCCATGAACAAGAGGCACAGAATCCTAACATGCGGTCAGAACCACCAGTGAGTGTTGGAAAACTGGTTTCCAACATGTGCTGATGCTTAAAAATAAAAGAAAATACTTTGCAATGCATTGCATACCCTCTGGCACTCAAAGGGTTAAAACATTAAATAGGTTCAAACTGTAAAAACTGTCATTTCCGTCTCTATGGACATGATATGTTATGTCTTGATATATTGTGTCTTTAACTGCAAAATTAGTTGGGGCCATTAAAGGGATAGTAATGTTTCATAATAAAAGCAGCTCTAATTAATCATCATAGTATTTGGACTTTGGAGAGTGTTATTTCAATACTGTCAGACTTGTAGTTCAAGAGTAATTCAATGACAAAGTATCCCCCTCCCTCCCCTTTTACTGATGTAACACTGCTCAGCCAGATCAGAAGGGAGGTGCCCAGGTAGACTGCAGAGAGGGACAATCTTCAATCAAGATAAGGGAAAAACCTGAAAAACTTGTCAAGGGGGGCAGGGCTTTCATTGTTCTCATAGGAAGAAGATTGCCCCCTGCTGTTATCTGTCTGGTCTATGGACTGCATTCCACATCTGAGAAGAGATGGCTTACACTAGGAAAAAGGGACGGGAGGGGGAAACTTTGCTTGTGAATATCTCTCAAACCATAAAGGTTTGAGAGATAAGACTTATATCATTCTTCATGTTTTTTTAGTGCCTACAAAATAAAATAAAGATAAAACGAAGTATTACTATCCCTTTAAGGGGATGTATCACCTTATAACATTTTTTTACCATAGCTTTTGTTACTAACGTAGTGATAGGAAAGCTGTTTTTTTTTATTTTTTATGCAAGTATTTCTAAAGGTATTGCTTCTTCAAGCATCGCCAATCAGCATAATGTGCCACTCTAATTCTTCAGTAAAGCTCCTCTTGACTGCCTAATTCTCCTCCCACCTCCCTCCCAGCTGCCTCAGGGAGCACGTTCACTCGTAGTAATAGGAAAGCTGGGTTTTTTTTTGTTTGTTTTTTTTTAATGTGCCTACTTTTAAAGTTATTTAATCTTCTGTGCTGTGCGTGTTCACGCTTCCCTTCAGTGTGGTGTGAATAGCTTCTATTGTTATATCAAGCTCCGGTTAGCATTATACTGAGGTTGCAACCTCAGTATAATGCTAATCATAGCTTGCTGTAACACTAGGAGGCGTTCACAGCACACGGAAGGGAAGCGTGAACGCGCTCCCTGGGGCAGCTGGGAGGGAGCTGGGAGGAGAAGAAGAACTGTGCTGTGCACATTATGCAGAATTGCACAGCACAGAAGATTAAATAAGTTTAAAATAAAGTACATTAAAAAAAAAAAAACAAACAACCAGCTTTACTATTACTACGTTATTAACAAAAGTTATGATAAACAAATTGTATGAGGTAATACATCCGCTTTAGGATTGGCACTCAATGGGTTAAAGAATATTTGTCATAAATTATACATATAAATATGAATTTAATATCCTTCAAGTCTTTCCCAGTCTATCATATTTGACTATAGTAAAGATTTTGAGTTTCTTTCAGCCATCTGGCTGGTAAACTAGGTCAACTCTGATTTATTCAAACTACTGTGTGTTTAGTTGAAAATAAAACAGTTGTACGTTTAACTGCTTTTGAACACAGGTGGGATAATGGGAATATTTGCTCTTTGATTTGACCC
The DNA here is from genome assembly GCA_037306005.1 of Rhinophrynus dorsalis. Classification (NCBI taxonomy): domain Eukaryota; kingdom Metazoa; phylum Chordata; class Amphibia; order Anura; family Rhinophrynidae; genus Rhinophrynus; species Rhinophrynus dorsalis. Next base: position 518,825,080 of record CM074720.1, on the reverse strand, counting down.
CTGACTTGTGACTAATACCTATCCTACCTGTTTTGGTTTTGTGTAACTATTATTTACATCTTAATAAAAGGTCCTGAAAAAATATGTATATACTAATTGAACAGCCAGTTACACGGGCCACTGTGTCACAGCCTCCCAGTTGCAGGGTAGTCAAGTGCAGTGGAGACTGCCCTTGCCACGGCTGATACAGAGCTGGACGCTCCTTCGGAACGCCCAGCTCTGTATCAACTGCGGCACAGGCAGTCTCTACTGCGCATGACTGCAGCACGCGCAGCAGTGTCTACTGCGCATGTTGCGGCGTTACACACGATTTAGTGAATTATTATATAGGATATCTTGAGACATCTCAAGATCTACTTGGAGCTTCTTGGAGCTCTGATCTACAATGGTGGTGGGGGAGGGGGGCTTCTATTCAAAAGGCCTGGATCCCATCTGAGATTGTATTGCAGCAACTTTGTTGCAAGATGTTGCGACAACATATATCTACCCATTCGAACTGCCCCATAGGAAATTATATCTATTCTGCAAATCTTGTTGTTTCAACAAAGTTGTCCTTGAGAACAAAGTATTGTACCAGTGGTATGAAACATTTGGCTATCCAGCTGTAGGAGACTACAGTTCCCATCATCCCCAACCATCCATGGGCATGATGGGAGTTGCAGTCTACAACTGCTTGAGACCCAAATGTTGCCTAACCCGTCTTATGTTTAACCCTTTGGATGCTAGACATAAGGTAAGAGGTGACTTCTTATTAGAAAGTTGGTTCTCCTTTAATTATTTGTTTCCAGAAGTGCTTTTTTATATTTTATTTATTTATTTTTTGTATTAACCCTTTCAGTGCCAGAGGTACGCAACACATTGCCCTGCAATGCATTGCATGCCTCTCAGGCACTCAAAGGGTTAATGCATTGTTTCACAATCCACTGGAGATGTCACTGTCATCCAAGGGGTTGCACAGTAACAGTCATCTGACCTGGCCATTAACCCTTTGAGTGCCAGAGGTTAATCAGGTTTTGTGCTGTAGAGGCACACTGTGTAGTGCACCCAAACAGCCAATTTGGGGACAGAAAACCTAACCTGTTGCTGCCTCTAAGACCCTATAATATAACAGGAATGTAGATTTGAAAGTCTCCCAACATCACTTGCTCAGGTTTTAGTGGCAAGCTTCTTGGTTGTGACTTTGGCTTCACTGAAGCAGGATTTTAAGGGAGCAGTAAACTTTTTTCATGAAAGCCTATATGTTATTGAGATTTCCTGTTGAGTAAAACAATTGCACTCCCACCACGGTCAGTTGTTATATTCAAACATTTTAATTGTTCAAATAGAGATCCAGTGTGGCAGGAAGCAGCTCAGCAGTTATAACCACATACTATGGGGAAATATTGTCAGTAACTCTTCTCTGTCATAGAATGCAACAGAATAAATCTCTGAAATCTGACCACTAGAGGGCAAAATTAATAAAAAAAATAAAAAAAAACCCAACAAGTTATACTATAAGAACTCTGGAAAGATTCGTATGCCAGCAGTGGGAGTACCCTTGTTTTACTCAACACTGAACAAATGTTTTGTTTTTGGTTTGTTCATAATATAGGTCACTGTTCATTTAGAAAGTCAGATTGTTAGGGGAGTGGACAGAACAATTCCAATGCACCCCACCAGCTCCTGATTTATGAAGGCCAATTTATTTACCAGCCTCCCTAAGCATCCATAAGCCTATAGGTCATTATTTAACTACTTGGATGCTAGAGAAGTCTCAAATACATTTAAGTGTGTTGGATAAAGCACAATCATCCAATGGGTTAACAATTTTTGGTGTTTTTTCTCTTGAATCTTATAGGCTAATGGCATTTTCTGTGCCAATGAACAAACCATGGGACTTGGGGTAGGATCGTCTAAGTAGGGAAGGTGTGGCCATGGGTGGAGCCAAGAGTATTACCAATGTGTTAGAGGCCATCCTAGTATCTAAAGTGTTAACCCTTTGAGTGCCAGAGTGGTAGTCAACGTATTACCACTCTGGCACTCAAAGTGGGCCACCACTACATTATACTTTACTCAAAGCAGTGGTTTGAAACAGCCCTGCATCTTCTAAAATGTAGCATTAATCAAAAAAATATATATAAAACGAAAGAAAAAAGAAAAGTGAGAAAGAAAGAGAGAAAAAGAGGAAGACAGAAAGAAAAAAAAAAGAGAAATGACTCAGTTGTTGGAAATGACACCCTGCTAATATATATTTCCTGCTTCCATCTTCTACAATAAAAACTGAAGCAGTGCTACTTTTTAGATAACTATTTACCAAATGAATGCAATGTTATATCATAACATACACACTTATAATTAACCCTTCAGAAGCTGGATGTCCCTAGCATCCAAGAGGTTGCAATGCACTGGCAATCAGAGGGTTAAAGGGGAAGTCCGGAAACATTACGATACTGAACTTCATTGCTTTTCCTGTGATATACAACTCCTATTACATAACTCAACACGCCTACCTGTTTTTAAACTGCTTAGCAACACATGATACCTCTGTTTTGATTGGTGCAGAATTTCAGGTATTGCAAAGACATTAGAGATTGAAAGGAAACTTGACGCTGTTAGTAACATCATAAAAAGGTCTGTTTTATAGTATGTTAATTGTTTTTAAGTTCTGATTTGTTGATGTTTTCCTTTAATATTTCACAACATGATTGTAAAATCTAGAAAATATTGTTTGTTTGCTTGTTTTTTCTGTAGTCATGTGTATTATGATCTTCCTGGTGATACATTGTGTTTCCTGGATCTGTAATATGAAGTACTGTGATACGTCACATCTCGATACAATGTCTCTTTTGCTGCTTTGAAATTTAAGCTCAAATGAAGACTGTGGGGAGGTGCACTAAGGTGAGATGAAGAGATCGCTTCCCCAGTTAGTAGGGCCGGATTTACATCTCAGGAGCCTGTAGGCACAGAAATCTGGAGCGCCTCCCCCTTGGCCATTTCCACAATGCTCCAAATCTCCACCAACTCCACATTGCCCCCCATCAGCTCCACATTGCCCCCATCATCCCCATATTGCCCTCACATTGCCCATATCATCGCCACATTAAGCCTCACATTTCCTACCTCCCTGGTGGTCCAGCGGCAGGAGAGATCTGTGATTCTGCACAGACCTGTAGCTGCTGGAGCTCCCGCAGGGTCTTCTCTTTAGTAATGCAGAGGTCTGGGAGATGATGTCATCTCCCAGCGCTCTGTATTACTAAAGAGCCGGGGGAGCTCAGCAGCTACAGGTCTGTGCCGAAGAAAGCACAGACCTTACACGCGGCGGGTGGAGCAGCGCAGCGCGGCACACACTTAAAAAAAAAATTGATTTCTATGGCAGGCACCACTCTGTAGGGTGTGCCTATATGCAGATGCCTACTCTGCCTTATGGAAAATCCGGCCCTGCCAGTTAGATAAGTTCTCCAGGTCCTACGGTATTCTATTGAGACTATGCACTAAAATCTCCCAAGATGGATGGATGTAAGTGCAGAGATGGGCAACCTGAGGCCCTCCAGCTATTTAGAACTACAACTCCCATTATCCTTGGCCAGCCAATGACTGGAGGGCTTCAGGTTGCTCATTCCTGTGTTAGTGCATGGGCACGTAGAATAACTTAGGAACCCAAGACTTTATCATAGTGGAGAAGCTATCATCTCATCAAATAATAAGGTCTCACCCTTCCAGAGTAAATATGGTGCAAGCCAACTGCATGCACCAAAGGGGAGATATAAAATACTATATAAAATAAGTTTAAATGGGATGTTTAGTCCCTTTAATGAATGTGATGTGTCCAGTGCATTACAAAGCAGTGAGTTGGAGACCTCTCTAGCAATCAAGGAATTAAAAGTCCCGTTTGGGTGCTTCGGAATGCACTGGAGATGTTTCCAGATTCAAAGGAGTTAAAGGGAAATACTGCAGAAAAAATAAACGAGCCTTAACTATTGTAACCTTTTAATTGCTAGAGGGATGCTAGTGGGCTATTAGTAGGGATGGGTGAAAATTTTCGCCCCAAACTGAAATCTGTAAAAAATGGCACTTTCAAATTGGTGAAAAGTTTTCCACGAAAAGTGCCATTTTCCTGCTTTTTTCACCTAACTCATTGCATTGAAATCAATGGGTATAAACATTTTTCTCCACCACATGAAAATTTTCTACAGCCACACAAAAGGGTGTCAGTCTCTCACAGCGGCCATTCTGTGTTTGTGAGAGGAGAGAGCAGCATATTTTTGAGCTAGAGAAGATAGGAAAATAAACGGGAATTGAAGCTTAATTTAGGAAGTCATTTAGGTAGGACATTTGTTCTCTGTATTAGGGGAGTCTGGGGGCACTCTGGTGGAGTAGGAGGGAGGAAGGAGGTTGACCCAAAATACCCCAAAGGGTTAATGCATTGTTTCACAATCCACTGGAGATGTCACTGTCATCCAAGGGGTTGCAGAGTAACAGTCATCTGAACTGGCCATTAACCCTTTGAGTGCCCGAGGGGTACGCAACGCATTGCAATGCAATGCATTGCGTACCTCTGTGGCACTCAAAGGGTTAATCAGGTTTTGTGCTGTATAGCCACACTGTGTAGTGCATCCAAACAGCCAATTTGGGGACAGAAAACCTAACCTGCTGCTGCCTCTAAGACCCTATAATATAACAGGAATGTAGATTTGAAAGTCTCCAATGTCACTTGCTCAGGTTTTAGTGGCTGCACAATAATGGGGACAGTTTATTATTTACTGTTGTATATTGAAGCTTCTTGGTTGTGACTTTGGCTTCACTGAAGCAGGATTTTGCATTAAGGGAGCAGTAAACTTTTTTCATGAAAACCTATATGTTATTGGGATTTCCTGTTGAGTAAAACAATTGCACTCCCACCACAGTCAGTTGTTATATTCAAACATTTTAATTGTTCAAATAGAGATCCAGTGTGACAGGAAGCAACTCAGCAGTTATAACCACATACTATGGGGAAATGTTGTCAGTAACTCTTCTCTGTCATAGAATGCGACAGAATAAATCTCTGAAATCTGACCACTAGAGGGCAAAATTAATAAAAAAATTAAAAAAAACCTCAACATGTTATACTATAATAACTCTGGAAAGATACATATGTCAGCAGTGGGAGTACTCTTGTTTTACTCAACGTTTAATAAATGTTCTGTTTTTGGTTTGTTCATAATATACTTTACTGATCATTTAGAAAGTCAGATTGCTAGGGGAGTGGACAGAACAATTCCAATGCACCCCACCAGCTCCTTATTTATGGAGGCCAATTTATTTACCAGCCTCCCTAAGCATCCATAAGCCTATAGGTCATTATTAAACCACTTGGATGTTAAAGAAGTCTCAAATGCATTTAAGTGTGTTGGATAAAGCACAATCATCCAATGGCTTAACAATTTTTGGTGTTTTTTCTCTTGAATCTTATAGGCTAATGGCATTTTCTGTGCCAATAAACAATGCGTGGAACTTGGGGTAGGATCGTCTGAGTAGGGGAGGTGTGGCCATGGGTGGAGCCAAGAGTATTACCAATGTGTTAGAGGCCATCCTAGTATCTAAAGTGTTAACCCTTTGAGTGCCAGAGTGGTAGTCAACGCATTACCACTCTGGCACTCAAAGTGTTAAGGGGGTCCACCACTACATTATACTTTACTCAAAGCAGTGGTTTGAAACAGCCCTGCATCTTCTAAAATGTAGCATTAATCAAGAAATATATATAAAACAAAAGAAAAAAGAAAAGTAAGAAAGAAAGAAAGAAAGAAAGAAAGAAAGAAAGAAAGAAAGAAAGAAAGAAAGAAAGAAAGAAAGAAAAAGAAAAAGAGGAAGAAAGAAAAAAAAGAGCAATTACTCAGTTGTTGGAAATGACACCCTACTAATATATATTTCCTGCTTCCATCTTCTACAATAAAAACTTAATCAATGGGTAGAAACATTTTTCACCACCACGTGACCAAAAGTTTTCTACAGCCACATAAAAGGCTGTCAGGCTCTCACAGCGGCCATTCTGTGTTTGTGAGAGGAGAGAGCAGCATGTTTTTGAGCTAGAGAAGATAGGAAAATAAACGGGAATTGAGATTAGTTTAGGGAGTCTTTCAGGTAGGACATTTGTTCTCTGTATTAGGGGAGTCTGGGGGCACTCTGGGGGAGTAGGAGGGAGGAAGGAGGTTGTCCCCAAATACCCCAAAGGGTTAATGCATTGTTTCACAATCCACTGGAGATGTCTCTGTCATCCAAGGGGTTGCAGAGTAACAGTCATCTGAACTGGCCATTAACCCTTTGAGTGCCAGAGGGGTACGCAATGCATTGCAAAGCAATGCATTGCGTACCCCTCTGGCACTCAAAGGGTTAATCAGGTTTTGTGCTGTATAGCCACACTGTGTAGTGCATCCAAACAGCCAATTTGGGGACAGAAAACCTAACCTGCTGCTGCCTCTAAGACCCTATAATATAACAGAAATGTAGATTTGAAAGTCTCCAATGTCACTTGCTCAGGTTTTAGTGGCTGCACAATAATGGGGACGGTTTATTCTTTACTGTTGTATATTGAAGCTTCTTGGTTGTGACTTTGGCTTCACTGAAGCAGGATTTTGCATTAAGGGAGCAGTAAACTTTTTTCATGAAAACCTATATGTTATTGGGATTTCCTGTTGAGTAAAACAATTGCACTTCCACCACTGTCAGTTGTTATATTCAAACATTTTAATTGTTCAAATAGAGATCCAGTGTAACAGGAAGCAACTCAGCAGTTATAACCACATACTATGGGGAAATGTTGTCAGTAACTCTTCTCTGTCATAGAATGCGACAGAATAAATCTCTGAAATCTGACCAATAGAGGGCTAAATTAATAAAAAAAATTAAAAAAACCCTCAACATGTTATACTATAATAACTCTGGAAAGATACGTATGCCAGCAGTGGGAGTACCCTTGTTTTACTCAACGTTTAATAAATGTTCTGTTTTTGGTTTGTTCATAATATACTTTACTGATCATTTAGAAAGTCAGATTGCTAGGGGAGTGGACAGAACAATTCCAATGCACCCCACCAGCTCCTTATTTATGGAGGCCAGTTTATTTACCAGCCTCCCTAAGCATCCATAAGCCTATAGGTCATTATTAAACCACTTGGATGTTAAAGAAGTCTCAAATGCATTTAAGTGTGTTGGATAAAGCACAATCATCCAATGGCTTAACAATTTTTGGTGTTTTTTCTCTTGAATCTTATAGGCTAATGGCATTTTCTGTGCCAATAAACAATGCGTGGGACTTGGGGTAGGATCGTCTGAGTAGGGGAGGTGTGGCCATGGGTGGAGCCAAGAGTATTACCAATGTGTTAGAGGCCATCCTAGTATCTAAAGTGTTAACCATTTGAGTGCCAGAGTGGTAGTCAACGCATTACCACTCTGGCACTCAAAGTGTTAAGGGGGTCCACCACTACAGTATACTTTACTCAAAGCAGTGGTTTGAAACAGCCCTGCATCTTCTAAAATGTAGCATTAATCAAGAAATATATATAAAACAAAAGAAAAAAGAAAAGTAAGAAAGAAAAAGAAAGGAAGAAAGAAAGAAAAAGAGGAAGAAAAAAAAAAAGAGCAATTACTCAGTTGTTGGAAATGACACCCTACTAATATATATTTCCTGCTTCCATCTTCTACAATAAAAACTTAATCAATGGGTAGAAACATTTTTCACCACCACGTGACCAAAAGTTTTCTACAGCCACATAAAAGGCTGTCAGGCTCTCACAGCGGCCATTCTGTGTTTGTGAGAGGAGAGAGCAGCATGTTTTTGAGCTAGAGAAGATAGGAAAATAAACGGGAATTGAGATTAGTTTAGGGAGTCTTTCAGGTAGGACATTTGTTCTCTGTATTAGGGGAGTCTGGGGGCACTCTGGGGGAGTAGGAGGGAGGAAGGAGGTTGTCCCCAAATACCCCAAAGGGTTAATGCATTGTTTCACAATCCACTGGAGATGTCTCTGTCATCCAAGGGGTTGCAGAGTAACAGTCATCTGAACTGGCCATTAACCCTTTGAGTGCCAGAGGGGTACGCAATGCATTGCAAAGCAATGCATTGCGTACCCCTCTGGCACTCAAAGGGTTAATCAGGTTTTGTGCTGTATAGCCATACTGTGTAGTGCATCCAAACAGCCAATTTGGGGACAGAAAACCTAACCTGCTGCTGCCTCTAAGACCCTATAATATAACAGAAATGTAGATTTGAAAGTCTCCAATGTCACTTGCTCAGGTTTTAGTGACTGCACAATAATGGGGACAGTTTATTCTTTACTGTTGTATATTGAAGCTTCTTGGTTGTGACTTTGGCTTCACTGAAGCAGGATTTTGCATTAAGGGAGCAGTAAACTTTTTTCATGAAAACCTCTATGTTATTGGGATTTCCTGTTGAGTAAAACAATTGCACTCCCACCACGGTCAGTTGTTATATTCAAACATCACAATTGTTCAAATAAAGATCCAGTGTGGCAGGAAGCAACTCAGCAGTTATAAGACCACATACTATGGGGAAATGTTGTCCCAAACTCTTCTCTGTCATAGAATGCAACAGAATAAATCTCTGAAATCTGACCACTAGAGGGCAAAATTAATAAAAAAGTAAAAAAAAAACCTCAACATGTTATACTATAATAACTCTGGAAAGATACGTATGCCAGCAGTGGGAGTACCCTTGTTATACTCAACACTGAATAAATGTTTTGTTTTGGTTTGTTCATAATATAGTTTACTGATCATTTAGAAAGTCAGATTGTTAGGGGAGTGGACAGAACAATTCCAATGCACCCCACCAGCTCCTGGTTTATGGAGGTCAGTTTATTTATCAGCCTCCCTAAGCATCCATAAGCCTATAGGTCATTATTTAACCACTTGGATGCTAGTGTGTGTGTGTGTGTTGAATAAAGCACAATCATCCAATGGGTTAACAATTTTTGGTGTTTTTTTCTCTTGAATCTTATAGGCTAATGGCATTTTCTGTGCCAATGAACAATGCGTGGGACTTGGGGTAGGATCGTCTGAGTAGGGGAGGTGTGGCCATGGGTGGAGCTAAGAGTATTACCAATGTGTTAGAGGCCATCATAGTATATAAAGTGTTAACCCTTTGAGTGCCAGAGTGGTAGTCAACGCATTACCACTCTGGCACTCAAAGTGTTAAGGGGGTCCACCACTACATTATACTTTACTCAAAGCAGTGGTTTGAAACAGCCCTGCATCTTCTAAAATGTAGCATTACTCAAGAAATATATATAAAACAAAAGAAAAAAGAAAAGTGATAAAGAAAGAAAGAAAGAAAGAAAGAAAGAAAGAAAAAGAGAAATGACTCAGTTGTTGGAAATGACACCCTGCTAATATATATTTCCTGCTTCCATCTTCTACAATAAAAACAGAAGCAGTGCTACTTTTTAGATAACTATTTACCAAATGAATGCAATGTTATATCATAACATACACTTATAATTAACCCTTCAGAAGCTGGATGTCCCTAGCATCCAAGAGGTTGCAATGCATTGGCAATCAGAGGGTTAAAGGGGAACCCCGGAAACATTACGATACTGAACTTCATTGCTTTTCCTGTGATATACAACTCCTATTACATAACTGAACACGCCTACCTGTTTTTAAACTGCTTAGCAACACATGATACCTCTCTTTTGATTGGTGCAGAGTTTCAGGTATTGCAAAGACATTAGAAATTGAAAGGAAACAACGCTGTTAGAACCATCAAAAAAAGGTCTGTTTTATAGTATGTTAATTGTTTTTAAGTTCTGTTTTGTTTATGTTTTCCTTTAATATTTCACAACATGATTGTTAGAAAATATTGTTTGTTTGCATGTTTTTTCTTTAGTCATGTGTATTATGGTCTTCCTGGTGATACATTGTGTTTCCTGGATCTGCAATATGAAGTACTGTGATACGTCACATCTTGATACAACGTCTCTTTTGATGCTTTGCAATTTAAGCTCAAATGAAGACTGTGGGGAAGTGCACTAAGGTGAGATGAAGAGATCGCTTCCCCAGGTCCTACGGTATTCTGTTGAGACTATGCACTAAAATCTCCCAAGATGGATGGTTGTAAGTGCAGAGATGGGCAGCCTGAGGCCCTCCAGCTGTTGAGAACTACAACTCCAATTATCCTTGGCCAGCCAATGATTGGAGGGCCTCAGGTTGCTCATTCCTGTGTTAGTGCATGGGCACATAGACTATCTTAGGAACCCAAGAGTTTATCATAGTGGAGAAGCTATCACCTCATCAAATAATAGGGTCTTACCCTTCCAGAGTAAATATGGTGCAAGCTAACTGCATGCACCAAAGGGGAGACATAAAATGCCCTATCAATTTAAATGGAACTTTTGGTTTTTTTAATGAAAGTGATGTGTCCAGTGCATTTTAAAGCAGTGAGTTGGAGACCTCTCTAGCAATCAAGAAATTAAAAGTCCCGTTTGGGTGCTTCGGAATGCACTGGAGATGTTTCCGGATTCAAAAGAGTTAAAGGGAAATGGTGCAGAAAAAATAAACGAGCCTTAACTATTTTAACCTTTTAATTGCTAGAGGGATGCTAGTGGGCTATTAGTAGGGATGGGTGAAAATTTTCGCCTCAAACTGAAATCTGTGAAAAATGACTGCAGCAATCGTTGCTGCAGCATGTGCAGTGAATGATGATGATCCCTCTCCTCCTGGGTGGATGCAGTTTGTCAAGGTCCCACCAATCACGCCACACCAGTCCCCCACCACCACCATTACCATACACATCTGCGACATTATAGGTTGTACTTTATTTTTTTTTTCTTTGATCACTTGAAATCATCATGAATATGTGCCAGCGTCACTTAAAGGGTTAGTAATGTCCAAAAAAGCTTAAAAAACTGAGCTAAACGTAAAAAAAAATCTCTCGAACTGCTATGATTTGAGAGATACAGGCATTTAAAGTTCGATGTCTCCTACTGTCAGCTGTAAAGCTTTCAACGAGATCCATGTCGACCGATACTGAAGAGCTTGAGCAGAGCTGCAATCTCGTTAGTTACAACGAATCCCTTCATTGGAATGGTCTAAAATGTGTGCTTGCAAACCAGGCACACATTTTAGACCATTCCAATGAAGGGATTCCTTGTAACTAACAAGGTTGCGGCACTGCTCAAGCTCTTCAGTATCGGTCGACATGGATCTCTTGCTGACAGCTTTACAGCTGTCAGTAGGAGACATCGAACTTTAAACGCCTGTACCTCTCAAACCATAGCTGTTAGAGATACGTTTTTTTCATTTAGCTCAGCTTTTTAAGCTCTTCTAAATGCAAAAAAACTTTTTTTTGGACATTACTAACACTTTAAGCAGGAAGTAATTGTTTTGGGCAAAGGACAAATGCGCTCTGCATTCTAACACATTTTTCAAGATATTTGTTGCTGTAGGACTCACAACTTTGACTTACAGCTACTTATTTATCCACTACAGTCCTCAGAAGAAGTAATATTGTGCTGGAAATGTTGCACCATATTAAACATAGGTGAAAAATGTGTTAGAATAGGAGGAAAATGTGTTAGAATAGGCAAAAAATTTGCTGGAACAGACAAAAAGGAGGAAAATTTTGCACTGGAGAAAAGGAGAAAACTTTCGCGAAAAAGAGAAAAATCGTCCATTTTTCATGAAAAGTCATGTGGGAAAATGTTCTGACTTTTCGCTCACCCCTAGCTATATGACACAGATGTACTTAGAATGGAATTCTTCTACAGAATATAGAACTTAAATGAATATGTAAGACATTTGTGTTTATACTGTATTTGTCTGAAACAGATCAGAAAACTCATCTCCAGCAAAGAATCCAAAATTTTCAATGATTTAATTGCAGGAATGGGCAACATTTTCTCCTCAAATGAGAAACAGGAGAACAATACCACTTTTCAACAAGAGGGAAATTTTATGCAAAAAGTGCAATTTTTCTGCTTTTTTCAATGGAAAGACAGGATTTCTATCCAACACATAGGCAAATAAAGGGCAACTGAAACTTATTTTAAGGAGCCTTGTAGACAGGAAATCTGTTCTCTGTATTGGGGAGTCTGGGGGACAGGAAGAGAGAAAGGAGTTTGATCCCAAATAACCCAGAATTCAGTGTGACTGACTGGGCTGCCATGTCCCACGTCTCTTCTTGATCTGGCTGTTATTTCTCTCTTACAGGAGTCTAGGGGTGTGAGAAGGAAGCAAAGGGTTTTTTTTACCCCAAAATTTAGTGTGATCGAGAAGACACAGGAAGCTGTGATCCAAGTTCCTTACTAATCTGTTATCTCTGTCAGGGGAGTCTAGGGTGGTGAGAAGGGTGCAAAAGAGAATTATCCCAAATATCGTAAAATTCAGTGTGACTGACAAGGAAGACACAAGCAGCCATGTTCCAATTTTTCCCTGATCTGGCTGTTATCTCTGTCCTACGGGAGTCTAGGAGTTTGAGAAAGATACAAAGGTGTTTTACCCCAAATACCCCTCAAATTTGTGTGATTGAGTAAACACAGGCAGCCATGATCCAAGTTCCTTTTTGATATGACTATTATTTTGTTAGGGGAGTCTGGGGTGTGAGAATTACCTCAAATATCCCAACATTCTGTGTGACTGACTGGGAAGACACAGGCAACCATAATCCAAGTTTCCTTCTGAACTGGTTGTACAGGGAGAGTTTATTTTTCTGTTTTTTTCGACAGTGATAGATAAGGCGGGACAGTTAATTAAAATAAATAACATTTAAAAAAATTATAGGTGAAGAAACAGGGACCCTGATGTGGTCTGTGACTGAGACAGACTGATATTAGATGAGACAGAGTCTCTATTATTACATGTGCAGCCAGCACTCTCAGCTTTAAGATGTTGTCAGGTCCATTACGTACGTTCTACTGTAGATCAGTTCCGGGACCTTTTCACACTGTTCTGCCAAATCCCTGCTGGTTCTGTATTTGAGTTCCACAACCACAAGTCGATTGCAGAGAGCTTTTGATGGCCCCTTCTACTCCCACCATATGCCTGTGCGCTCAGGTGACACATCAAGATAATAGGTGATGGCAATGGCTGTGACTTCAATCACATTGTCAGTGCAAAATGGCACCATTCAAAGGAGTTTGTATTGTTAAACATAATTTAACCCCTTGGATGCTAGAGAGATCTCCAGTATGACCTCTCTAGCATCCAAGGGTTTAATACTGAACGCCACCAGTCTTACCATAATGCACCGGGTGACAATTTAGTTGCCTCAGGTGTAAAGGTGCCATTCTGCTGCTGACAATGGTTTTGTCCATGTGGCCAGCATCCATACAATAGAATACCATTTATGTAGATGGAAATTTTGATAACTTATATTTCCCCTATAATACAGTTAGTTTACTCCACAATGACTCCACTTTTATTTTGTGCATTTAGCCCATAATTTTGTAAGCAGTTGCTTACCTCGCAGCCGACCGCCAGACCCTGTAGGCGGCCGGCTTCTGTGTCCTCGCGGCCTGCCACACTTGTCAGGAGTACCGGTGAGCCCTGGTGTTCTTCCAGGAGACCGGTCTCCTTACTGCTCCCCCTGGCGGCTCCAGCCGCATCGGAACTTAGGCGCGCGTCACAGGAATTCCCTGATGACGTTGTGACCCGGTTCTTAAAGGGACATCACAATTATTGCTCCACCTCTTGGGGTGGAGCAATTTGTATATAAACTGCCTGCACACCACTTCAGTTGCCCTTTCATGGTGTTCCAGTGCAATTGTGCTGCTGTTGCACTCTGTATTACCCGAGTTTGTCTGACTATCCGTTCTGGTGTTAACCTGTGGCTCTGTCTGACTACCCGCTCCGTGTATGACACTTGGCTTGTCTGACATCCAATCTGGTGCAAACCTGCGGCTCTGGCTGACTAAGCGTCCTTTGTATGACCTTAGGATTGTCTGAGTACCCGATCTGGTGTTGACCTGTGGCTCTGTCTGACTATCCGCTCTGTGTATGATCCTTGGCTTGTCTGACATCCAATCTGGTGCAAACCTGCAGCTCTGGGTTACATTTCTCTCTGTCCCATTCTGGCTCGTCTGACTACCCACCTTGGCATTGCCTGGGGTTGTCCACTGCGCACCCAACATACCAGTACTCCAGTGGAGAACTTGTGGATGCCCTTGCTGGCTCTGGCGGACTTCCTCTTGTTTCTGTTCTTATCTGCAGCATTCAGGTGCAGACCTCTAGCTCAGTTGGCCTCCTTGGGAATGTTGTCTATACAGGTGCAGACCTGTAGCGCAGCTGCCTACCCTGGTACGTTGTCTATACAGGTGCAGACCTGTAGCGCAGTACCCTACTCAGGATCTTGTCTGTTCAGGTGCGGACCTGTAGTGATCCTCAGGTGCGGACCTGAGACAGTTTCTCTCCTTTCGCCTTCTGGGACTCAGTCAGTACCACTACAGCAGCACTATCCTTCCTGATGTCATCTACATTGCATGGTGTTCTTGCTGTTACCATTGTTCTGTATGTTTGTACCTTAATGTATGTATGTATCTTTATTTATATGGCGCCACACAGTGTACGCGGCGCCTTACAATAGACATATGTTACAATAAATAAGAGGGGATGAAATAAGTGCGACATTCATAGAAACAATGGGAGAGAGGTCCCTGCCCCAAGGAGCTTACAGTCTAAATGGATAAAGGGAGACATACAATGGGGTAAGAGGGTGTTAAGTGCAGAGATTACAAGTGCTGAGTTTGGCCAAAGGTAGTGCATGGTCCTAGTGCTCCAGAAGATAAGACTTCAGGGTAGACTTAAAGACAGAGGGGGATTTTTCTAGGCGTAAGGAGAGGGGTATGGAGATGTGTTACCTTCAGTACTGGTCCAGGTCTCGTTCTTGAGTCCGTGACAAATTTCCAGAACTGTACTCCATACTCTAGGTGGGGTCTTTCCAGTAATCTTTTAAGTAACATTATTTTTCCTATACAACCTAGTTTCCTGGTAACTTTTCCCACTGCTTTATGGTATTGCTCGACCAAGATATCCTATATAATAATTTGCTAAATTGTTTGTCAGAAGCCGTCATGCGCAGTAGAGACGGTTGTGCTCGCTGCAGTCATGTGCACTACAGGCTGCCCGCGCCACGGCTGAATTCAGGCCCCCCCGCTCCGTATCAGCCACGGTGCGGACAGTCTCTACTGTGCATGACTGCACCGCGGCCGTTGCTGGGTGGCGCTGTGGCCTGTGTACATGGGCTCTTCAACTAGTATTATTTTATAAATTGGCAAGCTGGTAGAAAAACATCCATTACAAAGAACAAAATCCAACATTGATCGATTCTGAAATTATGCCGGAACATCATTTGCCAACTCAGCACTGGCCAATTCCCAGGAACCTATCTATACTTAAAGACTTATCTTTTATGAGCAGCAGAGACACATATTGCTATTAATAATATAATTTTCTGTGTTTTCTTGCAGATCGATACACAGTTATATGGCTAAATCTCCCAAGACCAATTTTGGATACAGAAAAACACCAGCTTCTCTTTCACTGACCGGTACCAACAAAGCAAAAAGAATATCTCATTCTGGTTTTACAATTATTTTTTGACAATGGAGGTATATATTATTCATTTTATATGGTGCCACACAATGCATTCGGTACTTTTTCAGAAATACAATAAATGAAGTGAGGTTGTAGACGTACCTATATATTGGGTACTCCACTGGTCCTTAATGAGTTAACGATAGTAAACACCATCCTTGTCTCTTCCAATAAACAAGAAGTTTCACAAAATAGATATGATACACACAGGGGACCTTTACACCTGCAATCATTTTAATGACAATCTGGGGGGGGAGATTCACTAAGCGGTGATAATGAAGTGATAAAGTGGAGATGACTTCTTCATTTTATCACTTCTCCAGTTCCTATGTTATTCTATGGAACAAAGTCATCCGGGTAAACTAGGCCTCAGGGCAATATATACAAAGTCAAAAATGGAACAATTCTGGAACCAACCATTTGTCACACATTCAGTTGACGGAGAAAATAGAGAACTGCAGTTTAACCCTTTGAGTGCCCGAGGGGCCCGCAATGCATTGCCCCGTTGGCACTCAAAGGGTTAATTACAAGAAATCGCCCAGGAACATGAGTACTCATAGTTCAGTCAACAGGAAAAGCCCAAATTATATATTTATTAATTAAAAGAGTATTGCACCTTTAAACCCTTAAACCCTATTTAAATCAGTGGAGTTTTCTATATGTCCTATATGGTGCCATTGATTTGCACCAAAATTGTCTCCATTTTTACTTGTTACCTATGGCACTGAGCTCTGTATTTATTATATTCAGTAAGTGAAAGAGCTGCAAACTTGGAGCCAATCAATTGAGCCATAAGGGACCAATACAAATTCCCCAAATCTCTTATAATTTAAATGAGGTATTTAACCCCTTCATTGCTAGACAATTCTTTAAAGCATTGTTTGATAATGTGTTGGAGACTTCTCTCTCTCTCTACATTTAACCCTGTGAGTGTGAGAGGTATGTAATGCATTGCGTGGCATTGAATTGATTTCCTACAGAATTGTCTTTTTTAGCTTATTGCATAAGGCCCTAGATATATTAACCCTCTGGAACTCACAGGGTTAAAATGTGTTTTCAAACATTTGCTCTTTTGCATAAATTGATTACATTTGTTCTTTTGAAAGTGATACTTTTTTATTTTATGTTAATGCCATTTTTAATTTTGATAACCTAACAGTTATCTTTTATTTGTCAGCAAATAATTAAATGGAGACAAGCTGTGACCTTCAGTCTCTGGATTCTCTCTGTGCTCGTGCAGGTACCAGCAGGTAAGTTAAAGAGATAGTAATACTTCGTTTTAACTTTATTTTATTTTGTAGGCATTAAAAAAACATGAAGAACGATATAAGATTTATCTCTCAGACCTTTATAGTTTGAGAGATATTCACAAGCAAAGTCTCCCCTCCTGCCCCTTTTACCTAGTGTAAGCCATCTCTTCTCAGATGTGGAATGCAGTCCATAGACCAGACAGATAACAGCAGGGGACAATCTTCTTCCTATGAGAACAATGAAAGCCCTGCCCCCCTTGACAAGTTTTTCAGGTTTTTCCCTTGTCTTAATTGAAGATTGTCCCTCTCTGCAATCTACCTGGGCACCTCCCTTCTGCTCTGGCTGAGCAGTGTTACATCAGTAAAAGGGGTGGGAGGGGGATATTTTGTTATTGAATTACTCTTGAACTGCAACTCTGACAGAATTGAAATAACACTCTCCAAGGTCCACATACTGTGATGATTAATTAGAGCTGCTTTTATTATGAAACATTACTGTCCCTTTAAGAACATCATAATGAGGCTTGTTCACGTGCCCAACATTAGCTCAGTAATAATAGAGACTGAAAACAATTGTGTATTAGGCCTGGTTTACATGGGTAACTGTTGTAACAACAAACATAAAAGCATGGAATTTGATGGCAGATAAGAACCATTTCGGCCTATCTAGTCTGCCCATTTTCCTACTGTAAAAACCTCAAACCATTTTTGGTCCTTGGTCTTTTTTTATGTTAAGGACAGCCTATCCCATGCATACTTAAAGGAGAATCCATCTTTAGAACATGCTGATCTCGCTTCGAGCCTTGAAGAAAGCTCACAAGTGTACTTGTGATGACTCTACTCTTTCTGAAATTCAAGCATTGCGTAGTTCCATCTCGGATACCCTGAGAGCTCATAACCTGAAATCATATATGTGGTATAAATACAGACATTTTATGCAGGGCAATAAATGTGGTAGGACTCTTGCCTTCTTGGTCCGACACTCCAGAAATCGCTACCATTGCACATATCCAGATACCTGGGGGTTCTAAGGTTTTCTCGGGTGGGGAGATTGCGAATGCTTTCAAAGATTACTACTTCCAGTTATACAATTCGTCACATGCTGGCATCTTTCCAGCGGTGCCCCCTTCTGTAGCCCTGGCACAGTTTCTAGATGGAGCTAACCTCCCGTGGATCTCCCTTGAGGTCTGCTTGTTGCTGGACAAGGTCTTTTCAGAAGCGGAAGTAGAACTAGCTATAAAAGGGGCTCTGAAGGGCAAATGCCCGGGCCCAGACGGGTTTTTGCCTAATACTACTATCACTTCTGAGACATTCTGATCCCATACCTTACCTCAACTTTCAATGCTATTCTGGTAGGGCAAGAATGGCCCCCTTTGGCCCTTTCTGCACATATTACACTACTGCCTAAACCTGGGATGTGACCCTCTGCAGCAATTACAGACCTATCTCTCTCCTCAATATAGATCTGAAATTGTTTGCAAAGCTGTTGGCGGACCGCATTAAACCATATCTTCAAGCTCTGATTCATTCTGATCAGGCGGGGTTCGTCCCCTCTAGGGAATCACGAGACAATGTTATTAAAGCCATATCTTTGAGCCATGGCTCCATGTCTTCTGTCTTGCCTTCTCTGCTCCTTTCTCTGGAAGCGGAGAAGGCTTTTGACAGAGTCAATTGGCGGTTCCTGGAAGAGGCAGTTAGACATTTTGGCTTCAATGACCGTTTCCTGGGGGCCATTATGTCGATGTATCGTAACCCCTCTGCTCAGGTCAGAGCCAACGGGGTTCTGTCTCAATCCTTTGACATCACCAACGGGACTAGACAGGGTTGCCCTCTTTCCCCTATACATTTCTTCCTCACCTTAGAGCTTCTTCTATCTACTATTCGCTCCTCTGATTCGATTACCGGTTTACATCTAGGTTCCAGAGAATTCAAATTGACGAGCTATGCGGATGATGTCCTTCTTTTTCTTTCTTCCCCTGAACTTTCTCTTCCTCCTCTACTGAGCATTATATAATTATATGGGTCCCTGTCTTCTTACAAATTGAACTATTCCAAGTCAGAGGTGCTGAATCTCACTGTACCTGATGATTCTAAAGCGAGGTTGCAAAGTTCATATCCTTTTCAATGGCAGAACGATTCTGTGATTATTTGGGTATAAAATAAATATATTTGGATGTCCTCCTGACGCGATCTGTCTCTTCTATGATTTCCCTTAACATGACTGATCTGTAGGCGAGTGTCAACCGGGATATACGATCCTGGTCGAACGTATTTGTCTTCTGGTTCGGTAGGATAAATTTGGTAAAAATGATAGCTCTTCCTAAGATACTCTTCCTCCACAGATTCCTAACGGCGCAAATTCCCAAATGTCTCCTTCATTCTCTTCAGTCCATACTTAACAGTTATATCTGGAGTCACAAATCTCCCAGGATGAACGCCAAAGTGTTATATTGCCCCTCCAGATTCGGGGGTCTAGGCCTCCCCAACATTCGGCAGTATCACACTGTCGTTGCGTTGATAATCATCTGGGAACTATGTTCCAGAGACTCGGGAGATCTTTGGGAGGGCTGGACCCGTTACAACTCTTATGGGTGTCATCTGATAAACTTCCAAGAATGGCGACACATTGCCCGATCCTTTCATATCTCTTTTCGGTATGGAGATCCTGCAGTGCTGCTTTTAACTTACCCTCCCCTCTTTGTGCCATAGTGGGTAATCCAGACTTCCCCCGGGCCTTCAGGGAAGGGCCTTTTAACATTGGTCTACAGCCGGATTGATGGACTTGGATCATTTGTTATCCTCAGGATCCCTCCCTACTTTTGAATTTCTCTGTAGGACCTTTGTTCTCCCTGGTTCTGAAATTTGACGATATCATCAGGTCTCTCATTTTATTTCCTCATTAAAGACGGACTCCTCTCTCCCTCGTAAATTAACCAGCTTTGAAGCCCTCTTGACCTGTGTTTCCCAGCAGAGTCGTAGACTTGCCCAATTTTCATCTCTTCTTACTTTGCCCTATAAGCTTTCCACTTTGCCCCATAAATCGTCCTGCGAAACTGTCTTGGCTATATCCATTTCTGATGACTTGTGGATCTCTACTTTACAACTTCATAATAAGCTACTCCCTAATGTCTCTATGAGAGGACTGAACAACAAAATATTGATGAGATGGTATCATACACCAGTTCGGTTAGCCAGGATCTTTCCTGGAACCTCACCTTTATGCTGGCGCTGTGGGTTGGAGGCGGGTACGCTTATACATATTTGGTGGTCCTACCCATCACTCACTCAGTTGTGGACCTTGGTGTCTGCGCAGCTACGGGAGCTCTCTGGACTCAATTTCCCTAGTTCCCCTCAGACACTTCTCCTGTCTATTCTTCCTCCATCTCCTCAGTCTCCCCCTCTCCCAGCCTTCAAATTGTGGCATATGGGAGTCACTGCCGCTAGAGCTTGCATTCCGGCCAAGTGGAAGTCTTCCATACCACCCTTAATTTCAGATTGGAAATCCAGATTACAAACTATTGTAGACATGGAAAAATTGTACCATACCTCACAGGGCTCCCTACCCATTTTCGAATCTCAATTCGCTTCCTGGGTTAACTTTGTTACAAACCAGTAACTTTGTATTGAGGATGCTGCCTTCAATTTTGATTGCTAGGTTTTTCTCTTAAGTCTTATGCTACAAGACGCCTTCCCGGGACTTACCCACACCTTCTTTCCCCCCATATCCTTTCTTGGCCCCCCTTCCATTTTCTCTCCCTCTTATAGTTCTCTTTACATCACTCTGTTCTGTTCCGTAGTCTCAGATTATTCCTCACTTTATACTATCCAGGCCATAACATATGGAGTTTTGGTGTTCCAGAAAAGCTGCTTTACTGTTACATTGGTATATAAAAGTAGGTATGGCTTGTCCAGTCCGACATCCTTTATTGTCCTATTGTGTTATCTTCTCAATCAAGTCAAAAGTTGAGCCTTTTAGCCCCAGTGGTCTGGGGGGTATTTTTTTCTTGGGAGGTTTGATACTTTTTTAGTATTTTGCATATAATTTTGTGTATCATTCCTGTGCCTAAATGTCTTGTTTCATATTGAAAAATTAAATAGTTTATTTTACTTTTCAGTGATAATTCATTTGAAATATGTTTAGTATTTCACACACATGCTGAATTTGCGAGACTCCTATGCCTTTGCATGTGACCATAACTTTATTAGTGCAAACTCTGAATTACTAATAGTAAGGGAAGGAGATTGTGCATAAAACAAACCCATATATATATATTTATAGTGGAACTAACAACAAAATTAAATTTCCCCCAAAATCCTTATTACCATAGCGATAAACATATACATACTTTTATAATGCTGAATAAGTCTGGCATTATTAAGAAATACAACTCATTTGGCAGGCAACAGTGCAGACATCTTGGAGAAAAGGCATCTGTGGGTCTGCACTGTCCATCCCATTCACCTCCAGGATTGCTGAGTGGAGTTCCTTGGTACCTTAAGGTACCGGAAAGGACTGATGGCGCGGGTACACAGAGCATCTTTTGCAAGATCCCTGCCGCTGATGCCTGCCAAACAAGTTGTATTTCTCAATAATGCTAGACTTATTCAGCATAATAAAAGTATGTATATGCTTATTGCTATATTAATAAGCATTTGGGGGGCAATTTAATTTTGATGAAAGTTCTGCTATAAGGATTTATGCTCATAATAAAAAGTGCTACAAAACAGTTAATAACAACGGCTTTGGCTGAATATGGATTTGTTTGCTGAGAACATGCCATACTGATATCATCTGTTCCTTCTCGAAATAAATGTTTGCGTTGTTACAGTCAACCTCCTGATTTAATTATACATATTCTGTTAATGCAGCAAATACAGAGACATTGCCTATATATTACTATTATTATTAGTATCATTATTATTAGTAGAAGTAGTGTTCATCTGTGCCTATTTCTTAAATGTTTATGTCCCTGTGAAAGCAGAGAGAGTACAACAATATACAATAGATACGATGTATTTAAAAAAAAAAGTCGATGAAACAATGTAGAAAAAGAAATTAGTGCTGCATGGAGACTGCTACATTGTATACATACATGCTTTCAAAGTTAGGCTGACCATACGTCCAGTTTTAATAGGGTTGCCACCTTTTCTTCAAAAAAATTCTGGCCATGGCATTCCCTCCATAGACTTAACATTGGATAGAAGACAATTTTTTACCAGCCTGTTGGTAAAATACCGGCTGGGTGGCAACCCTAGACCCAAATCCCTCTGCTCCTCTATTTAGGAGATCACACTGTGTGGTGTATATACCAGTGTATCAGATTGCTCCACATCAATAAAACCCACAGTAATGTGGGTATAAACTTCTGTATATATCTTATAAATTAGTCTGTGTAAAAAAAATACTTTCATCTTCTTCTAAATCATTCACTTACACAAAGAGTAACTTAACCATTTCAATGCCAGAGGGGTATGCAATGCATTGCTTACCCCCTGGCACTCAAAGGGTTAAAAATTCTCTACAATACACCACCAGCCACGCCCACAGTAACAACACCTAAAACACAAGTGTCCCTCTTTGGCCATTTGAAATGTTGGGAGGTATGTTACTTACACTGCTCACACTGTATGTATGTTCTGCTTTGCATCTGTGTGTCACTGTTTGTATATGTCAGTGCATGTGTGTATGTATGTGTGTTGCATGTGTCTCTGTCTATAACTGTGTGTCTCCATGTATATGTGTGTGTTTGCACATGTGTCTGTGTATCACTGTGACACGTACACCCTACGCCATATTTCACTATCTTAACATTTATTTAAAAAAAACAAAAAACATTCCCTGCATAACATAATGGGCAACGCCGTCCCACATTGCTAGTTAATCAAGGAAAGGGTTTGATCATAGCTATCTACGGATGGAACAATGTTGTTCTGAACTTGTAGAAGGAATTAACACTTTGAGTGTCAGATAGGTATCCAACCCTTGTGCTGCAATGCATTGGATACAACTCTGACTCTCAAATTTAATAAACCCCTTAAAGTGATAGTAATACTTCACAAAAACAGCAGCTCCAATGTATCTTCATAGTATTTGGGCCATGGAGAGTGTTATTTCAATGCTGTCAGAGTTGTAAGTCAAGAGTAATTGAATGATAAAGTATCCCCCTCCTGCCCCTTTTACTTAGTATAAGCCACATCCCCTCAGATGTGGAATCTGGTCCTGGGACCAGACAGCTCACATCAAGGGACAGTCTTCTTACTGTGAGAACAATGAAAACCCTAACCCCCTTGACAGGTTTTTCCTTATGATCACTGAAGGTTGTCCCTCTCTGCGATCCATCCGGACAGTCTTGCTGCTCTGAGGTGAGCAGTGTTACATCAGTAAAAGGGGCAGGAGGGGGATACTTTATCATTTAATTACTCTTGAACTACAACTCTGACAGTATTGAAATAACACTCTCCATGGCCCAAATACTATAATGATTAATCAGAGCTGTTTTTTTGTGAAACATTACTATCCCTTTAAGGACATTGGATGTAATGGTCCATCACAACTTTTGGTCCTTTAAGGTCCAGTGATGGTCCTGAAGGTGCTCTGTGATCATGCCGGGAGGCAGAAACTGACTGCTCCAAGAACAGAGCATTCACTATCTGCCAGTCAGTACATGTGATCGCTCACATATGATGGCTCTGCAAATAAAATGGCCCTGGTCCTCCAGTGCACAAAACTCCTGGTCCTTAAGGGGTTAAGGGTCATATTCAATACACAAGAAGTGTAGTTCTGGAGAAAACCAGCTCTGCCACAGGAGAGAAATTAACATTCTCAATAATTTAAATGGGGCTTTTAAACCCTTAATTGTTAGAGAGGTCTCCACAGGATCCCAGGGAAGAAAAGAACATTGATTTCATCAGGTGGGCTCTTCCTCCGCACTGTGTTTAACATTACAGAAAAACAAAATTAGCATCAAATTCTATCATTTTTCATTGCATGCTAATGGGGTGGAGTTCAAGTCTGTTCATGAAGTCATACAGTGGCGCTGTTGCTACACTATCCTATAGACACGTCTTATCAGTTGACCAGATCCATAGAATGGTGTAGCAACAGTGCCACTGTGTAATTTCAGACCAGTGAAATAATGTACCTTTAAAAAAATTCAGGTTTGAACTGCAATAACTGTTGAATAAATCATCTCTCAGCAGTGAGAATACTCTTGTTTTACTTGGGGGGGATAAACCCTGATATATATATATATATATATATAATATCATAATGCCAACATCTCGGTCTGTAAACCTGGTCCAGTAAAAAAGGTTTGGTATACAGACCGAAACGTTGACGTTATGATGGCTTTATGAAATAAAGACTTTGGATGTTTGAAGTCCTGTGAGTGTGATCCCCTCTTCCATGAATATGATTGTTTCCTGATCTGCACCCAGGATATGTTCCCGTTACATGATTGCGCTCATGTACGGTTTTATATATCCTATATAATAATTCGCTAAAACGCGTGTAACGACGCACTCATGCTCAGTAGAGACTGCCCGTGATGAGGCTGATACAGAGTGGGGCGCTCCGAAGGAGCATTCAGCTCTGTATCAGCTGCAGGGCGGGCAGTCTCTACTGTGCATTACTGCCCCGTGACCGGCTGGCAGTGGCACTGTGGTATATATATATCTTTCCATATTAAGTGTTACTATGTTTCCATATTAAGTGCTACTATCCATTTAAACTGAATGAAAGACAAAAAGCCCAAGGTGCTGGCAGTTTAAATATATACATAGACAATAAACAACAGTAGGTGACAGGTCCACTGTGCACGTCTGGTAGAATTGTGTTTGTCAGTATGCAATAAAGGCATTTGTACTTGACAGGATTTACAATTTACAAAAAGAGCTGTGTTGGCAGATTTGTCCATTCATCTGAATGTGTGGGTGCAACAAGTAAGATGCAACCTCTTTTAACCATTTGAGTCCCAGAGGGGTATGCAAGGCATAAACATGGACCTGGCACCTTAAGACAAGTTGGGTTTGGTTTACAGAGAAATTCAGTGTGCCTATATGTTGCACTAACTGTATACCTGTAAAACAAATAATGTATGAAAAAGAACCAATATGTTGTGGTGGCAGATTGTGATACTTTATGTTAATCCCATGTTCTGTTTGACAGCAAACTTCCTGCTCACTATATTATTAGAAATGTGTGGTCTCTGTCTAGATTCACTCATAGCACAGTGTGTGGTACTGTTGGCCCAGCACAGAAACTAATTAGCATACAATTCCATACTGTGCCATCAACAAAAAGGTTAAGTTTGCAAAAACTGTTTATACCACAAACAAATGGTTAGTCCAATTTACAGACAGTTTTTTATGCTCTTGAAAGTATAAACGTATACTAGGTGACAGGTCCATTTTAAAAGTCCCATTAACCCTTTGAGTGGCAGAGGAGTATGCACTACATTGCATGCCCCTCTGGAATTCAGAGGCTTTAAATCAATAACTTTATTTGTCTTATTTGTACATCAGCCTCAATTAGTGGAGCTGTGGAACATATTGCTATGACAGCTGGAGAAAAATAAAGTGCAATTAGAGAAATTCTGATAAAATTGTTAAATTTTATATTTTACGTACAGTTCAGATTTATTGTGGATTTTCTTTTATCTTGGTTTAATTAGACACTCATCAGTACATTGCATACCAGATCATCTCGCCCAACAACACCCTATTACCTAAATTTGTTTGTATCAGTCAACTGGATGATATACCTACAAGATATTATGACAGCGATTCGAGAGAAGTGATACCACTAAACGGCTACAATCTGGCTATTGAATCTCCAATGGTCTTAAAGAGACATAGCATCCAGTGCCAGCAATGGGAACTACAACACCTCGAAGACTATAAGCTTATTGTTGATAAATTAAGCAAGGCTAACTACAGTAAAGGTAAAAATCCAATTATTATTAAATGGGAAATGTATCCAGAAATCCAGAAATAAGTGTGTCTCCATTTGATTAACATGCAGAGCAATGCATTTCATACACCTCTGGCATTCAAAGGGTTAATTTACCTAGATAAGTTACCTTCTTTTTTTTTAATTACAGCTGCAGTTTTCTGTATGTAGTAAGGGCAGATTTACATCCCATGCTCTTCATAGGCAAGGTACTCTAGGTGCCCTAAGCTCTGCCCCTGGTCATACCCTCGCTGCTCCACATTACCCCTCCCCCAGTCCCATCCACTGTTTCCTCACAAAGAAAATACACTCGGCATCTAAAAAGTAAGAACAAAAAAATGTAACCCCTTGGTTCCAGAGAGATCACCAATGCATAGTTCTGCAATGAATTACAGATAATTATAGCATCCAAGGGGTTAAATCATAGCAACAATTCAGAATGTGGGTGCGGCAAGCACAGCTGAGACACTGTGCCTCAAAATTTTGAGCACTATGCACTTCCCTACTCTGCCTATTGGGAAATCCGGCCCCTTGATCTCTATTCGTCTGCCTCTAGGTCACAGCTCCTCAAAGCAAACATTAGGATTCAACAGACTAGAGTGGATCATAAAGTATACGCATTTTGGGAAGACTATGCACTTTCCTACTCTGCCTGTTGGGAAATCTGGCCCCTTGATCTCTATTTGTCTGCCTCTAGGTCACAGCTCCTCAAAGCAAACATTAGGATTCAACAGACTAGAGTGGATCATAAAGTATACGCGTTTTGGGAAGACGGCAAGCAGAAACAACCAGCAGTGCACTACAAGAGGGATCAAGCTCCCAAAAATAACCTACACAGACGTAGCTGACTGCTGCTTGATGGAAGCTTTATTAGTTAAATCATTCTGGTAACCCTTTGACTGCCAGAGGAGTATCCAATGCACTGCACTCTGGCAATTGGTGGGTTAGTATCATAAGAGACACTTATTACATGGGTATAGTTCGATTTTAACATATTTTTGAATCTGACATGATATTTGTTAACTTTTTAATGTTTATGTTAAAGTAATAGTAATGGATCATTTTAACTTACTTCAATATTGTAGCTATTAAATAAATAAAGTAATTGAGGCCAGTCTCATCTCTAAAACCGCTATGGTTTGAGACATATATGATTTCAAAGCTCCCCCTTCCATCCCCTTGCACTGACGTCAGCTTCTATCTTACAGCAGGAGATCCCGGTCCGCAGATGAGATGGTGGCTCTTCAGCAGAGTTAAAATAGAGCAATCTAAACATAAATACTTCATTGGAATGGTCTACAAAGTGTGCTTGCAAACCAGACACACTTTGTAGACCGTTCCAATTAAGTATTTCTTTTTAGATAGCGCTATTTTGGCTCTGCTGAAGAGCTGCCGGCTGGTCTGCGGACCGGGATCTCTTGCTGTAAGATAGAAGCTGATGTCAGTGCAACTAATGTAACCCTTTGAGTACCAGGGAGGTATCCAAAGCATTGCGTTGCAGTGTGTTGGATACCTCTCTGGCAATCAAAGAGTTACATCAGTTGGAATGTTTATTCCATGCATAGATACAGCACTAAGGTAATGGGGAAATGCTCCAAAAGCCAACATAATTAATACTGTCAGATCATGGGTTTGGCTGTAAAGGTCGCACCCAAAAGGCATGCGACAACATTGTGCATTTACCATGGCGACCTGAGAAGCTCGCAGTGCATGAAAGTCTCAGAGGAAAGACGCCCTCTGGGGGCAGCAAAGCAGGAGAGTGGTGATGAGGAGGATTTGGGGCACTTGCGAGTTTACCCTGGAGAGTTCGTCATGATCAGTTGCTGTATCATGGCCTTTTTCTATTGTGTGACGTTTCATAGCGCGACCTGAGATTCTCACGCTGTATTCTCAGGTCACCATTTTTATTATGCCGACATGGTAAATGCGAAATGTGGTCACGCGCTATTTTGCTTGCGACCTTTTAAAAGGATACGGTTGTGAAAGGAAGATGGTATTTTCAGAAAAAAAGACTTCGCTCTTGGAAATGTGTCATAAAGAATTAAAAATGAAGGAAAGATGAGATAGAAACATTTGAAGATAGATTTTGTCACCAGAAAAGGTCCACCTGGCCCATCCAGTCTTCCCATTTCCCTGTCTAATAAAATACACAGTCTTACATACTTCTGCATAGAAACATATGTGGGGACAGGAATTTTTTAATTCCATTATAGTGTTTGTCCCACCTGTGATTTGAGGCTGTTCCATGAGTCTATCACTCCTTCTGCAAAATATGTACTTTCTTTATTTTCCACCCTTTAGATGATGACCTCTTGTTCTAGTTCCCTCTTATTCTGGAAAATACTTCCCTCCTGAACTACTGTCTCTTAAATATTTTAATAAATGTAAAGGTTTCTATCATATCACCCCTTCCCTTCTTTCAAGCTGTACATATTAAGTTCTTTGATTCTCTTGTATCCTGTGTCATGAAGACTCTGCACCATTTTGGTGGCTCTTTTTTTGAACTGCCTTCCTTTTATTAATGTCCTTCTGGAGATATATAAGAATATTCTTTGAAAATACCTTACAATGTGAAGTTAGATTAAAAAAATATACTTTTAAGACTGCTCTTTACCTCTGGAGCAGGAAAAATTGAATACAAAAGAGATGCATACAAAAAATGTAAGAGGCTATGAGGACGAACACAAAGCACAATGGCTTGTTCTACGGCTAGTCATTGCTCAGCAGCATCACATTTTAGCTCTCGAGTGCCATTACAGACGAGACATTTCCACGTGGAAATGTCTTCTCTGTAATGGCACTGTAAAGCTAAAACGTGATGCTGCTGAGCGGTGACTAGCCGTAGACCAGGCCATTGTGCTGTGTATTCGTCCTAAGAGCATCTCGCACTTTTGGATATTTATACAAAAAAAAGATGTTAATACTTGTGAAAATTGAAGGACCATAGTGTAAATACTTTCCAGACTAATTGCCGACAATTAATTAGCATGATTTTTTGTACACCGAGCCCTACATTCACTTAGGTGACTTGCCTGCTCCAATTTAGCACATGATAAGCCACCAGTACCTACTTACTTCCCACGTTTTGATTTCGCAGTCATTCACTTACATGAAAGAAGTGGTGGAGGTGTGCCACAAGGTCTGCCCATGTGCACATTGACCATATATTATTGACTGATTTCCACATGGGTTGGCCAGACGCTGATGTGAACAGTCTCACGTTCAGTATCTCCTGTGTGAAGGATCTAGGTAACTTATCATAGGCCTCAGAGCAGCATGCTGAAATCTGGATATGTCAAACATGAATACATCCGAGCTGTAGCATGCTGTATTCTGTGGACTGTTGCAAGGCAGAAATTGCCTATGTAATTAACATCATTGGTGGCAAGCAATTTCACAAGGGTGCATCTAGAACAGAATTAATAACAATGTGATAAATTCACTGTGTGAATATAGCCTAAGGCAAGGAAACATTTTTGAAGGCTGGTATTAGAGGTCTGACTCAGAAACTTGAAGAAAATCAAAGTTTATTAGAACATTGCATAAAATAACAATGTTTAAATCTTTGAGTGCCACAGAGGTATCCAATGCATTGTACTGCAATGCGTTCAATACCTGTATGGCACTTAGAGGATTAAGGGAGAGCGACAAGAGACTTTAAATCTACCTGGGGCCTTCCTCCCGTGAAGCACGAAGAGGGCTAATAGGCTCCAGCCAGACATGTGTTAATGATGAGATTGGCATCATAAAGTGGGAGGGGCTTAACTGGATAAGTGAGGCTTAACCAAGATTGTAAAATTCCTCCAAAAAAAAAGAAAAGCGCACACAATCTGGGTGTAGACTGTAAAAATTTGCATATTTCCTTCTTTGTGCCCTTCACCGAGTGGACTTAATCCTTTTCACCTCCTTCACCGTGGGAATCACCTTACGATACCAAATAGGTATTTGACACACTTTTAATAGAGGCAATCCAGCCTCTTGGTGTAATTGCCTCCACTGGATAACCCCCAGTGACGGTACCTCAGCGTCAGCTCCTTTCTTCTTGTCCCCTTCAGTTCTTTTGGCCTCCTCTTAGACCCCTCTTCCTGGATTTTATCTCCAATATTTCCCGTCCTCTATCTAGGACTCTATGTATACAAACCAGGACCTGTCTAAGGGGCCTAACTGAAATAATTATTCCTGGGCTTGGGCTACCTCAAATATAGAATATTTATTACAATAAAATTAAAATTAAAACATATATCTGCACAGATACAGGAATCCTAAAAACAAATATATTCTAATATAACTAGTGTTGAGCGAGCATGCTCGGCCGATGCTCGGATCGGCTCGAGCATCGCTCTGCTCGGCACATGGCGGTACTCGTACGAGCACCGCATGTGCTCGCCCGCCATGTTCGGGTCTCCTCCCCGCACGTTTTGCGGCTGCTGCGCAGCCAATAAACGTGCAGGGAGGCTCTGACATCGGTGTAATGCCAGCAGCCATGTTGGCTGCTGGCATTACACTGATTGGCTGGCCAGAACCCGTGGTTGGGTGCTGTATAGCACCTGACCATCGAGTTCGGCTCAGTCTGAGCCAGGGAGAGCTGAGGATAGGAAGGGAAAGGCAGTGTAGGGAGGAAAAAAACAAAAATTGTGAAAAAAAAGAACCAAAAGTCCTTTTTAGGACTACTGTGTGTGGGGGCAGCAGGTTATTTTGTGTGGGGGGAAAAAAACAAAAAAAAAAAAAAAAAAATATTCTGTTTAGTGTGAAAAGTTGCAGATTAGAGCACATTCTGTTTAGTGTGCACAGTTGCAGATTAGAGCACATTCTGTTTAATGTGCAAAGTTGCAGATTAGAGCACATTCTGTTTAGTGTGCAAAGTTGCAGATTAGAGCACATTCTGTTTAGTGTGCAAAGTTGCAGATTAGAGCACATTCTGTTAAGTCTTCAAACTAAAATATCAAAGTCACATATTCCATTCAGTGTGCGTCGCCGCAGTTTAGCAGCACATTCTGTGTACTGTGCAGAGTTGCAGAATAGGAAGAAATACTGTTAAGTCTTCAAACTAAAATATCAAAGTCACATATTCCATTCAGTGTGCTTCGCCGCAGTTTAGCAGCACATTCTGTGTACTGTGCAGAGTTGCAGAATAGGAAGAAATACTGTTAAGTCTTCTAACTCAAATATCAAAGTCACATATTCCATTCAGTGTGTTTCACCGCCGTTTAGCAGCCTATTCTGTGTACTCTGCAGAGTTGCAGAATAGTAAGAAATAGTGTTAAGTTTTCAAACTCAAATATCAAAGTCACATATTCCATTCAGTGTGTATCACCGCCGTTTAGCAGCCTATTCTGTGTACTCTGCAGAGTTGCAGAATAGTAAGAAATAGTGTTAAGTTTTCAAACTCAAATATCAAAGTCACATATTCCATTCAGTGTGTATCACCGCCGTTTAGCAGCCTATTCTGTGTACTCTGCAGAGTTGCAGAATAGTAAGAAATAGTGTTAAGTTTTCAAACTCAAATATTAAAGTCACATATTCCATTCAGTGTGTATCACCGCCATTTAGCAGCCTATTCTGTGTACTCTGCACAGTTGCAGAATAGGAAGAAATACTGTTAAGTTTTCAAACTCAAATATTAAAGTCACTTATTCCATTCAGTGTGTATCACCGCCGTTTAGCAGCCTATTCTGTGTACTCTGCAGAGTTGCAGAATAGTAAGAAATAGTGTTAAGTTTTCAAACTCAAATATTAAAGTCACATATTCCATTCAGTGTGTATCACCGCCGTTTAGCAGCCTATTCTGTGTACTCTGCACAGTTGCAGAATAGGAAGAAATACAGTTAAGTTTTCAAACTCAAATATTAAAGTCACTTATTCCATTCAGTGTGTGTCACCGCCGTTTAGCAGCCTATTCTGTGTACTCTGCAGAGTTGCAGAATAGTAAGAAATAGTGTTAAGTTTTCAAACTCAAATATTAAAGTCACATATTCCATTCAGTGTGTATCACCGCCGTTTAGCAGCCTATTCTGTGTACTCTGCACAGTTGCAGAATAGGAAGAAATACTGTTAAGTTTTCAAACTCAAATATTAAAGTCACTTATTCCATTCAGTGTGTGTCACCGCCGTTTAGCAGCCTATTCTGTGTACTCTGCAGAGTTGCAGAATAGTAAGAAATAGTGTTAAGTTTTCAAACTCAAATATCAAAGTCACATATTCCATTCAGTGTGTATCACCGCCGTTTAGCAGCCTATTCTGTGTACTCTGCAGAGTTGCAGAATAGTAAGAAATAGTGTTAAGTTTTCAAACTCAAATATTAAAGTCACATATTCCATTCAGTGTGTATCACCGCCATTTAGCAGCCTATTCTGTGTACTCTGCACAGTTGCAGAATAGGAAGAAATACTGTTAAGTTTTCAAACTCAAATATTAAAGTCACTTATTCCATTCAGTGTGTATCACCGCCGTTTAGCAGCCTATTCTGTGTACTCTGCAGAGTTGCAGAATAGTAAGAAATAGTGTTAAGTTTTCAAACTCAAATATTAAAGTCACATATTCCATTCAGTGTGTATCACCGCCGTTTAGCAGCCTATTCTGTGTACTCTGCACAGTTGCAGAATAGGAAGAAATACAGTTAAGTTTTCAAACTCAAATATTAAAGTCACTTATTCCATTCAGTGTGTGTCACCGCCGTTTAGCAGCCTATTCTGTGTACTCTGCAGAGTTGCAGAATAGTAAGAAATAGTGTTAAGTTTTCAAACTCAAATATTAAAGTCACATATTCCATTCAGTGTGTATCACCGCCGTTTAGCAGCCTATTCTGTGTACTCTGCACAGTTGCAGAATAGGAAGAAATACTGTTAAGTTTTCAAACTCAAATATTAAAGTCACTTATTCCATTCAGTGTGTGTCACCGCCGTTTAGCAGCCTATTCTGTGTACTCTGCAGAGTTGCAGAATAGTAAGAAATAGTGTTAAGTTTTCAAACTCAAATATCAAAGTCACATATTCCATTCAGTGTGTATCACCGCCGTTTAGCAGCCTATTCTGTGTACTCTGCACAGTTGCAGAATAGTAAGAAATAGTGTTAAGTTTTCAAACTCAAATATTAAAGTCACATATTCCATTCAGTGTGTATCACCGCCGTTTAGCAGCCTATTCTGTGTACTCTGCACAGTTGCAGAATAGGAAGAAATACTGTTAAGTTTTCAAACTCAAATATTAAAGTCACTTATTCCATTCAGTGTGTGTCACCGCCGTTTAGCAGCCTATTCTGTGTACTCTGCAGAGTTGCAGAATAGTAAGAAATAGTGTTAAGTTTTCAAACTCAAATATTAAAGTCACTTATTCCATTCAGTGTGTGTCACCGCAGTTTAGCAGCCTATTCTGTGTACTCTGCAGAGTTGCAGAATAGGAAGAAATACTGTTAAGTTTTCAAACTCAAATATTAAAGTCACATATTCCATTCAGTGTGTCTCACTGCAGTTTAGCAGCCTATTCTGTGTACTCTGCACAGTTGCAGAATAGGAAGAAATACTGTTAAGTCTTCAAACTCAAATATTAAAGTCACATATTCCATTCAGTGTGTGTCACCGCAGTTTAGCAGCCTATTCTGTGTACTCTGCACAGTTGCAGAATAGGAAGAAATACTGTTAAGTTTTCAAACTCAAATATTAAAGTCACATATTCCATTCAGTGTGTGTCACCGCAGTTTAGCAGCCTATTCTGTGTACTCTGCACAGTTGCAGAATAGGAAGAAATACTGTTAAGTCTTCAAACTCAAATATTAAAGTCACATATTCCGTGTAAGATGAAGAAGGCGGGTAAAAAGGGACGGGGAAGTGGACGTGATCCTGATAGTTCAGGGCGCGGGTCAGGACGCGGAGAAACTGTGCCTGGTGCCAGAGCACAAGAAAGAAAGACATCCACCATACCTAGCTTCATGTCTAATTTTACAGGGCGTCGCAGGACATCACTCTCGAGGTCCGACCACTGCGAACAGGTGGTCGGTTGGATGACAGCTGATACTGCTTCCAGTCGGTTAAGCACCACCCTGTCTTCCACCAAGTCCACTCTCAGTAGCCAAGAGTCTGGTCAACATAATCCTCACTCTGATCATCCTTCCTCCCACCATACACGGTCTGGTCAAAGAAGTGATCCCACACTGGGATATAGTGAGGAGCTCGTCTCATCACCAATCCTTCATTTGACCCTCTCTCCAAGCACGCTTGCAGAGGAACATGACATCTTGTGCCCTGATTCACAACCTCTAGAGGCTACCCAATCACAAGAAGATGACAGATGTGAACGGCATTTAAGGTCAAAGGAAGTAGTGGATGATGATGATGATGATGAGACACAGTTGCCATTAAATCAACCACTATTTCCGTCTCAAGACCTTGTTGAGGAGAATGTTATACAGTTGTCAATGACTGAGTATGTGGTGGGATCAAGACTTGAGGAGGATGATCAGAGTGAGGAAGTGGAGGAGGACTTGGTGGACGATGAGGTGACTGACCCCACCTGGGAAGGTGTAGAGCCGAGCGATGTCAGCAGTCCTGAGGGTGAGCCATCTGCAGCACCGCAACAGGCTGGAAGAGGCAGTGGTGTGGCTACAGAAAGAAGGCGGACCGCACCAAACCGGCCCGCAAATGTTCCACGGAGCACCCCCTTGCGTAAATCTACCTTGCCAAAGGGTAGGTGTTCCGCGGTATGGCGTTTTTTTAAGGAAAGTGCGGACGACAAAAGAATTGTAGTTTGCAACCTGTGCCACACCAGAATGAGCCGAGGCATGAACACTAGAAACCTCACCACCACCAGCATGATCCGACACATGGCATCCAAGCACCGTAGTAAGTGGGAGGAACGCCTGGATCGCCCATCTGTGTCTGCAGGCCACACCACTGCCTCCTCTTCCCCTGTTTTCGGTGCCGGCCAATCGCCTGTCGAAGGCGCAGGCCCGCATACCTCCCGCCCTGCACCTGTACCATCTGAAGCACCATCAGCGACCACATCCACTTCCCTGTCCCAGCACAGCGTCCAAATGTCGTTACCCCAGGCATTTGAGCGCAAGAGAAAGTACCCAGCCACCCACCGACAGGCCATAGCACTAACCTCACACCTTTCAAAATTACTGGCCATCGAAATGCTGCCATTTAGGCTTGTGGACACTGAGTCCTTCCGCAGCCTGATGGCAGCAGCTGTCCCTCGGTACGCGGTCCCCAGCCGCCACTACTTTTCCCGGTGTGCCATCCCCGCATTACACCACCATGTGTCCCGTAACATCACCCGTGCCCTGACCAACGCAGTTACTGGGAAGGTCCACTTAACGACTGACACATGGACAAGTGCTTGTGGCCAGGGACGCTACATTTCCCTGACGGCACACTGGGTGAATGTCGTGGAGGCTGGGAGCGACTCGGACCCTGGGATGGCACGGGTGCTACCCACGCCGAGGATTGCGGGCCCTACCTCCATCAGGGTTTCCACCAGCACCTACGTTATTGGCTCCTCCTCCTCCGTTTCCACCTCCGAATTCTCTACACGCAGCGCCACTCCCCCATCAGCCAGTAGCTGGAAGCAGTGTAGCACTGCAGTGGGGAAGCGTCAACAGGCCGTGCTGAAGCTGATCTGCCTTGGGGACAAACAGCACACGGCCTCAGAGCTGTTGCAGGGGATTAGTCACCAGACCGAGCAGTGGCTCTCGCCACTCAACCTGCAACCAGGCATGGTTGTGTGTGATAATGGGCGTAACTTGGTGGCGGCTTTGGAGCTCGGCAAGCTCACACACGTACCATGTCTAGCGCATGTATTTAATTTAGTGGTGCAGCGATTTCTAAAAACCTACCCCAATGTGCATGATCTCTTGACCAAGGTGCGCCGCGTGTGTGCACATTTCCGTAAGTCATCAACAGCTTCAGCCGGCCTGTTGAAGCTGCAGCAGCGCTTACAATTGCCAGCTCACCGGCTGCTGTGTGACGTGAGCACGCGCTGGAACTCCACCTTCCACATGTTGGCCCGGCTTTGTGAGCAGCAGAGGGCAGTAGTGGAGTACCAGCTGTTACACGGTCGTCGCCTCTCCGTTCAACTTCCTGTAATCAGAAGTGAGGAGTGGGAATGGATGTCAGACCTCTGCGAGGTTTTACGCAATTTTGAGGAATCGACACAGATGGTGAGCGGCAATAACGCTATTATCAGTGTAACCATCCCACTTCTGTGTCTACTGAAACGCTCGCTTCTCACAATTAAAACCGACGCTTTGCATGTGGAAGAGGTGGAAATGGGGGAGGAAGAGCTTACACAAGGTGATAGCCAGAGCACCCTCACTTCGTCTTCTCAGCGACAATTGGAGGAGGCGGAGGAGGAGGAGGAGGAGGAGGAGGAAGACACGGTTGCCTCCGCTACAGAGGGTAGCCATGGAACTTTAGTTCCATCTCTTCAGCGTGGGTGGGCAGAAGAGGAGGAAGAGGATGAGGATATTGAGAGTCATCCTCCTGGTGAGGACAGCGAAATCTTGACTGTTGGTACTCTGGCACACATGGCTGACTTTATGTTAGGCTGCCTTTCCCGTGACCCACGCGTTATACGCATTTTAAACAACACGGATTACTGGGTGTTCACCCTTCTGGACCCCCGCTACAAAGAGAATTTCTCATCTCTCATTCCTCCGGTGGAGAGGACAAGCAAAATGGTGCAATACCAGAAGGTTCTTGTTGAAAAATTGCTCCAAAATTTTCCATCTGACAACGCTGGCGGCAGAGTACGTGCTACCTTGGCCAACCGAGAAGGGGAGAAAAGGGGAGCACACAGCAGTTCCGAGAAAGGCAGGGCAACACTCTCCAAGGCGTGGGACACCTTCATGACACCCCGCCAGCACCCTCACCCTGATGCGCAGCCTAGTGTCACAAGGAGGGAAAATTTTGGAAGATGGTGAAGGAGTACGTAGCAGACCGTGTCAGCGTCCTCAATGATCCCTCTGTGCCTTACAACTACTGGGTGTCCAAGCTGGACACGTGGTATGAACTGGCACTCTACGCCTTGGAGGTGCTGGCCTGCCCTGCCGCCAGCGTTCTGTCTGAGCGGGTATTTAGTGCTGCTGGTGGCATCATAACAGATAAGCGTATCCGCCTTTCCACCGACAATGCTGATAGGTTGACACTTATAAAAATGAACAAGGCCTGGATTTCCCCTGACTTCTCCACTCCACTGGAGGAAAGCCCCGGGGGAACATAAACTCACTTTATACATGTTATTTACAATGATGGGAATACTCTGTATTCCCATTCACCCCTTCCACCCAAAAAACGGGTATATGGTTGACTCTTAATCTTCTCATCCTCCTCCTCCTCTTCCATATGCCCTGTGCTATAATTTTTATATAGGGCCAGCTCACCAGCGGGCCCTGTGATATAATTTTTATATAGGGCCAGCTCACCAGCGGGCCCTGTGATATAATTTTTATATAGGGTCAGCTCACCAGCGGGCCCTGTTTGCCAATTTTTATATAGGTCAGCTCACCAGCGGGCCTTCTCATATAATGTTTTATTGGGTCAGCTCTCTAGCGGGCCCTCTCATATAATGTTTTATAGCGTCAGCTCACTAGCGGGCCTTCGCATATAATGTTTAGGATGGTCAGCTCCGCAGCAGACCCTCACCCATAATGTTTTAGATGGTCGGCTCAGCGCACGTTTCCATCTTAATCATGGCCTCAGTTCTGAAAATCAAGGAAATTTTTGGGAGAATTTGCCTCTGCGCACGTTTCCCTCTTAATCATGGCCTCAGTTCTGAAAATCAAGGAAATTTTTGGGAGAATTTGCCTCTGCGCACGTTTCCCTCTTAATCATGGCCTCAGTTCTGAAAATCAAGGAAATTTTTGGGAGAATTTGCCTCTGCGCACGTTTCCCTCTTAATCATGGCCTCACTTCAGAAAATCAAGGAAATTTTTGGGAGAATTTGCAGGTGATATACAAGTAAATATACAGCAAATATTGTTTGGTAACAATTTTTCGCCTAAAGTCGTTTTTATTTTCCTTTTTGTGTGTTTTATGGTCAGTCTGTAAAAATGGCGTACTACGGGCGAAAGATCGTTCCCAGCAGCGATGTTGGAGTCCAAGATGCAT
This sequence comes from Rhinophrynus dorsalis, assembly GCA_037306005.1. NCBI lineage: Eukaryota > Metazoa > Chordata > Amphibia > Anura > Rhinophrynidae > Rhinophrynus > Rhinophrynus dorsalis. The sequence continues at coordinate 518,787,219 of CM074720.1, read as the reverse complement.
CCAGACATCCTCCCTATGCTGTCCCTGAACCATTTCTGTAGTGTTTCCATCTTTTTCTGCCCTTTTCCTATGGACCAGGCACCCTCCCCTCATCAGAGCAGGGGGTGCCTGGTGTAATGCTCGAGTCCTCCCATTGACTTCAATGGGGCTCGGGTGCTCGGCCGAGCACTCGAGCCTCAGGGGGTGCTCGGTCAGAGCACCCGAACACCCGAGCATTGGGGTGCTCGCTCATCACTAAATATAACCCAACACGTTTCCCAGCTCACGCTGCTTCGTCAGGGGTATTTAAATATATATCCTTTATATGTCACCAATTATACAAACAGTATCACCTCCTTATTGGCACCAAACCGGCTCAAAATACCAGCGAGTTTCCGGAAGTCATAACGCTGGTATTTTGAACCGGATTGGTGCCAATAAGGAGGTGATACTGTTTGTTGCATACAGGTCAGATCCAGAGAGTTCCCAGGTATGGCTATAGACTGCTGTTGCAATGCATTGGATACCTTTCTGGCACTCAGAGGGTTAAGGACAAAAGGAGTGTGAAATGCATTTCTTCACAATGCATTGTGTACCCCTCTCGTCCTTAAGGGGGTTAACCCTTTTTAGTTCAGCTTGTTCAAAGCACTACATAAAATCTGACAAGACCTCAAATATATATTTATGTTACATAATATTTATTAGGATCCAGTGATTGTATCAGAAATTCAGCAAGAATCAGACGTGGTGCAAAAGTATCAGTAGAGAGGGCAAAATGTTCAAAGAAATGTGGAGAAACTCTGGGGAAAAATAACTGTACCGGGGGGGGGGGGGGCGACAAATATACATTTTCTAAATCCCCATTGATTTAAATGGGGCTTTTAACCTTGTGAATGTTATTCAGGTCTCCAATGCATTGCTCAGAATTTACTTGAGACTTCTCTAACAATCACGGAATTAAATTCCCCAATTTAAATGAATGAGAATGTTCATTCCAACCCCCATGATCCTGTTTGGTTTGGTCTACAATTGCTCCTTTTTCCCTTGATGAATAAGATTAAGTGCCACGTTGCCATGAAATGGATAGCACACAAACATTTCTAGTTTATTTTGAGAAAAAAAAAATCATATATCAAAGAGCTTTTACTGCTGGGTGCAAAGGCACTTCCACCAATGGGAGGTGCTTAATTCAAATGTTATAATAGTTTAAACTATCACAGTCATGGAGTTGTTACCAGCACATTCTATGGATTACTGTAATCAGTGGATCCCCTCTCCCATGGAATGCATAGAATTGCTGTCTTGACTCTATACAACTTTCTGGATACCAGAGGAGAGATGCACTAAAGTCCAATACTGTGGTGATGTGTCTGTCGATGTGTGGCGACACATATGCACTAAGAATTGGAGATGCAAGGGGAGGGGGAGACTATTATTATTAGCATATCATCCTGGTGTAAAGTCATCAATTTGTTGAGGAGGGAAATTAGGGAGCAGAGACTTCAGTCCCAAAAACAGCAGCAGCCCTCACTCAGCTTGACTAAATAAAAAAAAATAATGTAGTGAACAGGACAAAAACTTTCATAAAACTAAAATCTGTATCAGCAGGCATAAACAGTTGGAGAGAAGGAAAATCAAACTTTAATTAAAATGCTGTCAAATATAAATCAAAAGAAGTGGATGAGGGAAAGCACAAGGAAATTGGCTGGTAGAAAAAAACAAGAACATTTTTGAAGGGTTATGCAGACTGACAGGGAGCTAAGCAGCAGGGAGATTGTGGAAGATGTTTAACTGCTGCCCATGCCACCAACTTATGAAGAAAGACTGACATTGATAAAGTACTGGACCAAACTAATGCTGGCTGTGGATCCAGTGACGATCGCCTGGCGATCCTGCACAAGCTCAGTAAGTTTTATCTGTGCACCAGACAACTGGTGAATCTAATTAATTTTATCACTCTGGCAACCAGTGATACAACCAATCAGTGGTTCAGGAGGAGAGTTCATGAGGGTATAGGCCGATATGGTATTGTGACATGCTTGTAGGCAGACTACAACATAACCTGCACAGATCTGCTTGACACATACTATAATGGACTGAGAAATGCCAGCAATGATTACGGCCTGGTCTGTCACATTAAGTAGCATATCCCTGGACCCGAGCCACTGTATTGGAGCCCCTGTGTTTACTCTAATATCCTTTATTTTGCAGCCTCCATTTCAAATTAGGGCTGCACACTTACTGTCAGGGACCACCAGAAGCAAAATAATGGGTGAGTGATGGGGAAAGGAAAAGAGGAAGGAAAACATGGGAGGAAATGGAAGGAAATAACAATCTGCAGTCTAGAGGCCCCAGGGAGGCAGGAAGGTGAATGTGCTAATGGTGGTGCACCTCTTGGCTCATTCACATTCGCTGGCAATATGAGTAGAACATCTGGTCTCATGGAGAGCAGTCACATCCACTCACATCTCCAGACTCACTCTGCAAGGCTGGTGGTGCTGAGCACTGCGCAGTGTGTGTGCATGGTACACAGTAATCAGATTGGGGGGTCTGTTCATATCCCCCATGAGAGAAAAAAAAAAAAAGAAAGTCTGAGCTTCGCACACAATAACCACATCTTGGAGAGATCCATTGTTCATGCAGCTGCTCTTCAACAGAACGATGCACGCAGAAACGGCAATCTGTTCTCATAGTTGCTTTCCCCATCTGTTAAAACAGCTGCTGAACCTTCTCCTAAGGTCCCCACCACTACAGCTCCCGCTGTGCTGTTAGTCCCAGTGGATCATGAAGTGACCACCCAACTGACGTGGCCCCATAATGTCCACCTGTGTTGTCCTTAGTTAGTGCCAGATTTGTTTAAAATGTATTGCTTTTCAATGTGCTGCATACCCCCTCTGGTATTCAAAGGGTTAAATGATGAACAAATACAGATCTCCCTTTCTCTGCGGGAGTAAGCAGTAGACTATATGGTGTTGCACAGGATCCTCTCAAAAGCATTTCTCCATAAACTGTAAGGGACATTTCTCCACAACCTTCTGGTCTGAAATATTCAACTGAGTCCAGCTAGACAAGCTGTGGGTACAGCCACCGGCATCACATGTCATGTGGTCTCATCTCAAGGCTCAGGCATATTATGGTGATGTGAGCAGTTGAGCACATTTCTATAGATACAATAGACTACTGGCTAATTTAATGCATAAATGTGTAAAAGAATAAACAAATATTAAAGGGATAGTATAGTCCCATAAAACGTATGTTCTAAATCGTAGCTGCACAAAAAACAATCAATGTGCTTAATTCTCTCTCTCAAACCGTTATGGTTTGAGAGATGTAATAAAATAAAGTCAAACAAAAAGAGGAAGCTGGAGTTGCTTGATATGAGAATTGGTGGTACCATTACCAGTTATGCTTTAGAGATTATTTAAAAAACAAACAAAAAAAACAACTATCTGACTGAGTCAGATATGTAGGTGAAGTGGTCTTTCCTGCCCGAGCTGGCTCACTGACCCTGAGACAGGGTGACATATACTATACTGACAGAAAAATACATCATACTTTGGACACAAGACAAGCAGAGAAGTAGGAGTTTGACCTAAAGTTCTGTGTTACATACACACACTCACTTCTATATCCACAAAAGCAAGAGGAACCACCATATACTGAGTAGTAGTGGTGCTGTGTGCTTAATACTTGCAAACTGCTAAGTCTGTAGCTAATAGAAATCTGATGAATTTTGTCACCAGCTACTAGTGTAGAGGAAGGCAAGGAGGGTGAGCTGGAGATGTTTATGGTTGCTGGGAATATGGGTGTGATTTGTAGACAGTGACACAGTGACAGTAATGGAGGTTTATTCATGACTGCTAACTGTTTTCTCAAGGCTTATGTTTCTGTATCACTCATTCTTCTAATATGGTACATTTATCAACAACAGTACTGTTATCCGGGAACCACATTTTTTAAATATTGTACTCTATGAGAAAGCTTGGGGCAAATGTATTATGGGTATCAGCTTCTTCACACGTAGACAAGAAGCCAACACAGGTTCATTATATTGAACAATTTATTCAACAGAGTATCTTGTGTATATCAAGGGAAGTCTAAAAGACTTTCAAAATAACATATCTTCTCAGGCCTTATATATTGTTAAAAAAAGATAGACTAACATTATTTTCTAGGCAGATAATGAAATGACCACTCACCATCACTATGAACAATATTATACATCATAAGCCCTTAAGCCGTTTTCCTATTTTTGAGCTATGCTTTTCCTGTAAGACAGTACTTACGACCACAGGCTGGGGTGGGTGTCAAGTCAACAACAACTGTCATCAAAATATACGAACAAACACTTGGCTCACAAGCTCAGGTGTGCTCTGGAGTAATTTGAATTGAACAGTTGGACATCCCAGCATTGGAAAAAGTGTTTTTTGTGTTGACATTCTAACCTGCAGTAAGAAGGTTAAAGGGTTAAAGTTTAAAAGGTTGTGTTTTTCTCTGGGAGTGTGTGTAATTAATTAATTAAGGGTGGGGTTTGTGAACAATCCCCTGTGTAGGCCTGTATAAATCTAGGTACAGGACTCACAGATCTTGCTCACAAGCTCAGGTGTGCTCTGGAGTAATTTGAATTGAACAGTTGGACATCCCAGCATTGGAAAAAGTGTTTTTTGTGTTGACATTCTAACCTGCAGTAAGAAGGTTAAAGGGTTAAAGTTTAAAAGGTTGTGTTTTTCTCTGGGAGTGTGTGTAATTAATTAATTAAGGGTGGGGTTTGTGAACAATCCCCTGTGTAGGCCTGTATAAATCTAGGTACAGGACTCACAGAGCTTGCTCACAAATAGAGCGTGCTCTTTCCTAAGTGCTCTGTAATAAGTGTACAGTTTGTGAAACAGCTCTGTAATAAGTGTACAGTTTGTGAAACAGCTCTGTAATAAGTGTACAGTTTGTGAAACAGCTCTGTAATAAGTGTACAGTTTGTGAAACAGCTCTGTAATAAGTGTACAGTTTGTGAAACACAGCAGTTGGTGAAACAGAGGAGGTAGTGCAACACAGGTAAATTAATTGCTTACATTTTAGGAACTCACATTTGCACCATACAAGATGAGCAAGATTGGAGATCTCACTCAGTGCACATCATGCCATATGTATGCATGCTTGGAACAGCAGTTCCAGGGTCCATACCGCTGTAGCAAATGTGAGCAAGTGGCCCTTCTAGAAGCTCAGATTGGAGCTCTAGAGAGTCATATTGCAACACTGAGAGATATTGACAACCTTGAGAGGAGTCTCTTGCTAACGGAGCAGAGTCTAGCTGGGTCACCTAGCAAAGAGGGAGGAGATCAGCTAGAAGGGAACCAGGCACATAGCTGGGTGACAGTTAGAAGTGGTTGCAGTGGGGGAGGGAAGAGGAAGAGGGCAGCCAGTCCTGAGTTTTTCCATCCAAACAAATTTGCTCATTTAAGTGAAGATGTTGGGAAGGCAAACCCAGAGGTGGAATTGCTGGAGAGGACTGTTCTCCCTAACAGCCGGGAGAACAGCTCCTCTAGCACAGAGGGGATCCAGAGGAAAGTGAAGCCTAGGCAGGTTGTGGTGGTAGGGGACTCTATTATTAGGAGAACAGATAGGGTAATCTGTGGCTCTGATCGCAGCAACCGAATGGTTTGCTGTCTCCCGGGTGCCCGGGTTCGGCATGTTGCAGACAGGGTGGACAGATTATTGGGAGGGGCTGGAGAGGATCCAGCTGTCTTGGTGCATATTGGTACCAATGACAAAGTTAGAGGAAGGTGGAGAGTCCTAAAAGGTAATTTTAGGGATTTAGGCAGTAAGATTAGGAACAGGACCTCCAAGGTAGTATTCTCAGAGATACTACCTGTGCCATGCGCTACGCCAGAGAGACAGCGGGAGATTAGGGAGCTCAATGCATGGCTGAAGTCTTGGTGTAAGAAGGAGGGCTTTGGGTTTTTAGAGCACTGGGCTGATTTTGCTTTGGGGTACAATCTCTATAGCAGGGATGGATTGCACCTGAATGCAAGAGGGTCTCAAGTGCTTGGGGAGAGGATTACTAGACGGTTGGAGGAGATTTTAAACTAGGAAGGGGGGGGGAGGGGCCAATAAATACTGGGATAGATAGTATAGAAAGGGAAGGCGATGTAGTTAATAACCAGGTGGGAGGATCTGGGGGCGGGGTTAGTACAGATGATAGGGAGAAGACTATAAGCCACAACAAAATTAAATCACAAATGGAACACAGCAGTGGCATAAATTGTATGCTTGCAAATGCCAGAAGTTTAACTGGTAAAATAGGGGAACTGGAGCTGGTAGCTGAAATTGAAAACTATGACTTGATAGGCATAACAGAAACATGGTGGGATGACACACATGATTGGGCAATCAATTTAGAGGGCTACATGTTATTTAGAAAAGATAGGTCAAGCAAAAGAGGGGGTGGGGTCTGTCTGTATATCAAACCAGCATTATTGCCTCAATTGCGGGAAGATATATGTGATGACAGTAGTGAACATGTGGAATCCCTGTGGGTTGAAATAGTCACTGGGGATAAAACTGTCCAGAAAATATTAGTGGGTATTTGTTATAAACCACCAAACATTGGTGACCTTGAAGAAACACAGCTATTAATGCAAATAGAAAAGGCTTCCCAAATAGAGAGAACTATAATTATGGGGGATTTTAATTATCCAGAAATAGACTGGAAAAATGGAATAGCTAACTCTGCTAAAAGCAGCAAGTTTCTGAACTTGTTGAATGACAATTTTTTGTCACAACTAGTGCAGACCTCAACCAGAGGGAATGCATGTCTGGATTTGGTAATAACTGACCATGAAGAACTTATCTCTAACATCCAAGTAAGGGAGCACTTGGGGAATAGTGACCATAACATGGTATCGTTTGAGATTAATTCAAAAAAACAAGTTGATATGAGTTCCACCAAAACACTGAATTTTAAAAAGGCCAACTTTAGCAGGTTTAATTCATCCCTTGGTCTCGTTGACTGGGATAAAGTATTTTCAGGAAAAAACACAGAAGGTAAGTGGAATACCTTTAAAATAACATTGCAAAAATACACATATAAATTTATCCCTGTTGGAAACAAATACAAAAGAAGCAAATTAAAACCAATGTGGCTAACCAGTAAAGTAATTCATGAAATAAATAACAAGAAAGCGGCATTTAAACATTACAAAGCTGAGGGATCAGCAGAGGCATTTGCAGAATACAAAAATGTCAACAAAACCTGTAAAAAGGCTATTAAATTAGCTAGACTGGAGAATGAAAAAAATATTGCTAAGGAGAGCAAAAGCAACCCAAAAAAATTCTTTAAATACATTAATGGCAAAAAATTAAAGTCTGATAATGTTGGGTCCTTGTTAGCTGAAACGGGTGAGATGGTCAAAGGTGACAGAGAGAAGGCAGATATTTTAAATAATTTCTTTTCTTCTGTTTTTACCAAGGAAGACCCATTGGACAAGAGTCTGCAAACTACTTTTACAGAACAGTCACAGCAAGCATGGGACTGGCTAACACAAGAAAAAGTGTTAAAACAATTGAATGGTGTCAAGGTAGACAAAGCTCCGGGGCCAGATGGTATACACCCACGGGTACTTAAAGAGCTAAGCCAGACCCTGGCCAGACCGATATATCTGATTTTCAGGGATTCTTTTATTTCTGGTATGGTGCCCATGGATTGGCGTAAAGCAGATGTGGTGCCCATATTTAAAAAGGGATCAAAGTCCCAGCCAGGAAATTACAGACCCGTAAGCTTGACATCTGTGGTAGGGAAGCTGTTTGAAAGTTTGCTAAGGGAATATATTCAAGAATTCTGCTGGAACAGGAATATCATTAGCAATAGCCAACATGGCTTTGTGAAAGATAGGTCTTGTCAAACGAACTTGATCGCATTTTATGAAAAAGTAAGTAATAATATAGATGAGGGAGAGGCGGTTGACGTGATCTATTTAGACTTTGCCAAGGCATTTGATACGGTTCCACACAAGAGGTTACTGTACAAATTGAATGAAATAGGACTAGGGCAAAATGTTTGTGAGTGGATTGGAAATTGGCTGAAAGATAGAATGCAAAGAGTGGTAGTAAATGGCAAGTTCTCCAGTTGGATAAACGTGATAAGTGGAGTGCCTCAGGGATCTGTCCTGGGTCCTCTTCTTTTTAATTTGTTTATTAATGACCTCCCAGAGGGCATAGGAAGCCATGTATCAGTGTTTGCCGATGACACAAAATTAAGTAAGGTAATAAAGTCTGAACTGGATGTGTCTTCATTACAAGAGGACTTGGACAAATTGAGTAACTGGGTAGGCAAATGGCAAATGAGATTCAATATAGACAAGTGTAAAGTTATGCATTTTGGGTATAATAATAAAAATGCAACATATAGTTTAAATGGCGTTTCTCTGGGGAAATCTACTAATGAAAAGGATTTAGGAGTAATGGTAGACAATAGACTTAGCAGTAGCATGCAGTGCCAGCTGGCAGCGGCAAAGGCCAATAAGATATTGGCATGTATTAAAAGGGGTATTGACTCAAGGGAGGAAGATATAATTATGCCTCTTTACAGGTCCATGGTAAGACCCCACCTAGAATATGCTGTTCAATTCTGGGCGCCCTTTCTGAAGAAGGACATTATGGAACTAGAGAGAGTGCAGAGGAGGGCTACAAAACTAGTAAGGGGAATGGAATGTTTTAGTTATGAAGAGAGGCTAGAAAAGTTAAACTTGTACACACTAGAGAAACGGCGTCTTAGAGGGGATATGATAACACTATATAAATATGTTCAAGGCCCATATAAAGGGCTTTCAAAAGACCTGTTCATTAACAGAACAGTACACAGGACAAGGGGCCACCCGCTTAGACTTGAGGAAAGGAGATTTAGTCTACAACAGCGGAAGGGTTTCTTTACAGTAAGGACAATAAAGGTATGGAATGCACTTCCGGAGGAGGTGGTGCTATCAAATACATTAGATGCCTTTAAAAGGGGCCTGGATAATTATTTAAAAGAGCATAATATAGAGGGCTATGCACGTTAGTATTGGGATTAATATTTAGTTAGGGCTTGTTGATCCAGGGAGAAGTCTGATTGCCATTTGGAGTCAGATGCCTTCTTTTGGGTCAGCGATGGTAAACAGGAATAGGAAAAGGGTTGAACTGGATGGACGCAAGTCTTTTTTCAACCTAAATTACTATGTAACTATGTAACTATGTAACTTGTGTTAGCTTCGAATACCAGCAACTGCACTAAAGGGTTTGCATTATGTGGTATGAGTGCTATAGTAAATACCGGTGGGCAAACTTTACCAGCAAGATCTGTACACCTACCCCATAGCATAAACATGGAGATGGCATATACTTACACAACTTCCTCTATGACTTGTTTAGTACATAGACTTAAACAAGGCATAGAGGAAGGGAAAGCTAATAAATGCCCACAGTCTGCTCCAGTGTTTTCCCCTCCTTGCAAAGTGGCATTAAGAGGAGGATTTGGGCCATAGATAAATTAATAAAGTGCCGTTAGGTAGGAGTAGGGTCAGGATGTCAATTTAAGCTTCTGTCTTAGAGCAGAATCACCATGGTACATTTTCTCCCTTGCGTCATTGACTTCCGCATTTGCCAGTAAGTTATAAGAACATCACCATCTGGTGTCCACAATGAAAAATTGCAGTTTAATTTAAAACTATTTGAACTGTAATAACATTTGAATGAAAAATGTCCTGGCAGTAAGAGTACACTTATTTTTATTCTGCAGAACAAAAATAACTTCTCCTTTAATTTTTAAGGACCAGAGCGGGGTGCAATGCATGCTTTGCCAAGTGTTGCACAGCCGTCTGGGCCTTAAAGATTTAAGTTTGGAACATATTCGTCTATGGGATATTACAATGAAGGTGATGGTGTCCCTATTGCCATGTATGTTTATTTCTTGTAGAGTCGGTATACATACAAATTATTAAAGGCTGTGAGATGAACACAAAAAATCAGAAAATGGATGGATTCACACGATACGCGTTAAATGGTAAAGATTTTATGTCGACCACCTGGGCCACAAAGTATTGGGAGGCAATTCATCCAACAGCCAAACTACTGGCAGAACAATGGAACAGCGAGGAGGAAAAATTAAATGATCACAGAGTGATGTCCCGTACTTTCTGCCATTATATCATAAAAACCAATCTGGAAATGCTGTCATGGAGAACAGGTATCCTTCTTTTCTGCAGCAGCCCTGTCATATAATATGTTAAGTCCAAAAAATGAATTAATGTCATCCCTCTGGGACTTAAAGGGATAGTAATGTTTCATAATAAAAGCAGCTGTAAATAATCATCATAGTATTTGGACTTTGGAGAGTGTTATTTCAATTCTGTCAGAGTTGTAGTTCAAGAGTAATTCAATGACAAAGTATCCCACTCCCGCCCCTTTTACGGATGTAACACTGCTCAGCCAGAGCAGAAGGGAGGTGCCCAGGTAGACTGCAGAGAGGGACAATCTTCAATTAAGATAAGGGAAAAACCTGAAAAGCTTGTCAAGGGGGGCAGGGCTTTCATTGTTCTCATAGGAAGGAGATTGTCCCCTTCTGTTATCTGTCTGGTCTTACAACCAGATTCCACATCTGAGAAGATATGGCTTACACTAGGTAAAAGGGACGGGAGGGGGAAATTTTGCTTGTGAATATCTCTCATACCATAAAGGTTTGAGAGATAAGACTTATATCGTTCTTCATGTTTTTTTTAATGCCTACAAAATAAAATAAAGATAAAACAAAGTATTACTATCCCTTTAAAGGGTTAAACAGATTGTGAAGATAGCAATGGCCACCCCAGAGTTTGCCAAAGTTTGTCATAAAAGATAAAGTTCAATCTTCTTATCGCTAGATGTTTATCAGAATTATAAAAATTCAGACCTGCTCAAAGAAAAAGAAACCGTTAGCAGCCTTATGCATTTCTCTGATGTAGTGGGCTTAAAGGAGCAGTAAACTTTTTTTATGAAAAAAATATATATTGTAGGGATTTTCCTATTGACTAAAATAAGGGTACTCTCACTGCCGAGAGATTCATATTTCCAGAGTTATTACAGTTTAAACCCATGTTTTTTTACATTAGCAGTGCCCTCTAGTGGTCAAATTCTAATTAGATTTCCTGTTAGATTCTAATGGAGAGGAAAGTCAGAAAAGTCAGAGACGTACAGTTCTCCATAGAATGTGATAGAAACTGCCTGTCACTTCCTGTCAGTTAGAACTATCAGGAAGTAAACACAGTAAATTCACTTCCTGATTATTTAAACTGCTATAAAATTTGAATAAAACATCTGACAGCAATGGGAGTGACCTTGTTTTATTCAGCAGGAAATGCTCTGTAAAATACGTGTTTTCATAAAAAAGTTTACTGCTCCTTTAATTATTGGACCATCAGCATCTTTACATTTTCCATCTGTGTAGTGAGCTTAATCATAGGTCTGTAAACATCCTTATGTGTTTCTTCTGTGTGGCATGTTTACCATAGGCAATGATATCCTATGTTTGAGCCCACTAGCACAAAGGCAAAATGTGTCAGGCTGTTGACATTGACTTGTTTTGAGTAGTTCTCCATTTTTAATATTTTTACAAGCACACACCAATAAAATTGTTTATTTTAATTCTTTCAGAGTGTGTCTGTGTCTAGCTTTGGTGAATTTAACTAATCTGAAATATTCCTGGTACAATTTTGAGACTATGGATTATAGATTGTATGCACCACATCTTTGAGCAGCAATTATGATAACAGACAGTTTAACTTGAGTGAACTAGCCTTTTCTATACATTTTAAAGTGGAACTATCACTTCAAATAAAGTGACCCCCAAATAATTATTCATATAGTGATAAGAATAGAAATACTAGTTTTATACAGATTAAGTCCAGCGTTATTAAGAAATCCTACTTGATCTGAGACGAACAGACAGGCATCAGAACAGACATCTTGTCTTAGAGACATCTGTGCGCCTGCGCTGTCTGTCCTGATTTCTTCCAGGATTGGTGAGGAGGAAATATCATTGTACCTTAAGGTACAGGAAGTGACTGAACATGCAGGCACACAGATGCCTCTACAGCAAGAAGCCTGCCTGTCAGTCTCGGATCAAGTAGGATTTCTTAATAATGCTGAACTTATTCTGTATGATACTAGTATTTCTATGCTTAACTCTATATGAATTTTTTTTTGGGGGGGCACTTTATCCCTTTGAGTGCCAGAGTGGTATGGAATTCATTGCAAAGCAATGCATTCCGTACCACTCTGGCACTCAAAGGGTTATATGGAGTGATAGTTTCTCTTTAAATCAGAAAATGTTCTGCTTCTGAAAACATCACATCCAATTCTAGAATTGCTACAGTTCTTAGTACATCAGCCTCAATATGTAGGAAAAATGATTTTCTTCCCTAAATGGCCTTAACAAATTGTGGGGAAATAACATTATTCCCCAATCTCTCCATGCGTATCAGATCAAGAACGGGGTACCAGGACCCCTTCCCCTACTCTCCCATTTGGACAGGAGGTAAAAAAAGATTAATATAGGATCCAAAGCGCTAATGTTAATGTAAAAATAAAAATGCCCAGGAAAGGAGTCTATTACCCCTTCATCTGCTTTCCCTAATAAACAAAGATTATATGGGCGTTGAACTGCCATTCATCTACATTTTGTCACTGGAAGGGGACACCTTCCTCTACCCTTCCTCACAGGAGAGGAAGGGTGTAAATAAGTTAATATGTGGTCCACAGCCCTCTAAATTGAAGAAAAACAGGACATGGTCTCCAGGACCCCTTCCACCTCTAATGAAAGTGTGTGTGTGTTACTTACTCACCTGGATGTCAGGGCCCAGCTGTGTCCTAAGCACCCTCTTCTGTTAAAAGAGCAGTAAACTTTTTTTAATGAAAAAGTATATATTGTAGGGCTTTTCATGATGAGCATACCTGGGAACTCTCCGGATTTGCCCCGGAGACTCCGGTTCTGACAGAACTTTACCGGGTCTCCGGGGCAGAGGCAGATTCCTCCGGATGTGGAGAGTTTCTATTGAAACTCTGCCACATCCGCTTTTTCTCCTGCTGATACTCAGTCCCTAGCCCTCTGAGTGCCAGAGTAGTAAGGAATGCATTGCTTTGCAATGCATTCCGTACCACTCTGGCACTCAAAGGGTTAAGGCCCCCCCCTCGCGGCAAGCCCCGCCCCTTTTTGACACGATTAGCGTCATTTTTGTCACCCCCTGGTGAACAGAGGACTACCCTCCGGGTAGCCCTCAACTGAAAGTTCCCAGGTATGATGATGAGTAAAATAAATAGGGTACTCCCGCTGCTGAAAGATGCATACTTCCAGCGATATTACAGTTTAAACCCGTTTTTTTTTTTACATTAGTAGTGCCCTCTCGTTGTCAAATTCCAGTTAGTTATTCTGTTACATTCCAATGGAGAGGAAAGTCAGTGACTTACTGTTCTCCATAGAATGTGATAGATACTGCTGAGTCACTTCCTGTCAGAATTTCCAGGAAGTAAACACACAGTAAATTCACTTTCTGATTATTTTAACTGTTATAAATGTTGAATAAAACATCTGACAGCCTTGTTTTACCCAGTAGAAAAAGCTCTATAACATACATGTTTTCATAAAAAAGTTTACTTCTCCAAAAATACTGAAATAAGAGAAATGAAAAAAAAAAAACACTATAAAAATTACACCACCACCACCACTTACACTGACATTCAAAAATAATAAAAAAAAGAACCACCTCCCCAATCCCTCCTGGTCTAATGCCCAGGACACTGAACAAGATAGGGTACACATGATGCCTTATATAACATCACCTGTCACCCAGTCAGGGCATGTGAAAATATTTAAACATGGATTGTTTTATACATAAGCTAGCCTCTGTTTAACCCCTTAACGACCCATGACATGCCAGGACTGTCATGGGTAAACTTCCCATAAGGACCAATGACAGTCCTGGTATGTCACGAGTTAAATGATAGCAGCGTGCCTCAGTGCACGCTGCTGTCATGGTGTACAGGCTGAAACTGAGAGCTCCAGGACCGGAGTGCTCTGTTTCAATCTTTCTGTGTTCCAGCGGTAAATGTGATAGCTCCTTCAGCTGTAAAATGTACCAGCATTTTCATTCACAAAGGCAATGTGTTTTACACATTGCCTTTGTGACTGCTCTCTGCTCTCTCTTTCTTACTATGAGAGTAGGGAAGAGAGAAGCAGAAAGCAGACAAAAATAAAATAAAATCATGCAATAGTTGGGAGTATTAACCCCTTCAGTGCTTTTAGTCTATTATTTAATAGAGATGTGAGGACATCCAGGTGAGTATGAATTTGTCTAAACAAACACGCTTCCATTAGGAATGGCAGGGATCCCATGGAACACCTTTATTTTTAATTAATATGGCAGCTCTGGACCCGATATTAATTAATGTTAACATTCTATTGACTTTCAAAATATAGAGTGAATGGGCCCCATATTTTTTTTCTTAACATCCTTCATCCTGAATTCATCAGCATGGAGAGATGGGAGAAAATGTTATCCCACACTTTTTTACAATGGTCATTTTGACTTTTATTTTACTACTTTTTTATATTGACTCTTCCATTGCCGTTATGACAATTTTAGTCACACCAGCAACTGAGAGTTAATTATTTTGATGAAATGATTGAGGGCGGCAGGGCTTTTGCGTATTTTTTAACAAGGCAGTTAACCCCTCTGTTGCTAGTAAAGCAAGATTGCTGCATTTTTGGAAAAGGATGGGTTAATGAGATTGGTGAGAATGTGAAAGGGGGTGTACAGGAACATGGGGGATCAGAAAGAGGACTGAGTGGGCTATTGCCCCCTATTACCTCTGCCTGAAATGACTCAAGGGTGGAGGCTTCTTGAGCTGCATTTTGGGATAATGTTGGAGTTTTTTTGTCTCCCCAAAAGAAATCCAAATAAGCTTTTTGTTTGTTTGCTTGTTTGTTTTTTTAAATTGTACCTAGACCTGAGAAAGTCCTTCAGATAAATACAGTAAGGGACACATATTCCTTGGGTATATTTCCCCTTTAATCCTCTGAATGTTCGAGAGCTCTTCAAAGCATTGCAGTGGTGACATTCTAGCATTCAAGTGGTTAAAGTTACATTTAAAGGGGAACTCTCACCTCTATAAAAGTTCACCTCCATGTAATCTTCCTTTAGTGTTAACATGTAATCTGTGTTTATTTTTTTATTAAATGCAGGCTATGCTGAAATTCAACGTTTTAAAAATGAGCCGATGACGTCACTTCAGGACAGGCCTGTCAATCTTCATCTCTTCCCCTCCCCAGTAGTGGCTTGTTCCCACCGCTTTTGCTTATGGGGGCTTCCTCTATGTGAGCTGGAGTACTCTCATTGGCAAGAGTGCTCACCAGCTCACACAGAGGAGGCCTTTGTAAGAGAAGGAGTTTGGAATGAGGCAATACTTGGGGAGGGGAAAGACGAAGATTGACAGGCTGCGCTACCGATGTGACCTCACTGACTCATTTTTAAAACATTAAATTTCAGCATAGCCTGCATTAAATAATAATAATAATAATAATAATAATAATAAAAAAACATAGATTACATGTTAACGCTAAAGGGAGATTACATACAGGAGAACTTTTATATAGGTGAGAGTTCCCCTTTAAATAAATGGGAATGTAGAGACTTTTGATTGTCCCCGAATTGCTTCATTTTGTCTTTTGCATATGGCCCAAATGTATAAGTGTACCTTGAACTACATGACCATATATTATTTTACAACTGATTTTACCTTTTGCTTTCAGCCAGCCCTAAGGTCAATATTCGTGCTAGGGGTGTCATAGATTCTGCGCCTACTAGTTTGCTGTGTCATGTGACACAGTTTTACCCCCGAGACATTGACGTCACCTGGGAGAGGAATGGGATCTCAATGCAGAATGAACAATTGAGGAGGCAAACACTGCCAAACGGAGACCTAACCTACCAAGTGACGGTGGAAATAGAGACCCCGCACCCTGCTAGTGAATACAGCTGTGTGGTTAAACACCTGAGTCTAGCACAAGAGCTGCACCTGAAATGGGGTAAGGAATGCAAGGCAATAGGTTAACTTGAACTGAAGTGAACATGTCACTCTAAGACAAGTTTAGTTTATTTACAGAAAATTCAATTCTGCCTAATTTTTGTACAAGCCATGTTGCTGTAAAATAAAGTATTTGAGAAAATAACATTCACGTTTTGGTGGCACACTGTGGCACTTTATGTTAACTGCTTGTGCAATATGCTAATTAGTTATGTTCAAGGCCAGACTTATCACATGCTGGGCTATTAGAAATAACCCCACTGGGTGGGCTCTGCTTAGATTCCTTCATGGCACAATATGATGAATATGCAAAATCACCAGTGCAGCTCTACTTATATTAGTCTCCAACCCAGGCGTTTGAGCTACTGGATTTGTACTATAGTGTACGATTGGTGTAGTACATACTGAAAAAGGTTGTTTGTCAAATGGGGAGAAGCAATTCCCAGGTGACGATCTTAAAAGCAAAGTGAAATTGCATTGCTCTTCGAAGTGAAAGACACCTTTACAACATAGCGGACTGTGAAAACTATGAAGCTTTTTACCAGCAGAAATGATAGAGGTTAATACAGTAGTGGAATGTAAGCATGCATGGGATAAGCAGAAGATAAGGGACAATGGGTAGGTAAGTAAGTGGGGGAGGGGCACAGAGAGAGATACAATAAGGGGGATGAAGAGAGATAAGGTATGTGGAAAAAAGGGAGATAGAGAGAGAAAGAAGAGGGGGAAAGAAGGTAGGCAGGATCCCCAACATCGATCCCCCAGCCACAGTGTTGTTTGAGATTTAGCCTGTGAGTCCATAAGAGGAACAGTTGGTGTTTAGGCATCAGGGGCCAGGAGGTCCTGTGTAGTTAGCCAGCTAGTGTAGCAGAAGGCATATGCATACCTGGGAACTTTTTATTGTTGTCTCCCCAGAGGGGAGTCCTCTGTTGCCATGGGTGGTGTGAAGAATGACGCGTATTGCGTCAAAAAGGGGCGGGGCTTAACACGAGTGCCGGTGGAGGGCTTAAAAGAAGGCTGGGAGAAGAAGCAACACAGGGAGAAAGAGTGGAAGTGTGTAGAGTTTCAATAGAAACTCCCCACATCCGGAGGAATCAGCCTCTGCCCCGGAGACTCGGTAAAGCAGTGTCAAAACCGGAGTCTCCGGGGCAAATCCAGAGAGTTCCAAGGTATGGGCATGAGTGAGAGCTCTTTGCTGTGGATGGGGTAGGGTTCAGAGGAAAGGTTCCCATAAGGAGAAATATTTTTTCTTATCCAAATCCTTGTTCTGAAGCTCCAAATTATAATGAAGATTGATGAAATGGAGGAGCTTGCTTTGAAGTAAAGCAAGTGTTGGTCGTTGGGGGCTCAACCAAAAGGATAAGATAATTGCCATCATGATGACAATGTCCAGGAATTGGATAACAAGCTTAGGTGGTTCACTTGGAAGGTTGTAGATGCCAAGGAGGAAGGAGGCATTGGGGGCACAATGATGAACTGAAGTGTGTTGTGCCAGAAGGTGGAAACATGTAAACAGGAGAAGAGCATATGAAAGTGAGATGCGGACAGGAGGATGTATGACCTGTCTAGAAGACAGTAGAAGACGTCATGAAAGTAAGAGGCCGGGGGAACTAGTCAGGAGTCTGTGAAAGTAAGTCAGGATGTCATTGATCGTCACGGAGGGGATATCCGTGGCCCAGTTTCTGAGGCCTCAGGCTTGTTTTGGTCGTTTTTTTAATTATCATATTTTAAAGCGGAACTATCATCTTTATAATATTGCCCCCAATACATTATTAATATAGTGATAAGCAAAGGCATACTTGTATTATGTTTAATCTGTCAGTGTTATTTAAGTAATCCACCTTCTTCGGCAGGCATCTAGCTTCTGAGTCTGCTCTGTCTGTCCCGTGCACTGCCCGGATTGGTGGTGACGTCCGTTGGTTACCTTAAGATAGCGGAAGTTGCTGCCTGTGCAGGCACACAGAGCTTCTTATTAAACATAATACAGGTATGCCTTTGCTTATCGCTATATTACTATGAAGATGATAGTTACGCTTTAATGAACTAAATGAAACTACTGGGCCTGGAAAAATCAGTTGATGACATATCCAACATATTCATTTTTTATTGTCATAAACTATTTTTTCTACCTTTTTACAAGGGATATATGGGGATGCTGTGAGTAAGTGCACCAGTGAGTTAAAATTTCCCAGTAGTGCTCTAGATCAGGACACAGGACATTCAGCTAAATTCAATCTTGGTGGGGGTATGCATAGTGGACACACACACTGCTCTGTCAGTAAGACAAGCCCTCATCACTTTTGCTATAGCATCAACATTAAAATGGAGAGAAGATGCTCCAAATTCATCTACACTTTATTTTGTACATACAATTATTATTATCCTTTATTTATATTGCACAAACGTATTCCGCAGTGCTGTTCAATAGAGAATAGACATACAGAGATAAAAAAAATAAAAACATAAAAAAACAAAAGGATCAGAGGGACGTGCTTGTGAGAGATTACAGTCTAGATGAAGGTAGGTGGGATACAGAAGGAGTAAGAGCTATGTGGTGTAAGTGCCTCCTGTCACATGAACTGCCAGTCAGTGGGTGGGAGAAAGCAGTGCTTTTCAGTGCAGTGGGCCAAGTAAGTAGAGGGTTTGTTTGGGAGAAAAAGGCTGTGTGTGAACTATGAGGTTGCGCTAATGTTGTAGATGGGAGAGTGACTGTAGAAAGGAACTAGAGCAAGTAGCAGTTGTACAGGCTATTGATCTGTCCTTGCTAGATCTGAAGGCTGGGGGAGAGTCTGATGGGTCAGGGAAGAAATTCTAGAGCTCGGGTACAGCACAGGAGAAGTCCTGAGTACCCCTCTGGCATTCATTAAACAAGGTGCAGAGAGATTGAAGTCCCTGAAAGACCCACACATGGGAATAGTGTTGCATACCCCTCTGGCAGTAAAGGGATAGTAATGTTTCATAATAAAAGCAGCTCTAATTAATCATCATAGTATTTGGACTTTGGAGAGTGTTATTTCAATTCTGTAAGAGTTGTAGTTGAGGAGTAATTCAATGACAAAGTATCCCCCTCCCGCCCCTTTTACTGATGTAACACTGCTCAGCCAGAGCAGAAGGGAGGTGCCCAGGTAGACTGCACAGAGGGACAATCTTCAATTAAGATAAGGGAAAAACTTGTCAAGGGGGCCAGGGCTTTCATTGTTCTCATAGGAAGAAGATTGTCCCCTGCTGTTATCTGTCTGGTCTATGGACTGCATTCCACATCTGAGAAGAGATAGCTTACACTAGGTAAAAGGGGTGGGAGTGGAATCTTTGCTTGTGAGTATCTCTCAAACCATAAAGGTTTGAGAGATAAGACTTATATCGTTCTTCATGTTTTTTTAATGCCTACAAAATAAAATATAGATAAAACAAAGTATTACTATCCCGTTAAAGAGTTAAACAACCCAAGTATTCCCTCACTACCCTTCCCTTGGTGCAAGTTCAGCTAAAGGGAGAATGTCCAGTTTAAAGTGATTAATACAGAGGAGATAGGCAGGAGCAGCACATAAAAATGTGTTTCAGCACTTATTTTAATTTTGAATCATATTAGTACCCCCATTCTAGTGTAGCAAAAAAATGAAGATCCAGGGAAAGACTATAATCATTATAATTAACAAAATTTGAAATAGTAATTATTAAGAACATTTCCATAGTCTGGAAGGACAGTTCAGTTCTGAAATCATGCCAGACAAATCTCTTCTACAAGAGAGTTAAAGGGATAGTAATACTTTGCTTTATCTTTATTTTATTTTGTAGGCATTAAAAAAAACATGAAGAACAATATAAGTCTTATCTCTCAAACCTTTATGGTTTGAGAGATATTCACAAACAAAGATTCCCCTCCTGCCCCTTTTACCTAGTGTAAGCCATCTCTTCTCAGATATGGAATGCAGTCCATAGACCAGACAGATAATAGCAGGGGACAATCTTCTTACTATGAGAACAATGAAAGCCCTGGCCCCCTTGACAAGTTTTTCAGGTTTTTCCCTTGTCTTAATTGAAGATTGTCCCTCTCTGCAGTCTACCTGGGCACCTCCCTTCTGATCTGGCTGAGCAGTTTTACATCAGTAAAAGGGGTGGGAGGGGGATACTTTGTCATTGAATTACTCTGGAACTACAAATCTGACAGAATTGAAATAACACTCTCCAAATACTATGATGATTAATTAGAGCTGCTTTTATTATGAAACTTTACTATCCCTTTAAATCAAGTCCAGGAATAGATTTTGGCTCCGGAGTGGCACCTACCCAGAGAACAAGTTATTTATGCATTGTTTTCTCTCAGAAGGGGCCTCTTTGGGTGGCAATACGAATGCAGCAATGGTGAATTAGTGATATTGCCCATTGTTAAAAGTACAATGCTGGATAATGGTGCATTTCACACAGACGACTACCTCCTCACCTGATTGTACTAAAATCCAACATACTGAACATAGTAAAGATGCAGGAAGGAAGGTCTGAACGGAGGCCTATCAGAACTCAGAATGCGGAAGAAAGGAGATTTTACAACACTGGTGACAGAACTGCAGCAGAGGACTAATACAGTCCTGTCTACTGTGTGAAAAAGCTCTAAAGTCCTTGTTCTTGTTGCCAGCTATGTGCATTTAAAGGGATAGTAATACTTCGTTTTAACTTTATTTTATTTTGTAGGCATTAAAAAAACATGAAGAATGATATACGTCTTATCTCTCAAACCTTTATGGTTTATGAGATATTCACAAGCAAAGTTTCCCCCTCCCGCCCCTTTTACCTACTGTAAACAATCTCTTCTCAGACGTGGAACGCAGTCCATAGACTGGACAGATAACAGAAGGGGACACTCTTATTCCTATGAAAACAATGAAATCCCTGCCCCCCTTGACAAGCTTTTCAGGTTTTTCTGTTATCTTAATTGAAGATTGTCCCTCTCTGCAGTCTACCTGGGCACCTCCCTTCTGCCCTGGCTGAGAAGTAAAAGGGGCTGGAGGGGGACACTTTGCTTGTGAATATCTCTTAAACCATAAAGGTTTGAGAAATAAGACTTATATCATTCTTCATGTTTTTTTAATGCCTACAAAATAAAATAAAGTTAAAACGAAGTATTACTATCCCTTTAATGATGATAATCTCCCTATAAGTAATGGCACAATTCAGATACACTGTGCATTAATAATGGATTAGGTTCGCCCAACCTTGGGTGTTTTGGGAACCTAGACACTTCTCTGCTTCTCAGTGAGTATTTCACACCTTTTTTGCTTGTGTTATAATTATTGTCAAATAAAAACTGTCCTTTTCCCATAGATCCAAAGCACCGGTTCCATTTGGCTGTGATGATACTGAATGTACTGTTTATTACCTCTGGGCTCGTGATAGCCTATTTCAGCTGCAGATATAGTCAGGTGGGTTGAACTTATATCGTATAAATCAAGGGTAACAAAATAGTGTAATTGTGTAATAATTTTTACTTTTATTCATAAAAAAACAGGTATTCACAAATTACAGCTCACATTTACCAGAGGCAACACCAGCCTGTAGATCCGTGGTTCTCAGCCAGGCACTTTGATGAGCCCTTAAAGGGATAGTAATACTTCATTTTAACTTTATTTTATTTTGTAGGCA
This sequence comes from Rhinophrynus dorsalis, assembly GCA_037306005.1. Taxonomy (NCBI): domain Eukaryota; kingdom Metazoa; phylum Chordata; class Amphibia; order Anura; family Rhinophrynidae; genus Rhinophrynus; species Rhinophrynus dorsalis. The sequence goes on along the minus strand of CM074720.1, from coordinate 518,765,523 downwards.
TTAAAAACATGAAGAACGATATAAGTCTTATCTCTCAAACCTTTATGGTTTGAGAGATATTCACAAGCAAAGTTTCCCCTCCCGCCCCTTCTACCTAGTGTAAGTCATGTCTTCTCAGATGTGGAATGCAGTCCATAGACCAGACAGATAACAGAAGGGGACAATCTTCTTCCTATAAAAACAATGAAATCCCTGCCCCCCTTGACAAGCTTTTCAGGTTTTTCCCTTATCTTAATTGAAGATTGTCCCTCTCTGCAGTCTACCTGGGCACCTCCCTTCTGCTCTGGCTGAGCAGTGTTACATCAGTAAAAGGGGTGGGAGGGGGACACTTTGTCACTGAATTACTCTGGAACTACAGCTCTGACAGAACTGAAATAACACTCTCCAAAGTCCAAATACTATGATGATTAATTAGAGCTGCTTTTATTATGAAACATTACTATCCCTTTAATACCAATTTATGGTGTTACTTTTCTTTGAAGACATTGACAAAAATCCCAGTGCTGAGTCTGAAATGTATATTTATGGAAACTGTTATGCACATACTTGAGAACTTCTTGTTGTGGACTCTCTGGAGAGGGGAGTCCTGTGGTGCCGCTGGGGGAGAAATATGACGAGATTTGTGTCAAAAGGGGGCAGGGCTTAATCATGAGTGGGATGGGGCTTATAAAATGAAGAAAAAGTATAATGAATAGGCTGGGGAAGGAGGAGAAGAGGCAGGGGAGTGGGAGGAACAGGGTGGGAAGGAGAAGAAGAGGCAGAGTTTCATTAGAAACTCCCGACATCCGGAGAATCAGCCTCTGCCCCGGAGACCCGGTATTTAGCAGCAAAAACCTGAGTCTCCGGGGCAAATCCGGAGAGTTCCCACCTATGGTTATGCACAATATGCTAGTTTTTGTCATTCTGAGACTGAATTGTATATATTTATGTATTTTCCCCTCCATTACACACATGACAAATTACAGGGGTACTGCACAAATTCCAGTGTTCTAGAGCAAAAGAAGATTGTGAACCGCTGCTCTAGGTATTAACCCTTTGATGGGCAGAGGGGTACGCAATACACTGTTTACACCTCTGGCACTCAAAGGGTTAACACAAGTTGGAACAACATTCAGGTGTAATCAGTCAGCTTTCACAATCTCACCACTGTCTCCTTTCACATAATTAGTTTTTGGTGCCGGGCGCTGAAAGGCTTCAACAGCACACCTCTGATTCATGCCACTGCTTTAATTAGTTTGGCAGAAGGACCTTTGGTTGTGTGGTTTATCCACAGAGTTTATTTATCATTGAAAATCTGTTGTCTTTATCTGGACACTTTTATTTCACGATTTGAGCAAGACAATAGCACTGCAGAATAAGGAATGATGCTTTGTAGGATTTTTCATTCAGACAGTTGAAGCCTATTGTATGTATGTGCTAAAGGCAGATTAAAGGGATAATAATACTTTGTTTTATCTTTATTTTATTTTGTAGACATTAAAAAAAACATGAAGAAAGATATGTCTTATCTCTCAAACCTTTATGGTTTAAGAGATATTCACAAGCAAAGTATCCCCCACCTGTCCAGCCAGATTAGAAGGGAGGTGCCCAGGTAGACTGCAGAGAGGGACAATCTTCAATTAAGATGAGGGAAAAGCTGAAAAACTTGTCAAGGGGGGGAAGGGTTTTCATTCTTTTCATACAAAGAAGATTGTCCCCTTCTGTTATCTGTCTGGTCATACAACCAGACTCACATCTGAGAAGAGATGGCTTACACTAGGTAAAAGGGGCGGGAGGGGAAACTTTGCCTGTTGATATCTCTTAAACCATAAAGGTTTGAGAGATAAGACTTACATCATTCATCACGTTTTTTTAATGCCTACAAATTAAAATAAAGTTAAAACGAAGTATTACTATCCCGTTAAAATGAGATCTGTAAAAACCAACACCTGCAGATAAAACGCAAAAATAAAAAGCTATACTGGATCACTGTGAGAAGGTTTGTACCTAGGTATGTACAATTATAACCACTTATTCCAACATGCATATCTTGAAATCTGCCCAGTTAGTGACTAGTCAGAGGATCTGGGTTAGTAATCACCTGTTCTACCCAATAAAGGAATCTTGTGCAGAAACAAAAAGAACAATTCTGGAACCAATAAACTGCACCTTTGAGAGAATAGTGTAAAAATTGCCATAGATTTAAATGGGGCTCTTAACCAATGGAATGTTAGTGAAGTCTCCAAAGCACTGAATTTCAGTGTGGGAGACATCTGAGACTGAGAATAGAAGAAATGCCTTCGTTAAGATTTTAGATCCCTAATGAAAGTGGTGCCAAAGGCACTGAAACGTTTCATGAGGGCAAGTTGTAAACCTTTGAAAGGGTTAATCTCTACAAACAACAATACACTTCAAATAGTGTATGAAATATATGAGTAGAAATACAAGTGCAACTTCCATCCCAGGATAGGGGCTTCCTCAAAACCAGCGTTGTGCATAAGAAATACCAAGAGAAGAGTGTAACCTGATCAGGGCCGGATTTACATCCCAGGTGCCCCAGTAAGCAACTCTAGTGGCTCATAACTCCACCCCCACACACACCACACACCCCATCCTCACAAGACCCCACCCCCAGTCCCATGTACTATTTCCTGGAACAGAAAAACCTTTAGTCTTTAACAAGCAACAAAGAAAAAAAACAAAAACTTTAACCCCTTAAAGATGCGGTGCAGTCACTTAAGGACCAGGGACCTTTTTTTTTTTTTTTCGGAATCCGATTCCGGACTCCCCGAACGGTGTGCGGCCCGGAATTCCATGACAGTCCAAACGGTCATGGGCCCTTAAGTGTATAACATCCCAATACGGTCCTTAAGGGGTTAAGGAAGGGGTTAAATAATAGCCTACAAAGGGATAATAAACTGGTGTAGGGACAATGAGATTATTCAGGCCGCACCCACAACTCAGAATGTGGGTGTGGCCAGCACAGCTGAGGCTCCCCTCAAACTTTGGCTTTCTAGGCAATTACCTACTCTACCTATTGGGAAATCCCCTCTGAACATGATAATGCAGTATGATGTATGTAAAATGTATATCAGATAGAAAATCAGCAAATGTTCACACAGAACTCCGACAGTGAGAAACGTAATATGCGTGACTCATATATATATATATATATATATATATATATATATATATATATATATATATATATCATAAGGCTGATTTATCCACAGGGTGGAGGAGCCTCTGGGCACAAGGAGGGTGTATGACCTGATTTTTTTTATTAATAAACATTTTATTTATATCATACTGCATGTTATTTGCCAGATTTCCAATCTCCTTTTTAATGATTTTTTAATTTATTTAATGGTGTCCTCAATTGTACTATTTGGTAGCAGCTGTACAGTGTTTCTAGTTCTGGATTATGGAGAAATAACACCCTCCCCCACACCATTTACCCTAGTATGGGCAGAAAATCCTATTGTCCCCTATAAATTTTACCCTTGTTCCTTTGGTCAAGAGATAACATTGTTAACCAGTCCTGGATGCTATGTCCATGTGGGTAGATATGCCGAGTTGCTGGCAGGAACACATTACCACCTACTGCACCTGGAAATCTTAAATCGAAACCCTTTGAGTGTCAGAGAGGAATCCAACACACTGCTCTCAAAGGGTTAAGGATTTCTGGCTCATGAGCTCTGCCTGATTCAGTTTAAAGAAACTGCAAGCCAGTGTCGTGTCCACCTGCATGGCCTGACATCCAGGACTGGTTAAATATATGAACAATATATGAACAAAGGCACAATAACACAATTCATAGGGGCCATTAGGATTTTCTGTAAGGTAGGTGAAGGGTTACTGTTACAAGGTGTTCCTTCTCCTTGAATCATCTTTTCAAGGGTACCTGCAGCAAGGAAACTGCATGTATCAGAGGGTCTTTAGTTCTGTTTTGGAAACATCCATGACCATAAAGCAGGGGTAGTCAACTGTTTTTCCTACAGCTGATGGGGACTTCAACTCCCTTCATCCTCAACCAGCCATAGGCTAGCTGAGGATGATGGGAGTTGTAGTTCCCAACAGCTGTAGGTTCAAATATTGACTCTCTCTACCACAGAGAATGGGAAGACATCCAGACACCTACCTGGCTGTCATCAGTGGTCATTGGAGGACCCCAGTGCAAACATGTTTGTTCCTCCAACATAAAAATATCATCAGAGGCCTAACAAGAGCCTAGTGAACCTTTAGACAGATAGGAACCTCTCGGATGCTGGGCCCCTCTGCACCCCCTATAGTTGAATCACTGTCTGTCATTTTTCATTTCAACCTTTGAATTCCCATCAGGTGCTGATGAATACATTCAGAAACTGCAGCAAAAAATATGAAAAACCCAAAGAGCAAGAAAAGAGTTAACACTGTGAGTAGTAAACACGGGATATACTCCAAAGAGGTGGTTACAATAAAGGCCACAAGCACTAAAAAAAGTGGAGGTATTTTGGGGCAAACCACCTGCACCATAGGGGACATAAAAAAAATCTCCAGCCCGTTGAGTGCTAGGGCATACCTCCCAAGTGTCCCTCTTTAGGAGATATTAGAGGTGCATACCTCCCAAGTGTCCCTCTTTAGGGGATATTAGGGATCCATACCTCCCAAGTGTCCCTCTTTAGGGGATATTAGGGATCCATACCTCCCAAGTGTCCCTCTTTAGGAGATATTATGGGTACATACATCCCAAGTGTCCCTCTTTAGGACATATTAGGGTCCATACCTCCCAAGTGTCCCTCTTTAGAAGATATTAGGGGTTCATACATCCCAAGTGTCCCTCTTTAGGAGATATTAGGGTCCTTACCTCCCAAGTGTCCCTCTTTAGAAGATATTAGGGGTCCATACCTCACAAGCATCCCTCTTTAGGAGATATTAGGGGTACATACATCCCAAGTGTCCCTCTTTAGGAGATATTAGGGGTGCATACCTCACAAGTGTCCCTCTTTAGGAGATATTAGGGGTCCATACCTCACAAGCATCCCTCTTTAGGAGATATTAGGGGTACATACATCCCAAGTGTCCCTCTTTAGGACATATTAGGGGTCCATACCTCACAAGCATCCCTCTTTAGGAGATATTAGGGGTACATACATCCCAAGTGTCCCTCTTTAGGAGATATTAGGGGTGCATACCTTACAAGTGTTCCTCTTTAGGAGATATTAGGGTCCATACCTTACAAGTGTCCCTCTTTAGGAGATATTAGGGGTCCATACCTCACAAGCATCCCTCTTTAGGAGATATTAGGGATGCATACCTCCCAAGTGTCCCTCTTTAGGAGATATTAGGGATGCATACCTCCCAAGTGTCCCTCTTTAGGAGATATTAGGGTCCTTACCTCCCAAGTGTCCCTCTTTAGGAGATATTAGGGGTACATACATCCCAAGTGTCCCTCTTTAGGAGACATTAGGGATCCATACCTCCCAAGTGTCCCTCTTTAGGAGATATTAGGGATGCATACCTCCCAAGTGTCCCTCTTTAGGAGATATTAGGCGTCCATACCTCACAAGTGTCCCTCTTTAGGAGATATTAGGGATGCATACCTCCCAAGTGTCCCTCTTTAGGAGATATTAGGCGTCCATACCTCACAAGTGTCCCTTTTTAGGAGATATTAGGGGTACATACATCCCAAGTGTCCCTCTTTAGGAGATATTAGGGGTATTCAGAGTATTGCGTTGCCATGAGTTGGACACCCCTCTGGCATTCAAAGGGTTAAATCTGCCTTTTTATTCCCTTGATTGCTAGAGAGGTCTCCAACACATTGCTTTTTAATGCATTGGAAACCACTCTGGCATAGAAGATGTCTCATCTAACTCAACAGAAATGTTTGGACTTTTATTTATCTACGGCGCAGAGAGTTTACCCCAAAATTACTCCACTTTTACTTTCATATGGTCCTAACGATGACCAGTCATGACAATAATTACATCTAATACTGCCTTAATTGTTTGAGTACCAGAGAGGTATCCAACGCATTGTGAGGCAATAATATTGTATGTGTTAAATAAATAAACCAAAGCATCTATGTATTTGTCCCAATAACTTTCATAGTTTAAGAGTAATCCCGATGTAAAGTTTACCCCTCCCGTCCCTTATATGCACGTCACCACTCAAGCTGTCAGACTTGGATTCTGGTCTGCGGATACAAAGGAAATCTTCATGATGGAGGCCTACTTCCTCAAACCATGGCCACTTTGTAGACCGTCGTCATGAAGATTTCCTCTGTATCCACTCAAGGCTGCATTTATAATAAGGCAGAGTAGGCATCTGCCTACAGGTGCAGCCCACAGAGGGGCACCTGTCATTGGGATTTTTTTTTTTAATTGTGTTTTTAATTAGCCTTGTGATGCATGTCGTGTTGATAATGTGTAGACTTGCTGCCAGACTCACTCGCGTAGTTGCGTTACAGTCTGGCAGCAAGCACTCCTCTTCAGTGAGTCTACTGAGACTCAGTGAAGAGAAGTGAGGACTCTTCCCTCTGAGCATGCCTATGTGACCTCTTGGTCTGCATTGCACACGCATTGATGTCACCACAATATTATAGCCTCCATCAATGAAGTATTACTATCCCATTAAAGGATGAGTAATTAAAGTGGATGTATTACCTATGCACAACATCCTCTAACTAGTTAGGTGACACCTCCAATAGCATTAAAACATTATTATTATTTGTTTTAAAGATTCCGTTTGGTTTAAAACTAACTTACAAAAGTATCTGCTGCACCCACTTCCGGGTGACTGCAGTTCTCGGCGATTCTTCCGCGGTTACAGAGCTCTGCCTCTGCTCTCCTCCCTCTTCCAATGACAGAGGCGTCTGTCAGTAAACTGGAGCGGTCTCATTGGCAGAGATCGATATCTAGCCAATGAAACTGCTCCAGCTTACTGACAGAAGCCTCCGTCATTGGAGGAGAGTAGAGACAGAGTGTCGGGCTGCAGTCTATCCAGAAGTGTCTGCAGCCCAGACCCAAACAGAATCTTAAAAACAACTAATAATAAAGTTTTAATGCTACTGGATGTATCACCTAACTATTTAGAGGATGTTGTGCATAGGTGATACATCCACTTTAAATATTCAGGGTTTATCCTACTGAGCTAAATATATACAATTAAAAAGGTGATACAGTTAAAAAAACTAATATGGATATGGATAAATATACATATTACAGGGTTTATCCCACTGATTAAAACAAGGATATTCTCACTGCTGAGAGATGTTTCATTCAAAATGTATTGCAGCTCAAATTTGCAGTACTTCATTGACCTGAAATGTTATGGTGGCGCTGTTACTACCACATTCTATGGACAGCTAGTCTCAGTAATAATAAACCTCCATAGGCTGTTGTAGCAAACAGCACGACTGTAAAATTTCAGGCCATGGAAGTACTGCGCCCAAAGACTGCATGTTTGATTTGAAATAACATTTGAATAAAACTCCTCTCACCAGTCGGAGTGTCCATTTTATTCAGCAGGATAAACCGTACAAGATATAATTTTTCCATATTTTCCAACAGCATCCCTTTTTGGACAATTGTATATTATCTTTTGAGGTTTTTCTGCATGGCTGTTTTGTAACCCCTAGTAGTCTAGACACACAATGCACTGGGACATGTCAAGTATCCAAGAGGTTAATAATTCTTGTTGTGATATGCCTGCTTGCTGTAATACATTTGTATAGATCTGTTTATTATTATTACTAATCTTTTTTCAGATTAACCATGCAACTGCGAGAAGCTATTAAGATACAATTTACATTGAGGGTCGCAATCAGAAATCTTTAGATCTGGGACAAGTTCAACCAGCAGGGCCTCACATGTCTTCAATTATGTGCAATGTCCTGCTAATTCTGTGACTATACACTCTATTGCCTCACACCGTATTATGATTATATTACAGATCTTATCCATCAATGTGAAATTGTCATTAACTCCTTGAATGATGGAGACATTACTAACACTACGTTATCATGAGGGAACTGTACAAGTTCACCACTCCAACTCGGTATTTGCACATAAGTTTAAGAATCCTGCACTTTTACGTCAGTTTAAAGGGATAGTAAACCCCCTAAAAAACTGTAAGCCAAATGATTGGAATAATAAAAACATACTTAACGCCCTCATTCCCATCTCTCAAACCATTATGGTTTGAGAGATATAATAAAATAAATTCCTCCGCTCCCTCCCCTTTCTGCCTGACGAGCTGTAACGCTGTCAGAGACAGAATCCAGTCGCCCGACTTTAGGCAGCTCTTCAGGAGCACTGTCATTGGGATATCTAACTATAATTACTTCATCGGAATGATCTACAACGTGTGCCTGTCTTGCAAGCACACGTTGTACACCATTTCGATGAAGTAATTATAGTTAGATATCTAGATGACAGCGCTCCTGAAGAGATGGTGCCTGGTCCTGGAAGCAGGATCTCATGACGTCCGCTGTACAGTGGATGCATGAGAAGGGGGAGGGAGCGGAGCTCTTTATTTTCTTACATCTCTCAAACCATAACGGTTTGAGGACTGGACATAAAGTAAGCCAAAGCCACATGGCTATTGTCTGAAAAGATATTCCAATCCTCCAGATGTGGCATTTCAGATTCCGTTATCCAATAGGCATAATGGAAGACTAATGTGGATGGTGACAATTGATAAAAATGGAAATTTAATTCAAAAACTGTGAGAATCATCTTATTTCTATGATATAAAATATAAGCAAACTTATTCACAAACATAGGGCCATATGTATAAAGAGGTAGCGAAATAAATGTTGTCGTTTGTAATGACATTTCAAAGTACAGTGTCGTTGGGATCATTAATATTTCCAGAGAGTGTCGGTTGTGATCGGAAATATGTCATTTTGTCATTGAAGTACGATTCCTGTTGTATGTAATGACAAAAATGTCTTAACTAACACAAAAATGTCTTAACTAAAGACAAAAATGTCGGTATATAGTTAGGGTAATTGAGCTTTTCTTGTCTTTCCTTCAATTATTATAGGTTTCTCACATTCAGAACTTCATTCCCAAATTTTGTCTTGCAAAATGTTTTTTGTCGTTGTATACGACAAATTTTATTTTCCTTGATACGACACTGGAGAATAAGTTAGCCCTTACCCCGCCCCTTTGCCCTGCAATTCTGGATTTGTGTCGTACACAACTGTCATTATCCCTTTAAACATATGGCCCAAAGTCTCAAAAAAATCACACACGCACGCTCATAAATACAGACACGCACTCACTCTCAGAAACAGACACAGTCTCACAACCTTCTACACATACTTTCTCATACACACACAGACACACAGAACCATTCTCACAAACCTAAACACAGTCATATACACACACACCTACACACACACACACAGAGTTGCCCTTAGATGTGAATAGAAGGGGGGAGGAAACACCAAGAAAGTGAAGAATGTCTGTCCCATAAGACTGAAGCAATTGTTAGACTCAGGGACACACCACACAGACAGTTGCTGGCTTTAGCTGCTTCCCACCACGCTACACAAGTCATTTACCACTGAACTGTTTTAGGAGCTTCTTGCTTATCAACTGTCTCTTCTTGTCTATGCAGATGGCCAATGAGCAGGAAAGAATAGTCACATTTTCAATCTCCAGGCTTAATTAACTGCACAAACTTCAATTCACTGCCCCTTAGAGAGAAGACCTGTCTGCAATCTAGAACTGCCAGACTGGTATGCACGCACCTTATGCCAGCGCACTCATTGTTGCAGATGTACAGTCTAATCATGCTGGTGCCAGCCAGGTACTTCTATACTGCAAACAGGACTCCTTGTGGCAAATCCCCCTGCATGTGTACTTCAAGGGGAACAAGTAACATCCAAGGCTCTTATTAGTTACTTATTTATGCCCCCTATTCCAACCAGAAATCTAGTACTGTATTCTGCATTTGACCCTTATGTTCTCTGTATGTCCCCCTTTACCACTTTAGATTGTAAGCTTTTGAGCAAGGGCACAGCTTCCAGTGTTTGCCTTTGTTAAGCACTTACCTCCCTGTATTGTCCCAACCATTTAAAGGGATAGTAATGTCTTTTTAAACCATAACAAAATATTGTAGCTATTAAAAAAATAAACTACATGATCCCAGTCCCATCTCTCAAATCTTTATGGTCTGAGAGATAGGACACTTTAAAGTCCCCCCTCCCTCCCCTTTCTCTGATGTCAGCTGTAAGCTGACAGCAGGAGATCCTGGTCTGGGGAACGGCAGGTGGCTCTTCATCAGAGCCAAAACACAGCAATCTAAAAATAAATACTTAATTGAATTGGTCTACAAAGTGTGCTTGCAAACCAGGCACACTTTGTAGACAGTTCCAACAAAGTATTTATTTTTAGATTTCGGTATTTCGGCTCTGCTGAAGAGCCACCTCGAGTCGGCCGACACACATCTTCTGCCGTCAGCTTTACAGCCGTCTCCTAGCAACGCCTCCTAGACCCAGCTGGGACTGACAGCAGAGTCGCGGACGTCATTCTGGCAAGATGTCCGCACTCCGTGCTACTGACAGCTGGGGAATAAAGCATATATCTATAATATCAGGTAATAATTCTGGCGACTAAAGCTACTAAGCAGCTAGTTGCCAGAAGGGGACTTAGTTAAGCTAAACATTTTGTGACATGGTAGTTCTGCTTTAAAGAGATAGTAATACTTAAAATGTAAAAAAATATATTATATGGTTTATCCCCCTGAGTAAAACAAGAGTACTCCCACTGCTGAAAGGTGTTTTATTCAAAAGTTATTAAATCTCCATCCTATGGAGATTTATGGTCCCAGGACCAGAGCTGTCCATAGGATTGTGTAGCAAGAGCGCCACTGCACAATTTCTGGCCACTGTTATATTGCACCTAAAAAATTCAACTTTGAGATTTAATAACTTTTGAATAAAACACCTCTCAGCAGTGGGATTACCCTTGTTTTACTCAGGGGGATAAACCCTACAACGTATATATTTTTTTACATTTTAAGTATTACTATGCCTTTAAAAGCCCCATGTAACTGAATGGGGATTTGGGATATTTTATTCATACCCTATGCTGCAGTTGGTATGCTCCTGAATTGCTCCACGGGACAGATGCACTAAAATAAAGATTATATAAATGTGAGAATCTCTCCAGTGGGATAAACTCTCCAATTCTCATATTATTCTATGGAGTCTTTTTTACATTTGGTGGAAAAGTAGCAGTAGATTTAGAAAATGTAATTGTTTTTACTTCTTTTACATTGGTTACACATAATATAAATAAATATATTACCACTAGTAATTTTTAATATCTTGAACCAATGGAGTTTGCATTTTAAATTAATAGTAACCCTTTATTTTGATTTTACATATGCTGCAAGAACATAATATGTACAGTCAAACTTTGTTTTTTATTTTTTTATTTATTTTTTTTTAAATCTTCACCTATTTTTCATACTGTTACATTCTTGACAGTTCACTACATGGATTTCAGTTTGCAGAAAGTTTTCTGGTCTCTAGACCATCAATGCCATGCTACACTCTCTCTGCAGTACTGAATGATCAGTGTGATGTAATAGAATGTTAGTCTCGCTGCAGTACTGAATGCTGTGTGTGATGTAATAGAATGTTACACTCTCCCTGCAACATGAATGCTCTGTGTGACATAATACAATGTTACAGACTCCCTGTAGCACTGAATGCTCTGTGTGATGTTGTACAATGATACAGTCTCTCTGCAGCACTGAATTCTCTGTGTAATGTGATACAATGTTACCATCTCCCTGCAGCACTGAGAGCTCTGTGTGTTGTAATACAATGTTACAGTCTTCCTGTAGTTCTGGATAATCTATGTAATGCATGTAATGAATGTTCCATGTGATGTACTAAAATGTTAGTCTCCCTGCAGCACTGAACGCTCTGTGTGATGTTATATAATGTTACAGTCTCTCTGAAGCACTGGATGTTTTATGTGATGTAATAGAATCTTACAGACTCTCTGGAGCACTGATTGCTCTAAATGATGTAATAACATGTTGCAGTCGATCTGCAGGACTGAATGCTCTGTGTGATGTAATACAATATTACACTTTCCCCCTCAGCACTGAATGCTCTGTGAAATGTAATACAATGTTACAGACTCCCTGCAGCACTGAATGCTCTGTGTGATATAATAGAATGTTACACTCTCCCTGCAACATGAATGCTCTGTGTGACATAATACAATGTCACAGACTCCCTGCAGCACTGAATGCTCTGTGTGATGTAATACAGTGTTACACTCTCCTACAACACTGAACCTCTGTGTGATGTAATAGAATGTTACACTCTCCCTGCAGCACTGAATGCTCTGTGTGATGTAATACAATGTTACCGTTCCCCTGCAGCACTGAATGTTCTGTGTGATGTAATACAATGTTACAGTTCCCCTGCAGCACTGAATGCTCTGTGTGATGTAATATAATGTTAAAGTTCCCCTGCAGCACTGAATGCTCTGTGTGATGTAATAGAATGTTACTCTCCTGCAGCACTGAATCCTCTGTGTGATGCCATAGAATGTTACAGACTCCCTGCAGCACGGAGTGCTATGGGTGATGTAATACAATGTTACAGTCTCCCTGCAGCAGTGAGTGTTCTGTGTGCTTTCTTTTTTACATTGTATCTTTTTTACATTGTATCTCTAGAAAAAAATAGGTGAAGATGAAAAACAAAATAAAGTATAAGCAATTTTTTCTGTATATATTGTGCACCTGCAGAATATGTAAACTCAAAATAAAGGGTCACTATTCCATTAATATAATAATCATTTGTATTATAAATGAAAACTAGAGTCTTCACATTTTGTTTTCACCTTTTGTGTATGTATATACTGTTTGTATTCCAGAAAAAAATGATACTTTTAATATGTCTAGGAAAAGGGGAAAAGTTTGAAATATAGAAGTTTAGAGATTTTCAAATAAAAAAAAATTAGAATTTTGATATATTTTTTCAATTCGGTATATCTTTTATGCTTTTTTTCCCCTGTTGTTTTCCTTGCCCATTAACTCAATTTGTAAAGTAAGATAAATGATAGCACCCAGTTATGTTCTTGAGATACAAAAACTTGATATTCTGAATATAGTTTTTGGCTAAAACAGTACACTTTTAAAACATCACATTTAAAACATTGACATTAAACATGTCGCTGTGATGGAAAGGGCGACATGACAATCTCGGCCTGCATAAAAGTGTTAGATACTCATGTCGTGTCCTTAAACCGTGCTTCAACTCAACTCACAGCATTGCTCTTATGCAATGACAAAAGACACTGGACATTACAATAGTAGCACTCAAAGGGTTAACCAACCATACTACAATTGTAATGTTCAATGTTGTGGAGAAATTTATCATGAGTAGAAAGTGCATGAGTGAAGAATGATCTTGTCCCAAAATTATTCTTAAAAAATTCTTAGTGCATTTTTAGTTCCTCGATTCACTTGTTCAGGAAGCAGTTTAAAAGTCAGGCCCATTGCAGTAAAGGCATAGATTTTCAGAACTCCGATGTAAATTTCTTTGGTCCATGCGAGCAGAGAAGATCTAGTACACAACATGAGAATCTTGCGCTTTTATTCTCATGTCGACCTTTTCATCAGGGTGATGAGGCTTAATGGGGCGTGTAGCCTCACAATGTTTTAAAAGGAACGTTTTAAAAGGATACCGGGTAAGACACACTTCGAATTGTTGAAAAAGATTTCATTGGTGGTGGTGGTGGTGTGTATGTGTGTGCAATAAAATGTGCAAATTGGTCTACAAAAAATAGCTGTAGAAAACTTTTGACATATATGTTGATCATGGGCAAACTTGATCGATGAAAACAGACAAAATAATGTATCTTGTGCATGCAGAGCATGCTAGATGATCAAAACATCACACAAAAAATTTAATCTACACGCAAGAAGACTTGTTTGAAAAAAACATTTACAAAAAATTAGATCAAAAAATGTCTTTGTATTCTACATATACACACATATGTATACAAAACAATACAACACACAGACCGCACATAGCATTCCATATACACACATACATACATGCATGCACACACACATACCCCCATACATTTCCTTTTCTCCCACATTTTCCCTTTTACCCTCCCATTCCCCCTTTCTATTTTTCACTGATTTTTATTTCCCATTGATTTTTTTTCTGCTTTTCTATTTTTCTTGCTGTCTATTGTTTATGATTTTGTTTTATATTTTCATTTGACATACTTTTTTCAAACAATTTAATTTTATTATTTGGAAAGTATTTCAGTGGATAGTGCAAAGGAGTTAGTGCGTAAGTGAGAGGCAGTGAGCACGTTTTTGCATTTGAGTAGGAATTGATAATGTAGGTAGGGCAGGGGAGGGAGAAGAGGGCAGCGGAGAGGAGAGTGAAGCTAACCAAAAGGATACTGGGGTCCCTTGACGAGCAGAGAAAGGAAGAGGGGAAAAGGTATAGGGTGTGGTAGTCAGGGAGTGTCAAACATCCAGGAAGACCCCTGTAGTTAGGTACATCCTCAGCTTCATGTAGATGGTGAGCCGCTGGTTAAGGAAGCAGAGAGGTGGGGAGGAAGAGGAAGACTGCAACTGCACAGAGAGAGCTGGAAGCTATAGGGCCTCCTACTTCACAGCTGGAGACCAGCAGCCCTTTGTCACAGCATCTCAGCACAGCGGCCCCAATTTTAGACAGAAGAACAACAAGGTGCTGTGCGCCACATTGTAGCCAACACTCAAGACCTCTTCAAGCTGGACCGTTCAACCATAGCAGTTCAACACAACATAGCAATTAAAACATCTGAAGAAGGACTCTTTTGTTTTAGGAAGTGGTGTTGGGGGCATGGCTGGTGGGCAGGTGCCTTACCAAGGATTTTTAGGTTCCTTCATGACCTAGTGACACCTCTTTGTGTAACTGAATAGATGATTTAAAGCAAAACCAAAGTATTTTAGTTACACTGTCTAGATTATGTACACATATACTGATGTTTAAACAAATATTAATGTGAGTTGTATTGCTGTGGAGCAATGTGATACATTATATACACACCACACAGTCTGATCTCCTAAACACAGGGACACCATTGTGATACACTTATATACACACCACACAGACTGATCTCCTAAACACAGGGACACCAGGGTGATACACTTATATACACACCACACAGTCTGATCTCCTAAACACAGGGACACCAGGGTGATACACTTATATACACACCACACAGTCTGATCTCCTAAACACAGGGACATCAGGGTGATACACTTCTATACACACCACACAGTCTGATCTCCTAAACACAGGGACACCAGGGTGATACACTTATATACACACCACACAGTCTGATCTCCTAAACACAGGGACATCAGGGTGATACACTTCTATACACACCACACAGTCTGATCTCCTAAACACAGGGACACCATTGTGATACACTTATATACACACCACACAGTCTGATCTCCTAAACACAGGGACACCAGGGTGATACACTTATATACACACCACACAGTCTGATCTCCTAAACACAGGGACACCAGGGTGATACACTTATATACACACCGCACAGTCTGATCTCCTAAACACAGGGACACCAGGGTGATACACTTATATACACATCACACAGTCTGATCTCCTAAACACAGGGACAGCAGGGTAATACACTTATATACACATCACACAGTCTGATCTCCTAAACACAGAGACATCAGGGTGATACACTTATATACACACCACACAGTCTGATCTCCTAAACACAGGGACACCAGGGTGATACACTGATATACACACCACACAGTCTGATCTCCTAAACAGATGGACACCAGGGTGATACACTTCTATACACACCACACAGTCTGTTCTCCTAAACACAGGGACACCAGGGTGATACATTTATATACACACCACACAGTCTGATCTCCTAAACACAGGGACACCAGGGTGATACACTTATATACACACCACACTGTCTGATCTACTAAACACAGGGACACCAGGGTGATACACTTCTATACACACCACACTGTCTGATCTCCTAAACACAGGGACACCAGGGTGATACACTTATATACACACCGCACAGTCTGATCTCCTAAACACAGGGACACCAGGGTGATACACTTATATACACATCACACAGTCTGATCTCCTAAACACAGGGACAGCAGGGTAATACACTTATATACACATCACACAGTCTGATCTCCTAAACACAGAGACATCAGG
Organism: Rhinophrynus dorsalis; assembly: GCA_037306005.1. Classification (NCBI taxonomy): domain Eukaryota; kingdom Metazoa; phylum Chordata; class Amphibia; order Anura; family Rhinophrynidae; genus Rhinophrynus; species Rhinophrynus dorsalis. Next base: position 518,749,298 of record CM074720.1, on the reverse strand, counting down.
GTGATACACTTATATACACACCACACAGTCTGATCTCCTAAACACAGGGACACCAGGGTGATACACTTATATACACATCACACAGTCTGATCTCCTAAACACAGGGACACCAGGGTGATACGCTTATATACACACACCACACAGTCTGATCTTCTAAACACAGTGACACCAGGGTGGGAAAGAGGAACAGAGGGATGGGATGTGGGTCTCAAAGATGCACTGATAGTATCGTATTGTCCCATGGCACTTGGGGCCGTATTTGAAACACTGAAGAGGAACAATTCTACCACCTTCAACCTAGGTGACAAATAGCATAATGCAAACTGCACATAACCTAAAATGTTGCATGAAAACCATGGAACTCCACCCACTTTGTTGTCAAATGCCTAGTACTGCAGTACATTTGAGAACACTGTAGCATTAAAGGGGTTAATAGCAACATTTTAAGCTTTTTGCATTCTCATTTCTCCTCATGATACAGTTGACTTGTTTGTCAATTGTTCCTCTTTTGATTATTTTTTGTGTGGCCTAGATTACATTGCTATTGGTAGGTGTTATATTTCCTTACAGTTCACAGATTCCAACTGATGCCCATGGAGGCATGTATAGATACAACCTGGGATATCCAATTCTAAAATGGATGCCTTGCCAATGCAGCAACTTTACCTTGAAAAAGCCCACGGAGATGATATATCCATGTTAATGCAGAACTTCCACGTGCAACCATTTAATGAGGCGTTGCTTTCAGGCCAAGGCTAACATGCCTTTGACACAATATTGATCATTAGAAGATAAGGGTAGCATTAACTCTTTGAGTGCCAGGGAGGTTTACAAAAGAGTGTCAGATGTGTTGGTTTTCAACATGCTAGTGGGCGGAAAATTGTCTCCTGGTATCATGTGATGGGGACCATTGAGTATTTTCCTTGAAGACCCAGGCTTTTGCTTTAAAGGATGTGGTATTTTTATCAGGCTCTGGAGTTGGGCCAGAGGTTCATAAAATAAACAAGCATCAACCATAATGTGTCAGAGGAACTTCAAAAATAATGGATAACTGGAATCCAAAGAGCTAATAGACTATAATAGAATCTAGGCATAAGAGAGCCACTTCATTTCTAGAGAAGGGTTCTTTTTAAGTGTCTTTTACAGTTTGAGTTCTATAGACTGTATATTTTCTGTGGCACGTTACAGTGGAATCGTGGCTGTGGCTGGGGGTGAGGTCATTTAAACAGTAGAAACATGTGCATGTGTCTGAGATACCTTACCTACAGGCACATCAGATATGAATGTTTCCCTGTGTGGCCTAAGTGGGATTTTTGTAGAAATTCACAGTGCAAGTGAGTCAAATGAAGTTCATATTATAAAGGATGGTATGCACCTTAGGGCACTCTAGTTGTTGAGGACTACTACTCCCATTATGCCCAACCAGCCTTTGAAAGTTGTAGTCCCCAAAAACTATACCGTCAAAAGTTACCTACTCCTGTGTTATGATATTTATATAGGTCATTCAATATTATACTGCACCAACCTCTATTTTTTTTTTATAATACAGCTATATAGTGAGCATAGCCTAAAGGATTCAGAGACAGTTTGTTAATGTACCAAGGAAAAAAATGTATTTCTTCCTATGTTTCCATAAAAAAATTAAGTAAACATAGAGGATAATATCTATATTTGGCTTTTTCTTCCATACACAAAGAGACTCACATACCAAGCAGAACTGGAGAAAATCAGGGTCACAGCAACTATACTGTATGGTATGAGTATATATTCCTGTAGATTTAAAGGGCCATTGACAAAAAAAAAAAAAGAAACAGAATAAAATGCATTACAATAATTTTTTTATGTTTTCCTTTGGTGAGTTGTAAAATCTTTCAAAATACAAGTTAAAAATGGCCACATTTGGCCACTTTTTATCAGATCTATTAAAAGAAAATAAACAGCGATAAATGTTTAGAGCAGAGGTTTAGAGCTTCTCAATGTGTTACATATCCCTCTGGTACTCAGGGGGTTAAAAGGCACCACTGGCAATTTTGTCCCTTATGGTGCATTTGATCTGCTCCAGATAAAGTGTAGCTCTTCTCAGTATGCTAAAAATATGATTATCTTTTTTAATGCGGCAGCAGTTTTTGTGATATACTTTCTCAGAAACTAAAGATGTCAGAGATTTTCCCTATGGGCAAATATGTAATTCAGTTGTACTGTGAGAGTCGTGTGCCCTGCTAGGTTAATAGGAAATGCTATATGCTTCATTCAATATTCTGGCAGCAAATACAATTACTGTTCCACCAGTAGGGAAGAAGACTTGTGAGAAAACAAGAAGCGGTTCACCCTGAATAAAATGTTATTGTCACATTTAGAAAGCTGATATATTATATAAATAAAATGGGGTTTCTGAATAATAAACCTTCTATGACATCTTTATTGTTAACCTTTTTCAGTTTGTTCATTTAATGAAATATTTTAGAGATAAAACTTTGCAAATACTGAATACTTCTATTGTTTGCTTTTAAATTATTGGACACATTCATATAATAGGGAGACATTGCATGGAAATGGAAATATTAAAATGATTCACACTAAAATGTACTCAGGATTTTAGGATACTGCTGCTACTACTACTGATACTAGCACTACTACTACTATCACTACTACTACTTCCACTACTACTGCTACTATACTACTACCACTCCTACTTCCACTACTACTACTTCCACTACTACTGCTACTATACTACTACCACTACTACTACAACTACTACTACTTCCATTACTACTGCTACTATACTACTACCACTACTACTTCCACTACTACTACTTCCACTACCACTCCTACTACTATCACCACTACTACTACTATCACCACCACTACTACTACTACTTCCACTACTACTACATAACTCAAGGTGAATACAGAGACTGAGGAGTTCACCAGAGTGGTTTGCAAGAAGCTGGGAGCGCTGGCAGGGGAGCATAGCTTGTGAGCAGTTGTAGTGATGATTTTACCCTTGCTGTGGCAAACCTGTGTTTAAAAATGCAGGCTGTGAAGCCTGATGGCAGGATAGGATCGGATAGTCAGCCACAGCCAGAGTCATACACGGATCAGGAAGTCAGCCACAGTCAAGGTCACAACCAGAGCGAGTAGTCAGACAAGCCAGGGATCGAACACCAGGAGACAACGTAAGCCAAGCAAGGGTCAGAGGAACAAACTGGATGCACACAGGAACACCACGAAAGGGCGACTAAGCCCAGTTTGCGTCAAGGGATATAAGGCCATTGACCGAAGGCGGAGCCTGATCGGCTAAATAACAGGAAGATACAAAATAGCAAGCGAGACGTCAGAGACGCGTGCCCGCAGACAGCTCAGGCAAGCAGCATGTAGCACACTCAGGTCACCGGACTATACAACAGGCAAGCAATCACGACACCGTGATACCGACATTGGCCTGCTTATGATTACTCTGACTCTGTAATCCTCCAGTACCCAACCTCAGATTGCTTATAACCAACTTAGATTCTACAACCCTCCGGTACTGACCTAGGCCTGTCTATGACAACTCTAATTTTCTGACTCCCCAATATCTGACCTTGGCTTGTCTACTACTACTCTGATTCTACTACTCCCTGTGTCCGCCTTGCTCCATCTGCAGGGCTACAGCTGGTTATTCATATAGCTAACATTTGAGTGGTCTGCCTCCTCTGGTGATCTAGAGTGCCTATCCTGCCATCAGGCTTCACTAGTATGTGACTAATATAACATATGGACAAATATGTGCAGGTCAGCATGCGGCTAGTATGTATATATACATGGAAGTATTTGTCTAATAAAAACATATGAGCACACATGAATAGGCCAGTATGTGGCATATATACAATGGGAACATACATGTACAGGTCAGGATGTGGCTAACATAGCATATAAACACACATGTAGAGTCAGTATGTGGCTAATGTAACACCTGAACACACATGTTAAGTCAGTATGTGGCTGATATAACATATGAACACATAATGTACAAGTCAGTGTATGCCTGATAACATATGAACACACGTGTACAAGAAAAGTACATATACTAAGAGAGAGAGGGGGCAAGATACAGACTCAGAGAGAGAGACAGACAGACAGACACTGGCTTGGCCAGACAGATAAAGAGAATCAGGTACCAAATCACAAGAGAAGATGATGAATAGACTGACCATACCTCACCTTTAAAAAGGGACACACGTGAAAAATGCATACTACAGGGTTGCTTTGATTTTGGTGCACTCCTGAAATATGCCTATTTCTTATTAGTGATGAGCGAGCATGCTCGGCCGAAGCTCGGTTCGGCTCGAGCATCGCTCTGCTCGGCACATGGCGGTACTCGTACGAGTACCGCATGTGCTCGCCCGCCATGTTCGGGTCTCCTCCCCGCACGTTTCGCGGCTGCTGCGCAGCCAATAAACGTGCGGGGAGGCTCTGACATCAGTGTAATGCCAGCAGCCATGTTGGCTGCTGGCATTACACTGATTCGCTGGGCAGAACTCGTGATGGGGTGCTGTATAGCACCCGACTCGCGAGTTCTGCTCATTCTCAGCCAGGGAGAGATGCGATCAGGCAGGGAAAGTCAGTGTAGGGAGAATAAAAGTGTTGGTAGTAGTTCAAGACCCAAAAGTCCTTTTTAGGACTGTTGTGTGTGGGGGCAGCATTTATATTTTGTTTGGGGGGGCACAATTTCATTTTTTTTTTTAAGGTGGGATATTCTGTTTAGTGTGCCTAGCCGCAGATTAGCGTCACATTCTGTTTAGTGTGCCTAGCCGCAGATTAGCGGCACATTCTGTTTAGTGTGCAAATTCATAAATTAACGTCACATATTCCGTTCACTGTGCCTAGCCGCAGATTAGCGTCACATTCTGTTTAGTGTGCCTAGCCGCAGATTAGCGTCACATTCTGTTTAGTGTGCAAATTCATAAATTAACGTCACATATTCCATTCACTGTGCCTAGCCGCAGATTAGCGGCACATTCTGTTTAGTGTGCCTAGCCGCAGATTAGCGTCACATTCTGTTTAGTGTGCAAATTCATAAATTAACGTCACATATTCCGTTCACTGTGCCTAGCCGCAGATTAGCGGCACATTCTGTTTAGTGTGCCTAGCCGCAGATTAGCGGCACATTCTGTTTAGTGTGCAAAATCATAAACTAACGTCACATATTCCGTTCACTGTGCCTAGCCGCAGATTAGCGGCACATTCTGTTTAGTGTGCCTAGCCGCAGATTAGCGGCACATTCTGTTTAGTGTGCAAAATCATACATTAACGTCACATATTCCGTTCACTGTGCCTAGCCGCAGATTAGCGGCACATTCTGTTTAGTGTGCCTAGCCGCAGATTAGCGGCACATTCTGTTTAGTGTGCAAATTCATAAATTAACGTCACATATTCCGTTCACTGTGCCTAGCCGCAGATTAGCGTCACATTCTGTTTAGTGTGCCTAGCCGCAGATTAGCGTCACATTCTGTTTAGTGTGCCTAGCCGCAGATTAGCGGCACATTCTGTTTAGTGTGCAAATTCATAAATTAACGTCACATATTCCGTTCACTGTGCCTAGCCGCAGATTAGCGTCACATTCTGTTTAGTGTGCCTAGCCGCAGATTAGCGTCACATTCTGTTTCGTGTGCCTAGCCGCAGATTAGCGTCACATATTGTTTAGTGTGCCTAGCCGCAGATTAGCGGCACATTCTGTTTAGTGTGCAAATTCATAAATTAACGTCACATATTCCGTTCACTGTGCCTAGCCGCAGATTAGCGTCACATTCTGTTTAGTGTGCCTAGCCGCAGATTAGCGTCACATTCTGTTTAGTGTGCAAATTCATAAATTAACGTCACATATTCCATTCACTGTGCCTAGCCGCAGATTAGCGGCACATTCTGTTTAGTGTGCCTAGCCGCAGATTAGCGTCACATTCTGTTTAGTGTGCAAATTCATAAATTAACGTCACATATTCCGTTCACTGTGCCTAGCCGCAGATTAGCGGCACATTCTGTTTAGTGTGCCTAGCCGCAGATTAGCGGCACATTCTGTTTAGTGTGCAAAATCATAAACTAACGTCACATATTCCGTTCACTGTGCCTAGCCGCAGATTAGCGGCACATTCTGTTTAGTGTGCCTAGCCGCAGATTAGCGGCACATTCTGTTTAGTGTGCAAAATCATACATTAACGTCACATATTCCGTTCACTGTGCCTAGCCGCAGATTAGCGGCACATTCTGTTTAGTGTGCCTAGCCGCAGATTAGCGGCACATTCTGTTTAGTGTGCAAATTCATAAATTAACGTCACATATTCCGTTCACTGTGCCTAGCCGCAGATTAGCGTCACATTCTGTTTAGTGTGCCTAGCCGCAGATTAGCGTCACATTCTGTTTAGTGTGCCTAGCCGCAGATTAGCGGCACATTCTGTTTAGTGTGCAAATTCATAAATTAACGTCACATATTCCGTTCACTGTGCCTAGCCGCAGATTAGCGTCACATTCTGTTTAGTGTGCCTAGCCGCAGATTAGCGTCACATTCTGTTTAGTGTGCCTAGCCGCAGATTAGCGGCACATTCTGTTTAGTGTGCAAATTCATAAATTAACGTCACATATTCCGTTCACTATGCCTTGCCGCAGATTAGCGTCACATTCTGTTTAGTGTGCCTAGCCGCAGATTAGCGTCACATTCTGTTTAGTGTGCAAATTCATAAATTAACGTCACATATTCCGTTCACTGTGCCTAGCCGCAGATTAGCGGCACATTCTGTTTAGTGTGCCTAGCCGCAGATTAGCAGCACATTCTGTTTAGTGTGCAAATTCATAAATTAACGTCACATATTCCGTTCACTGTGCCTAGCCGCAGATTAGCGGCACATTCTGTTTAGTGTGCCTAGCCGCAGATTAGCGGCACATTCTGTTTAGTGTGCAAAATCATACATTAACGTCACATATTCCGTTCACTGTGCCTAGCCGCAGATTAGCGGCACATTCTGTTTAGTGTGCCTAGCCGCAGATTAGCGGCACATTCTGTTTAGTGTGCAAAATCATAAATTAACGTCACATATTCCGTTCACTGTGCCTAGCCGCAGATTAGCGGCACATTCTGTTTAGTGTGCCTAGCCGCAGATTAGCGTCACATTCTGTTTAGTGTGCAAATTCATAAATTAACGTCACATATTCCGTTCACTGTGCCTAGCAGCAGATTAGCGGCACATTCTGTTTAGTGTGCCTAGCCGCAGATTAGCGGCACATTCTGTTTAGTGTGCCTAGCCGCAGATTAGCGGCACATATTCCGTGTAATATGAAGAAGGCGGGTAAAAAGGGACGGGGAAGTGGACGTGATCCTGATAGTTCAGGGCGCGGGTCAGGACGCGTAGAAACTGTGCCTGGTGCCAGAGCACTAGAAAGAAAGACATCCACCATACCTAGCTTCATGTCTCAGTTTACAGGGCGTCGCAGGACATCACTCTCGAGGTCAGACCACTGCGAACAGGTGGTCGGTTGGATTTCAGCTGATACTGCTTCCAGTCGGTTAAGCACCACCCTGTCTTACACCAAGTCCACTCTCAGTAGCCAAGAGTCTGGTCAACATAATCCTCACCCTGATCATCCTTCCTCCCACCATAGAGGGTCTGGCCAAAGAAGTGATCCCACACTGGGATATAGTGAGGAGCTCGTCTCATCACCAATCCTTCATTTGAACCTCTCTCCAAGCACGCTTGCAGAGGAACATGACATCTTGTGCCCTGATTCACAACCTCTAGAGGGTACCCAATCACAAGAAGATGACAGAGGGGAACGGCATTTAAGGTCAAAGGAAGTGGATGATGATGATGATGAGACACAGTTGCCATCAAATCAACCACAATTACTGTCTCAAGACCTTGTTGAGGAGGATGATACACAGTTGTCAATGACTGAGTATGTGGTGGGATCAAGAAATGAGGAGGATGATCAGAGTGAGGAAGTGGAGGAGGACTTGGTGGACGATGAGGTCACTGACCCCACCTGGGAAGGTGGAGAGCCGAGCGATGACAGCAGTCCTGAGGGAGAGCCATCTGCAGCACCGCAACAGGCTGGAAGAGGCAGTGGTGTGGCTAAAGAAAGAAGGCGGACCGCACCAAACCGGCCCGCAAATGTTCCACGGAGCACCCCCTTGCGTAAATCTCCCTTGCCAAGGGCTAGGTGTTCCGCGGTATGGCGTTTTTTTAAGGAAAGTGCGGACGACAAAAAAATTGTAGTTTGCAACCTGTGCCACACCAGAATGAGCCGAGGCATGAACACTAGAAACCTCACCACCACCAGCATGATCCGACACATGGCATCCAAGCACCGTAATAAGTGGGAGGAACGCCCGGATCGCCAATCTGTGTCTGCAGGCCACACCACTGCCTCCTCTTCCCCTGTTTTCGGTGCCGGCCAATCGCCTGTCGAAGGCGCAGGCCCGCATACCTCCCGCCCTGCACCTGTACCATCTGAAGCACCATCAGCGACCACATCCACTTCCCTGTCCCAGTGCAGCGTCCAAATGTTGTTACCCCAGGCATTTGAGCGCAAGCGAAAATACCCAGCCACCCACCCACAGGCCATAGCACTAACCTCACACCTTTCCAAATTACTGGCCATCGAAATGCTGCCATTTAGGCTTGTGGAGACTGAGTCCTTCCGCAGCCTGATGGCAGCAGCTGTCCCTCGGTACGCAGTCCCCAGCCGCCACTACTTTTCCCGGTGTGCCGTCCCCGCCTTACACCACCATGTGTCCCTTAACATCACCCGTTCCCTGACCAACGCAGTTACTGGGAAGGTCCACTTAACGACTGACACATGGACAAGTGCTTGTGGCCAGGGACGCTACATTTCCCTGACGGCACACTGGGTGAATGTCGTGGAGGCTGGGAGCGACTCGGACCCTGGGATGGCACAGGTGCTACCCACGCCGAGGATTGCGGGCCCTACCTCCATCAGGGTTTCCGCCAGCACCTACGTTATTGGCTCCTCCTCCTCCTCCTCCGTTTCCACCTCCGAATTCTCTGCGCGCAGCGCCACTCACCCATCAGCCGGTAGCTGGAAGCAGTGTAGCACTGCAGTGGGGAAGCGTCAACAGGCCGTGCTGAAGCTGATCTGCCTTGGGGACAAACAGCACACGGCCTCAGAGCTGTTGCAGGGGATTAGTCACCAGACCGAGCAGTGGCTCTCGCCACTCAACCTGCAACCAGGCATGGTTGTGTGTGATAATGGGCGTAACTTGGTGGCGGCTTTGGAGCTCGGCAAGCTCACACACGTACCATGCCTAGCGCATGTATTTAATTTAGTGGTTCAGCGATTTCTAAAACCCTACCCCAATTTGCATGATCTCTTGACGAAGGTGCGCCGCGTGTGTGCACATTTCCGTAAGTCATCTACAGCTTCAGCCGGCCTGTTGAAGCTGCAGCAGCGCTTACAATTGCCAGCTCACCGGCTGCTGTGTGACGTGAGCACGCGCTGGAACTCCACCTTCCACATGTTGGCCCGGCTTTGTGAGCAGCAGAGGGCAGTAGTGGAGTACCAGCTGTTACACGGTCGTCGCCTCTCCGTTCAACTTCCTCTAATCAGAAGTGAGGAGTGGGAATGGATGTCAGACCTCTGTGAGGTTTTACGCAATTTTGAGGAATCGACACAGATGGTGAGCGGCGATAACGCTATTATCAGTGTAACCATCCCACTTCTGTGTCTACTGAAACGCTCGCTGCTCACAATTAAAACCGACGCTTTGCATGTGGAAGAGGTGGAAATGGGGGAGGAAGAGCTTACACAAGGTGATAGCCAGAGCACCCTCACTTCGTCTTCTCAGCGACAATTGGAGGAGGCGGAGGAGAGGAGGAGGAAGACACGGTTGCCTCCGCTACAGAGGGTAGCCATGGAACTTTAGTTCCATCTCTTCAGCGTGGGTGGGCAGAAGAGGAGGAAGAGGATGAGGAGATTGAGAGTCATCCTCCTGGTGAGGACAGCGAAATCTTGCCTGTTGGTACTCTGGCACACATGGCTGACTTTATGTTAGGCTGCCTTTCCCGTGACCCACGCGTTATACGCATTTTAGACAACACGGATTACTGGGTGTTCACCCTTCTGGACCCCCGCTACAAAGAGAATTTCTCATCTCTCATTCCTCCGGTGGAGAGGACAAGCAAAATGGTGCAATACCAGAAGGTTCTTGTTGAAAAATTGCTCCAAAATTTTCCATCTGACAACGCTGGCGGCAGAGTACGTGCTACCTTGGCCAACCGAGAAGGGGAGAAAAGGCACAGCAGTTCCGACAAAGGCAGGGCAACACTCTCCAAGGCGTGGGACACCTTCATGACACCCCGCCAGCACCCTCACCCTGATGCGCAGCCTAGTGTCACAAGGAGGGAAAAGTTTTGGAAGATGGTGAAGGAGTACGTAGCAGACCGTGTCAGCGTCCTCAATGATCCCTCTGTGCCTTACAACTACTGGGTGTCCAAGCTGGACACGTGGTATGAACTGGCACTCTACGCCTTGGAGGTGCTGGCCTGCCCTGCCGCCAGCGTTCTGTCTGAGCGGGTATTTAGTGCTGCTGGTGGCATCATAACAGATAAGCGTATCCGCCTTTCCACCGAAAATGCTGATAGGTTGACACTTATAAAAATGAACAAGGCCTGGATTTCCCCTGACTTCTCCACTCCACTGGAGGAAAGCCCCGGGTGAACATAAAGTCACTTTAGATATGTTATTTACAATGATGGGAATACTCTGTATTCCCATTCACCCCTTCTACCCAAAAAACGGGTATATGGTTGACTCTTAATCTTCTCATCCTCCTCCTCCTCTTCCATATGCCCAGTGATATAATTTTTATATAGGGCCAGCTCACCAGCGGGCCCAGTGATATAATTTTTATATAGGGCCAGCTCACCAGCGGGCCCAGTGATATAATTTTTATATAGGGCCAGCTCACCAGCGGGCCCTGTGATATAATTTTTATATAGGGCCAACTCACCAGGGGGCCCAGTGATATAATTTTTATATAGGGCCAGCTCACCAGCGGGCCCTGTTTGACAATTTTTGTATAGGTCAGCTCACCAGCGGGCCTTCTCATATAATGTTTTATTGGGTCAGCTCTCTAGCGGGCCCTCTCATATAATGTTTTATAGCGTCAGCTCACTAGCGGGCCTTCGCATATAATATTTAGGATGGTCAGCTCCGCAGCAGACCCTCACCCATAATGTTTTAGATGGTCGGCTCAGCAGCAGACCCTCATTCCTAATGTTTTAGATGGTCAGCTTAGCGGCATGCCCTCGCCCCTAATGTTTTAGAGGGTCACCAGCAGGCCATTAATCCTAATTTTTCAAGGGTGTGTATGATGCCCTCCTTTATGTGTAATAAAGGGTGTATTGGAGTGACATTTCTGTCTAATTTTTGGCAGCCCTTTCACTTAGTGCATAGGCTTTATGAGTGTTGGACCACTACCTGAACTATTGTACCACAATGTGAATGAGGCCCTCCATTTTGTGATATACAGGTTGTATCGGAGTGCCTCAGGTCCTCCCATTGAATTAAATAGGGCTGGGGTGTTCGACAGAGCAGAAGGTAGTTCTTGGCTTCATCCACTAAGTCACTTCGTCACTTTTACTCAATGGATCAGACCCCACTGTTCCGACTATAAATTTTGGACTTAACAAGGGCAAACGGACATGTTGTAAAACCTGTGGTAGCTGCGGCCTCCGTTCCTGAATGCTGTACCTTACCCGGGCCATAACCACGTTGAACACCTGCTTTACGCTGCGCACGTTCCGAAAAATCGATGACATTTTTTGCAGAATTTGCAGATGATATACAAGTAAATATACAGCAAATACTGTTTGGTAACAATTTTTCGCCTACAATCGTTTTTATCTTCCTTTTTGTGTGTTTTACGGTCAGTCTGTAAAAATGGCGTACTACGGGCGAAACATCGTTCCCAGCAGCGACGTTGGAGTCCAAGATGCATCCAGACATCCTCCCTATGCTGTCCCTGAACCATTTCTGTGGTGTTTCCATCATTTTCTGACCTTTTCCTATGAACCAGGCACCCTCCCCTCATCAGAGCAGGGGGTGCCTGGTGTAATGCTCGAGTCCTCCCATTGACTTCAATGGGGCTCGGGTGCTCGGCCGAGCACTCGAGCCTCCGGGGGCGCTCGGCCAGAGCACCCGAACACCCGAGCATTGGGGTGCTCGATCATCACTATTTCTTATGTGTCCCTTTTTAAAGGTGAGGTATGGTCAGCCTATGATGAAGCCGAATAGGCAAAGGTCAGGTCTGGAGGAGTTTTTTCTGCAATGAAGGATGAAAAAACAAAAAAAAACAACAAAAAAAATAAAAAAAAAAACAGTAGCCTTGTTGCATGGGTCATGAGTGATAGATGAAGGGGAGCTAAACAGTGGGGCTGAACCAATGAGGACAGGAGACATTTCAGGTGAGGAAAGGCACATAACAGTACCGCCCTCTCTATAGGGGTCCTCCAGGTGACCAGGCTCATCCATATGGACCCAATGAAAAGTTTGCATGAAGGTAGGGTTGTGAACATTCAAGGAAGGACTCCAAGATATTTCTTCCAGACCATAACCATTCTAAACCACTTAATATTGAAAGGTTCTGTTGACAAGGCAAGAATCAATGCTATCGTGGGAAACAAACACTTGCTGGTCATCAATCAGGAATGAAGCAGGGGGATCAAGATGCAAAGAAGGAATCTTTCTTAACCATAGGTTTAAGGAAGAATACATGAAATTGTTCAGAATATTAATTGAATGAGGAAGAGCCAAAGAGAAGGTCACAGGAGTGATTCTGCCCAAGAAAGGTACAATAAAGAGTGGACACAATTTGGAGGATGGTTGCTTCAACCAAAAATTCCTGGTTGAGAGTCAAACTTCAACTTGATATAAAGCTGGTAAGATTGTCTCTTGTCAGCTGCTGACTTATACTTGGACACAGAGATAGCTATCCTATTGCTAATTGTTGACCAAAGCTCTTGCAAATTATTAAGTGGAGCATCAACCACAGGAAGCCGAGATTGGTCAGAAAAAAGTAAGGAAAAGGATAAATGGGGGAACAAAGCAGAAACTTATGTGTGAGATTGTTAAAAGCAAATTCGACCAAAGGTAACAACTCAGAGCAGTTAGCATGTCAGGGATTAATAAAGGATTGTAGAAACTGTTCTAGGGACTGGTTGGTTCTTTCAATCTACTACTAGATTGCAGATTGAAAAAAATTGTAAATCAATGCCCAGCCGAGCACATAAATCTCTCCAAAAATGAAATATTAAACTGTGAGCCTCTGTTGGAGACCATCTGTAAAGGAAGTCCATGAACCCTAAACATTTTCTTTAAAAAGGTTGCTACCAAGGTTTGGGCATAGGGTAACAAAGATGAAGGGATGGCTATGTGTGTCCAGGGAGCCTGAGGGGCTGGCTCAATCTGAAGAAATCCCAGGCACCTCTGTTTAGCACAAGGCATATAAGATTGAATATAGTCATTAAAATCCTGTTGGTGAAAGGCCACCAAATCTGACATTCAACCAGTTTGAAGGTTTTCTTAATACCAGGATGACCCAAATAGAGGAATTTGAGCCCACCGCAGATATCTAGATGATATCATGGAGGAACAAAACAGCGTGCGGCTACATGCCACATTCAGCATGTCACCTTGATGAAAGGGGCGACATGAGAATCTTGCCCTGCATAAAAGCACGAGATTCTCATGTTGCCTCCTAAAATGGAGCTTCAACCCACCCCAGCATCAGGATGATTCATATGTTATAACTTTGTGTTTTAAGCATCAGATTCTTAGAAGAATCATAAAAAGTTAGAACTCTAAAATTGTCCATAATTTATTTAGGAAATATGGTAGAGATTACAGTCTAACATGAAGTTGGCAACTTTTGTTAACTGCTGAGAGCCAGAGGAGTACACCACACATTGCTTTGCCTCAGGCACCCAAAGGGCTAACAAAAGTTGCCATATTCATGTAATATAATCTATCTTGTATATAACCAAAAGGTGAATATATATCACCCTGGATTTTTACAAGAAACAATAAAATAATAAATACATACAAAAAATATATTGATATAGAGACCGCGTCCCACCGTCTAAAATAGCCCCTAACATTAAACGTAAATTCATTGCTAAAGATAATTGGTTACAACAACAAAAGGGATTTTATAAGTGTGGGGAATGCATGGGCTGTAAATCATGTAAGAAAAATAAGAATGTCAAACAATTTACTTCTAATAGTACAGGAGAACACTTTGAAATAAGAAATGCAATTACATGCAATACTAAAGGTGTTATTTATTTGGTCCAATGTGTATGTAAGAGACAATATATAGGAAGAACAAAGAGACGTTTAAAAGAAAGGATAAGGGAGCATATTTATAATATTAAACGTAAATTTACAAAACACAGTCTTTCGCCGCATGCTATAGAATGTCCTTCCTTTTCATTGGATAAAATGAGCTTCTGTGGAATGGAAGTGGTTAAGAAAAATTGGAGAGGAGGTAATTATTTAAATGAGATGTCTAAAAAAGAGACATCATGGATTTATAGAATGCAGACCTTGCAACCAGTAGGATTAAATGCAGATTTGGAAATTTTGGGTTTTTTATGAGTGGTGTTATAGGTTTAGGGGATTAAGAATTATAGTTATTAGTAATAATTGGTCCGTCATCCTGTTTTCTTGTTTTAAGATATTGGAAAGTTTGAATACATTAATAGATAATCGTAAGATCATATATAATGTTGGAGATTAGGTTATATATATATATATATATATATATATATATATATATATAGACATGAGAGGCTAGATATATACAACATATCATTTTAAATCAGGTGAGCATTATGGGAAATACGATGGGTGTTAAGTGAAGGTGTACATCTATATAAGAGTTTTGTATTTGATCTGATGTAGTGATAATCTCCCTGAGGAAGAAGTCAGAGGACTTTGAAACGCGTTGGAGGAAGTACAGAGGGTGGTTTGGATTACCGTTACTTATGTATGATTATATGCATCATATGAAATATGTGTGGTTAAATTAAGAGTTGGTGGGAAAGATTAAGAAAGAGAACACCGAAGAGAACAATTGATCGCAAGGAGAGAGAGCAGAAGATATTATATATTACTGCGTATAACTAGTCTGGCAGATGAAGGGTGAATGAGCACAGTTTTACATGTGTAACCGCTACGCTACCTAGCTGACTGCAGAGGGAGAGAGTGGAAGACATAGAATATTACTGCATGGAATCAGTCTGGTAGATGAAGGGTGCATGAACATAACACCATATGTGACCGGTAAGATCATCATATAGAGCGCATAAATTCCCCTTTCAGTGAGTTACAAAGGAGGTGTTGTATTTGAATGCGCTAGACCAGTTTGGCACATGAAGGGTGCATGAATAATATGTTACATGAATAACCGGTAAGATTCAAATAAGATGTACATGGGACACCTGTGATTGATAATATCAGAGCGCAAAGATTCCCCTTACAAAGAGGCCAGTGAAACATCGCAGTTATATATGCTCTCTGAAAATCTTTTGGTGTGATACATACAGAGTGAGAAGAGATACAACTGTTACACGGTGGTAACGTTAGCAATGAGTTGAAACATTTTTTATTGGGACATGTTCCTTACATTCAAGAAGAAACAAAAGGTTACATAGTGGTAACATTGTTTTGAATGATTTTTTGTATCGTTCTTTGGGTGTCTTAAAGAGCATGTCATGTGATTTGGATATTGACTTTGGATTGTAACGGATTAACCACTCTACTGGAAGAAATACCAAAGTTACTTGTAATTTTTCCTTTTTTGGGTTATGTATATGCTGGCTTAGATAGGTGACTATTATATGTTTTATATTGTTTTTTAGCTATTTTTTATCTTGTTTTAGTTTTTGTTTGATATAGACGTCTGTGCTCCGCCGCCATTTCAACCCGGGCAGAGAAGAACGGTGGGACGCGGTCTCTATATCAATATATTTTTTGTATGTATTTATTATTTTATTGTTTCTTGTAAAAATCCAGGGTGATATATATTCACCTTTTGGTTATATACAAGATAGATTATATGGTGGGATCTTAATACCATACCTCGGCGATCTTGTGTCTCTGAGTTTGGCAAGAGAGGGATCCCTTCATTTATTGTATTAGGTATAGCTGATTGGGAGATTAACTGTGTATTTACTTCAAGTGTTTATATTTCTGTGCATACGTATATCGTGAACGCACAATGTATAGTATGATTATGTGCAGTTTTATAATAATATAAATTAGATTTGTGTGATATAAGGGGTATTTGTTTTTATTGATGAAGGATTATTTCTTGTATTGAGATAATATGGACAAGTATAGATTCTAGTTGTCTTTATTTCAGCTTTATTGTCGATCTAAATGTTTTGTCCTGAGCGCTGAACATAATTATATATATTAGTTGACATTTTTGTAATCCACAAGCAAGGATTATTGGTTCTAGCAGCTGGGACAACATTTTTCCTCCATCGTCCATAGTTGCGCTACCTATATATATATTAAGATTCAGAACTTACCTACTTTTCAGTCCAGCGAAGGACTATAAGCAATAGAAAGAGATAAAACTTGGTTAAGTCAATTTGCTCAACAAGCCTCGCCCCATTAGGAAATCCGACTGGAAGAACAATCGATCGCCATTTTATGCCGTAAGAGCCACAGCAAACCAAGAATAATCAGTAGAAAACCCTGAAGCCTGAGAATATCCTCTCTGCTTCCCCACTTTCTCAGTGGGGAGCGGAGAGGATCCTTTCAGCAGCACAGACAGCATCACTCCCTTAATACTTTGAGTGCCATAGTGATGTGCACTCATACCACTGTGTCACTCAAAGGGTTGGAAAAGTACAGTATACCAACCAGTACAAATCATCCTCTCAACTCTATGTTTTTTTTTTTAATTGATGTTTGTAATGTGCATACATTATTCTAAAAAAATGAAAGACAACCCCTTGGCTGGAAGAGATATGTCCAACCCATTGCTTTGAGTTGGAGACGCTTCTAACAACCAAAGGGTTAAAAAATTAAAAGAATTAACACAAACCGCTTCTCCTGCATGTATGAAGAAGAAACAGCCAGAAGAGCACAATCCACAATATTATAAAATGAAAATATCAAAATAATACTCACAAGATGAATCCACCGGCCTATCTGAATAGAACCGGTAGTAATAGCATGCAGGGATATAACTATCCGCTCTGCTCGGAGTTCCGCCTCCAGTGATTCCAAACAAATCCGCCTGTATAAAAATGCAAAATTTATTGCAAAAGGATATATTTAAAAACAATACAATATAGTAATGAACAACAGCCAGAAACGCTCAACGCGTTTCAAAGCCCACTGTTTCTTTTTCTAGAGCTGTCTGGCAACATATAACAAACTAGTATTGAAGACCCGTGTGCACGGGCCAGGGTGCCTCCTGGACGCCTCGGCTGCTGCCCCAGGGGCGGGGATGGGAGGTGGGCCGTTCAGGGCGCCCCGCACTGGATTGGCCGTGCCTCGGCCTGGGGGGCCGGTGTGTTTGTGCACTCACTGCTGCGCATGACTACATTGTGTGACTGCGTCATTCGGGCAGTCTCTACTGCACATGTGCATGACATGTTACACACACAGGAAGCTTTGCATCCTAGCAAATTATATTATAGGATACTACCAGTATGGTGGGATTCATCTTGTGAGTATTATTTTGATATTTTCATTTTATAATATTGTGGATTGTGCTCCTTCTGGCTGTTTCTGTCATTGTGTTTAATGATCTTGGAAGGGATCTCTTATTGGTGTTGGAGAGCTGCATCCTTGCCCAAATGGGGAGTGACTGAGCGGGGGCAGTCAAGAATCCCTCATCTGTCCTAGTGACCACTTGTAGTGGTTTTTATTATTATTATTATACGAATGGTGGTGATTTGTTGAAGGTGTTCAACATCAGACCATATTACACTAGGAGCGCCCCTTCTTTTTTTCTCTTTATATATGAAGAAGAGTTCATCTAGATTTAATGGAGGGTCTGCCACTGACTGAACATCGGTGACTTAGCCCTGAACTCTCTACTACCTTGGCGCCACTCTCCCCATGCTGGCTGTGTGTCACATGCTTTGAGAACATCAGGTGTTAGGACTTCACTTTCCCACCCCTCCTCCACCCATTCACCACTCTCCCACCCCTCCTCCACAGGGTCACCACTCTCCCACCCCTCCTCCACAGTGTCACCACTCTGCCACCCCTCCTCTGTCCCTTCTGCTACCTAAACTACTACCAACAACTGTTATGTCTCCTCCACGGACATGACATCCAGAACTAATTGATGGGGTTATCTCTTTAATAAAGGCACAAGGAAATTCATAGGGGCCGTTAGGATTTTCTGGCCATGTTAAGGTAATTGGGGGTTAATATTAGGTGATGTAATGACTCCTTTAAAGGTATAGTAATGTTCCATAATAAAAACAGCTCTAATTAATCATCATAGTATTTGGACTTTGGAGAGTGTTATTTCAATTCTGTCAGAGTTGTAGTTCCAGAGTAATTCAATGACAAAGTCTTCACCTCCCACCCCTTTTACTGATGTAACACTGCTCAGCCTAAGCAGAATGGAGGTGCCCAGGTAGACTGCAGAGAGGGACAATCTTCAATTAAAATAAGGGAAAAACCTGCAAAGCTTGTCAAGGGGGGCAGGGATTTCATTGTTCTCATAGGAAGAAGACTGTCCCCTTCTGTTATCTGTCTGGTCTATGGACTGGATTCCACATCTGAGAAGAGATGGCTTACACTAGGTAAAAGGGGCAAGAGGGGAAACTTTGCTTGTGAATATCTCATAAACCATAAAGGTTTGAGAGATAAGACATATCATTCTTCATGTTTTTTTAATGCCTACAAAATAAAATAAACTTAAAATGAAGTATTACTATCCCTTTAAGCAGTAGACTATTCTACAGCTATAGGGAAGAAATTAGCTTCTACCCTTGAATGTCTGCTATGGAAACATTAGTGCATGAAACTAACTTGACTCCTGGGTATTTTGTACATGCTTTTATAATGATAATTAACTGCAAGCAATGCATTCCCATCCATCAATCTTCATGGGCAGACAACTGATAGAGACATATGCAGAACACCAGAGAATAATGCTTTTAGCTATGTGGTGCAAAAAGCAGACTCTCTTAAAAGAATTTTAATATTTATAGAAAACAGATACCAAGTTGGCAGCAATCCATTAGGAGAACGATTTATTAAATTCCAAAAGGAAAAAATTATAATCTGGTTGAGTTTTGTTAAGAATATTGATTGATGAGGATGAATGAATTAGAGCTGCAGTCAATCAATGCAGGGAAATGAGTCTAAATATGTTCTTAGGTCAAAAATAAAATGAGTTCTGCGTGTCTAGAGGTACTTCCTAGGGTGCATTTGTCAAACAATTTTAAACCATCAACCAATCTGGCAAATGGAATGAACTGCCTTTAAGTTTATTGGCAGGGAGCTAGCACGCATTCCATATACAGCAGTTATTGTTCTAACAATATAGCATTGGAAGCAGCTCTTTGGTTTCAAAACAGATTACAGAATGCATTTGCATTTGCTGCATCAGCAAACATTTTTCATTGTTATTGCTGTAATTACACTGTATGCTATTATTGTTATTTTTTAAAGAGATTTTATTGAAATAATTAAGCATAATGCAGAATTCTTAGGAGGTAAACAGAGGATAATTGTGACATTCTGTAAGAAGTCCACTGTGATAAAATATCTACAAAATAGCCCATACACATTCATTCATATATCCAGGACTGTTCAGAGAATGTTAAAGGGATAGTAAACCCCCCAAAAAAACTGTAAGCCAAATTATAGGAATAATAAAAATATACTTAACGCCCTTATTCTCATCAAATAAAGACCTCCAATCCCTCCCCTTTCTGCCTGACGAGCTGTAAAGCTGTCAGAGGCAGAATCCGGTTGCCCGACTGTAGGCGGCTCTTCAGGAGTGCTGTCATCGGGATATCCAAGTATAATTACATCATCGGTATGGTCTACAACGTGTGAATGGCTTGCAAGCACACATTGTAGACCATTCTGATGAAGTAATTATACTTAGATATTTGGATGACAGTGCTCCTGTAGAGCCGCCGTCTGGTCCCGGAAGCAGGATCTCATGACGTCCGCTATATAGCGGATGCATGAGAAGGGGGAGGGAGTGGAGGTCTTTATTTTCTTACATCTCTCAAACCACAACGGTTTGAGAGATGGGAATGAGGGCGTTAAGTATTTTTTTATTATTCCTATCATTTGGCTTACAGTTTTTTTGGGGGGTTACTATCCCTTTAAGACTCTGGCTCATGATTGCTCCAAACCCAATGTCCACTTTCCTGGGAATAAGCTGGGAAAGTCAGAAAACTGACAGCTTTCCCTCATGGGAAAAATGGGAGTCAAACAGTAACAAGAAAATAGAAAGAACAGGTGGAGTAAAGTAAGTACATGAGAAAGAAAAGAAGGAGGAAGGGGTGGGATGACTTTGCGCATGGTAGGAAGGGACAGTTATTGTTGTGGGGGCAGGTGTTGTGATGTCATATGCCTTTAGCCAATACAAAGGAAGGAGGATGAGGTCAGAAAGTGGGTACACAGAATACAGCTAGTTTTCTCCCCTGTTCTTTTTGTGTTATATCCCTGCTGTTGGTGATCCAGCCTACCTCCTGACCCATCCCCACTTTAACAGTGACCATAACTCCTTGAAAGGGTTGAGGCATTGTGAATGGCATGACACTTCTCCATATCTCTGGTTTTATTGACTCTCACTATCTTAGTTTTCAAAAAGGGTATAAGTGTTTGTCTTCAGTGGGAGGGATTATTCAACTTCACAGCCACTATCAAACACAACAAAATGGGGTGTTTCTTTTGGTGAAATTGTGATGGTATGAAAAAAACAGTAACAGCGTTATACTGTTATTTAGTAGGCAGATCAGGAAGGTCTAATAAAGACTAACTTATTTGGTAGCAGAAAAGCTGTACAGTTCTCATGTCACTAGGGTATGAAGCAAAGGTTGAACTTGATGGACTTGTGTCTTTATTCAACCTAATTTACTGTGTTACTATGTTAAAGAGAGCTATATGAAGTTAAAAGATATGTTAGAAGAAAAGAGCAAGGTTTGGTAAGGAAAACAAATATGTCATCAGCAAACCCTGTAACCTTTTACTATCTGTCTGTAATAGTTATGCCCTGTATGCCTGAGTTTGAATATGTAACACTAAGAAGAGGCTCTTGGGTTAGAACATATAGATGAGTTGACAAATAGCACCTCTGATGAGTACCATTAGTAATTGGGAAGGGGTGGGAAAGAGTTCCATTTACTTTTACCAGATCAAAGACAAGGAGTATAAGGCAGCAACTCTGTATAGTTTTTGGGCTTGTGCCCAATTTCTGCAATACACAGAACAGGAAATGCCACTTAACGAGGTTGAAATGCCACTTAACAAGGTTGAAATGCCTTTTCTAGGGTTTTTTAAAAAAGAAAACAACTCTCCTCTTCCTAATACAAGTTTATGGAGTGTTTATATTATCATACTTTCTATTAGACCAATGGAGCTCTGCTAATGGATTTGCACAAATCCTTCAGAGTGATTTTTAAAACATTTGTGTATTTTGTGCCACAGGCATATAAATCAGCAAACGAGTTACAAAGAATGCTCACTTAGCCATAAGCCATGTCTCAGTGTGGTGCAAAAGAGTTAGACAATAATATTGATGATATCTATAACTACCTCAGTGGTGGGCTTCTGACTACATACAGATGATGTAGGTCAGGGCAAGAAACCTTTGACCCTCCCGCTGTAGAAGACTAGAACTCCCATCATCCCCAACCAATTACTAGAATCAATGTGGACTCAAAGTTGCTGGAAGTAAGACTAGAATCATTTAATGTGAATTGAGCCTGAAGGGATTTTATGATTAGTTACCAGCTCAGGTAATGGCAACAAAGATAAAGTGATATGCACTACAAGCATACTATTAACCTGATATAAAGTTATTGTAAATATGCATCAGATGAAAACAAGTTATGAGACCAAAGGGATATTTTGGTATGACACATAATCATATAAACAATGAAGGATTGCAATATACTTGTAGCTAAAATGTTCTTAGTATAGAAATGTAAAGTAAATGATATTGTGAAACAGATATTGTAGGGTTTTCCTTCTGTGTTTAACAAAGATACTCCCACTGCTGGGATCTGCTTGGTTCCAAAGTCATTACACTTTAAACTGTTGCAGTTTTTACATTAATAGTGCCATATGGTGCTGAGATGATTCACCTACAGTTCCCCTGGCATGGAAACAGTTATTCAACGGTGACAGGGGAGCCACTGGCTATGTTTTTTCATAGAATGTGATAGGAGCAGCTCCATCATGATGTCATAGTTTGAACTATTATACCTTTTGAATAAAGTAACTGCTAAAAATTACTAAATTAATATTTTCAGACCTACACTACTATTTGGGAAAACATGAATCTGCAGCTGAGTGCAAGCTGGTATTTAGCTAACCATAGTCCTACCAACAGTGCATCTTTTCAGGATATCTCTGCTTGAGTACAACTGAATCAGTCAATACTGTGGCCACTTTAATTAATCTACTTATACTTACACAGGGCAGGGCAAGAGGTAGCTACTCCTGCTTTATAGAATGTTCGCACAGTGCAAGTGTGAATATGAATCACACTAATCTTACCCTTTGAGTGTCAAAGGGTTACCTAACGCATTGCAGAGTAATGTATTGTGTACCCCTCTGACATTTGAAGGTTTAAGAAAACATCAAAGTTGGGACTTCTTTTTACCCACTTATTAAATGCTGCTAAATTATGTATTCCAGTTTTTTGGAAGTCAGGGTCTGTTCTGTCGATGATAGATTGGAAGAAGAGGGAATATACTTTAATGACATTTGGAAAGAATAACTTTTGCAATTGTGAGGGAAGCCTCCACCTTTACTGCAATTTGGCTACCATGGAGATATTATGTAGGGAAACGTTGTTCATAGACAACTATTTTATTCTTCGATCTCATACTAATTTACTGGCAACGTAATGCAGGCCATAAAATGGACTGAACTAGATGTGCAACTGTGTATAACCATTACTTAAAGCGGAACTACTACCCCACAAAATCTTTATCTTAATTAAGTCCCCATCTGGCTACTAGCTGCTTAGTAGCGCTAGTCGCCAGAATTATTACCTGGTTTAACTGATTTACCACTTAATCCGAGGCTGACAGTAGCAGGAAGCACAGACATCTTGCCATAGTGACGTCCAGCCGGCTCCAAAAGGGACTGACAGAGCAGGCGCACAGACGTCACTATGGCAAGATGTCCGTGCTTCCTGCTACTGTCAGCCTCGGATTAAGTAGTAAATCAGTTAAACCAGGTAATAATTCTGGCGACTAGCGCTACTAAGCAGCTAGTAGCCAGATGGGGACTTAATTAAGATAAAGATTTTGTGGGGTGGTAGTTCCCCTTTAAAATGGAAAATAATCTCACTTGTTTGTTTTAGTTCTTCTTTGATTTATTCTCTCGATTTTGTTGAAAAATTGGTATGCTGGGTGACACGATTAGCTTGAACATTGTGTTGTTTGCATCACATCCGGTCTTTGTTAGTTGAACATTGTGGTGTAATGTATTTGGCATTGCCGACCATGTTGTTGGTTGTTAATTACCAGCATTGTGGTTATGTATTAATCCTCTATAAACTCAAAAAAAAGGTATTGAATATAAATAACCTAACAATTTATTACCAAAAATGATGAGTTACATTAGAGACATAGAACCATAGAATTTGATGGCAGATCAGAACCATTTGGTCCATCTAGACTGCCCATTTTCCTACTGTAAACACCTCAAACTTTATTTGGTCCTTGGTCTTGTCTTATATTCAGGACAGCCTTATGCCTATCCCATTGCATGCTTACATTCCTTCACTGTATTAACCTCTACCACTTCTGCTGGTTGACTATTCCACTTATCCACTACCCTCTCAGTGAAATAAAAATTTCTTATATTGCTTCTCAACTTGTGTCTCTCTAGTTTTAGACTATGGCCTCTTATCCTAATATTTTTACTCTTTTGAAATGTACTTTACAATTTTTATCATTGAATAAACAAGTAAATAGTGCATGTCATGTTTACGAAATGAATATCACCTTATTAGATACTAGTTACAAAGCCCGTATACAAGGGCTGATCTGGAGCGGGGAGCTCCGGATGGCTCACAGCCTGGTCTGTGCTTCCGGCTCCAGGGCAGCAGCGGAGGCGCTGGGTGACAGTTTGTCACCCAGCCGCCTCCGCTGCTGCCCGGAACCAGGAGCACAGACCAGGCTGTCAGCATTCTGGAGCTCTCATCTCTGGATCAGCCCGCTCTGTGAGTCCCTACAGCGCATGTGCGGTTACGCACACAGTGAGCGACGCATTCTAGGACTTTATGTTATAAGGATATGCAAAATACAGGAACACTTGGTTTAAGAATATGAGGTGTATGTGTAAGAATAATGGGGAATTTTGCATATCTGTAGCTCAGATGTGACAAGTATCCCTTTGGAGAGATCTACAATAATCTTCAATAAAGGTATATTCATTGTATTTTGTTTTAAGGTAACAATGGGTTATCAATTCCAGGTTTATCACTAAATTTCATGTGAATTAAGTGCTTTAGATCATGAAACAAGCCTTATTTACAAAGAAATATCTCTCTCACACACACAAACACACACACACACACGCAAAGCTGCATGTGATTTTCGCTTATGTTGTATCTGCCTTTAACAAATAGACCCAATATAATAGCTCCAGTCACACGCTAGAGATTTATGTCTTGGTGCAGGTAACATTTAGCTGCTTGTTGTAAAGCATGCAATATTTTCACATAAGCTTCTTCCTTCCTTGCTGGCTCTCTACCAAAATCATTTCAAGTGCCTCTTTACAACTGCTAGCTGCTAAATGTTGACTGGCAGATAATAATGGTAGCTGACTTAAATGGCCTGCCATTCACACTTTATCTCGTCACTCTTTCACCCAGTGCCCATTACAAATGCTCCATTATCGTTGTCACATGTGCAATTACATCCTTCTACACAGGTACAACAATAATTTTATTTATATATATATATATATATACAGGGCTTAAAATTTGGAGTCCTCTGCTTCTAGCCAGACCTGAAAAGTTACTCACCACTGCAAGCCATAACGTACCCACCAGTGCTGAATTTCTACTCACCAGGGCTGAATTTTCACTTGCCATTGGCTAGTGGTGAGTGGAAATTTTGAGCCCTGTATGTATATATATATATATACTAGTTGAAGAGCCCATTACACAGGCCACAGAGCCAGTCATGCCGGTCGCGGGGCAGTCATGCTCAGTAGAGACTGCCCGCGCCATGCTCTGTATTAGCCACGGCGTGGCCAGTATCTACTGTGCATGACTGCAGCACGCGCAGCAGTCTCTGCTGAAAATGACTGCGTTGTTACACACGTTTTAGCAAATTATTATATAGGATATATATATATATATATATATATATATATATATATATATATATATACACACATATTGTTTCAAGGCAATATTTAACTCTTAACTTAGTAGAAGGAGTGTGCATTGCACAGTTCTCTGATGCTTAAATTAAAGGACAACTATTGAGTAAAAATGAAAAATCATATCCTGTAGATTTTTCTTTCTGGATTGTGGCAATGGATACCCATTTCTAAATAGACCCTACTTACTTGTATATCATTTTTCAAAACAATTCCTTCCTTTCTACCGTTCTGGCTCTAGACTGAGTCACATGACCGGGTGTCATGCATTTCGATCAGTCAGGAAGGATTACACTTCTTCAACAGTGATGAAAAACAGAATTGCTTTTGTTTGCATTTGAAAGCCCCTGCAGATCTGAGTTTGACTGGTAGGATTTTGAATGAGATAGAAGGTTGAAAATCAGAAAAATGTAAGTTTTAAAAATACGTCAGAATTTCATTAGTTATACACCAATGAAAATATTTAGTGGACAATTACAAAACACATGAGGGTTTCCACTGAAACTTTGAAGAAAATAAATATAAATATAGACACTTGAAACACTTTTCTTCAAGCCCCCCAAATTTTGAAGCTAAAAATATATTATAATATATTAATTGGTAAGATAATGTTTTGATGTACTACAAAAATACAAAGAGGACTAAGCTTAAAATATAAAGAGAAACTATTAATAAAGGAATGTTTATGAATGTGAAAGTGGCTATCTAATAAATAGACCCTGATTTGGCCTTCAGAACAGCCTCCAGTTGTTGGTGCATAGACTCCAAGAGATGCTGCAAGGATTCCACATGGGCACCGGACCAAGCTGGCTTAATCGCACCCAGAAGTTTCCTCAGAATGGATACTGGTGTAAACAGCATTTGTTGTGTAAGCCCTGAATAGGATATAGCATGACCTCTAGTTTGAATGAATACTTGTTGCAACTATTTATTTTCCCTTTGAAATATCTCTTCCTAACTTCTACTTAAAGGATAGTAATACGTAATTTCATGTTTATTTAGTGTTGTAGGCATTAAAAAATATTAAGAACTATGTAAGTCTTATCTCTCAAACCTTTATGGTTTGAGAGATATTCACAACTAAAGTTCCCTTTTACTGGCTGTTCCAATCAAGTCTGCCATCTAGCTGACATACTTGGATTCTGGTCCTCAGACCGGCCTGTGGCTCTTCAGCAGAGCCGAGATCGCGATCTTTAAAAAGAACTACTTCATTGGAATGGTCTACAAAGTGTGCTTCCAAACCAGGCACACTTTGTAGACTGTTCCAGTGAAGTAATTCTTTTTAAAGATCGCCGGAGTTAGGCCGGACTCTGCCAGAGTCCCAGGTCTGCACCAAGTTGTGTTGGATGTCTGTGGGAAACGGGCAACACAGCAAAGTGAACAGACAGAGCCACAGGTCAGCACCAGTTAGGATAATCAGACAAGCCAGGTTCATACACGGAGTGGGTAGTCAGCCAGAGCCACAGGTCTGCTCCAGACAGGATGTCCAATAAGAGTAGGCAACAATGGGAGGATATTAGGACAAAGCCCCAGGTCAGCACCAGGTTGGATAGTCGGACAAGCCAGGGTCATACATGGAGCAGGTAGTCAGCCAGAGCCACAGGTCTGCACCAGATGGGATGTCTACAGATAAAAGAAGCACGCAGAAGAATGGTCAAACAGAGCCACAGGTCAGCACCAGAATGGATGATAAGACAAGCCGGGTCATACATAGGATACAGGAGCAACTGGAACTAGAACTGCACAGAACAACAAAGTAAGAGTAATGATACACAGGCCCAGAGAGGTTTATAAAGGAGTAGGAGAAGACTGGACCAATTAGGTCCCCCAGGCTGGACCTATAACAGGCATCCAGGCAAGTGCTGGATCAATGATGCCAGTAACAAGGATCCATACGCAAGGAGGCCGCAGGCAAAGAGAGACGCAGCCAGTGACGCCGGAGCGCAAGCACAAATGGAACAGGCCTCCACAAATGCTGCACAATCTGCTCTTAAGCTAGGCCACCAAAAGAGCTGAGAGACTAACCAAATCAGTTGGTCACGTCCAATGTGTCCAGCTGCCTTCGAGGAGTGGTAAGTTTCCAGTAATCTGGTACGGAAAGGTTCGCCTATGAAACATTTACCACTAGGTTTTTCTGCTGGAGCATTGCCCTGGCAAGCCAAGATCTGCTCGCCCAGAGGAGACGTGATACTAGTGCGTATGGTGTCCAATATGCGATCTGGAGGAATGATAGGCACCGGTGTACTTTCAATCTCGCGGTCCGGCCCAAATTGCCTAGATAACGCGTTGGCTCAGACATTCTTGGACCCTGGAAGATATGAGACCACAAAGTTAAATCTAGATAGGAACACTGCCCATCTGGCCTGCCGTGGTGACAGTCTTTGGCTTCAGACAAATATGTCAGATTTTTATGATCAGTCAAGATCAGGATTGGAGTAATCGCTCCCTCCAGGAGGTGACGCCATTCACGGAGAGCGAGAATAATGGCTAATAACTCGCAATCACCTATGTCATATAGGCTCTGGGCTTTAGTCATCTTTTTGGAAAAGAACACACAAGGCATGAGGATCTTACCAGGCCCGGATCGCTAGGACAGCACTGCCCCCACTCCTGTCTCAGATGCATCCACCTCCAGGGTAAAGGGCAAACCAGGGTTAGGATGCGACAATACTGGAGCCTCAGCAAAAGCAGACTTCAATGCTTCAAAAGCTTTGCTGGCCTCAGGAGACCAAGCTGAAGGTTTAGCCCCTTTATGAGTTAAGTCAGTCAAAGGTTTGACTACTATAGAGAAATTTCTATAATAGTTTGCGAATCCTAAGAATCTCTGTATGGCATTCAGGCCTACCGGACGTGGCCATTGCAGAACCGCCGAGAGTTTTTCTGTATCTATAGCAATACCGAGATTACATAACCCAAAAATGGCACATGATCTTTATGGAATTCGCACTGTTCTAATTTACAATAGAGTTTATTTTCTCTTAATTTTTACAGCAAGGTAGCAACATCTCTCCGATGTGCCTCGATATTAGGATGCAAGTAAACTACTACACAGGATTGTAGCAGGTCTCTCAGTACATCATTTATAAATTCTTGGAACACTGCTGGAGCATTGCACAGCCCAAAGGGCATGACCAGGTACTTGTAATGGCCACTGCAAGTATTAAATGCAGATTTCCACTCATCGCCTTCCTTGATTCTAATTAGATTGTAGGCTGCCCCGTAAATCAAGTTTTTATGAAAACTGAGGAGCCCTTCAGGTGTTCAAATAACTCCGTTATCAGTGGAATGGGGTACGCATTCTTGACCATCAAATTGTTTAGACCCATCCTTTTTCTTTACAAAAAAGAATCCTGCCCCCGGGGGCGAGGAAGACTTCCTGATTAGTGATGAGCGAGCACCCCAATGCTCGGGTGTTCGGGTGCTCTGACCGAGCACCCCCTGAGGCTCGAGTGCTCGGCCGAGCACCCGAGCCCCATTGAAGTCAATGGGAGGACTCGAGCATTACACCAGGCACCCCCTGCTCTGATGAGGGGAGGGTGCCTGGTCCATAGGAAAAGGGCAGAAAAAGATGGAAACACTACAGAAATGGTTCAGGGACAGCATAGGGAGGATGTCTGGATGCATCTTGGACTCCAACATCGCTGCTGGGAACGATCTTTCGCCCGTAGTACGCCATTTTTACAGACTGACCGTAAAACACACAAAAAGGAAAATAAAAACGACTTTAGGCGAAAAATTGTTACCAAACAATATTTGCTGTATATTTACTTGTATATCATCTGCAAATTATCCCAAAAATTTCCTTGATTTTCGGAAGTGAGGCCATGATTAAGAGGGAAACGTGCGCAGAGGCAAATTCTCCCAAAAATTTCCTTGATTTTCAGAACTGAGGCCATGATTAAGAGGGAAACGTGCACAGAGGCAAATTCTCCCAAAAATGTCCTTGATTTTATTGAACTGAGGCCATGATTAAGAGGGAAACGTGCGCTGAGCTGACCATCTAAAACATTATGGGTGAGGGTCTGCTGCAGAGCTGACCATCCTAAACATTATATGCGAAGGCCCGCTAGTGAGCTGACGCTATAAAACATTATATGAGAGGGCCCGCTAGAGAGCTGACCCAATAAAACATTATATGAGAAGGCCCGCTGGTGAGCTGACCTATATAAAAATTGTCAAACAGGGCCCGCTGGTGAGCTGGCCCTATATAAAAATTATATCACAGGGCCCGCTGGTGAGCTGGCCCTATATAAAAATTATAGCACAGGGCATATGGAAGAGGAGGAGGAGGATGAGAAGATTAAGAGTCAACCATATACCCGTTTTTTGGGTGGAAGGGGTGAATGGGAATACAGAGTATTCACATCATTGTAAATAACATATATAAAGTGAGTTTATGTTCCCCCGGGGCTTTCCTCCAGTGGAGTGGAGAAGTCAGGGGAAATCCAGGCCTTGTTCATTTTTATAAGTGTCAACCTATCAGCATTGTCGGTGGAAAGGCGGATACGCTTATCTGTTATGATGCCACCAGCAGCACTAAATACCCGCTCAGACAGAACGCTGGCGGCAGGGCAGGCCAGCACCTCCAAGGCGTAGAGTGCCAGTTCATACCACGTGTCCAGCTTGGACACCCAGTAGTTGTAAGGCACAGAGGGATCATTGAGGACGCTGACACGGTCTGCTACGTACTCCTTCACCATCTTCCAAAACTTTTCCCTCCTTGTGACACTAGGCTGCGCATCAGGGTGAGGGTGCTGGCGGGGTGTCATGAAGGTGTCCCACGCCTTGGAGAGTGTTGCCCTGCCTTTCTCGGAACTGCTGTGTGCTCCCATTTTCTCCCCTTCTCGGTTGGCCAAGGTAGCACGTACTCTGCCGCCAGCGTTGTCAGATGGAAAATTTTGGAGCAATTTTTCGACAAGAACCTTCTGGTATTGCAACATTTTGCTTGTCCTCTCCACCGGAGGAATGAGAGATGAGAAATTCTCTTTGTAGCGGGGGTCCAGAAGGGTGAACACCCAGTAATCCGTGTTGTCTAAAATGCGTACAACGCGTGGGTCACGGGAAAGGCAGCCTAACATAAAGTCAGCCATGTGTGCCAGAGTACCAACAGTCAAGATTTCGCTGTCCTCACCAGGAGGGTGACTCTCAATATCCTCATCCTCTTCCTCCTCTTCTGCCCACCCACGCTGAAGAGATGGAACTAAAGTTCCATGGCTACCCTCTGTAGCGGAGGCAACCGTGTCTTCCTCCTCCTCCTCCTCCTCCTCCTCCGCCTCCTCCAATTGTCGCTGAGAAGACGAAGTGAGGGTGCTCTGGCTATCACCTTGTGTAAGCTCTTCCTCCCCCATTTCCACCTTTTCCACATGCAAAGCGTCGGTTTTAATTGTGAGCAGCGAGCGTTTCAGTAGACACAGAAGTGGGATGGTTACACTGATAATAGCGTTATCGCCGCTCACCATCTGTGTCGATTCCTCAAAATTGCGTAAAACCTCGCAGAGGTCTGACATCCATTCCCACTCCTCACTTCTGATTACAGGAAGTTGAATGGAGAGGCGACGACCGTGTAACAGCTGGTACTCCACTACTGCCCTCTGCTGCTCACAAAGCCGGGCCAACATGTGGAAGGTGGAGTTCCAGCGCGTGCTCACGTCACACAGCAGCCGGTGAGCTGGCAATTGTAAGCGCTGCTGCAGCTTCAACAGGCCGGCTGAAGCTGTTGATGACTTACGGAAATGTGCACACACGCGGCGCACCTTGGTCAAGAGATCATGCACATTGGGGTAGGTTTTTAGAAATCGCTGCACCACTAAATTAAATACATGCGCTAGGCATGGTACGTGTGTGAGCTTGCCGAGCTCCAAAGCCGCCACCAAGTTACGCCCATTATCACACACAACCATGCCTGGTTGCAGGTTGAGTGGCGAGAGCCACTGCTCGGTCTGGTGACTAATCCCCTGCAACAGCTCTGAGGCCGTGTGCTGTTTGTCCCCAAGGCAGATCAGCTTCAGCACGGCCTGTTGACGCTTCCCCACTGCAGTGCTACACTGCTTCCAGCTACTGGCTGATGGGGGAATGGCGCTGTGTGTAGAGAATTCGGAGGTGGAAACGGAGGAGGAGGAGCCAATAACGTAGGTGCTGGTGGAAACCCTGATGGAGGTAGGGCCCGCAATCCTCGGCGTGGGTAGCACCCATGCCATCCCAGGGTCCGAGTCGCTCCCAGCCTCCACGACATTCACCCAGTGTGCCGTCAGGGAAATGTAGCGTCCCTGGCCACAAGCACTTGTCCATGTGTCAGTCGTTAAGTGGACCTTCCCAGTAACTGCGTTGGTCAGGGCACGGGTGATGTTACGGGACACATGGTGGTGTAATGCGGGGATGGCACACCGGGAAAAGTAGTGGCGGCTGGGGACCGCGTACCGAGGGACAGCTGCTGCCATCAGGCTGCGGAAGGACTCAGTGTCCACAAGCCTAAATGGCAGCATTTCGATGGCCAGTAATTTTGAAAGGTGTGAGGTTAGTGCTATGGCCTGTGGGTGGGTGGCTGGGTACTTTCTCTTGCGCTCAAATGCCTGGGGTAACGACATTTGGACGCTGTGCTGGGACAGGGAAGTGGATGTGGTCGCTGATGGTGCTTCAGATGGTACAGGTGCAGGGCGGGAGGTATGCGGGCCTGCGCCTTCGACAGGCGATTGGCCGGCACCGAAAACAGGGGAAGAGGAGGCAGTGGTGTGGCC
Source organism: Rhinophrynus dorsalis (assembly GCA_037306005.1). Classification (NCBI taxonomy): domain Eukaryota; kingdom Metazoa; phylum Chordata; class Amphibia; order Anura; family Rhinophrynidae; genus Rhinophrynus; species Rhinophrynus dorsalis. Next base: position 518,716,944 of record CM074720.1, on the reverse strand, counting down.
TGCAGACACAGATGGGCGATCCAGGCGTTCCTCCCACTTACTACGGTGCTTGGATGCCATGTGTCGGATCATGCTGGTGGTGGTGAGGTTTCTAGTGTTCATGCCTCGGCTCATTCTGGTGTGGCACAGGTTGCAAACTACAATTCTTTTGTCGTCCGCACTTTCCTTAAAAAAACGCCATACCGCGGAACACCTACCCCTTGGCAAGGTAGATTTACGCAAGGGGGTGCTCCGTGGAACATTTGCGGGCCGGTTTGGTGCGGTCCGCCTTCTTTCTGTAGCCACACCACTGCCTCTTCCAGCCTGTTGCGGTGCTGCAGATGGCTCACCCTCAGGACTGCTGACATCGCTCGGCTCTACACCTTCCCAGGTGGGGTCAGTCACCTCATCGTCCACCAAGTCCTCCTCCACTTCCTCACTCTGATCATCCTCCTCAAGTCTTGATCCCACCACATACTCAGTCATTGACAACTGTATAACATTCTCCTCAACAAGGTCTTGAGACGGAAATAGTGGTTGAATTAATGGCAACTGTGTCTCATCATCATCATCATCATCCACTACTTCCTTTGACCTTAAATGCCGTTCACATCTGTCATCTTCTTGTGATTGGGTAGCCTCTAGAGGTTGTGAATCAGGGCACAAGATGTCATGTTCCTCTGCAAGCGTGCTTGGAGAGAGGGTCAAATGAAGGATTGGTGATGAGACGAGCTCCTCACTATATCCCAGTGTGGGATCACTTCTTTGACCAGACCGTGTATGGTGGGAGGAAGGATGATCAGAGTGAGGATTATTTTGACCAGACTCTTGGCTACTGAGAGTGGACTTGGTGGAAGACAGGGTGGTGCTTAACCGACTGGAAGCAGTATCAGCTGTCATCCAACCGACCACCTGTTCGCAGTGGTCGGACCTCGAGAGTGATGTCCTGCGACGCCCTGTAAAATTACACATGAAGCTAGGTATGGTGGATGTCTTTCTTTCTTGTGCTCTGGCACCAGGCACAGTTTCTCCGTGTCCTGACCCGCGCCCTGAACTTTCAGGATCACGTCCACTTCCCCGTCCCTTTTTACCCGCCTTCTTCATCTTACACAGAATATGTGACTTTAATATTTGAGTTTGAAAACTTAACAGTATTTCTTACTATTCTGCAACTCTGCAGAGTACACAGAATAGGCTGCTAAACGGCGGTGATACACACTGAATGGAATATGTGACTTTAATATTTGAGTTTGAAAACTTAACAGTATTTCTTATTATTCTGCAACTGTGCAGAGTACACAGAATAGGCTGCTAAACGGCGGTGATACACACTGAATGGAATATGTGACTTTAATATTTGAGTTTGAAAACTTAACAGTATTTCTTCCTATTCTGCAACTGTGCAGAGTACACAGAATAGGCTGCTAAACGGCGGTGAAACACACTGAATGGAATATGTGACTTTGATATTTGAGTTTGAAAACTTAACAGTATTTCTTACTATTCTGCAACTCTGCAGAGTACACAGAATAGGCTGCTAAACGGCGGTGATACACACTGAATGGAATATGTGACTTTAATATTTGAGTTTGAAAACTTAACAGTATTTCTTATTATTCTGCAAACTGTACAGAGTACACAGAATAGGCTGCTAAACGGCGGTGAAACACACTGAATGGAATATGTGACTTTAATATTTGAGTTTGAAAACTTAACAGTATTTCTTATTATTCTGCAACTGTACAGAGTACACAGAATAGGCTGCTAAACGGCGGTGAAACACACTGAATGGAATATGTGACTTTGATATTTGAGTTTGAAAACTTAACAGTATTTCTTACTATTCTGCAACTCTGCAGAGTACACAGAATAGGCTGCTAAACGGCGGTGATACACACTGAATGGAATATGTGACTTTAATATTTGAGTTTGAAAACTTAACAGTATTTCTTATTATTCTGCAACTGTACAGAGTACACGGAATAGGCTGCTAAACGGCGGTGAAACACACTGAATGGAATATGTGACTTTGATATTTGAGTTTGAAAACTTAACAGTATTTCTTACTATTCTGCAACTCTGCAGAGTACACAGAATAGGCTGCTAAACGGCGGTGATACACACTGAATGGAATATGTGACTTTAATATTTGAGTTTGAAAACTTAACAGTATTTCTTATTATTCTGCAACTGTACAGAGTACACAGAATAGGCTGCTAAACGGCGGTGAAACACACTGAATGGAATATGTGACTTTAATATTTGAGTTTGAAAACTTAACAGTATTTCTTATTATTCTGCAACTGTACAGAGTACACAGAATAGGCTGCTAAACGGCGGTGAAACACACTGAATGGAATATGTGACTTTGATATTTGAGTTTGAAAACTTAACAGTATTTCTTACTATTCTGCAACTCTGCAGAGTACACAGAATAGGCTGCTAAACGGCGGTGATACACACTGAATGGAATATGTGACTTTAATATTTGAGTTTGAAAACTTAACAGTATTTCTTATTATTCTGCAACTGTACAGAGTACACAGAATAGGCTGCTAAACGGCGGTGAAACACACTGAATGGAATATGTGACTTTAATATTTGAGTTTGAAAACTTAACAGTATTTCTTATTATTCTGCAACTGTACAGAGTACACAGAATAGGCTGCTAAACGGCGGTGAAACACACTGAATGGAATATGTGACTTTGATATTTGAGTTTGAAAACTTAACAGTATTTCTTACTATTCTGCAACTCTGCAGAGTACACAGAATAGGCTGCTAAACTGCGGCGAAGCACACTGAATGGAATATGTGACTTTGATATTTTAGTTTGAAGACTTAACAGTATTTCTTCCTATTCTGCAACTGTGCAGAGTACACAGAATAGGCTGCTAAACTGCGGCGAAGCACACTGAATGGAATATGTGACTTTGATATTTTAGTTTGAAGACTTAACAGTATTTCTTCCTATTCTGCAACTCTGCACAGTACACAGAATGTGCTGCTAAACTGCGGCGACGCACACTGAATGGAATATGTGACTTTGATATTTTAGTTTGAAGACTTAACAGAATGTGCTCTAATCTGCAACTTTGCACACTAAACAGAATGTGCTCTAATCTGCAACTTTGCACACTAAACAGAATGTGCTCTAATCTGCAACTTTGCACACTAAACAGAATGTGCTCTAATCTGCAACTGTGCACACTAAACAGAATGTGCTCTAATCTGCAACTTTTCACACTAAACAGAATATTTTTTTTTTTTTTTTTTTTTTTCCCCCCCCACACAAAATAACCTGCTGCCCCCACACACAGTAGTCCTAAAAAGGACTTTTGGTTCTTTTTTTTCACAATTTTTTTTTTTCCTCCCTACACTGCCTTTCCCTTCCTATCCTCAGCTCTCCCTGGCTCAGACTGAGCCGAACTCGATGGTCAGGTGCTATACAGCACCCGACCACGGGTTCTGGCCAGCCAATCAGTGTAATGCCAGCAGCCAACATGGCTGCTGGCATTACACCGATGTCAGAGCCTCCCTGCACGTTTATTGGCTGCGCAGCAGCCGCAAAACGTGCGGGGAGGAGACCCGAACATGGCGGGCGAGCACATGCGGTACTCGTACGAGTACCGCCATGTGCCGAGCAGAGCGATGCTCGAGCCGATCCGAGCATCGGCCGAGCATGCTCGCTCAACACTATTCCTGATAATTCCCCTCGCCAAGGCATCAGTAATGTACTCCTCCATGGCCCAGTTCTCCTCTATCAACAGAGAGTAGGTGCGACCCTTAGGAGTTATCATGCCTGGCATCAAATTAATAGCACCGTCGTATGCCCTATGCAGCGACAGAGAGCTAGCCTCCCCCTTACTGAATACCTCACTGAAAGACTGGTACTCTGAGGATATAGAGGGGAGGTACACAATATCTTAGTGGGCTGTTGTAGACAAGATTTCTTACAATGATTGGACCGAGATATGATGTCACAGGTTTTCTAGTCCATTCTGGGGTTGTGTGTTTGAAGCCAACGAAACCCCGGAATGACGGCGTAGTGTGGAGACTGAATGACCTGCAACTGTAGGGTCTCCACATGGAGAGCTCCTACTCTAAGAGACAAAGGACAGGTCTCATGTGTGACATGGGATGGTTCTAATGGTCTTCCATCAATCGTCTCAATAGCCAATGGAGCAACACGAGGCATCAAGGGAATATTGTGCTGCTTAGCGAATTCACCATCAATAAAGTAATCTGCGGCTCCTGAATCAATCAGGGCTGTTGTCACCACAGAGGAAGCTGCCCAAGATATTGCCACCTGTAGAATGGGCTTGTTTTGCTCTTGGCTCGGGGACTGATTTACACCACCTAGGATCTGTCTCCTCAGAGACCCTAGGTGTGTGCATTTCCTGGATGCACAGGACAGGCTCGTAACATATGTCCAGCCTTACCACAGTACAGACATGGACCTTCTTTCCAACAGAAGGACTGCTCCTCCCTGGACAGGCGTGTAAAACCGACTTGCATGGGCTCAGCCCTACTGACCTCGGCACTAGGAGGCTTGGGAGGCAAGGGAGGCATGGGTGGGAGCTCCCAGTTTGGTGCCAGTCAAGACTCAAACCTAGGATTACGGTCTTTAAAACGGGATCTTTCCCTGATGCGGGTATCAATCAGTATAGCCAATGAAATAAACTGATCCTGATCCTCAGGCAGCTCACAGGCTGCCATCTCATCCTTGATAATATCATTAAGCCCTTGTGAGAAGGCCGCCACCAGAGCATTGTTGTTCCAGCCTACCTCTGCCACTAATGTATGGTGAATGGTCATCAGATTTTTTGCAGCAGAGTTTGCTTGGCCTGGAACGTCAAATACTTTATGAAAGGCATCCACAAATTCTGGGAAGTTAAAAGTTATGGGTTTAGCTGTCTCCCATAACGGATTGGTCCATGTCAATGCTCTGCCAGTCAACAAGGAAATCATAAAGCCCACTTTGCTTCTTTCACTCTGGGATGCATTAGGTACCAGTTCCAAAAAAATTCTGAGTTGATTTATGAATCCACGACACAACGTGGCTTCCCCATCAAATCTTAGAGGGAGTGGAGCGGCTCCGGACAACCCTCTATAAATCGTGTTTTCCACCTGAGTGATTACTGCCAATGCCGAAACAGGAGGGACCACCAGTAGTTGCACAGGCTTATCGAGATGTGCTGTACTGTTAAGAAGCGTCTGCATTGCCAGAGACAGCTGGTCAATATGTTGTTCCTGAATATCCATTCTGGAAAGGATATTAGGCAACTGTCTGCTACCAGTCGCTGTACTTTCAGAATTCACGGCCCTTTCTTACTGTCACGGAGTGACTAAGAAAAATGACCAGACCAGAGCGGGTGGTCAGACCAGAGCGGGTAGTCAGATGGAGTCAAAGGGTCAGACCGGAGCAGATGGCAACAAGTCAGGGATCAAACGTGACCAGAGTCAGAGGTAGCCAGAGGTCATAAACGGAACAGAGCATAAGAATATCACAAGCACAGGTACACCACAAAAGGGAAAAGGAGTACTGGTAGACTGAGGCCTATAAAGCCTAGCAAGTAGGCGGAGACTCACCCTGGCAATTAACCATAGGCTTATAAGAATAGCGAATGCGCTTAAACGCGACACTTTGGAAGTGAAAGACAATGTTGCCCACACCTCACAGCAAAGCTCTCGGAGGGCAATCACGGGCACCGTGATAGTGATATTAGATTGTGGAGTTGCGGTCTGTTGTATCCTCCCATTTCAAAAAGGATAAGTGTAATCCATCTTGTTTTAAGGTACAGGCCATAGAATGCATCACATTAGGCATCCAAACAGGAAGTCAGGATGAGAAATTGGCCAGAAGAGTAGTCTTCTAGATATTTGAGTTAGGGACAAAGCATCCCTGTGGTTTGAACAGGGAATATGATGTTGCCTGTTACGTTCAAACAGACTGGGATGACACTCTGGTCTTTTGATGGGTTCACTTTTAAAACGTTGCACACAAGACAGCGTATGATGTCAAGGCGCTATAAACATGTCACAGTGATTAAAAGGGAGACATGAGAATCTCGCCCTGCCAGAAAAGCACAAGATTCTCATGTTACGCGTATTAAACAGTGCATCAAGTACTTGCCTTCCAATGTGCTGTCCCATTACACATTTATTCTTCAGTCCATTGATCTTAGTCAAAGGGTTAATAAATTCAATCTATTTGCCCTCTAGTGATTTTGCTTCTAAGATCAGAAACTAGCAACAGCACACATAAAAGGGAACGGTGAAATTATTTATTCTTCAGTCCATCGATGTTACTTGATGTGCAGCTCAGCGATACTCTGGGCTCTCTCTCCCCTTGTCTCTGTGTGCAGAATGACAGGGTGGAGCGAAGCACATAGACAAGGAAGAGAGAGCCCGGAGCAGCGCTGAGCTGCACATCAAGTAACATATCCTATATAATAACTCGCTAAAGTTTGTTAGAAGCAGTCATGTGTAGTACAGTTGGCTGCGCACGCTGCAGTCATACGCAGTAGAGACTGCCTGTGTCGCGGCTGAGAGGACTACAGTCTGAATTCGGAGTGGCCCGCTCCGTTATCAGCCGTGCAGCGGGCAGTCTCTACTGCGCATGACTGCACCACGGCCATTGCTGGGTGGCACTGTGTCCCGTGTAATAGTAATCCTATATAATAATTTGCTAGATCGTGTGTAACGCCACAACATGTGCAGTAGACATTGCTGCGTGTGCTGCAGTCATGCGCAGTAGAGACTGCCCGTGCCGCAGCTGATACAGAGCTGGACGCTCCGAAGGAGCGTACAGCTCTGTATCAGCCGTGGGGCGGGCAGTCTCTACTGCGTGTGAATGCCCCGCGAACGGGTGGCAGTGGCACTGTGGCCCGTGTAACGGGCTCTTCAACTAGTATATATATATAATACATTTATTGGATTTTGGAATGATTAATAAGTCTAGTCTATTTGAACCCTTTGCATGCCAGAGAGGTATCCAAAGTATTGCAACACATTGCACTGGATATCTGACATTCAAAAGGTTAAATAGGTAAATGGGAAGATTAAATAGGGCAGTTGGTTATTTGGTATCATATTATATATTTCTATTTGATATATCTAAATATTCCCCATATAGGAGTTGTTGCCACAGACCTAATACATACTTATCCCTCCACCACTGCTGTATGAAAACAACATTCAGTTTGATATGCTTTTACAGTATTAACCCTTTGAGTGCCAGAGGGGTACGGAAAGCAATGCGTTCTGTACCCCTCTGGCACTCAAAGGGTTAAAATAAATGTCCTGCATCTCAAATGCATTCTATTAAATGAACGACATGTGGGTCATTTATATTTAATACTGAAACAGCAAGCAGCAGTCTACTTCCTTAATGAGAATAATGAATTAGTATATCCAATCAGCCAAATTAAGATATTGAGTAGTTCCAATAAAGTAAACAGTTCTTAGTCATGAAATAATTAAATGATAAATTATTAATACAGTGTCTCTGGCATTGCACAATTTATTCACTATTTAAATTTTGGGAGCTGGCCATTATACAGGATCTGAATGTGGGTAGTTAATGTAACTAATTTGATACTAGAGAGGACTCCAACACAAGGGGGGTTATGCTAAAAGGATAGGCCTACCCAAGAGACACTTTGGTAATACATATTGTAAGGTTAATCCTCTTAAGTATAACAAGGTTATTCCCACTGCTAAGAGGTGTTTTATTAAAAAGTTACTGCAATTCAGTCTTGAGATTTATCAGTGCAGTATCTCAACGGCCTGATATGTTACGGTGGAGCTGTTGCTACATCATCCTTTGAACAGCTCTGGTCAGTTGACCATAAACCTCCATAGGATGGTGTAGCAAAAGTGCCACATTATAATTTCAGGCCAAAGAGATATTGCACCTAAAAAAATGAAGTTTGAGCAGCCAACATTTTTTTCATTAAACACCTCTCAGCAGTTTGAGCAACCTTTGTTTTGCTTGGGAAGATACACCCTACATTATATATGTTTGGGAAATATTAAGTGTCACTATCCCTTTAAATGGAGCAACAGTGATGTAACTTATCACTGGGCCACTGCGCAAACATTTTTTAGCCCCCAACACAAATACATTTCCCCAGGGGCATACTGGGCTTTGATTTAAATATGGTTTTTAACCCTTTGCAAAGCAATGTGTTGCGTACCCCTCTGGCACTCAAAGGGTTAACCCCTAGAATTCTAGAGAGTTTTCAACACATTCCAGAGGTTAAAATCCCTGTGTATATCAATGAAAATTATTAACCCTTTGAGTGCCAGAGGGGTACGGAATGCATTGCTTTGTAATGCATTCCATACCCCTCTGGCACTTAGAGGGTTAATTGTCTCTTATACCGCAGTTGGGGCGCTCCATAATTAATCCAGTTAGTGTTTATACATTAACTGTCTGAGTGCCAGAAGGGCAACCAATGCATTGGAAAGCAATACATTGGATATCCCTCTGACGCTCAAACAGTTAAGACCATTGTTTCTTACGAGGCTGTTCAAATGGGAGATTTAGTCACCACTTGTCATAGGTCAGCACAGCTTACTTGTTAGGAATCTCAGATTTGTAGCATGGGTTTCAATGGGTTCACAATGGAATCCCATTAATAAAGCACGTAAATAAAAGCACTCTCTGGAGCGTCTATATTTTCAACACACTTCCCTAGCCAATTATTTTCTTACATTAAGTTTATGGCATACAAAATGTTTATCAATAAATTCAAATGGGGCCCTAACATATACGTTTAATAAACATTTTTTATGACATTCTTTTATTTTATGGCGATACAGTAATTGCTTAGGGAAAGGTGTGTAAAAAAACTGAAGATCCAGCAAGTGCTTTTATTTATCACAATTTTTTGCAAGAGTAGCGAATTGCACTGTTCCCTGTTGTAGCCATGCTATATTTCAATTATTTTAGTCTGAACCAGAAGTCATTTAGTGTGATTGTATATTTTTTTATTGTCTAATAACACAGGTACATTTTCAGAGCAGTTTTGACCAGTTGTTTTCAGAGCAGATTTGACCAGTTGTACTGAGAGCAAGGGATGCTGGGAAAAAATAAAACTTTGCTACAAATTGTATTTCATGTAAACACAGTTAAATATATGAACATACCTTGGAATTTTCAATATTTGACTCTGAGACTCAGGGCGGAGATTCACTAATCGGTGATACAGAGGTGATGAAGTGGCGATGACTTCTCCAGTTGATCACTTTTCCAATTTGTATGTTATTCTATAGAGCCCGTGCACTAAGATTTCTTAAACTTTAGAGATCTTAGTGCATTGGCTGCATAGAATAACATAGGAACTGGAGAAGTGATATCACTGGAGAAGTCATCTCCACTTTATCACCTCCTTATCACACCTTAGTGAATCTCCCCCAGGGTTTTGACCCAAATCTCAGGGTCTCAGGATGAAGGGACAATTTTTCATGGTGAGCAGTGGCATAACTATAGGGGTCACAGGGGACGCACCTGTAACTGGGCCCGTGCACTCCAGGGGCCCGGCCGCCCCCTGAAACCCCTCCACCTGGCACCTGCAATCTCCTTCCAGCACTCTAGTAATACAGAGCGCTGGGATGTGACATCATCTCCCAGCGCTTTTCATTATTAAGAGGACTGCGTGGGAGCACCAGGTAGGAAGTAGGAGATGGGGGCATTGTGGAGACTGGGGGGCATTGTGGAGGGGTCAATGTGGTCGAGGGGGGCCAATGTGGTAGTGGGGGGCCCGTGGCACTTCTTGCACCAGGGCCCGGAGGCTTCTAGTTACACCTCTGATGGTGAGACAGGCCAATGTTAGCTACTTTCTGATATACACCAATTAACTGTTTCTTTAGTCTCTAAATTGTACCAGAAACACAGAGGGAGAAGCCCTGCTTGTCTTGCGCATGATGAAGCAGTGATACTTGCAAGTTGTACAGTGTTAAGGGTTCTATGAGGACTGATTTCGGCACCTCAGTGTTAGCGCTGGTAGGGACATAAAGAATAGAATCCATATTCCCAGGAACTTTAAGGGTTAATATTTTAAAGGGTTATTAATAATTCAGTGATACCAAAAAGTTAAGGCAATCCCCGTAGGGTTAATCATACATAACAATACAACAACAATCGTAGTAGAATAGGTTCTACCAGCCTTGCCAATGATACCGGGCAAGGCAACCCAAGTGACAGTAGCAATTACAATAGGCTCTACCGGCCTTGCCTATACCGGGTAAGGCAACCGTGAGGTGACATGTACCGGTTCTACCGGCCTTACCAATACGGGATAAGGCAGCCCAAGGGACAGTAGCAATAACAATAGGCTCTACCGGCCCTGCCAATACCGGGTAAGGCAACCTTCAAGATGGTAACGTGCAAAGGTTCTACCGGCCTTACCAATACCGGGCAGGGAAGCCCAAGCATAGAAGACCAGCTGTCAGATAACTATGACAGCAGACAAGAATCGATACAATGGTCTAATCGCAGCAGAAGTCTATTGCCAGATAGTATCAGACAACTGCATAAGAAAGCATACAGCGAACTGTCCTCAGAACTAGTGTTCAGGAGTTAACCAACGTCCTTACGTTGGACCAACGGTATGAGCGTAACCAGGCTTAATGGGGTAAACCAGCGTCCGCACGCTGGGACCAACAGTAATTCCCGCAACCAGGTAATATGGAGTAAACCAGCGTCCGCACGCTGGGAACAACAGTAATTCTCGCAACCAGGTAATATGGAGTAAACCAGCGTCCGCACGCTGGGACCAACAGTAATTCTCACAACCAGGTTAATATGGAGTAAACCAGCGTCCGCACGCTGGGACCAACAATAATTCTCGCCACCAGGTTAATATGGAATAAAACAGCGTCCGCACGCTGGGACCAACAGTAATTCTCACAAACAGGTTAATATGGAGTAAACCAGCGTCCGCACGCTGGGACCAACAATAATTCTTGCCACCAGGTTAATATGGAGTAAAACAGCGTCCGCACGCTGGGACCAACAGTAGTTCTCGCAACCAGGTAATATGGAGTAAACCAGCATCCGCACGCTGGGACCAACAGTAATTCTCGCAACCAGGTTAATATGGAGTAAACCAGCGTCCGCATGCTGGGACCAACAGTAATTCTTGCAACCAGGTTAATATGGAGTAAACCAGCGTCCGCACGCTGGGACCAACAGTAATTCTCGCAACCACGTTATATGGAGTAAACCAGCGTCCGCATGCTGAGACCAACAGTAATTCTCGCAACCAGGTTAATATGGAGTAAACCAACGTCCGCACGCTGGGACCAACTGAAATTCTCACGACCAGGGTTATGGAGTAAACCAGCATCCGCTTACTGGGATCAGCCACTACAGCTGAAGAGGAAAAGTAACAATGTCGCCGGAGCGACTGAGCAAGAGCGAGAGCCCTGAACTCTAGCGGGAACTCCACCGGAGCCCGGAGAGACGGGCAGGCTGGAGACTCAGGAACTCAGGAGGATTAACCCGCGAGGTGCTGGAACACAGGAACACCAGAACACAGGACCACCGGAACACTGGAACAATAGTGCACAGGAACACCGGAACACAGGATCACTGGAACGCTGGAACACCGGAACGCAGGGACAGCAGGCCCAGAGGCCTGACAGCAGGTCAGGACAGGTGAGGTCAGAAACATCACGAAAGGGCAACCTGGGAGTGCCCAACCAGGGTTTAAAAAGGCAAAGTGAGGAGGGCTAATAGCAGACAGCCAATGAGTAGTTCCCAGCAAGTGATAGACACCAGATAGCATGAATCACGGGCACCGTGATATTATCATACCACACCTCTTCTTATCATACCACAACTCTTGTTATCATACCACACCTCTTCTTATCATACCACAACTCTTGTTATCATACCACACCTCTTCTTATCATACCACAACTCTTCTTATCATACCACGCCTCTTCTTATCATGCCACAACTCTTCTTATCATACCACGCCTCTTCTTATCATACCTCACCTCTTCTTATCATACCACAACTCTTCTTATCATACCTCACCTCTTCTTATCATGCCACAACTCTTCTTATCATACCACGCCTCTTCTTATCATGCCACAACTCTTCTTATCATACCACGCCTCTTCTTATCATACCTCACCTCTTCTTATCATACCACAACTCTTCTTATCATACCTCACCTCTTCTTATCATGCCACAACTCTTCTTATCATACCTCACCTCTTCTTATCATACCACAACTCTTCTTATCATACCTCACCTCTTCTTATCATACCACGCCTCTTCTTATCATACCTCACCTCTTCTTATCATACCACAACTCTTCTTATCATACCTCACCTCTTCTTATCATGCCACGCCTCTTCTTATCATACCTCGCCTCTTCTTATCATACCACGCCTCTTCTTATCATACCTCACCTCTTCTTATCATGCCACAACTCTTCTTATCATACCACGCCTCTTCTTATCATGCCACAACTCTTCTTATCATACCACGCCTCTTCTTATCATACCTCACCTCTTCTTATCATACGACGCCTCTTCTTATCATACCTCACCTCTTCTTATCATACCACGCCTCTTCTTATCATACCATACCGCTTCTTATCATACCACAACTCTTCTTATCATACCACAACTCTTCTTATCATACCTCACCTCTTCTTATCATGCCACGCCTCTTCTTATCATACCTCACCTCTTCTTATCATACCACAACTCTTCTTATCATACCACAACTCTTCTTATCATACCACGCCTCTTCTTATCATGCCTCACCTCTTCTTATCATACCACGCCTCTTCTTATCATACCACAACTCTTCTTATCATACCTCACCTCTTCTTATCATACCACGCCTCTTCTTATCATGCCACAACTCTTCTTATCATACCACGCCTCTTCTTATCATACCTCACCTCTTCTTATCATACCACGCCTCTTCTTATCATACCTCACCTCTTCTTATCATACCACGCCTCTTCTTATCATACCTCACCTCTTCTTATCATACCACAACTCTTCTTATCATACCACAACTCTTCTTATCATACCTCACCTCTTCTTATCATGCCACGCCTCTTCTTATCATACCTCACCTCTTCTTATCATACCACAACTCTTCTTATCATACCACAACTCTTCTTATCATACCACGCCTCTTCTTATCATGCCACAACTCTTCTTTTCATACCACGCCTCTTCTTATCATACCTCACCTCTTCTTATCATACCACGCCTCTTCTTATCATACCTCACCTCTTCTTATCATACCACGCCTCTTCTTATCATACCATACCGCTTCTTATCATACCACAACTCTTCTTATCATACCACAACTCTTCTTATCATACCTCACCTCTTCTTATCATGCCACGCCTCTTCTTATCATACCTCACCTCTTCTTATCATACCACAACTCTTCTTATCATACCACAACTCTTCTTATCATACCACGCCTCTTCTTATCATGCCTCACCTCTTCTTATCATACCACGCCTCTTCTTATCATACCACAACTCTTCTTATCATACCTCACCTCTTCTTATCATACCACGCCTCTTCTTATCATGCCACAACTCTTCTTATCATACCACGCCTCTTCTTATCATACCTCACCTCTTCTTATCATACCACGCCTCTTCTTATCATACCTCACCTCTTCTTATCATACCACGCCTCTTCTTATCATACCTCACCTCTTCTTATCATACCACAACTCTTCTTATCATACCACAACTCTTCTTATCATACCTCACCTCTTCTTATCATGCCACGCCTCTTCTTATCATACCTCACCTCTTCTTATCATACCACAACTCTTCTTATCATACCACAACTCTTCTTATCATGCCTCACCTCTTCTTATCATACCACGCCTCTTCTTATCATACCACAACTCTTCTTATCATACCTCACCTCTTCTTATCATACCACAACTCTTCTTATCATACCTCACCTCTTCTTATCATACCTCACCTCTTCTTATCATACCACAACTCTTCTTATCATACCTCACCTCTTCTTATCATACCACAACTCTTCTTATCATACCTCGCCTCTTCTTATCATACCACAACTCTTCTTATCATACCACAACTCTTCTTATCATACCACAACTCTTCTTATCATACCACAACTCTTCTTATCATGCCACGCCTCTTCTTATCATACCACAACTCTTCTTATCATACCTCGCCTCTTCTTATCATACCACAACTCTTCTTATCATACCACAACTCTTCTTATCATACCACAACTCTTCTTATCATACCTCACCTCTTCTTATCATACCACAACTCTTCTTATCATACCTCACCTCTTCTTATCATACCACAACTCTTCTTATCATACCTCGCCTCTTCTTATCATACCACAACTCTTCTTATCATACCACACCTCTTCTTATCATACCACAACTCTTCTTATCATACCTCACCTCTTCTATCATACCACAACTCTTCTTATCATACCACAACTCTTCTTATCATACCTCGCCTCTTCTTATCATACCACAACTCTTCTTATCATACCACAACTCTTCTTATCATACCTCGCCTCTTCTTATCATACCACAACTCTTCTTATCATACCTCACCTCTTCTTATCATACCACAACTCTTCTTATCATACCACACCTCTTCTTATCATACCACAACTCTTCTTATCATACCACACCTCTTCTTATCATACCACAACTCTTCTTATCATACCACAACTCTTCTTATCATACCACACCTCTTCTTATCATACCACACCTCTTCTTATCATACCACAACTCTTCTTATCATACCACAACTCTTCTTATCATACCACAACTCTTCTTATCATACCACACCTCTTCTTATCATACCACAACTCTTCTTATCATACCTCACCTCTTCTTATCATACCACAACTCTTCTTATCATACCACAACTCTTCTTATCATACCTCGCCTCTTCTTATCATTCCACAACTCTTCTTATCATACCACAACTCTTCTTATCATACCACAACTCTTCTTATCATACCACTCCTCTTCTTATCATGCCACGCCTCTTCTTATCATACCACAACTCTTCTTATCATACCACAACTCTTCTTATTATACCTCGCCTCTTCTTATCATACCACACCTCTTCTTATCATACCACAACTCTTCTTATCATACCTCACCTCTTCTTATCATACCACAACTCTTCTTATCATACCACAACTCTTCTTATTATACCACAACTCTTCTTATCATACCTCACCTTTTCTTATCATACCACAACTCTTCTTATCATACCACAACTCTTCTTATCATACCTCGCCTCTTCTTATCATACCACAACTCTTCTTATCATACCACAACTCTTCTTATCATACCTCGCCTCTTCTTATCATACCACAACTCTTCTTATCATACCTCACCTCTTCTTATCATACCACAACTCTTCTTATCATACCACACCTCTTCTTATCATACCACAACTCTTCTTATCATACCACACCTCTTCTTATCATACCACAACTCTTCTTATCATACCACAACTCTTCTTATCATACCACACCTCTTCTTATCATACCACACCTCTTCTTATCATACCACAACTCTTCTTATCATACCACAACTCTTCTTATCATACCTCACCTCTTCTTATCATACCACAACTCTTCTTATCATACCACAACTCTTCTTATCATACCACAACTCTTCTTATCATACCACACCTCTTCTTATCATACCACGCCTCTTCTTATCATACCACAACTCTTCTTATCATACCTCACCTCTTCTTATCATACCACAACTCTTCTTATCATACCTCACCTCTTCTTATCATACCTCACCTCTTCTTATCATACCACACCTCTTCTTATCATACCACAACTCTTCTTATCATACCACACCTCTTCTTATCATACCACAACTCTTCTTATCATACCTCACCTCTTCTTATCATACCACAACTCTTCTTATCATACCTCACCTCTTCTTATCATACCACAACTCTTCTTATCATACCTCGCCTCTTCTTATCATTCCACAACTCTTCTTATCATACCACAACTCTTCTTATCATACCACAACTCTTCTTATCATACCACTCCTCTTCTTATCATACCACGACTCTTCTTATCATACCACAACTCTTCTTATCATACCACAACTCTTCTTATTATACCACAACTCTATTGAACCTGTAGGAGGGGATACAAACAAAATGAGAACCCTCCTAGGAAACAGGCATTGTGCTTTTTATTATTTTAGCCATTTCAGTGCCAGAGGGGTATCCAACACATTGTGTTGCAATGCGTTGGATACCTGTCTGGCACTTGAAGGGTTAACATCCAGAGTGTATGAAGACGATAAGCTTTGAACAACTCAGGTGATTTCTGAGTTTCTCAAATGGCCCAGTGCTTGGTCCACCTAATGCATTATTCATGGCCTGTGTATTTACTGTGCGGTACCTTAACTCTTTGTGTGCCAGAGGAATATTCCAAACCATTGCGATGGCTACCCCTCTGGCACTCCAAGGGGTTAAGGGAGATCATCACATCATAACACTATTACATACCGTAGGCCGGCACGAAGACTTGCACTGCAGGGGAGAAAAAACATTCCCATTGATTTAAATGGGGATTTAATGCTTTGAATGCTAGAAAAATCTTGATTGAATTTAGCAGCATTGCTTTGGTTGGAGACCGCTCTAGCATTCAAAGGGTTAAAAGTGCCATTTAAATCAATGGGAATTTTGTGATTGTTTTCCCTCTGGTATATATGGTTTGCCACAGAACTGCTCCAGTTTTACTTTGTACATATGTACCTTGGTGCTATAAGTGTGAGATCGAGGGGTGAAATCCTGGGATTAACCCATCATAGCCAGAGCCTACTAAGGCCCATGGATGACAGATCACAGATTCAGCTGATGCACATTTCATACTACATAGGAGGTATAGATCCCCTGACACTCCAGCTGTTACAGCCTTCAACTCCTATTGCCCCCAACCAACAGCTGGTGGTAAATGATGGGAGTTATATACCTAACAGCTGGAGTGTGAAATGCTGCAAACCCTTATGCTTGATAACGTGCTTCTTCAGTGACTCTGGTTAACTGTTTTACCTAGTGTACAACACTGTAGTCTCCTCTCCTCTGCACTTTAGTATATTTTCTTATAAAAGTAATCTTGGAAGCTTCTTTCCATTTGCATCGCTCTTCCTTGGGGAGGATGGATCCTGTTTGGAGCTGGCACCAGATCCTGATCCTTCAACCACGAGGAAGGACTTGGATATATTCTAGAACACTGTCTAGTGATGGAACACTTTTGTTTCAAATGAGATCCTTGCAGACGCTTAACAATCAATCACTTAAAGGGATAGTAATACTTCGGTTTATATTTATTTTATTTTGTAGGCATTAAAAAAACATGAAGAACGATATAAGTCATATCTCTCAAACCTTTATGGTTTGAGAGATATTCACAAGCAAAGTTTCCCCTCCTGCCCCTTTTTCCTAGTGTAAGCCATCTCTTCTCAGATGTGGAATGCAGTCCATAGACCAGACAGATAACAGCAGGGGACAATCTTCTTCCTACGAGAACAATGAAAGCCCTGCCCCCCTTGACAAGCTTTTCAGGTTTTTCCCTTATCTTATTTGAAGATTGTCCCTCTCTGCAGTCTACCTGGGCACCTCCCTTCTGATCTGGCTGAACAGTGTGACATCAGTAAAAGGGGCGGGAGGGGGATACTTTGTCATTGAACTACTCTTGAACTACAACTTTGACAGAATTGAAATAACACTCTCCAAAGTCCAAATACTATGATGATTAATTAGAGCTGCTTTTATTATGAAACATTACTATCCCTTTAAAAGCCTTGAATGTTAGACCAATGCATCTCTTGTACTCACGGAATAAAAAGTCCAATTTAAATCAATGGGGATTTTTTTTTAATATGTATTTGTCTCTTATATTGCAATTGGTTTGCTCCAGAATGCATTCAGTTTTTCCAGTATAACTGAGCAAACAACCAAGAGGGATCCTTTAAAACAAGAGGGAAAGGTGCTTTTGATTACTGTAAAACCAAGGGTTCTTTCACATTAAGGTCAGTAAAGGTATAGAACTCTTTGTGTCTGGAGGTTATGTTGGCAGATACAGAAGATACATTAAAAAAGTGCCAAACCTTTTTTACCCAAAAACAGTATAGAGGATTATGATGACAACTGATTTCATTGCTGGCAGGTGTTGATCCATCGAGATATCAAGCTGCATTTTGAAATCTTGAAGCATTATTTTTACCCACTTAGAGAAAATGGCATCTATGTAGTCTATAATTTCATTTATTGCACATCTTGGTAAGGGTCAAAGGCTTTATTGCTCCCACTTCTTGATAGCAGACCTTTTCATCATGAAACCTTTCTGACTACAACAGGAACAGTTAATCCTCTGTGTGCCAGAGGGCGCCCAACACATTGCTTCACATAAAGGGATAGTAATACTTCTTTTATCTTAATTTTATTTTGTAGGCATTAAAAAAACATGATGAACGATATAAGTCTTATCTCTTAAACCTTTATGGTTTGAGAGATATTCACAAGCAAAGTTTCCCATCCCGTCCCTTTTACCTAGTGTAAGCCATCTCTTCTCAGATGTGGAATCCAGTTCATAGACCAGACAGATAACAGCAGGGGGCAATCTTCTTCCTATGAGAACAATGAAAGCCCTGCCCCCCTTGACAAGCTTTTCAGGTTTTTCCCCTATTTTAATTGAAGATTGTCCCTGTCTGCAGTCTACCTGGGCACCTCCCTACTGCTCTGGCTGAGCAGTGTTACATCAGTAAAAGGGGCGGGAGGGGGATACTTTGTAATTGAATTACTCTTGAACTACAACTTTGACAGAATTGAAATAACATTTTCCAAAGTCCAAATACTATGATGATTAATTAGAGCTGCTTTTATTATGAAACATTACTATCCCTTTAAGCATTTCATTCTGAGATATGCAAACAGTTATAAAGCCTTCTGTACTAGCATTGCTTTATATTGGGTCATATCAATTGTGTGTTAAAGCTCTAAAATTTTGTATAAACGCCATACGGTCTTATTTTACAATGACTGGAGTTGAATTTTCACTACATGAGATGATCATCCTCTTTATATCCTTGGATCCAAAATATTTCTTACATTTTTATTACTACTAAAGTGCCAGTTGTAAGCTTGGTAGCATTCATCTACATGTACAGCTGCCTTTTAATTGAAGTTCTGTCTTCAATAATGTGTTCTACCTTGTTTATCTTTAAAAGGATAGTAATACTTAAAATGTAAAAAAATATATATTGTAGGGTTTATCCCCCTGAGTAAAACAAGGGTATTCCCACTGCTGAGAGATATTTTATTAAAAAATTATAACAGCTCAAACTTGAATTTTTTTAGGTGCAAAGCAATGCGTTGCATACCCCTCTGGCACTCAAAGGGTTAACATTACCCGGTGATATCCTTATTTTACTCATCAGGATAAGCCCTGTCAAACAAAGGTTTTCAATAAGAATAAAATTACTGTCCCTTTAACAGTGAGTGCCAGAGGGCTGCATAACGCATTGCAAAGCAATTCAACCCCTCTGGCACTCAAAAGGGTTAAGCACAATCCTGCTTCTTTGTAGGCGTATTTCCCATTTCAGTAGAGTCATGCCACTATTTTAATGCCCAGTGGAAATGAGAAACTTTACAGCACATTGAGTATATAGCCTCAAAGGAGTCACAGTTTGTAGATTAGTTTGTTGCTTTGTACAGTTTCAGCAAAGCTCATGGAGACAATTAAGTGGTATGTTAGTAAAGTTCCCTGGATGGGATTTGCTTTGTGTCTTACCCTGTTGGAGTGGATCATCTGTTCTCTGGATTGTGATGTTGTGAAAGAATTTAATGAGATATTACATAACATAGTGGAATGTAACGTCTCCCTCAAAAGTTCATACTCGCATATGTCTATCTGTCCAGATTTTTACCTGTGTTTAAACTGAGGAGAATGTTAACTCTTTAACCTTTTGATTGCCAATGTGCTGCACACCCCTCTAGCACTCAAAGGGCCAAGAACCAGAGACTGTACAACGCATTGTGATGTGTTGCACATCCCTCTGGTACTGCAATGCTTTAAAGTGATATAGTAATGTTTCACAAAAACAGAAGCTCCAATTAATCTTCATTGTATTTGGGACATGGAGAGTGTTATGTCAATATGTCAGAGTTCTAGTTCAAGAGTAATTGAATGATAAAGTATCCCCTCCCGCCCCTTTTACTGATGTAACACTGCTCACTTCAGATGTGGAATCTGGTCCTGGGACCAGACAGCTCACAGTAAGCTTTAAAACCCCAGAAAATTGTATTTATTGCAAATGTAGGAGCTTGGTTTGCGCCAGGACAGTTCCACTTTTGTGCACAGGACAGGAAGACACGATCGAACACAGCACCCGATGCTCAGCCAGTCAGCCTCTATAGGATAGTGACAATTGTGTCACCACGGCGTCACCGTAACTTAGTCTGATCTAAGTCTGACTGGAGCCTGGAGGAGTGACAGGAAGCGGAAGTGAGTCACAGAACTGGGAAGCGGAAGTGAGAAGAGAAGCTTCCCGGTACACTGACGGGTGCTTCTCACTTCTAGGGGGCTTTTTAATTTTCTTTTGGGGGACCTCCAATTCAAAAAAATGGGATAAAACATTTTTCGGGGTCCCTGAGGCCGGCTGCCCCCCCACACACACCACAGGGGCTGCGGGGGCGTCCATTATGCCTCCGAGCAAGGGACATTAATGGAAGATGGTTCTGGCAGCTTCAGAAGGAATGATAGTTTGAAGAAAGTTTATAATTTATTGTTTAACCATATCTTTTTACTCTTAATGTTTCTTTTAATACTTGGTGCAACTTGAAGTCCTAAGTTTGGTGCCTTAGAAAAAAACAAATTGAGGTTTATCATTTAATATTTTTGACAGAATTTTATCTACTTTTAGGATTTCCCAAGTTTTCTTTATGACATGTTTGAAAAAGCCATGACCTGAACTAAGCCTCATCTAGAATATGGAGTAAAATTTTGGGCGCCAGTTCTTAAAAAAGATATTGCTGAACTGGAAAAGGTGTAGAAACGTGCAACACAACTGATAAAAGGATTGGAGGATCTGAGTTATAAAGAGAGACTAGACAAACTGGGTTTGTTTACATTAGAGAAGAGACGTCTAAGGGGTGATATGATTACCATTTACAAAAACATTCAAGGTCAATACAAAGAACTATCCAATGTATTACTTACGCAAAGAGCTGAGCTAAGAACAAGAGGTCATCCATTAAGAATAGAGGAAAGGTGCTTTCGACTAAAACAAAGGCAGGGATTCTTTACAGTAATGGAGGTAAAGCTATGGAATTCTTTGCCTTGGGATATTGTACTTTCAGATAATGCAACTGCTTTCAAAAAAGCAATGGATGACTATCTAGCATGGAACAATATTGAAAATTATGACAGATGGATTCAATGCAGATAAGTTGTTGATCCAGGGACCTATCTGACTGTCATATGGATTCAGGAAGGAATATTTTTACTCACTTGGGGCTAAACTGGACATGGCTTCAGAGGGTTTTTTTTATTTGCCTTCTTCTGGATCAACAGGGGTGTTTTTGGCATTGGCCGGACTTGATGGACGAATGTCTTTTTTCAGCCTCATCATCTATGTTACTATGTATATTACTAAATGGTGTATTAATATATATTTTAGAATCTGTATCAGTATTACTGGATATTGATTTCTTTATCAATGCCAAAGAAAGATCTATTAATAAAGAAATCAGTATGTCATGGTTAAATGATCAGAAAGGATTTTTTTTAAGTGTGGAGAATGTGTAGGATGTAAAAGTTGTGATATTCCACGTAATATAAAACCACTTCAAGCATATAGTACTGGAGAAATTTTCAAAATTAAATTCTGACTTGTAATTCAAAAGGAATGATTTACATAATACAATGTGCATGTCAAAAACAATATGTAAGTCGTACAAAAAGATGGTTACAAGATAGGATAGAGAAGAACATATTTACAATATAAAAAGTAAATATAAAAATCATAGTTTATCTTCACATTTTATTGAAAGTCATACATGTAACATCAAAGATCTAAATTAATTTGCTACTGACTAAGTCCAAAGGGACTGATGAGGAGGTGATTTCATAAAAAGAATGTCAAGAAAGGAGTCACAATGGGTATTTAATATGAACACAATACAACCTTATGGTTTAAATTCAGAAATGGAAATGTATTGCTTCTTCGATTAATGTATATTTTATCATCTAACAAATATTAAAACATCCTATATCAAATGTAATTGTGAGGATATTGGACTGTTGTTGTTTGTGTACGCATCATTCCCAGTATTATCCAAATATATATGCAATTGGGGATATTGGATTGTTATTTGGACCAATACACATCTTACACCAAATATAATTGAGAGAATATTTAAATATCATTCAGACTGTTGTACACACATTATTCCTGGTTCTGACATGCCTATGAAATATTGTTTAGTTTAAGTGGAAGAAAATTAATAATTTTTATGTTTTATTTTTTTCCTTTTTTTATATATTCAAATTTTTTTTCCTACTTTTGTATGTTTTTACTGTCCTTATTTTTGCATTTTATTTTGTTTTCAGATAGGGTTATATATTTCTTCTCTACACAACACTTAACACCCTTAAGTGTGTTTAACAGACACTGGTGTGTAGAATATCTTTGTGCCATAAGGTGTTAATGTATTGTTCGATATTGTGTCTACTCTTTTTAATCATATTGTATATTCTAGATACTTTTTCCAAAATTTGGATTTATGCCGTGTATAATGGATATGCTCAACAATTTGGGGTTTTAATATACTGTTTAATTATATAACCACTTTGTTGAAAAGCTAAAGTTATCAGTAAGGGTTAAAGGGATAGTAATACTTCATTTTATCTTTATTTTATTTTGTAGGCATTAAAAAAAACATGAAGAACAATATAAGTCTTATCTCTCAAACCTTTATGGTTTAAGAGATATTCACAAGCAAAGTTTCCCCCTCCCGCCCCTTTTACCTAGTGTAAGCAATCTCTTCTCAGATGTGAATCTGGTTGTAAGACAGACAGATAACAGAAGGGGACAATTTTCTTTGTATGTAAACAATGAAAGCCCTTCCCCCCTTGACAAGTTTTTCAGCTTTTTCCCTTATCTTAATTGAGGATTGTCCCTCTCTGCAATCTACCTGGGCACCTTCCTTCTGCTTTGGCTGAGCAGTGTTACATCAGTAAAAGGGGCGGGAGGGGGATACTTTGTCATTGAATTACTCTAGAACTACAGCTCTGACAGAACTGAAATAACACTCTCCAAAGTCCAAATACTATGATGATTAATTAGAGCTGCTTTTATTATGAAACATTACTGTCCCTTTAACGTTTCACATGGTAAAAGAACAGGTGGAAAATAGCAGATGCTTAAATAGCTATATAAAGAACGAAAGATGGAGGTTAAACATGCTTGTTATCCCTGAGGAAGAAGTTGGCAATAACTTCGAAACGCGTTGGATAGGGTCATACTATCATCTTTTTATGTGGTCTACTAGGAGATTACGCTGTTCATTAAAACTGTGTGCCCCTTTAAGAACCACAATAGTAGTTTTTGTTGAGCATATTGCGATTTATGCAAGTAGGTTTTTATGCTATTCAACATAATGATTATGCATTAACATATCAGCTCATGTGTACTATGTACTAGCATTTGTGGTATAGTTAACACATTATTGAGATTCCTGGACTCAAATATATACACATGACCCTTTACTTTTTTTCTAAAAGAATATCAGTAGAATATACCACTGATACATGTTACACTTTACACGTGTGTTTTTGTTGCACATAATAACAAATTTAATCAAATATGATAATTCTACCAGAGTTATTTATATATTTTTTTATTTATTGCCATCACTCCATTTACACAGATTGGAACATGTTTCAGATTATATATCCTGAAGCCTAGCTATAAATCTTAACTTCAATGTATTCAATCCCATAGTGTCAAGTCTCAGGTACAATCTTGATTGCTAGGGATTCATCTTTATTCTTAATGGAGCAGTAAACTTTTTTATTGAAAAAGATATATATTGTAGGGATTTTCCTACTTAGTAAAATAAGGGTACCCCCACTGCCCAGAGATTTATATTTCCAGAGTTATTACAGTTTAAACCCATGTTTTTTTTAAATTAGCAGTGCCCTCTAGTGTTTTTCCTGTTACATTCTAGTGGAGCGGAAAGTCAGAAAAGTCAGTGACATACAGTTCTCCATAGAATGTGATAGAAACTGCCTGTCACTTCCTGTCAGTTAGAACTATCAGGAAGTAAACACACAGTAAATTCACTTCCTGTTGATTTAAACTGCTATAATTTTTGACTAAAACATCTGACAGCAATGGGAGTAACCTTGTTTTATGCTCTGTAAAATATGTGTTTTCATAAAAAAAAGTTTACTGCTCCTTTAAGTTTAAAGTACACCCTCAAAACAGAGTAGATTATGGTACAGTGACTAAGTGGGAAGAAATACAAGTTAGACATGCATAGAGCTTCTGGTGGAAAGATCTTACCGTACTGTATACTAGCGGTCAAAAGTTTGAGAACACCTACATTTTTGCTACTTTTAGTTATTGCCATATAACATTAGAAAGACGTGTCAACATTGGGTATTTCTAAAATCAAGACAAATTTTATAATCTATTTATCTTTTTTTTTAGCGTTTGTACATGTGTAAAAGATTTTCAGCGCCAAAGTTAAAAAAAGTGTATTTGTTAATTTGTTTCATCATATTTTATAAATTGTTTTACAGGAAATTTGATGAAAATAATGGTATTTTTAGAAAGTAAGTAAGGGTCAAATGCCATAATGTCACTGCTTTTGATAATTATTCTCATCTGAATGTCCCACTCACACACTTTCTTGGTTTAAGCAAAAGATAGTTCTCATTTTACTGTCATCATTATGATCATCATCACCAACATCATAATCAACACTACCACCAGACTCTTCCTCCTATCTTGGTGACATAAATAGTACATCTGGTGTCACACTCATAGACACAGCAGTGTCATTCATCTGAGCCTCTAAGCTATGCACACAATCACCTGAGAAAATCTGCTGGTGCTGGGCTGCCAATAGTACTGATCTTTGGACCCTTACTTTCAATTGTGGATTTCTCCATTTCATCAGAAGCAGCTCTCCAATGCCTTCTCTTACTCATTTTAAAGAGTCCAGCAGCGAGCAACAGAAGCAACCCAGCTGGTAATTACTACTGGTTCTACAAAATATTTTTATTTTGCTCACTTTCTCTCTCCCCAGCATGAATGACCCAAATTAGGGCACTGGACAAAATTTGAAGTCCCTTTTTGGAAACACTTATCATCACAGAAAACAATAAATGTGTCTTGGGGCAGCAGTATAACATTGGTGGTAGTGGTGGTGGAATTGGTGGCACCGGCGCATCTCTATGGGGCTTGCTCCCAGAAATTGGTTTGGTAACTAATGCACATGAACAACAGCTATATCCAAAGAGCAGACCTACTGCATGTGAGATGGGTACAGCATACTTGTAAGAAAATTATTCTCAAGACTCAAAGAATGACCTACTTGAGAAGTGGAAACCCATAATTGCCCACCATGAAGTGAGCAGTTAGAGCAGGTTTTGATTATCAACTGTACCACAGGGGACACATAAAAATTCCCAAAGATTTAACTGGGGATAGTTTACCCCTTGAATGCTTCACATTTTAATTCATTTAAATACTTATTTTCCTACCGTGTGAATTTGGTTCCCTTAGATTTGTACCACTTTGCATGTATACATGTCGGTCAGAGTTCCATAACCCTTGAGTGCAATGCATTGGATACCTCTCTGGCACTCAAAGGCTTAAAGCCATATTTCCACTCCCAAAAGAAGTCCCTATAAGTGTCAGCTATAAACATTCATTAGTTAAACCACAAGTTTGATATCAATTTCTTTGCTTCCCAGCATGCTACGCAGAGAATGTTTCACGCACAGCAGATGGCACTGATACTAATAAATAGTTTTGATGCTTTGAGCTGATGCCTGGCTAAATTCAACAATTAAGTTAATCTCTATTAAATGAAGTAAAATCTCAAGTGAAATTACTGTTGTGATGTTTGCCACCTGATTAATGATCTCTTGTCAATGTTTAGATATGATTAGAAATTAAAAAGTAATGTTTTAGCATATTACAAACATATGTCTGTTTTAGGTGTATAATGTGTAATATTCTGCTTTGTTTTTGTGGAGACTTGTCATGTTGCAGCATCTGGTATTAAACGGC